>CM044957.1:7041318-8273433 GCA_024516035.1 Bactericera cockerelli
CTCTGGTTTTGCGTTATTTCCTAACGGAAAGGTCATTTTTCAATTGTTTTTAAAGTGTCCTTCCGTCTGTTTTTATTATTATTATTCTTTTCTCCTTTAGTTTTATCCTTCTCTTTTATGCTTTTTCATCTTGCACCTTTTCTTTTTCTCATATTAAAGATAGATTAGTGCACTGGTAGTCAAATGGTTGACGCGCTAGTCTGGTAATCCAGGTAGCGTAGGGGTCCTTTGGTTCTAATCCTACCCAGTGCATGAATTTATAGTCATCAATTTGAGTTTGTGACCACATAATAACAAGACTCTCAGGGTTAGGTGGTAGAAAATGCTTTGAGCATTAACCTCGCCTGGTGGTTACCTTCCCCTAAAATAGTGTTGTTATTATTATTATAGCAAGAGAAAAATGACGGCGATCTTTTTTATCTTCAAAGTAGGTAACTGTTGAAAAAAAAGTACTAACTGTTTTAATAATAATAATACTCTTTAGTGGATGATAACCACCCGGCTGACCCGTCGAGGTTGGTGCTTAAAACATTTTCTACCACCTAACCCTCAGAGTCTTATTATTATGTGGTCATATACTCAAATAAATGAGGAAAAATTCATGCATCCGTGGGATTCGAAACCAACGGATCCTGCGCGACCTGGATTACCAAACTAGCCCCTAAACCATTTGACTACCAATGCACGGTACCACTTGACTATACCAATCTTTTCTACACCACCCATGAATAACTCTTTAAATGTCGTCAGGCTCTCTACATCAACTGAACCATCCAGTATGTAAAATATGGCCAATGTTACACAATAATCTAATAGATTGTAACAAACTAAAGAACAAGATAAAAGTACATAATAAAAAATGTAATATTTATTTTTTTATAGAAACATTTTTTTTTCTTCTCTCTGCCTGTGTTAATAACAACATGCTCTGGGTAGTGTAAATGCAGTACGAGCTTGCTTTATTGCATACAGAGTGCATTTAAATCGGCTCTGGCAATGAGAATGCACCTCCTGAATTGGAAAGAAATTGAAATTGGATTTGTGCGAAACATAACATAGATTTTTTTTTCTTCGTTATTTCTTCAAGATTAATACATTATTATCTGACCTGGTTGTAGGGTTTCAGTGGAAAACTGGAAACTCATACAATTAACACAACGAACTAATGAGATCTAGTGTGACCAGTTGATTCTATTTGGTTTTACCGTAATGATTTGATTTATTCAGGCCAGGGGTTCTTTCTTTTTTTTTTTTCTTTTTCTTTTAAGAGCTTTAACCTTGTCGACAGACAGGTCGTTCGCGCCGATTCCCTAATTTTAAATCATGTTGTAGAGTTTAAGAGCTCTCAGTATTGGAGCATAGAATCGACGCTCTCGGTACTGTCTGTCAGTGCCGGGGGAGCAGGGAGAGAGGCGCGGATGTTGGTGTGTAAGATTTGGGGGGGGGGGGGTTGAGGGGGGTTCAGAAATCTCGCCTAACGTATATTCCATCTTTGCTGGGGTTTCTTGGAAATTTCCGGGGGGGGGGGGGGGGGATTTTGTCCCCAAATCCCCCCCCCTTAGCTACGCCACTGCCCTATACATATAATATATTATGTGTGAGTATAGGTACTGGAAATGTTCGACTGTGTTCCATAGATATCATAGCGCAAGATAGGATGAAATTTCTTAACTTGTTGTTCAGCTAGTCACTTCAAGATAGCAGAAGAAGGAACCAATGAATATACAATATTTCTGTAAAAAATTACCGACCTCAGTAGCTTGATCGATAAGGCAGCGGACTTGTAACCTGGAGGTCGGTTGTTCAAGTCCCGGTTTCAGCGTAGATTTAGTACAGCGAGTTTGAGTAGTTGTGATATCACGATAGTGATTAACACAAATATGATAAAAAAAATTAAACTTATTTCTCTAAAATTAGAGCATCCGTTAAAAGTTGTCACGTTAAAAGCCTTTGTTAACCTCATTCGTTGAATCAGAAAACTCGTCTTGCTAGAATTAAGTAGACCTTGATAGTAGGTCTATACTCCTATCCGTATTCAAAGACCTCAAAGGTTTAATGCGACCAAGTATGTAAGAAAACAAGCGCACATTAAATTCTTGCCCATAGAGAGCAAAACTATGGGACCAAAACATACAAAACGACATTACGGGTATATTATTTTACCACTTGCTGATTTTTAACCGGCAATTTATGACTTTGGTGTGATCAATAAGAGTTGACTTGATATCCGACGATCAGTGGTGTGATGCGGGGTTAAGTGGTTAAGCAAAAGCGAGGTATCTAATGAGATGGATATTTGGTGTTCACATATCAGAGCTATAAAAGTCTAAAAAGAATATTTGTGCCTAAATTATGGCACAAATTAATAGTAATTACTTTGTATGTAAAAGATAAAGCAAACTATTGGAAATGTTTTATATGAAATGAACAATTGTATGAAAAATTTAATATAGTTTTCGAAGCATCTTACATAGCATAGAACAGAAAAACCGTTCCTATACTGAATTGGGCTGTGTATGTGGCAACTGTTTGCTGTAATAGGTAAGGATTAAAACAATTCAACTTACCTTTGAACACAACTTTCATCTTATTGATTAAATAATCCAGGAAATGAGGCATCATTAGAATTTGATATAATGAAATCCTCAGAAATGAGCTCAAATCTCGATACAGAGAGTACTGTATCCATTGACTAAATTCTCAGGAAAGGTAGCATCGTCGGAAGTATTCCTCCTACCTCACAGACAATATTCTCCACTGGTTTCAAATTCATATCTCAATGATCTTATTACGTGGGCTGTGTACACCCTGGTCACCCGGTGCGATATTGCATTCGGAAACTCAACAACATGATGAAATCCGCGATGACCATTATGCAACTATTGCAGCCATTAATACCAACTATTGCATTCATGTGGGTAATGAATGAGCATTTGGTGTTAACATCTTGGCGATCTCCAAGACAAGTACTTTTAATGAGACTCTATGAAAATTGTTTACAAGAACTATTGAAAAGAGTAAAAATACTTGTTCTAAAAACCATAATCACTCAATAAGATCTGCATAATCTACAACATATACACAGTGGGAACAAGAGAGTACTATTATTTTCCTATGGAATCCTCTATCTTAACTGAAACAATCATACCACAATATAACTCGATCAAGGAAACTGAAACCTTAGGATCTATTTACACATTTGTCAAGGCAATTTTAACAAGAAAAAATGATGATACATACAGACTTTGTACTACAAATATGCTTTAACACCATGAACTTAGATGGAATTCAGGACCAATAAAATATCAAAATCCAAAAATAAGCTCATTAAATTAAGCTATTCAGTGACTTTTTTGAAGGTCTCCATAAAAATTGAAGCAATGAATATTGGATTAAATTTAAAAAAAAAAAAAAGATTTGATTTGATTTGACATTAATACTATAATCAATGGTCCTCAGACATTAAAAAATCAATAATTGAATAAAATTCTGACCCTAGAAATAAGTTTTTTTTCCAAGTCACCTATCTTTAAATTTATTAACATACTAGCGGGCTGCACCCGCTTCGCCAAGTCATCACACACACACCACCCATACATCACAAACCACACTCACACACCACATACACACACCTCACACACACACACATCAACACACACACCCATCCACACACACATCCACACACACACATCCACATCCACATCCACACACACACCCATACACACACACCCACCCAAACACACACAACACAATCACACACATCACACACACCACACACATACACACACCCATCCACACACACACACCCCCACTCACCCACACACACCCACACACACACACACACACACACAACACAACACACCACACACAAACCACACACACACACACCACACACAAACCACACACACACACACACCACACACATATACACACACACACACCCATCCACACACCCATCCACACACACACATCACCACACACACACACACACACACACACGCAACCATCATCGCTGTAAATTTCAAAATCCCGAGCCAAATCTATCATAGCGGATATTGATAATATAGCAAACTGGCCCATATTTCGAGAACGGTTTGTCAGAATATGGCAACAAAGGGCTCAAATAAAATCATGTGATGTTCTCAGACAGTTTTTACAATAAAAATATAGGTTCTCGCGATAACTTTTAAGTTCCGTGCTGGAATCTGTAAAAAGAAAACGTGAAAAGTCTGAAAAAATGGTCGAAATTTCGAACATTCTGGCTTCTATCTCGAAAACGGTACCTCAGAATGTAACCTAATATGAATTAAATGAAAGCTAGTTTTGTCTAATGTGTTATTAAATAATAAAAATTATAGGTCCTCGCGACAAATTTTAAGTTCCGCGCTGGAATCTGCTAAAAAACGTGAAAAGTCTGAAAAAAAGGTCGAAATTTCGAACATTCTGGCTTATATCTCCAGAACGGTACGTCAGAATGTAGCCTAAAATGAATTAAATGAAAGCTAATTTTGTCTAATGTGTTATTAAATAATAAAAAATATAGGTCCTCGCGATAGATTTCAAGTTCCAGGGCAAAGACTGTCTTAAAATCGGACCCTTCCTCAAGGAAAAACTTAAGGAAGGTCATAACTCAAGGACGGTTTGGAATTTCGGACTTTTGATAGTTTTCCTGGTGTTTTTCGGCAATTTTACTTGGGGTCGTCTCCCATCAATTTTTTGCTATCTCTTACCGTTTCGCCTAAACAATTCCTGCACACAAACATACAAAGATACAAAGATACAAAGCCCGTCCATATTTCTCATTTATATATAGAGATAAAGTCTACACCTGCACCATTCTCAACAATTGCTGGCTTGAATTTCTGTCTAGTTCTTCTGAACCCCAAAAAGTGTTCTTCCCAAAATGCATTCAGTCACACATTGACGCCATCTATCAATCCTAGCTGCACTGATACTCAAGTGAAACGTGTGCGAAGATAGCCAAGGCTAAATAGGAAATATGCGAGGGGTATTCCTAATACAAAGGCCCCTTGTGGCCTGTGCAACATAGCCACTGGGTGCTCTACAAATTTGGGAACATCTTTTTCACCGTCCAATTTGTCCAAATGTCCATGAGTCATGGGTACATTGGTGGAGGGATTGATGAGGTATTAAAATACACAATAAGGTTGAGCTATCTTAGAAAGTGTCATTCTATGTAAATTTATATTGTACTAAATAGGTAACGAATAAATCAAAATCAATATAAAAAAAAGACCTGGATTGCCCTGGGCGTCTAAACGGGCCTTATTCCATGTTTTGTGTGTGGTGCAGTTGTAGTGTAAGGTGTTGTTTTACAGTAAATTTTGATTGACCAAGTATAAGAAGTGCAACTCTTAAAATACTTACTATGGTAAACACATTCATTCACTTTTTGTTGAGTTGTTGAGGGACAGTCTTGAATGCACAAGACATTATTTTTGAGGCTCATTCTGTTTGCTTGTAATTGTGTCAAGATTTGATTAGTTTTTTTTAGTACGTTACTTTTGGGGGTATTTAGTAGATGAACAGTGAAAAGGATCATACTGTTTTTAGCCACGTACACTAAAGATATCATTTTTTTTAGAAAAGATTGTCTATTATGTACATCGGTACCCACAAAGTCACTTAAGTTATGTTCTTCGCAAATTATGAAACCACGAGCTAGAAAAATTTGCGTCAACTTGATGTGTCTAAATAGGTGGTAAAGGATTTTGAGAAATGCAAAATTTTGCAAGTCCACTGTGCAAATAGATAGAGAAGAGAGGAGGTGTGTGTGTGAGAGAGAGGGTTAGAGAAGAAGAGAGAGAGAGAGAGAGAGAGAGAGAGAGAGAGAGAGAGAGAAAGGAAAGGATAGGGAGTGTATCAGGCTTCGACTTTCAGCAAAATAAACGCATTTTCTAAATAAGGGGGGTCGGGGAGGAAAGAGGGGAGCGATGTAGTTGCGAAATTTGAGTGCATCGTTGGCATGCATGTTATATCCAAGGGGAGAACTAGACTCCACCCGTCCTGCCGTCTCTGAATGCAACTTCCCCCACCATTGAATTCTGCATTTTCGATTTAAAAAGAAAATGATGATGAGGGGGAGAGAATAAAAAATTCGCACTTTCCATCCATAATATTGATCCGTTTCAGCATTTTCGCAAACAGAGGGGCTAGCCCTTCCAGGCGTTCGTTTTGTTGAAAAACTCTTCACCGGCAGCAGCGTTATTTATTGTTGGGGGGGAAATCGGACATTTTCAATTTTATCTTTCGGGGGAAATGATGCTTTTTTAATGAAAATAAAAGACAAGCAGCAAAATGCAAGGGAGCGAAATGGATTGGGAAAAAATCGCAAATTCATTTTACGATCTGTTGTGTCTCTATTTGAGCGTTCATCTATCCCCATGCCTACATACTGTCAGTCACCAAATGCTATTGTTCCGTTGTTGGGCCTTTAGATTTATTTTTATTTTTCTATATATTATTATACCTTTAGTTTGTAATGAGATACCATATTTTGATATCAATCTCATACATAACTTTGCAACTTGAAACTTTCACATCCAACACAAAATTTTACGCGATAATTTTATCCAACAGATCATGATGTTAATGAGATAATGAGAAATAGAAATATGAAATACCATGATACTTACTACTTGTATAAAAGATCAGGGTATACTTTGGAAGTATGGATATAAAAACTCTATAATACTGAGTGTACAAACAAAATCAATCCTGGTACTTGGTCCTCACTCATGTCAGATTTTTCTTGTTGCACTTACCTATCTATTACCATCCACACACGTACAGGTTCACCTGATCTGTTCAATTGGACGAGAATACTGAAATTTACCTTCAAAAGTTGAATCCATAAAACCTATTGGTGAAACCAGAAACCGACACAAACGCTCAGGTTTCTGGTAAAATAGAAATGTAAACCTGTCGAAATAAATTATTTTTCATCGAGAGGTCACCGGAGAAAACTTTAACCTGTGAACTTTTTCTGCCACACTTGTTCTGGTTTCCCTATACCCCTATAGGTCAAACTGTTTGGTAAACCAGACAGGTAAACCTGTACGGGGTTAAGCCAAAATCGATCTAAAAGATTATAATAATTTTCTAGGTTTTGACAATATACGCTGTGACCAGTCATAGTTTTTCTTTAATCAGGCATAGATATTAGATTTTGAACAAATGAAAGAACTGCATGGATGATCTAGAAATCTAGATGTTATTGACCCTCTGACATAATTTTGAAGACGAAATCTTGTAAACAAAGAAGAATAGGAAAAACAACGAAGAATGGAGAGAAAAGTTACAAGATGAGAGGGAAGGTGTAAATGAAGAGCAAAGTTTTCAACTTGAGAAGTTTTGTCTTTTTCTTTGTGGTGGATAACTTTTTTCTTCTTCTCCAACTCCCCCGTCTTTACCTCAGACAAAGAAATTGTTGTAAAGCACTTGTTACACATTGCATATAACGTACAAAATGATACTAACCAATTTGAACTGATTTTTAATTTGATGATCAATGCAATATTAGAGAGATGTTCTTCACATTCCACAGTATAAGAAAGATATACTATATTTTGAACTCTCAGAATTTAAAACGTGAATTGACAAACTTTTGCTTGTTAGAAAGTTGGTTAGATGATAATTTGGTTAAATTTACTAACTGTACCAATAAACAGAAAACTATGTTATTTTTTGTCGAACCAAGAAAACTTCAAGCGATCCCAAACAAAAAAAAAATCGATAACAGGTTGAGCAAAATCGGCGAGATCAATGAAGAAATCGCCACCAGTCAATAGGGTGTCGAGCAGCCAAGGTTCAATAGAAAACTGGTTGACGGGCAAGATATTCCCACGACCATCTCGCCCCCTCAGTGAACTGGTTGTATAGGAAAGCTGGAACGTTAGATCCCTTGGAGATTCCTGTGGCTGTGTCATTGCAAAGACGTGTCATCAATCACAGCACCTTGCGAATCTACCAGGGCAAGGGTCTGAGAAATTGATCCGAAATGTGAGTTATGTGAGCAATTGAGCAGCATAAAATTTCGTTACTTTTTAATTTATTTAGAAATCTTTATTAGTAGGAAGAACATATATATCAGACAAATATGGTAAATAAAAAAAATAGACAATATTAATATATAACAAGGTAAAAAAAGAACAAAACAAATATATACATATGTCCTAACTAAGGGCGGGGTTATTGCCTATGGCAATTCTTCACCCACCTATTACACACATTTCTTTTATTACACACATCATGTGGCTGATTTCTAATTTAAAATTTTGAATGTTCAAAATCAAGATGTTTGTACACAGGTGTAAATAACTTTTGACTTTGTACCTATATCTTGAGGATGGGACTGATATGATGGGGGCATGCATATTATTTCCGTTAATTTTAGCATGGTACTTGCTTTTAGGGAGGTAGTTTGGTTTCAGAAGTGTGCGCATGCCATCTCCTAAAGTTTACAATAGTTAATAAAACTGTTCATGATTGTTGGGCCAAAAGAGAGAGTGAGGTTATATTGTGTTCACCACTTCGTCTCCCATCTACGAGGAGTGGGAGAATGGGGGAAATGTGTTTCTTATTCAAGCGTTTACCATTTCTTTGATCCTAGAATAAACTTGTTCAATCCGGGGGTCTGGGGGTGTCCCCCTCTAGTCATAATACTTGATCATGTACCATGCTGATAAAACAAATCACAGACAGCAACAACATTTTATTACATTGAAAATCAATGAGATCATGCCGATCTTAAAGTTAATTTGTTGAATACTCAAAATGAAGAACTCGTTTCTATGTCAGAGGAAAAGAAAAAGTTGTACTAGATGTACAACGAATAACAGAAGCTATAGTATACGTACGTACCACAAGGTCAGAGTGTTTGGAAGATTTTGGGAGCTTCAAGATTTGTCCTGGGGCAGTCGCAAAGATTTCAGTTATCACATGGAAGCATATCACCAAATTTGTACATTTAAACACTTGAGAATTGAATTTTTTATTGATTTGAGTTACACAGAAAATAATTTAGATTTTGAAATTAAAAGAACCAAAAACGAAGCCAAATATATTGATTTTTTTGAAAACTTAAAATTTATCCAAAAGTTATTAAAAATAGGCCATAAAAATTAATTTTGTTTAGAAAAATATCCGGACAATAATTTAACGAATTTTTTAATATCTAAAAATTTTGAGGCACTCGAGATCAAATTATAAAAATATAAAAATTTTGACAAAGGAAAACAAATTTAGAATTTTGATTCTCTAAAAATAATTATTTTATAGTAACAATAATAATTTTGAATTCGATATAAAATTTTCTTTAACAATTTATTTTCTTATATTTAAAATTGATAGGGTAGTTTAATTTTTTTGTGTGTAAAATGTGGAAGGAATTTTTGACTGGGAGATGTTTGGTTAGGTTTTCAAGGAACTTTAGGAGGTGAGGAATTTGGATTGCGAAGGAAAGGGATTGGAGCCTGCAGGGATGAAGTCTTGGTTAGATCGTTACTGCATTGAGTTGTTGACGGGGCGTTCTGTGCCCCGCTGAATGTCTCTGGATCAAAAGTTTATAAGTTTAGATCACTGACCTGGACCTGTCATAGTTATTTACACTTGATAGTTAAAACTGTTCACTGTCACTTTAAAATGTTTATAGTTAATTACAAATGTTCATTAATTATTTACAAATTGAAAGTCTTGAAATTGGTGATATGCTTTGGCAACAAATGTTCACTGTTGAAACGTCTTGGCGTTGGTTTAATTTTAACTGAAAATTTTAATGTTCTGCCGACTGCTGTATCTACTAATAGTTGAAGTCCACGACTCTGTGCTGAAATATGAAATACTTATCATTATCTCTCCGACAATGGACATTGTTCAGTGTCCGTCCTGATTCTGGTTGTGGAAATCTAATGGGTTTGCAATGTATGTGAGTGTCTGCTGCGAATTACCTGGTTACAATGATTATTGTTTTCCTAGGTTTTAAATGTAAATTTTACAAAAATATCAATATCTTATTTTACTACGGCTAAAGAGTAAAGATTCTGAATCCAATTACTGATACTCAAGAAAATAAACTTGCTGTCTTGTTTACAAATCTCAAGTCTTTGTTACATTCTCAGACCTTCCTCATTTATATTATCCGTTGCAGTTTCATTACAAATGCAAAAACGAACCCTCCCACACGCCAACATAACATTATGCCTAAATTTTGATTAATGACCTGCATCCAGTGCATCGGTGACTATAAATTATCCGTTATTCATATTCGAGGTAAAGTATAGAATGATTTCTTTTCAGCTGGTTGATTAAATTGATTGGGTTTGTAGGTAATGATGACGCCTTACGATAAAACTTTTGCGACACAATTTGGTATGTGAAGTGAATAATGTAGACTGAATTTCAAGCAACATACTTTGCATTTCGCCAAAACTAGTGGTTTCACACGAATAAGAATTGAAAGGAAATACCTGATAATTATTCTAAATATCAATTGAACAATGTCTTGTTCAAGGCTAGATTTAATAATGAATCGGTGACATTTACTGTGAATAAGAGATCTGTAATCAAGTTCTCTAAAGTGAGTATGGATTCAAGATGTATGCAAGGTCATCACAAAATTTTTTCTTTTTAATAAGTTCAAGTAAAGTTATCATATTTTTGTCTTAATCACTTTCGTGATATCACAACACGTTTTACTAAATCTACAGTGAAACCGGGACTTGAACCATCGACCTCCAGGTTACAAGTCAGCAGCCTTATCGATCAAGCTGCTGAGTTCGGATTCCCAAATCATGTAGCACCAAGTTTTTTAAATTCTTTCACCTTATGATACTTCTAATTATAGTAATCTGGTAGTACCTATATGTTCCAACCTAAAGAAATATGATAACAACAATAATCATAATGTATTTTGACTTAACCACAAACTGTTTACAATAGATAACAACAATTTAAAATTACTAATATTAATCGATTTCATTCTCCTATTTGCATAAAAAGACAACAGCCTGAGCTCTGATGAAACCAAATACAGACCAGCTGACTGCCTCACTGATATGCAAGAACTTTATCAAATCAGAATCACAAAGAATTTACACCATCGGGCAAACCAGATGGTGTGCGTGCTCCAAAACCATTAATACTTACGTCTATCATAAAGTGTTCCTTGAAAATCTATACATACTTACAAAAACATTTATATGTATCTAATGTACGTATTTAGTAGGATAGAGAGTGATAAATGTACATAATAAAACATATCACTCATGTAAATAATATTAATAAGATAGAAGTAAATCCTGATTCCCCGGTTCGAAAATCATGGGCAAACTGACAAAATTTTTGTTACTTATTTTTAAGCTAGCAATTTTGAAATTTTTTTTGTTACTTTGCAAATGGAAAACACTAAAATTTGGCTTTTCCATAATGATTTTCCACCAACACAACGGGAGATAGTTGATATCTGCGCCTATCAAATGGACACGAATAATTATTATTCTTAAAATCTGGATTTGATTAAAGTCTTCTTAAAGATAAGCAGCTTCAACACTTTAATTGAAAGGTTGTTCAAGCCGATTCAAGGCTATTCAAAAGCCTCTTGTAGTGGACTGGCGAAGAATAAATCACAGGGGTTTCTCATATGTGCGATGTGTCTGGCTTTGAAAAGCTCAGGAGTGGTCTACACGCTACCTGTCTCCCTTCTCAGTGATTCTCAAAGGCAATGGCCCCCCCCCAGAGGCAATGAGGCAGTCAACATATTGAATAGTCTCAGTGCAGACAAAAGTCCCCTTCAGATAGCCATACTTTCTATTCATACAGATATAGGAAGCAAAAATGATTAGAACGAATAAAGGAGTATTGAAAATAATGAAAATAAGGAAGAACTTTGTATTGTGATTCTTTATATTTATTGTCATCCTCTGCTGACCAAAGGCATTTAAAAAATGAGCCAAATTTATCTTGATTCAAGATAATGGTAATTTCTTCAAAATTGCATGATATTAAATTTAACAAGGAAATTTTATTGCAATTATATACAACTGAAAATCAGAAGTATTTCAGTAACTGTACTAATTTCACATGTACTTTTATGCATCATCTAAAGGAAATGTCAAACAAAGCAAATTGGAAACTAACTCATAGCATCGCGAAATAACTCGAAATCAAGGTGAAATGGTACGAACAATTCCATAATATATATCACAGATATAAATGTAGAGAATATAGTAAACATAAATAGACAACAAAATGTAGAGATAACGAAAGAGGTCTGAGGTATCCAAGATAGAAGACGGATTGTACCTAATAATTATGTAGGAGGGTCCATCCGACCAAGTGTATCCAATGGCAGAAGAGAAGTTCGACAACTATGTTGTCAACACTAGAGTGGTTTCTCTATTCCAAGTGTGAAATTGGTAATTTTCGCCATGTGCAAAAATTGAAATGGGCAACGTCGGTGTCCGACCCCATATTTCCCTTTTCGAAGAGGTTCGAAAATGTTCATCTATAAGCGAACGCACGGGAGAAAATATTTGGACGGAGAAATAATAGAATAAGTGGAATTGCCCAAAGTGAACACGAGCGAAGGCAGGGTGCGATGACTATGTGTAGTATACAGGGAGATGTGGAGGACTAGATGCGAATAACTAGGTGATAGGTGCTACAGGGTGATGTGGAGGATAGATGGGAATGACTAGGTGTACTGCTACAGGTACATGTGGAGTTAGGATGGAATGACTAGTGTAGTGCTACAGGGTGATGTGGAGGATAGGATGGGAATGACTAGGTGTAGGTACTACAGGGTGATGTGGAGGATAGGATGGGAATGACTAGGTGTAGGTGCTACAGGGTGATGTGGAGGATAGGATGGGAATGACTAGGTGTAGGTGCTACAGGGTGATGTGGAGGATAGGATGGGAATGACTAGGTGTAGGTGCTACAGGGTGATGTGGAGGATAGGATGGGAATGACTAGGTGTAGATGCTACAGTGTGATGTGGAGGATAGGATGGGAATGACTAGGTGTAGGTGCTACAGGGTGATGTGGAGGATAGGATGGGAATGACTAGGTGTAGGTGCTACAGGGTGATGTGGAGGATAGGATGGGAATGACTAGGTGTAGGTGCTACAGGGTGATGTGGAGGATAGGATGGGAATGACTAGGTGTAGGTGCTACAGGGTGATGTGGAGGATAGGATGGGAATGACTAGGTGTACGTGCTACAGGGTAATGTGGAGGATAGGATGGGAATGACTAGGTGTAGTGCTACAGGGTGATGTGGAGGATAGGATGGGAATGACTAGGTGTAGGTGCTACAGGGTGATGTGGAGGATAGGATGGGAATGACTAGGTGTAGGTGCTACAGGGTGATGTGGAGGATAGGATGGGAATGACTAGGTGTAGATGCTACAGGTGATGTGGAGGATAGGATGGGAATGACTAGGTGTAGGTGCTACAGGGTGATGTGGAGGATAGGATGGGAATGACTAGGTGTAGGTGCTACAGGGTGATGTGGAGGATAGGATGGGAATGACTAGGTGTAGGTGCTACAGGGTGATGTGGAGGATAGGATGGGAATGACTAGGTGTAGGTGCTACAGGGTGATGTGGAGGATAGGATGGGAATGTGACCATGACTTCACCAACCATAGAAAATAGCAAACAAAATTAAAATTAAATACTATAATACCGATTATGAAAGAAATCTTTTGGAAAAAACCGAAGAAAACGAAATGTATGTGAACAGAAAGATCGGAAAAAATTGAAGATAGATTTATTGAACATGAAGCAGCAGTGATGGATGACAAAATAGATAAGGGAAAATAATTTCCCTGGTGTCCTACACGTAACTACATAGATGAAGTGTATTCAGGAACACCAGAAAAGTTTTGTTGTTGCCGAAGTCCCTAACTTAGGTAAGAAATTTCACGATTTAGAATAACTGATCTTTTTAAAACCAAAACATGAAAACTTTGACTACACAATTGGCAGTGGTACCAGCATATAGCACAGTAAATTCATCAGGAAAACCCTTCATATCAATTTTTTTCAATTGGGTTTAATTCCTCTTTCAACTGCACGGTGGTCATATCACGACGGAGGTGTTACCCTCCATTCGCCAGAAACTCACAAACCTGCTACCCACATTAACCTCACTCACCTTAACCTCCGGCCCTTGGACTGGGCCAGCATTCCAGCATCAAGAGTCTTCACCTCGCTGGACGTTCCTTAACTTCGGTGATAACATAATGCTTACTTTAATTCTCCTGGCTGACATTAAACCTGTAGGGGGTCATGAAGACTAGTTAGCAGAATGTGGCTCTAAAATTTCATGATATACTTAACACATAGCGAGGAATGATAATAATATTTAGAGCTGATTATAATGTTAGGTTTTAAATCCTTTTCGAAATGTGAGAGCGCGGAAATTTCCATTGTTTTCAAATATGCAGGGTCCGTCTGGAGTCCTGAAAAAAATAATTTATTGTTCTCCACTTTGGAACCAAGGACCAATTCTAAAAGAGAATCTTTTTATTTTTCTTGGGAATTATTTTCAGATCAACATAAATGATAGAACTAGACTAGAGTCCCATCATTGTATCTGCAATCATTGAAATTAAGCAACGTTCAGCGAGGTTAGGACTTGACTTGGTGACATTTTGAATTTAATGGACCATTAAATATTAGCTCAAACAAGGCTTTAATACGCTTTGATGAGGGCATAGCTTCATTGATCCGGTGAGAATCACATCTTCATGAATGTAATCTGTAGATTTCTCATAAAATAACAAACAATGGTCCATTGTACTACTGAAAATTAAATTTAATTAAAATAAAAAATAGTCCTCTGGACTTGACTATAATGGTGAGCTAAAGCAAAGAATCATTTAAGACACAAAAATTAAAACAATTTAAAAAGAAATCTGGTGTAGATACCTCCTACATTGGTATAGTTGATGTCAAAGGAATGAGTAAGCCACTGAGCCCTGTGGAAAGGATAGAGGACTTTAGAATGAACTTAACGCAATCTTAGTACACGATGGCTATTAGAAGAATTTTGGTAAACCTTTAGACCTCAATGCTCTAAAATCCTTGTGTTATCCTAAAGTTTAGACCTCATTGCTTCTAAAATCCCTGTATTTTTCCTAATACGTTTAGACCTCATTGCTTCTAAAATCCCATGTTTTTCCTAAATGTTTAGACTTCATTGCTTCCAAAATTCCTGTATGTTAAATGAAATCTCAGAAAGCTCAAACTTCATGATAGATGATCACCTCATTGGCAAGTTCTAGAGGTATGATCACTTGATTGAAAATTTGTAGGGATGGTATGATCCCTATCGATAAGTGAGAATATTTCACACTAGTGAGCCCTGTCCCTGTATTGCAATTCTCAGGAAAGCAGAAACTTCATGATGATCACCTGATTGGCAGATCTAGAGGTATGATCACTTGATTAACATATTGTAGAGGTATGATCACCTGATTGATAATAGCTCGAGAATATGGCATACTACCATGCCACATCCCTGTATCGCAAATTCTCAGGAAAGCTGAAATTCCATGTTAGATGATCACCTGATTGGCAGGTTCTAGAGTATCTAGAGGTATGATCACTTGATTAACATATTGTAGAGGTATGATCACCTGATTGAGAAAGAGAGAATATTGCATATACTACCTGCCTCATCCCTGTAATGCAAATTCTCAGGAAAGCTGAAATTCCATCCTAGATGATCACCTGATTGGCAAGTTCTAGACGTATGATCTTTTGATTAACATATTGCAGAGGTATGATCACTTGATTGACAGGTTAGAGCGTAGTTTACAATCGTAGGCGCCTCATTGCCTCTAAAAAGTCTGCATGTCCAGCTCGATTCCTCAGCACGTCTCTTGTGCGGACAGATTCTAGGAGAGACATACATGGACGACATAGTAATTCTCTCAATAGAATCAGCACTTGTCAAATGACAAAGGATCAGAAATGTAGATCCTTTTCTTTATTCTTCTTCTTCTAACTATTTTTTTTCTTTATCTGTCTCAAGTAACTCAGGAATTGATTAACCCTTCTGTGATTCAAGATTCTTGTTAGTCAATTGTTCTGAATACTGCTGTAAGTGTTTTATTTTCGTGTTTTGTTGAAGAAAACTTTACGGTACTGTTTGACGGGGTAAGTATCATTTGGTTAAAGGTGGAAGGATGGATCTGTTGTTTGAACCCTATGGTTTGGCCGGAAACATTGATCCAGGCACGTTTAATGTTACTGAACCAAAAATTGACCCTGAAACCAATTTTTCAGATTACTCATTAAGTGAAACAGTAAATTCCGAACTCAACGGTTTCAACTTCTGAAAGCGTCACTGCGGTCGCCTCCGAGCTCGACCTCACGACGAAACGCGACGTTTCATTGGCCAATACCTTGCTTGAGACATTGTTCAGACAAAAATTTCTATTCTTGTAACCTGGAGGTCGGTGGTTCAATCCTGCTTTCAGTGTAGATTTAGTACATCGAGTTTGAGTAGTTGTGATATCACGTAGGTAAGTAACACAAATATGATAACTCGTTTTTGAATTTCATCAAATTGATGTTAAAAGCTCTCCTTAGTTAATGACCTAGGACCCAAATTTTTGGTAACTTTAAACAAGAAAAAAAAAAAAAGGAATGTCCATATTTAAACTTTATCTCATAGCTATTATGCAAGATACTGAACTTGAGCTAATTCCGATCCTTGAAAGGTTAAGGTTCAGTCGTACGAAAGTTATTTAGATCTTCTTCGGATTTAAGACAATCAATTGTATGCAGAAAAAAAACCTGTTTGATTTTTTTTCTTTGCATATTATTCTTTAGTAGACCAACTTGGACATATCTCAGACTGTATTGTAAGGTATTTTGCATTTAATCACCAGACGTTCAGATGTTGGTAGAGGAAAAAATATTATTTCTTAATCTTGTGCTCGTAGAGTTCAAATAGTCTGCATCGGTTCAGTGATCCTATGGGCTGCACAATTCAGCATTTTTTTTTTTCTTTCTTAATTACTTTGAATAATCTTAGTATCATCATCATCATAAGGTGGCGTCAGGCAATGGTGGAATGACTCAGCACTTCTACCACTATCTTTACAAGGAGGCTAATAATTGACAAGGGCCCCCAGAATCAAGCCAATGCTGGTCTACTCCCTGTTTATTATAGTCCCCCAGCTAAACTGCTGGTCTACTAACTGTTTATCTTAGTATACATATAAATGAGAAATATGGATGGACTTTGTATCTTTGTGTGTCCGAATTGATTAGGCGAAATAGTAAGAGAGGGTGGAAGAGATTTTTTTTTTTTTAAGTGGGGTTTTAACGTCGCTTTCAACTGCCATGGTCATATCACGACGGGGGTTTTACCCTCCATTCGCAGGAAACTCACAAACCTGCTACTCACATTGACCTCACCCAGCCTGAGTGGGGCCGGGAAAAGCCAGCGTCACGAGAATTAGAATTTGAATGGTCACCCATCCAAGTCTTAACCTCGCTGGATGTCGCTTAACTTCGGTGTTTCTGAAGGGAACCGGTGTATTCAACATGCCATCAACGCTGGCTGTGGAAGAGATTGCCACAGGCAATAACCCCGCCCTTTAGGTAGGACTTTAGCTTCTTTCTCTTTTTTGTTCTTGTTTCTTTGCTTAATCTATTTATTTTTTCTTTATAATTTCATTATATTTTACTGTATATATTTTTGTTCTACTTAATAAAGCTTACTATAATAATACTATAATAATAAGAGATAGTCTTGAATAAATGTGTTACAACCTCAATTAAATCAATAACCAATCTTAGTACCTTGATCTATAAAGCAGGCAATCCCAAAAATGGCGAACATTTCAGGCGAGTTTATGTGCTTGTAATATTACAATTGTGCAAAAATATGTACGATGATAAATATTTTCATTTAAATTAATATAAATTAAAGATATATTCATATCTATAATAATCAAGGAAATAAGTAGATAGTACATGTTATTTACATTTTGCTTCGAATCATGAAGTACCTAATATGATAAATATTGGGTCTTGAAATCAATATTTGGTCTCTTTACTACAAATGGCCGCATGTTTTATTTAAAAAATAACAATAATATGACTCTTTTTGAGCTAGCACAGAAAATTTCGTTATGAAAACGTCTCTAGCATATGATTTACCATAGGTAATTTTACTGACCAATACCTTGCTCATTTGTGCCTCAAGACTGAAAATTTTGTTTTGAATTCAGGGACAGACTTTTCCAATTAAACATTTCCAAGATGTTTCAAGTATGATTCTTTAAAATTACTGGCCAAAACCTCGCTTTATTTTGTGACTTAAGATGGAACATTTTTTCATTTTCATACAGACGTTGAATCTTCTAATTTTGAAACGACAATTTCGTCATGAAAATGTTCCAATATTATAATTATTATGATTTATTATATTTTAACTGGCCGGTAAGAACTAGTTTCTTTCATGTGACTTTGGAGAGGAAAAAAAATATTCTATTTTTAAAGATAGACTTGGAAAACTAATCCTATTTTACATCAGAATAAGAAAGTTCTGAACCGAGGGAGACATACAGTTTTACTGTCAAACAAAGCTGCCCACATATTTGAAGGTTACAAAAATACACAGCATAATATACTATCAATACTTGAGTACATCTTTTTTATATACAAAATTTTCTTTCTTTAGGCCATATTGCAATGTACCATGATTTTTAGGTAGATCTGAGTACCAAATACGGACAATATTGAGTCACAGATGAATTGAGTATTTTCAAAAATGGGTCTAAAAAAAGCCTGAAAAATATAAGTTGGTACTTTAAATATTAGGGGACTATACAAAATTGGATTTACAGGTTTGAATCAATTCTTATTTTTTTCTATTTAAAACAATAAACAACACGCAAAATCTAGACTTCACAGTGATGGTACACAATATCTATTAACTTCGTCCTTAAGTACTTATAAGTACTCTTACTATATATACTACTTAAATTTGGGATGAAACTTATCTAAAATTGCATTAACCTATCTCTTTCGAATAAGTTGGATCAGTAATATAATACGCTTCAGCATAGGAAATTTCCTGAAGAGAGACTTTCTCCATTTTCGAAACACAGTGAAAATTTCACAGCATTGATTAGAAATTTCGAGAAAACAAATGCTCGATTTGCATGAAACGAATGCTCCAAATTTTCTTTTCAATTCCCTATTTCAACGATGTTTGTATATTTAAAATAATCGGTCTGAAAAAAAAGGCAGACACTCACACACTCTTGCGACTTTTTCTTTTATTAAATTAAAAAAAAAAAAAATGAAAGTAAATATGATAAGAAGAAGAAAGAGGTAGTCTCACGTGAATTCATCCGGCGATGAAAACTTTCCACAACTTTTCCCTTCACGTCTAATTGTTGAAAACAGGATAATTAAAAAAAAAGCACAAATTAAAAACATGAACTGGCGAAAAGGTTGGAAAAAAAACTACACTCTAATAACAATGATAATAATAAGCGGGTAAACTGAAAGTTTGTGAAACAAAAAAAAAGTTAGAAAAAAGAAATTAATTTCCCTAGCCCAACTTGTTACGTGTATATTAGACGCTCTCTGACCGGGTTGTGTTTGATGCAATTGTGTATGAGGGGCACCTTACACCCCTCACCCCATGGTCACTAGCACCACCCCGTATCCATGTGCGGAGGCCTTTCCAATCTATATGTACATAGCCCCATATATTACATAGGATATGTACAATATCGCAAAATTTCTATATCTGCAAATCACCCTTTTGAAACTATACGTACAGGGGATAGGTAGAAATATTGATGTAGATAGGTACGAATTTTCATATTCATCCAGTTGTACTTTTTTTTAGAAATATAAACGACAAAAAAAAGTGAATTAAAAATGGGAAAAAAGTGAAATGAAGGTAATATTTTTATGTAAATAATAAAAAATATTCATATACAGGATGGTGAGGAAAATAAAGTTTTTTGTTTTTTTTTTTTTTTTTTTAAGGTTCAAAAAAGAACCTATAGCTTCTTTTTCGATGAATCGATGATATTCAAAGATTTTGTCTTGACAAAACAAGAATAAATTAAATTTCTTCTTCAGGAAAGTGAAATCTTTTATTACAAGACTGTTACAATTGTTTCAACAATTTATATGGTCCAATAAAAGAAAATTGATTTTGGCGAATGTAATGAACCAGATAAATAAAACAGAAGCAAGTTTCTATCTATCACAAAAAATAAGTCAAGTAATTCAAAGAGGAAATGCGGCGGCAGTTGTGGGCAGTGTGCCCCAGGGAGATGAGTTGCTTGACTTGTTTTATAGATAGTAAAATAAATATTTTTTGATATATCCGAAAAAAATGAACCAGATATTGTAGCAAAAGTAAGAAATCAAAAATTGTGAGAGAAAAAAAAAAAAAAAAACATTTTACGTAGTCATTTTAAAAATATCTGAAATTCAGAAATTGGTAGTGAAAAAAGAACGGAGCTCCAAAGTTACGCTGGAAAGATCAAGTAAAGAAAGATTTGAACATAGTATTGAATTGAATTGAATATTGGTTGCGTTATTTTGTACAAATTAATGATAACATATAAAATCTTCTAAGCTCAAGAATAACTTCTGAGGAGATTGATTCTTCCTCTCGCTCTCATTTCATTATCTCATAAGTATGTATTATTAAATAAAACAAACTCTTTATATAAAAATACTTCCCAATTAGGTGCTGGGTCAACACTTTTTTTTTTCTTCACAACTAAACAAAAAATCAAACAACCCTAAAAAACCTACTTCAAGAATCCTTGAATTTTTTATTGGTTCAGAAGTTTAGAATATTTAGATCTTCTGAACTAACTTCTAGTCCTCTTTTTATATCTTCCATGTTTCTATAGATCTTCTTTTTTTGTCTAGCCATAAAAAACCACTTACAATCTTCTGGTGTTACAGTTTCCGTAGTATGCCTTTCCTCTGTTTGGCGAGAAGTGATAGAATACTTCAGATTCAAGTGTTGGGCCAAACAAGCGCTCCAAGACTTGTTTGGAAACACGTTTAATAAAATTAAAAAAAAAAATTGTCGACGGTTGTATTTTACTTTCGAACACAGGACCTTCTGCATGGTGAGCGAGATCTTACCACTGAGTTAATCTTGTTTGGTAGATGCCTGGAATGGTGGAATAATGGAATAATGTTTTTAGTGGGTTCGCCAAATCCCATTCTCCCGATCTCATAGTTGGTAAGTCCTTTCTCGATAGTTGGGACTTGGGGGTCTAGATACATATCACTTTTTATACTCCGTGGTCCTTGTTCTTGGGTTCGGTTTTGTTTGCTATATTTCGTATCGCGTTCACTGTTTCCTTGGAAATTTTGGAAACTTTACTTACTCCAAATATTTTAACCTTTGTGGACTTACCCACATCCGTATCTGATTAGGTCTTTTCAAGTCTTCCACTATGGTAACGATGGTCTTATACAACCAGTCGATCAGACTTTTCAAGTCGTCCACCATGGTAAGCGATGGTCTTATACAACCAGTGGATCAGACTTTTCAAGGCGTCCACCATGGTAAACGATGGTCTTATACAACCAGTGGATCAGACTTTTCAAGTCGTCCACCATGGTAAACGATGGTCTTATACAACCAGTGATCAGACTTTTCAAGTCGTCCACCATGGTAAACGATGGTCTTATACAACCAGAGGATAAGACCTACATATATGAAAAGCTTCCTACTTCCTGTTCAGGTCTTTCAAGTTCAGCATCTGACCACACTGTATACATTTTTCTCTCCTCTGAACGTGCAAAAAAAATGCACCTACCCCATCAAGTGATTGCCAAAACCCCCTCACCCCCCCTTCAAATTCCCTCCTCAAACTTTTCATTTTTTATGCCAGTTACTGGCAGGATCTGTATTTTTTATTTGTACCTATTTCAGAATATTTTCGGACACGTCAAACCCAGCGAATACCACAGGGAGTCCCGACAATTTTTCAACGTCAAGTTTTTTTTCGCGAGGGTGGGTTCTTTTGTGCAAAAAATGTTGATGTCTCTCAATCATTCATCATCGTATTGTCCCCCCGTGTAATTTTGAAGTCATGGACAGCGTCCAATGATGGTGGAATGGAATTTTGCTCCAGAATCTAGTGCGAAACTTGTATGGCTTCTTTTTGTCAAATGCATTTTTAAAAATCCAATAAAATTCGATGGGATTAAAATTTACCACTTTGTAAAGAAATAACCATTAAAAAAATCCAAAATTTAATTACATTTGTTAGAAGAAGAACATTAATGGTTTCAAGTCATGATTTCAGAAAAATAATAATGTCATGGTCAAGAACTTTCCCAGGTAAAATTTTTGCGATGTTCCGTTAAGAAAATGTCATTTCTTTCTTGTCTAGACTCGACCAGTAATGCTCATAAATATGTTGGTTAAGATTTTGTTTACATTATTTTCAATTGTTGGCAAATGTTCAAAGCTTCCTCCGTGCGATACAACAAAGATGTCATTTATAATTTTAATGCTAAAAAATAAATGCATCAGAAAAAATTGCATTAGATATTGCGATTTTTTTCATTTATTTATTTTCTGCATTTTTTACTCTCTCTGATCTACTGACCTAAAATAAAAAAGAGCCAATTTCTGAAAATAACTTCATTTCTTGCCAATCAGGGTCGTCAGATGGTGTGGCAAAGAGGTTTCTCTTCTGGTTTCTCATTGAAACATAGGAAATAATGAAATTATTAAGACTGTTTCTTTCAATGGCAAATAATGCCAAGTGAGCAATGACTAACTTTCAACTAACTTAAATATAAAAACTGCGCCAGATGGTCCTCGATGGTTAAAACTTTGAATTTTCTTATTTTTAGGGAATTGGTAAAATGGATATAAAATAATGTACACTCAAACACACATGTATAAGAGCTTAGAAGATTGGAACAACTTAAATAGTACGTTTTTCATACTCTTACACAATCTTTTTAAAATGGTGGAAGAAATTGAGACTTTAAAATTAGGATTTCCCCAATCTTGGCAAAACTTGATATTGGCGGGTAAAATATACCAATTAATTCTATTACATTATTCTCAAGGTAAGATTTTTTTTAAAATGTAGGGAAAAATTGCAAAATTTGAAAGAATTATGACCGACAAAAATTCATCCTAATCTCGGACCTGATATGAATAGAAAAATTCGCCATATCGTAGCAAAGAAGATAAAACCAGACGTATTTATTCGTTTCTCACTTTAATGTAACGTTGTATTTTCTTTATTTTTTATAATAGGAAAACAGATCGTTAGTATTCGCATAAAAAGATAATCCAATGGGAACTCTTTATGGCGTTCGCTCTTTTATTGTGGACACCTTCAGAACATTTGCACATTTCCGCAACACTTGAAGATTTGTGTCGCTTCACCAAGAGGAAATTTTCGAATGAGTAACTTCTTAGTCATTCTAACTAACTTCAGAATTGCTGAGAAGGTTTGTTTTTGCATTGATCCTTGCATTTGTGGTAGGAAGGGAAAAAGGAATCGATGTTTTCAGAAAGATCGAATTTTTTCATTTGATTTTTACCTATTTTTGTAACAATTCTTTTCATTTCATATTTAATCGAAATCGAATCATTTGGGCCAAAATTCGGAAATAAACATATTTGTTATGCTTGGTCTGCAACATTTTTTTTACAATTTGGAAATGAATTTTGAATTTTTTGTTTGAATCGATCGTGAAACCCCAATTTCACCTATTGTATCTTATACCTAATGCCTAGTATGTTGCGAAAAAAGATTAAACCCCCCAAAATTTATCTTTTTTGAATAAACTTTTTTCCTATATTTTAATAAAATTATGTTTTTCGGATCGAATGGGACTCAAATCAATTTCAGGTTGGACACTCACTGCATCCACATTTCAAAGATTTGCAAAAATTCGATTCAATGATTTTTTACAAAAATCGATCTTATCGTTTCGATTTTACCTGAGTCGTTCTGTTTCACCCATTCGAATCGATTCGGAAAATCGATTCTTTCGTTTCGATTTCCCATCCCTAATTTGTGGTCAAGTGATTAAGGCGCTTGTCTGGTAGTCCGGGTGCGTTAGTTCCAATAGCACGCAGTGCGTGAATTTTTCCTTATTTGTTTTTACTCTATTCTAATAAGTAAACAACATGCTATATATTGCTCACTGTTCCATACTGCTTGGCAACCGGAAAAGAAACCCAGCATAAGTAGCAATTCATGTATTTTGGAACACCCTTTAGACACACGTTAAAAAAGGAAATAAAAAATATGTTATCCTACCTATATACGATCATTTTTTTAAATAAAAAATATGGGGAAAGGTAGTTTATATTTTTTGACCATTTTTTTTTTTTTTTAATCCCCCATCCTACAACTTTCCCATTGTATTTCCTACCTATCTGTATGTTGAGGAATACGATTAAGTGATCGCGAGGCTTTATTTTGGAAAAAAAACTATAAAGCTTCTGCTGCCTTCACAAAAAATTTATGCTTTTTTGATAACTTTTTTTTCCTATATTTTTAAATAAAATTTATAGGTTTTTTTTTGTGCCATCGTAATGAAAAGGTAAACATATCATATGTGTACGAGGGTGTAATTCCACTCAACTCATACCACAGTGGATTTTTTTTTTCAATAGCATAGGTAGATTTTTTGCGTTTTTTAACCGTAAAAAATGGTCTGAGGGACACAAGTGTAAAATGAGTGGTGTTGTGGTGGAAAAAAAAGCTAACTAAAAGCTTCATCCAGAAGTGACGTGTTGATTTGATCTCTGTGGTCCGTCGCTGTAAGGTTGCAGAAAACGAATTGAATGTTTTCATTTCAAACTGTTCTCCTACAGTTTTTGCATGGAAATATTTGTCCCTCCCATGGCCCAACTCAGGCTAGGTTAGGTCAATGTGGATATAATACGATTCCCAGCGATGCAACGGTAGGTTAAACCCTTTCTGAATAACTCGTATTAGGATGTTAAAGGCAAAATCATGGATGGGAATATAGCAGGAGCCTAGACATTGGATCCAAGCGTCCATACTTACACCACCGTAAGTTAGGTATCTATACTAATCCCACGGTTACTTGGTTGAAAAGTTTATTTGTTTGTACTAATTATCTTTTATGATCTTAATATATAATATGAATTTCATTGGTCCTTTAAAATAACATTCTTTTTCAAGTACATTGCCATTAATGGGTGTTGGTCATCAAATGTGCCAGCAAGGTCTCATTCGAGAAAGTGCTCTCACTCTCAAAACCCCCAAATCTCCCTTTTAACCGTTCAAATTAGTTCAAACAATCAGATTGTGTTGCTTAGCAGTTGAAAGGGAGATTTTGGGATGACGAGAGTGGAGAAAACTTTCTGGAACCATGCCCTGATCTCTAATTTTACCATCAGGTTTTAGGTCTCTTATTCATTAAACCACTCTTTTGTTTCTGTACTCAAAATGTATGTTTTCTTCGTCGGAATCTTTGTCTGTCTTCTAGAATCTTTTTAAGTGTCATCTTTTCCAATTATACCTACACTTCCTATAATTTATAATAAAATTATTATATCTTTTATCTATTTCCTAAGGTTACATTGTAATAGAGAGAAACAATTTTATTTTTATTTAACAAACAAAATGAACAGCCAGCATTTAACTGGTTGTTTGATACACAGCATACTCATCAAAATTTGCCAATAAACTTGTTATGTAAACCTTGTAAAAATAAATGAATAAAATAAAATAAATAGACAGTATTTTCTGTACCTCCGTGTGGACTAAGCCTTCATCAGCCCGATATTAATTAATCTATCTCTTGTTCTGTGCGAACCATTTTCCGTGAGTTTGCACACGGAGGACAAAGCACCCTTCTCCCCGGCGCGGCGATTTCCCGACAGTGATCATCACGATTCCTGCCTCCGCAAACTCACAATTCAATGAAGGACACAAACGATTTTCAATAGCTCAACAAATTTCTTCTAGCCTTTTTTGAGATTCCATACGGCAACGTTCAGCTTGGTGAGGACATCCCAAGCGTTCGTCAAGAGAACACGCGCCAGCGGCCTATATTAACACGAAACAGAGTTTGTGTAATATTATATCCACACAGAATAGGAGATAGCCAAATAAAGAAATGAACTTGTATCGTTGAGATTTCAAGATCAGAATAAGTAGTTAAACTTTCGTCCGTACTTGTTACAGCCTAAGTGCAAGTTTCGAAATACATAGATGTGTTATTTCAAGAAAGTATTAGAAGAAATTTTAAAAGTTTCTGGAGATAACGGTCGAAAAAGAACCTGTAAAGCCTGTCTCCTACGTGGTCAGTATATTTGATAACCTATTATTATTTATAATTTTTATAATGATGAACATTTATTCCATGGAGCGTTTCATCCTGAAAAGATGTGTAGGAGAAAGACTTCTTTTGGTAAACATACAAATTCAAAATTATTATTCACTTCCGAAACTAAAAAATGATAATTTTCGAGAGGGCCTCTAGTTTATTTGTTATTGAATATGTACCGTTATTACTTTTGACAGTAAATGAGTAATAAATCAATTAATTTCAAAAAGGCGTGAAGAAATTTTATTATTTATTTAACTCGATCTATTATTATTTTAATGTATTAATAAAAGTCTTTGTGGTAAAAGAAGAAGTCCAAGAAGAATCCATCCACATCTTCAATGAGATTCTCTATTGTATGATTATTGTATTATCAATAGTTAATGCGAGGAGAGTTTCATTTAGAGTTCGTTTGGAAAATGAGTGTTGAAAGCGCATTCGAAGTACAATCCTAGTTAGACAAATTTCATGACAATATGCAAACATTAAAAATCTACAGGAATCCAACGTACAGTTTTACCATACCTGACTGAAGAATAAAAAATCGACCAAATGAATAAGATGAATAACGTTGTCAAAAGTTACTGAAGTGAATGACCACAGAAGTAAGGAAGTATGAGCATAAGTAATGAAGAAGTGGTACACAGAATATAGAAAATGGGTAGCTCTCACTAGGCCCAAGCTGGTGACAACTTGTCAAGGCCCAAGCTGAAACTACTGCCCTGGAAAGTTTGGGCTGATTGGGGCTCAGAGGACTGTACCATAAAGACACTGAAAGCATCGCCCATATTTTATGATAAATACCTAAATACCGTCCATAGTAATGTTAAGAATACTAAAAAGGTTCACCGCACTAGGAGAAAGGAGACATTACATTAGACAGATACAACAACAGCCTTGAGTTAAAAGAGACATTAACACAAACCATTGGTTCTTTCAAACAGGCTTGGCGTTAACAACTATTCCTGCCTTCAAATGTGGAAGTATTAGCAGCGAAATTCTCAATCAGGAGGAACAGGTTGACCACTTCCGAACATAAGTACCTAGTTTTGGGAAAAAGCTAAGTTAAAGAAGAAGAAGAAGAAGTAAAAGTGATAGTGATAAGAAGAAGAAGTAAAAGTGATACCTCCTTAAAACTGATACCTCCTTACATGTAAAAGTTATCGTATTGTGTTATTCACTATCGTGGTGTAACAATTACTGAAACTCACACTACTATTCCTCACTAGAACCACCCTAATCTAGAGTACAAGTGCGATGCCTTATCGCTTAAGCTACTGAGGTCAGTTCCTGATTAAATACAAGGATAGAAAATGGTCAAGTAAAAGCAGACCTACTTGAAGACTTTACCAACTTGCTCAATCATCCTGAACCCACGAACTCAACCCTTCAATAACCAGCTCCTTCCAGGATAAGACAAGATAGACGAGGGTTGATCAGCTTCATTGTAAGAAGCAAAGTTGCCTTTCTCACGATAGCTCTTTTTACACCCGCACATTGAACAATCCTGCTCGAAGCTTGGTGAAAAGAGAGGTTTCAATTTTCACAACAGCTTCTCTGGAAACAGGTATTGATTCAAATGGTCGGTGAGTGTTTCAATCATATTTTGTGTCATTGCTTCAGATTTAGCAAGAGAGATAGATTTTTAGGTTAATTTGATCTGAGACTGAAGTCTCAGAGTTTTTCGTCTGTTAAAAGTTATTTTAGCTCTTCAGTTTTTGTTCTAACTAGGCACTTTCTTTCTGTCCCGATGACAAGTGTCGCGGCGATTCTGATGGTGTATTATAAAACTGTTCATGCTTCATAGTTTCGATCAACCTAACTTTAAATCGCGCTGTCAACAGAGTCTGACAGAGCAGGTAGGAAAATAATATTTTTAGCTAATTATTATTAGAAAGTGTATTGTTAAATTGAGCAGTTCAACCTGTGTAAATAGATTTTAGTGATTCAACTATTGCTTGACTTATAAGCACCCTGTATGTAGTTAGTGATATTTATTTGTCTTTTAGCTGTTTGGTTCTGGTTGTCTGGATTCTAGAGCAATTACCACCAATTTTCAAAAAAAAAAAAAAAAAAAAAAAAATACAAGACAATTGCTTGTTTTACTCTGGGTTTAACGTCACTTTTAACTGGATGGTCATATCACTAGTCAATTGCTTTTATAGTTATTGATTTTGTCATTTTTATACAATTCTCGTCAATTTGTAATGAATGGTCTTTTTGTTTATATTTCTGCTCTTATTGCTTGTATGAGTTGAGGATATTGTTGGTGTTTGTCCTATTTATCTTGGTTTAGAGTATTTATAGGCTTATGTTGAATTTGTTGGTCACTAACTTGATTGGCAGTTGTTTGGAATCAGCTATTCCAAATTGTGTCTACATGAAATTTTCTTTACGCCAAAAATTTCAACCTTCGCGAACATAAAACTTTTGCGGTGTGTCCCGGTAGCTCAGTGATCAAGACGTCTGAATGGTAATCCATAATTCCTTAGGTCCCATTTGGGATTTCGACCACAAAATAGGTAAGAAATAAGTTTTGGGCTTACTGCTGGAATAATGGGAGTCATTAGTCCTAATCGGGCAGTATAAATTAGGCAATATACTTATTACTATTTTTACATCCATCATCTGGTTTCCCTGATGTGTTCTGTCTTATGAACTTGGTATTTTCTTTCGTCTGCACAAAGAGTACAGCAATTCTCCTCATAATATATAAGTATCTTAAAATCACATTCCGAAAAATTGATTGGGTGAGTTTAAATTATGAAAACAAAGATCAAAAATTCATCCAGATAATTCAATATTTTTTCCCTCTTTTTTTGTATTGTGAATGCAATGAGAGAAAGACAGAGGGGAGGGGGAGAGAGAGAGAAGAAAGCATCAGATTTTTAGCAATAAGGAGAATTAATTAAGAGAATGCAGAAAAATGAGAAATTATCACTGCGTCCAAAAAATATTTGGGCCAAAATTTCTTTCCACGATTTTTTTTTTTCATCTTTTCATTTCGAGGTAATTAATGATATCAGAATAAAAGATCTTCTTTAATATCGTTTGCACGGGGTAAGATCATCTGAGTCTTGTTATTCTTTGTAATCAATTCGCATTAGTTTCCTATGAATTGCACAATGTTTTGGCTTCGTGGTTCGTGTTTACTAGCTGGGTATCGTGTGATCGAATCCTTAGAATTGTAAGTTTTTTTCCCCCTCATTTATTTGTTGTATGAATGATGAAAACATCAAGTTTGGCGAACATCAATCACGATGATGATGATTTGATGTATGAAATATTCGAACACATATACACTAGCCAAAACAAAATAGGGCCCACCTGAAAATTTTCACGACATCGTGTATAGGACACCTTAAGGTTAAACTTTAGGGTATTAACATGTCCTAATCTTGTTTATTGATACTCTGAGACAGTTGGTATGGTTTTATTTATGGATATCACTGGGTAATTAGTATTTATTTACCTTTTCTAGAGATAATGCTCTATTGTGACAGTAAAGTTAATTTTAATGGTTGTTTTTAATTTATTCTTAGACCAATAATTTTCAATAAAAAGTCTTTTTGGGTGTTTTGTATGTTTTTTGTGACACTATGCCGGGTATTAGTCGACATTTAAATGCAGAATCTTCTTCTCGTGCCATCACCTTGCTGGAAAATGGAGCCTCCCAGAGATTGGTAACAAATCGGCTTCGTGTGTCCCGAAGAGCCATTAGAAACTTATGGAACCGTTTTCAAGAGACGGGTAGTGGTGACAGAAGACCTGGCTCTGGACGGCATCGCATTACTTCGGAGCGGGAGGACCGTTTTATTCGAAGAATTGCCCTACAACAGAGATTTGTCTCAGCTCCTGCGATACAAAATCAATTGGAAGCATACTCAAACGTTCAAGTAAGCTACCAAACCATTAGGAATAGGCTCAGAGCATCACAGGTGAGGTCAAGAAGACGTTTGGTGAAGCCAAAAATGACAGCAGCTCACCGAGCGTTAAGATTAAGTTTCGCGCGAGAGCACATCCAATGAGGTATGGACAACTGGCAGTGGGTGCTCTTTTCGGATGAGTGCAAGATTAAGTTTCATAGTGATGATCGACAGATTAGAGTATGGAGACGTACAGGAGAAAGATTTTCTGAGCCCTGCATTCACGAAACTGATCGGTATGGTGGCCCAAGTGTCATGGTATGGGGAGGGATAAATTTAACTGGTAGAACAGAGCTTGTAATTTTCCGTGACAGCAGAGTAACCTCGGAGAGTTACTTTGAGCAAGTCATTGAACCTCAGGTGATACCATTTGCACATCGTTTGGGCCCGAATTTTGTTTTGATGCATGACAATGCTCGCCCTCATGTCGCGCGCGCTACCAGGCTAGCTTTTCAGGAGGCGGATATCGAAGTAATGAACTGGCCTGCAATAAGCCCCGACCTAAATCCGATCGAACACGTATGGGATCAACTCAAAAGGAGACTTAAAGTACAGAGATTGACCATAGGATCTCAAGAAGAACTCATACGGGCCTTGAAAGTGTGTTGGGACGAAATTCCTCAAGAAAACCTTGTCAATCTCATTCAAAGCATGCCAAACAGAATAGAAGAGTGTGCAAGGGAAAGAGAAACACACACTCATTACTGAGAATTGATCATCACCACTTTACAGCGACTCAGAAGACTTTAAACATAACCTGAATAATTAAGGTAAACATGACAGTTTTGTAAAAAATCTTTTAAATGGTTGAAAAAACCTTTTTTCCCTTAAAATACTGTCACCTTTACTTAAATAAAATGAGCATGGCCTAAATAAATACATTCCTTAACTTTCTGTATAAAAAAATAATACTTATGCTTTGTTATTAAGAAAAAGTTGGGTGGGCCCTATTTTGTTTTGGCTAGTGTATTTGGTATTAAAAAATTGATAAGGCAATCGCTCTAATAATTCAAAATCAAGCAATACAATACTCTGTGTGTAGTGTGTATCCTGCAATTATGAGATCAGTGTAATCAATGTAAAATGTCCATTATAATCCGATGTGGATAAATTGCCTTTTATTATTACTATTTTTTATTAAATTCTTTATTAGATATAAAAATACAAAATTACAGTAGGTACAAATTATCATCAAATTAAAAAAAAAAAAAATTATCATATTTGTGTTAATCACTTTCGTGATGTCCCAAATAATCAAACTCTCCTTACTATATTATCTCTGCTCTTTCTCTCTCACTCTCACTCTCACTCTCACTCTCACTCTCACTCTCACTCTCACTCTCAGAACTCTCACTCTCTCTCTCTCTCTCTTTCTCTCTCTCTTTCTCTCTCTCTCTTTCTCTCTCTCTTTCTCTCTCTCTCTCTCTCTCTCTCTCTCTCTCTCTCTCTACCACTCTCTTCTTGTTTTTCCCAATATTATCTCTTTTTTTATTTCCTTCATTTTTTGTTAATTGGTATAAAAAGGGCTCACATTTAAAAAAAATAGTAATTATCATTTTTTGGCACCACTTACTTTATTTTCTGTTTTTCTATTTCTCTCTCTCTCTCTCTCTCTCTTTCTTTCTCTCTCTCTCTCTGTCTCTTTTATTTCTCCCTTTCAAACTTTCCATTTTCTTCAAATTATGTATTTACCTTTGTGTCCTTTGTCTCATATAGTCCGTTTTTCGGTGATTTTTTTCTTATGACACAATACCGATATTCTTTTCCCTAACCTTTTAGCATAATGTTTACCACTATACCTAGCATTTCACTTACGAGTTTTTCAGATTACAAAAATATTTTCTCGTCCTGAACTATATTTGGCTTCGATTTTGAAACACTGTAGAATCTAATAAAAAGCAAAATCGTTAATTGCGTACATTCAAACAGAAAGAGAGAGAGAGAGAGGGAGCGGAAAAAAATTGCAAGTGTAAATCATCAAATAGAATTATCCAAACAAAAAAAAAACAAACTGATTTTTATTGGTAATTTGAAGAGAGAATGATTGAAATCCTCTCAATACAGGTCTGTGCTAATTATGAAGTGAAAAATATTAATTAGTGTGTTTAAAAACACTGAATAAATGAATTAATAAACATCAAAAATTAAAATTCTGTTTATAGCAAGCTCGCTCCAGTAGTTAATGGTGCCTGATTATCTACTTACTAAATTGATGTTTTTTTTTTTTTTTAATAATATGATGATTTACCTAATTACTTTAATTTTACTGAGAATGAGACCAGCAGCCCATTCCAGAAACACTTTCCACTTTCCACTCTCCAAATCCCCGAATCTCCCTTTCAACTGTTACACAACGCACTCTGATTGGTTATTGCGTTCAGATTACGGTTGAAACGGAGATGTGGAGAGTAGAAAGTGTTTCTAGAACGGGCCACAGTCAACGACATTAACCCTACTACTACCAAATCTGGTTTTAGCCTGAAGAGCGCGAACGTGTTAGTTATACAAGAAATACTTGAATCTTTAATGGTAATAGAAATACGATCGAATATAAGAGAACTTAAGGCACCGGAATTCTTACGTTCCTTGTCCTTATATAAGGAAGGTATTATATTCGTCGAAGTTTAACCTACCCAGTTTTTCACATTTCTGGACCAAAATAGTTGTTTTCAGACAATGGTCCGTGCGTCTGTCTGTCTGTATGTGTGAGACTTGAAATTTGGTATGGAAATTAGTTTTATACACCAGAAGAACCACGATTGTTTTTTTCTCGATGAAATCGGTGCCGGATTCAAGCTCATGAGTTCTGAAAAACACATGTTTAGTATTGTAACGACAATGCTGCGGATTTTGGCAATACGTAATGTAGGTAATAAAAATTAAATATACCTACCTGTTTCATTATTCGTACATAGCTATTTAGCCATACTTACCTTACATATAGGCAAAGAGACCATTTTTTTTCTTTCAAGTATTTGTGACATCACTTTGATCATCATCATCATCATAGGGTGGCGTCATCGTGAACGATGGTAGCCAGACAGTGGAGGAATGACTCAGCACTTGTAGCACTGTCTTTACAAGGAGGCTAATAATTGACAAGGGCCCCCAGAACCAAACCAATGCTGGTCTACTCCCTGTTTATAGTCCCTCAGCCAGACTGCTGGTCTACTACCTGTTTATAGTACCCCAGCCACTTTGATAAGAAGTAAATTTCAAAAATCGTTGTTTCCTTTTCAAAATCCAAATCTAAACGTGTCCCTTCAAAAGAATGCCAACGTTTTTCGTTGCTACCATCCCTATATTAAATTTATGTAGGTAGGGACTTTGTATGTACGAGTATTAATGTGTGCAAAATTTTCGCAAAGTGAAATTAATAGAGCCTGGTGGTTATTTACGCATGTTCATTTGAAATCAAATATAAAAGACCCCTGAAGAGAAAGAGATTCTCTCCTGTCGAAATATTCCTGCCGAAGAGGAGAGATAAGTAGAGAGCGAGGGGAGGGGAATGGCGATGGATTGAAGAGGGGGAGGTAGAAGAGGGGGAGCGGGAAGAGGGGGGAGGATGGGGGCAGAGGGAAGAGGGGGAGGTAGATGAGGGGGTGGATGGGGTAGAGGGAAGAGGGGAGAATTGGGGTAGAGGGAATAGTAGGGGAGGAATTTTTGCACGAGGTATAGGAGCAAATAAAATGGTAATATTTAATGGAAAATGTGTGTTGCAAAATAAACAAAAACGCATTTCTGATGCGTTCTCTATCTCTATATCCCTCTTTCTCTTATTCTCTCTCTTTCTCTCTCTCTCTGTGTCTCTATCTTTCCTCTCTCTATCTCTCTTTGCTGTCTTTCTCTCTCTCCTTCAGAATCGATGGCACATTAAATCTACTCATGACTACTGCAGTTCTTGTTAAATCACTGAAGTTAAGCAAGACCTTCAAAAAAAAAATATACTAATATTCCATCGACCGTTCATAAATAGATTAGGAAATCTATCTGTTAGTGACTATGCAATCCACAGTTTATTTATTTATTTATATAATTAAACGGGTGGACCCAGCCAGTACTAACTTTTACAAACATTTTCCCTAACTACAGTAAAATTAAAGCTATACTAAAAAGCCAAAACTAAAAACATTATAGTTGGCGTAGCTCCCAGCCTTATACCACCATCATCATAATATAATAGGTAGAAAGTAGATAGGTACTATAAAAATTGAAACATTAGATTTTTTTCAGTTTACGACGCTACAAGACGATAAGTTTGCAATATCTCCTCAGAAGTTTGCATAAGCTTAGGAGATAATATATTAAGAAATATTATTATTGTACAAATAATAAGAACTATTTTAAAAAAAAGTCTAAAACTTTTCTCCAATCTTTGGATAAATTCCATTTCCCCCAATCAAAGGCCAAGCCCGTGCAAGCTCTACGCATTTTCCACACCACGCATCATAACTTGTTTTCTATCTCCCGGAAATGTGTGTGCCCATCTTATCAGTGGGAAGTGTGTGCGCTAACCCTTACATACCTACCTGGACTAGATAAAATTCATAAAAAAAAAGATTGAGTGTTTCTCAGCCTTTTCATTTCTTAGCGTAGTCACCGTGGCCGCTAGGCATTGCACGTATGGTGAACTAGGTTCTATCCTCAGCGGGGCAAGAATAATTCTGCTCGGTAATTGGATGTTTGGGATCTACTCAGAAAAAAATTCAGAAAAAATGTCGGTTCTTGTAGTTGAACCCAGAACCTTCCGCATGGTAAGCGAGTGTCTTATTACCAATGAGCGAGTGTTTTACTCTATTGGTGTTAATTTTGTCCATGCGCGGATATAGCCCTCTTGTACTGGGGGGGCACAATCGCACAATATACCAAACTAGCGGGTTGCACCCGCCGCTTCGCAAGCCTATCACACACACACCCACCACACCACACCACACACACACACCACCACCACCACCACACACCACGCACCCATTACACACACACCACACACACACAAACACACCACAAACACACATCACACATACACCACACATACAACACACACAACACCACCACCAGACACAAACACACACACACACACACACACACACACACACACACCACACACACACACACACACACACACACACACCACACACACACACACAAATGTCAATATTTTTCGTGTCACCCATCTATTTCTTGTCCTTAATGGAGCTCAAGAATGGCTCATCAGAATTTCACGATCAAATGTCAAATGAAGACTACAACCCTTGCAAAAACATTCTCGCTTTGAGTTGATAGTTCGTCACGACATATTTCGAGAAAAATCTGGTGTAAACATCACTCGACTTTCCTTATCATATTAGGAACAAGCAGGCTGTCGCCCGCTTTGCGGGCCGAGGCATGGCCGTGAAAGCAAAAAATCCTTTTTCGCCAATGGCAGGTGTTGTAGTGGGAATTTCGAAAAATCCCGTCTTATTGCACATCTAGACTATAAGACAAAGCTACCTACCAAATTTCAGCTTCCCAGGACTTACGGTTTGGGCTGTAGAGCGATGATCAGTCAGTGGTCAGTGACTTTGACATTTATATATTAAGATAGGAACAGGACCAAAAGCCACTGGTGACTCAAAGGTAACATTTAGCTACAAATCAATGTCAAATTCGTAATCAGCACCTCAAAATCATTGGATTTGATATGTCGCAAACCCCATCTAGGGTGAATAATAAAAAAGTTAGTACAAGCGGGTCCCCCCCAAAATACCGGTAAATTGGGGCCAGGTCCCAAAAAGTTCAAGATATCAAAAAAATGATCGGAGTGAACCCCTATTATTTTTTTAATCCGAGAAAATGTTGTTCTCTAACTTTTTTTGTATCTTTAACCAATTCAAAGAAGCGGCGCTTGCGACCAATATTTGCGGCCCTGCGGCCGATTTTAACCAAAAGTTTTGTGGTTCGTCTGGTGTATAAAATTAATTTGCATACCAAATTTCAAGTCTCTAGCTCTTAGCGTTCTCGAGATATCCTGTTTACACACACACGCCAGCGTCGATGGCATGTTGAATACACCGGTTCCCTTCAGAACACCGAAGTTAAGCGACATCCAGCGAGGTTAAGACTTGGATGGGTGACCATTCAAATTCTAATTCTCGTGACGCTGGCTTTTCCCGGCCCCACTCAGGCTGGGTGAGGTCAATGTGAGTAGCAGGTTTGTGAGTTTCCTGCGAATGGAGGGTAAAACCCCCGTCGTGATATGACCATGGCAGTTGAAAGCGACGTTAAACCCCACTTAAAAAAAAAAAAAAAAAAAAAACACACACACACACAGACGGACAGACAGACAGTCGCACGGACCAATGGCTGAAAACAACTTTTTTGGTATCCTGAAGCTATGATTCGCCCAGAAATGTGAAAAACTGGGTAGGTCAAATTTTCGACGAATACAATACTTTCCTTAATATAGGATAAGGAAAGTAAAAAATGTCAGCCAGGTCAAAAAACGTAAATACTTTTTGTTTACCCATCCATTTTATGTCCTTACTCATCAGGTTGAACCCTTGCTTAAAACTTTCTATTTTTTAATTTGATACGCCGCCGCCGTGGCGCCATCACGACAAATTTTGAGAGAAAAAAATGTCATTTCGGTCGAAAAATGTGATTTTTTTGTGACACCCATCCATTTTTTGTCCTCACCCCGTGTAGCTGAACCCTAGAGATATATTCCCTGATCCAAATGGACCTATAGGTAAAATTTCAGGTTTCTCGGACAATCTGTGTGGATTTGACAACTTTATTATTTAGTTATTTCTTATTGGTCTTAGATTTGTGAATTATTTTGGCTCCCGTGCCCCCCTAGCTTATTGATATTTTTTTACGGGATTAGTCTTAGAACTGTGAATTATTTTGGCTCCCGTGCCCCCCTAGCTTATTGATATTTTTTTACGGGATTAGTCTTAGAATTGGGAATTATTTTGGGGCCCGTGCCCCCCTAACTCATTGAGATCTTTTTTTTTTATGGGATTAGTCTTAGAATTAGGAATTATTTTGGGGCCCGTGCCCCTCTAACTCATTGAGATCTTTTTTTTACGGGATTAGTCTTAGAATTAGGAATTATTTTGGGGCCCGTGCACCCTTAACTTATTCAGATCTTTTTTTTACGGGATTAGTCTTAGAATTGGGAATTATTTTGGGGCCCGTGCCCCCTTAACTCATTGAGATCTTTTTTTTTACGAGATTAGTCTTAGAATTGGGAATTATTTTGGGGCCCGTGCCCCCCTAACTCATTGAGATCTTTTTTTTTTGTTGCGGGATTAGGTATAATGAAATTTGAGAAACACCGCTTACCGGAAAAATCTGGGGGGGCACGTGCCCCCGTGCCCCCCCCCCTATATCCGCGCATGATTTTGTCTATATTTCCTGTATGTTAACGGAGAAAAGAATTAAGGGTGACAGACCGTTTCGGTCGTTTCCCCTTTCTTAAGATTTTGAGAGAGGGCTAATGTCAACAAATACCAGCAAAAAAATCTCAAATTACTAGGAGCAGGTTAATTTTTGGGTTTGTTGCAAAAAATAAAAAAATAGTAGTAATAATAATACTCAATAGTAAGATATAGCGGCTCATGCATGTACAATTTGTACAATGTAAATACCACAATCCTATGTACCTGCCATTTTACAAATGTACATAGGATTTTTAGGTATAATAAATATCCAAAAGAAGGTTACATAGAGTCACCGCGCCGGATGGTCGCGTCTCTCGTAAAATATTCAAAAGAAAAATCAATAAGGACGGAATTAATAGACGTTTTTGTATTACCTCTGTGGAGCAAAGTCTTGAATTTGCGTATTATCTTAGATGGGGAAAACAGATGCTAAGTCATGACTTAAGTTCTCGATTTTGTCTATTAATTTCGCCCTAAATTTCTACTATTAAGTACCGAATTTATTATAGAAAAGTGACTTTACCTCAGGAGTTGTGTGAATTGCAAACTTGAATCCAACATGGTAATGACCTGAAACAAAAATCATAGTTTGGTTTTGGCACTAGCACTTCCATATTTTACTGGATGGTGACCTTCCTATTTTTTTATTTTTTTTTAAAGATGAGTGCTTCACAGCCTTTTTATTTTGTAGCCATGAAACAGGAGCTACTGCAGACGCTTGTGGTCTGTGTTGTAGCCTGCCCATCTCGTAGTATGGGTAGACTACACGCCATACCATGAGCCGCCTAGCATAGATAATTTTCATTTATTTACTAATTATTTATCCATATTTGAAAGAAATGATCAAGGTCATTCGATAAGCAGTGTTACAGTTCAGACTTTCTTTTTTATCAAGTTGACCTACCTGACCTATAACCTTAGAATAGCGAAGAAAAAGTAGTTCAAATAACACGTTAAAAAAAAAGAAGAATAAAATGCCTCAACTGTTGAACAAAATATTTACAGGAAAAATGCACTGGAATTTTTATTTATTTACTCTCTTTTAGCGAACAAAATGATAATAGTCACATCATTATACAGGGTGGGGCAAAAGTCTGGAAACCCCTGAATAACTTTCGAATGGCTTCTTCGGTAAAGATAAAATTTTGTATGGTAAACCGGGGTAGTAAGACCTTTTTTTATAGTGGGGCCCATTTTTGTTACCGGCCCCCATGTCGGGGCCAGGGGGGCCAACTTCATTTTTTTAAATACGAACCCCTACTTTGCGATACATTTTTGAAAAGGTCTTTAAATAAGAAATACTTTGGTGCAAATTTTATTTTTTAAATATTAATTGTTTGTAAATGGCGTTCAATGTTGTGTATGCAGTGTAAAGTCTGGAAACCCCTGAATATCTTTCAAAAGGGCTTTTTCAGTAAATTTAAAATTAGGTTCGGTAATCAGACCTTATTTTAGAATGGGGCCGATTTTTTTTTACCGGCCCCCATGTCTAGGACAGGGGGCCAACTTCATTTTTTTTTTATATGAAACCACACCTTACGATATTTTTTTGGAATTAAGCACCAAAGTATTTCTTATTAAAAGACCTTTCCAAAAATGTATCGCAAGGTGGGGGTTCGTATTTAAAAAAAAGAAGTTGGCCCCCGGCCCCGACAGGGGGGCCGGTACCAAAAATCGCCCCGATTTTAAAAGAAGGTCAAATTACCAACGATTACCGTACACAATTTTAAATTTACTGAAAAAGCCCTTACGAAAGATATTCAGGGGTTTCCAGACTTTACATTGCATACACAAAGTTGGATGCCATTTGCAAACAGTTAATATTTAAAAAATAAAATTTGCACCAAAGTATTTCTTATTTAAAGACATTTCCAAAAATGTATCGTAAGGTGGGAGTTCGTATTTAAAAAAATGAAGTTGGCCCCCCTAGCCCCGACATGGGGCCGGTAAAGAAAATCAGCCCCACCCTAAAAGAAGGTCTTACTACCCCGGTTTACCGTACAAAATTTTAAATTTACTGAGAAAGCCATTCGAAAGATATTTAAGGGTTTCCAGACTTTTGCCCCACCCTGTATTAGGTACATCTAAAAACTATGGAAGCCACGAGTACTTTCTATTTAGCTATCTATCTGGATTTTATTTAAAAATAGGCTTTCTTTTTTTATTGCAGTAGTCACCGTGGCCGAGTGAGTTCGCGCGCTAGGCATTGCACGCACGGTGACCTGGGTTCGATCACTGGCGGGGCAGGAATTTTTTTTCTCTGTACTTGGGTGCTCGCGGTCCACTCATACCTCGTGAGGAAAAATGAGTAGCTGCTTTAATGTGAGCAGCGACCAGTGGCGAAATTATAGGCAAAAAGAAGATATTAGGATAACAAAGATACGGTAAAGTCCTATAATTCTGCGCTACCCAGTAAAATTGTGATATGAGTAATAGTACCTCATAAACTCACAATATTTAATAATGTATATTATGTAAAATTAAAATAAATAAAGAGTAATTTTGTTAAAAAAAAACACAAAAAGAAACACATTTATTTACTTATTATTTTTTATGGCAGGATTCTCACTGGGGTGAGCTCTTCCACCCAACCATAGATCAAAGAAAATCTAGAACATAATGTACCTAAGTGGTAAAATTAAGCTTTAGAAAAAAATGAAAAAAAAATCTCTTTCCTCTTGCCACTTTAGAAGTCATCCCTGATAAGTTAAAAAGAAAACCAAAAACCAGAGTCAGCCAGGACAAGATAGTCTCGTAGTTTTTCGAAAAGTGAGCAGGTTTTTTTTTTCAACATTCACAGTTCACTTTTTTCAGAACTGATAATATAAGTCATAAATTGTGAACTTTCTGAAAGAAATAATAATATAACTTTTATTAAAATGAATTTTTGTATACTTTTTTTTTCTCTGTTGGCCGTTTAGAGTTTGGTTCCTCAGAATTCTAGATGTTTCGTTTATTTGTAGAAAGTTACTTTTTTCAAAAATGAAAAAAACACGTTGAATCAACATTACCTTGAATATGAATATGTCAATATCCAATTGCCCGTACTTTGGAACAGGACTATTTAATTGAAGGCATGGTCTTCTATCAATATGTATAAGGCATAGCCCATTGGCCATTCTTGTGGGGTTTCTCGTGATCAGAATCTGCTGTCGTTTTTAAGCTTATTAGGAATGACCTGGAAACGGCCATGCCTTTTCATATAGTATTTTGAAATTATCCACCTCATGTAGACAGAGACAGAGAGAAAGAGAGTAGGCGGAGGTTCGATTTCATAAAAATTCCATACCTTTTTATGTTACCGTTTGTGCTGAGGAACTTACAATAGGCAACCCCTAATACTAGGTAAAATAATAACCTGCGACCTCTGAATTCACAGAGTGCCGCCTTTACCACTGTGCCACCGGGATAGACTATAGAAAAATAGGATCATATTTGAGATTTCAGGATTACGAGATGGTACTCCGCACAAATTCGTATCCGAAGTGAGTGAGTAAGCATTGTGCTGTCCAGCTCCCGTGTAGTCGCCGAACCTTTTTTTCTCGCGTTTTCATATTTTTTTTTGCGAAAGAAAATGGAAGAAAAAAAGCATGAAAGTTCATTTTATTGTATAACATTTTATTATACTTGTGTTTTTTTGCCCTCAGAAACCTTTTTTTACGGCAATAAATTTCCCATAAAGAAAGAAAAAAGTTACAAACCAGTGGTAAATGAATTCACAACAACTTTCGGAAGGAACTTTTTAGTCCTCTCTTAAGATATCTCTTCTAAACTTTTTCCTTGTAAGGTACAACCTTGCTTACGAGAAAACGATTGAAAAGAGCTGAACGTTGAGGTTAAGGTAGATATTAAGCAGACGATTGCATTTTCGGCCCCACCCAGGATTGGTGAGGTTGATGTGGGTTTGTGGGTAGATGGTACGTTCCAAATCATCCGAAGTCGACACAACTGTCCATAGTATAATTTTTACATAGGCTAGGAGTCAGTAAAAAAAAAAAACTATGAGAAATTAATCAAAATAATCCAACAAACATTTACAATACATATATGTATGTCTTTTCAATCTTCTAACTATGCACAACCTAATAGGCTCTCTCCGAACAAAGTATGATCCGGGCTAATCTAATGCACTTGCCAGGGCCGAATTAATGAACGACTCTAAAGAGCAGTCTGTTGTTATTACCATGGTAACAGTAAATTACATAACTGAAATCAGATACTATAGTAGTAACAGTCCCAACTGGCCATGTCCATGACCACAGAAGAGGGCCTAAATGCCTTAAATTTATGCTTCTGCAAACTAAAGAATTTACTCATTTTAAGAATCACAGACCGGCGTGAACGACAGGCTCATCGCCTTGTTAGAGTGCTGATAAATCCGAAAGACAAGAATAAAAAAGAATCAGAGAAAATGTCGTAAAAAGTTCACGGTGAGCCACATTAGACAATGTGGCTCAACATCACAGCAATTTCAGCGACCCCATTAAACCCACCTACAAAATTTCATCAAATTTGAAGCATCAGTTGAAGAGTTACTGTAGCAAACAAATATGAATACTATCTGGAAAATCGTCTTTTAGGATAAAAGACACTCACTGACATTTAGACAAGACCTTTATTATGTTTTCTTTATTATGTATTTATATGCATAAACAATAATGTAATATTTATTTCTGTTCTTCTCCAGATTTGAATCCCCTCTATACCAATTTAACAATAGAAATCCCCCCAGAACCCTGAGCACAATTCAACAAAAAACCCTATCGCGTGCTCCATAGAACCATCCAGGATTTACACACTCAGGTAAAAATCTCTTTCTTTTCAAACTGAGCAAATTAAAAAAGACTAGGTGTTCAAGAGTGAAAAAAAAGGGGTAAGCGTAAACACTCTTTGAAATTAATTTCAAAAATCAAAAACATAAAAGCAGGAGCACTTCACAGCGCCGTCGGCTTCTCTGAGGATTCCGTGTTCCTGAAGAAAAGATTCAAAAGAATAATGCTGACTATTTACAAATTACTGAAAAACACCTTTCAAGCAGACATACAGAGAAGAAATAACAAAGAATTGGACTGTGAACAAAAAAGTGTGCAAAAACTGAATGGGTAACACACTAGGCTGAAGAGGTGAGGAACTAACAAGAGGGGTCGATGGGGTTGTAATGGGGTTATTCAAGAGGGATATCTTGAGCCCATTAAAAGAAAAATTCGTGAATGTTCTCAGCTCAATCTTTTTGCTAAGTAGATTCTTTTCACTTTTGAATAGAATAATAGATGTGACTTTTGAACCCTGAGAAAGAAGATCAGGTTTTGATACAATGATGAAACTGGGATGAATGGAGAGGGATTAACCGCAACTCATTAGACTTAGGGAGATAATCTTATATAGTGACTTAATTGAGAGTTTTGGGAATTGCTAGCTCTGTATATTTAATAATTCCATTTAGACCGTGCATTGGTAGTCAAGTGGTTAAGGCGCTAGACTGGTTATCCAGGTAGCGTAAGGGTCTGTTGGTTCGAATCCCACCCGATGCATTAATTGTTCCTCATTTATTTGAGTTTCTGACCACATACTAATATAGACTCTGAGGTTAGGTCCTATAAAGATTCCACTAAGAGTATAATTTATAGAAGGACTTTTCAAAAGAAGTCTCCGGACTTTTTCGTCTGAATTCTAAGATTTATAGTTGTTTTCTTTTAGGAAATCGATTGTCCAGAACGTTTCACTATAACAAATGGAAACCCCGTTACATTTCTATCTCCTTCTTGTAAAGCTTTTAAAGTAAAAAACGAAAGAAAATCCATCATTTCCATTAAAAGATGAAAAAAAAAGTATTTAAAAAACAACACTTTATAGCACTTAAAAATATACTTAAAGTTCTTAAGTTTCATAGGAGAAAGAAAAAAGCATTATCTTTTTAAATAAATTTGACCCCTTTTTATTATAAAAAAATTGAGGAAAAAACCTTCAGACATTTTCTTTTTTAGTGGCATTTCCTTTACTTTTTATAAGATAGGGCGGAAGATTGTTTCAAAGTTAGAACAAGGTGGGTGGCAAAAGCCTCATCTCTCTTTCTTTTGAAAAGTTAGTTCGAGTGTTTTAAAATTAGTACTTCTTTTTGTAAAAAATGGTCTTGTTGTTTTGATCAACAGGACAAGATGAGCCAATGGTCTACATTTTATTTCTCTAACTTTCGTGCTGTGGAAAAAAATGTGTATCATTAAGATCTTTTATTTAATGCCTTTTCATTATTAACAATTGATCTTCTCAATTCAAACATTTGTAACAAAATTAAAAGAATGCATAAATTAAGAACAAAAAATCCCAGATTGTAGTGGACATGTGCTGAATTTCAATATGAATGTGCGTGTAAATGTCATGAAGGATGAAGGTTTGGAAACATGACGATTGAATACAAACTTCAGGCTTACCTACTCAGTGAAATAGGTGCCATTAAGGTAATCCAAACAATTCCGGACGTTATCTTGTTCGTATAAAAATTAACAAACTTTCACACGATTAACTTTGTATTATGAAATCCTTAAAACATTCAATGATAGTTTGAATGGTTTACTGAACTGTGGATAATTCACAGAACTACTGGAATTTAATAGAATGAACTGGAAAAAATACAATATTTAGAGCAAATATCTAGTACAGTACATTTCTTACAAACTAACAAAAACACAATTACACAGCCTGCGACATAAAACCTGCCTTCATTTTAACAGGGAAAATAACAGGACACTCCTCTTCTCGCTTTGGTTCCAACTGGTTAAACACCAGCGTTCTGAACAACTTGAAAATTGGAACCAATCACATGATTATTGTCTGGCAAAACTTACTATATACATATATTCTATATTATAGATATTTAGAGAATGGGTAGTAAGTTTTATAGGAATACAAACTTAACTATACCTATAGAAATACTACAAGGGCCATTGTATTTTGCCAATAGATTGTTAGCTCTATGTTTGTTGTGCAATAGAGACATTGGACTATTGTACATGGACATGCATATTCACATCAATGCAATAAGAGTGTAATTGGTCTGGACAGGGTCAGTAGAAAACTCCTACATTGATGCTTCTAAATTGTTTGAACAACCTTATGAAGAAGAAGTACGAGACAAAAAAATGACAAATTCATGGAATAGTAACAAAAATATGATGAAATTCCCAAGTTAAATCACCCTCGTTACTGAAAAATTCGCCAACATGGGTGAGGCCTTGAACTTTTACTGCACGACAAAACTCGAGCCAAAAGATTCTTTCTCATAAACCAATTTGAAACCCCCTACAAAAATCTTGGGATTCTTAATACTATTTTAAACCAATCAGTACCTTACCTAATCTAATGTACACTATTCTGCCATCCATATGTATATATTCTATGTCAATTAGGACAATATACGAGTAAATAAAACCTATACCTACGATCGTAAAATCTACAACAAGTCAGTAGGTATAGTAAGTATCTACAACAAGTAGTTGCCCAAGGAGATTTCCTTAGCTTCTGCGAATGGGGTTGGACCACGTAAATTTGTAAAAAAAAAAAAAAAACTAATATGTACTTTGATAAAGTAGTGTTACTATACAAACAAATTGAACATCTACATTCTACATGTAACTTAATTCAACAGACTCCTCCCTAGAATGAAGCCCTACTTCCTCCTGACAGGATAATTATCCTTGGGAACAGGAAGATCCTGGAACCAAACTGCAGAACGGACTGACAGGTCTCTCTTAAACTCAGAAGAAAAATCCTGAACTGTCAGGTAACTTTCACTAGGTGAAATTTCGAATGATGAGTGTAGCAAACCAATGCATACAAACAATGTTCGATAGTGGATTGATAGAAATAAATATAAAGCCGAAAGGGTGGTTTAAAAACAAAAGTTAACAAATGTTTAAAACAGAAATTGGTTTCCACGTGTGGAAAACATTTTTTAATGATGAGTGTGGCAAACCAATGGATACAATGTTCAGAAATGGATTGATGGGAATTATAGATACCAGGTGAAATGGCATGTTAGAAATAATAGTTATCTGGTTGAAACTCAAGGAGAAAAATGCTGAATTGTTATACTTTCACTGGTCAAAACATTGAATTATGTGTGTAGAAAACTAATGCTCTTTTAATAAGTCCTTTTTGTGAATGAATAGAGTGATACGACTGTTGTGATTTACAATAGAACCCAGCAGCTAATGCTAAGGTATTGCAATATAAGTACCATTATTATTATCTGACCTGGTTGGTTGCAGCGTTTTCAGTGAAACCCTGACAATTAAATCTATTGTGACGAGTTGATTCTATTTGGTTTTGACGTCCTGATTGATATCGATAGTCAGGCGGTAGGTTTTACCCTCCATTCGCTAAGATCGCACATGTACCCACATCAACCTCACCCAGCCTGGGTAGAGCCGGAAATGCCTGGCTCAAGTGTTTGGAGGGAACAGAATTTCCTTCGAAAAGTCTGCCTCAACCGGTGATCGAACTCGAAATCTCTAGAATACGGGCAGTAGTCTCAACACAACCATACCTCGATTTCAAACTACTCATGACAAAGTATGGGAAAACGGATTGCTATTTACATTTCTTTCTATAGTTTTCATAATCCAACCACCCACAAAAAAACTACAATAACACTCCACTTTGTGGATCCCCTAATGTAAACGACTCGCATAAATTACTCGGAGTTTGTCTTTATGCACATCTTCTGTCAGAAATTTTTGCAGTTCACAGTGGAAAATCCTATAGCTAATTTCATTATTCGCAATACTCAGGGTCTCAAAGTTGAAAAGATGGAAGACACTTGTGAAGTGTTAGCAGAGCGAACCTGTGGGAGGCAGACAACAAAACAAATACCGACAAAGATCTTGTCCACCTCTTCAGAGTATCGGCACAGATCTCTTCCAAATGGATTTTCTTTCTCCATTTTAACTTAACCTTTTGCACTCTGCAGCAATATTTTCACGGACCTCAGATAAGGTCGATGGCATGTCTCACATGACAACAATAAAACCAGCTGTAACTCGTAAGGTTAGAAAGTCCAAAGGTTGACAAAGGTCTATTGTCAAAAAAAAAAAAAATGCTGGAGCTATCTCCTCTTTGCATTTTTTTGCATACAATATGGGCTAAAATACACTTGAGAGCAGAAAAAGCGAATCAAACTTTTTCCTCCACCAAATCAGTACTTTGTGTTGTCTCCCCGAGCTCTAATCACAGAATTCATTCGATTTGGCATTGATTCACCGTTGTTACGAATGAATCTTGTTGATTTCTCATGTTATAACCTTTTGTTAAAAATAAAAAAAATCATGTTTTTCTTCTTTTTTGACACCCTGTAGTAAAATTTATTTTTTACGGCTTCTGGTAGGTATTTTTTTAACAATCAAATTATGAAATTGTAGAAAACAAAATTTACAACATTTTGAGATATCTTACGACTCGATAGAAATAGTAATTTCGAAGATATCGCAGATTTGGTGGAGGAAAAAGTTTGATTCGCTTTTTCTGCTCTCAAGTGTATATTTCAAGGGTAAAACATTTTTTCAAACTCACTACCGAGAGGAAACGTGCCTCTGATGCTCGAGCTATTGCCTCTTTGGATGGTTTCATGGTTTGTGATATATTTTTGTATCAGGAACTGATGCGAGCGAGAATCACCAGAATCGCGCCGTAGGGCAGATTCTTTTTTAGAAAATATATCGACTCAGCTGCCTAAATTGAATTCTTGTATAAGTAACTCTGCATGGAGATAAAAGTGTGAAATCTTCCTGCTCCCAGATCCGAAGAGGGTCGAATATCCAAGACAAAATTCGCCATAATTTTGGCAATCAAAAGAAAGAAAGATGCAATTTTCCCAGCAGCATGTTTCATGAATTGCAATACCGGAGCAAGGTCACTGCATGCTGACAACGAGATAGCTCACAAGGTCGGGCAATTATTTCAAACTACAAGATTATTTATTTTAATTTCATTAAATGAATGTATATTAAAATGCATCATATAGTGCTTCTTATAAAATAAATGTAGATGCATTAAAATGCACTAAATTATACAATGCAACATAGTGTTTCTTCTGGCTACATTCAAAGTGATCATAAAATCTTGGAAAATAGAAAATTGCTGACTTTTCTAATGCTTTATTTACAATCATGGGTAGTCATTAGGCGCACACGTATTTCTAATGGAATGTGTATGTGTGTTTTCTGACTAGGTGCATTGAGCAGGTAGGTGTTAACTAAGTAGGTATTCAATAGCCAGGTACATGTTACGCATGTTGGGTGACGTGTTTATCTGAAAGTCCGCCACACACATACCGGTTTACTTGAACAGTTTACCTGTAGGCATAAAAAGTTCACAGATTCCCTCCGGAGACCACTCTTGGGAAGAAAAATCATTTATTTCAACAGAGCTTCGTTCCAGAAATCTTTCTCACCCTCATAATCTCCAAACCTCAATATTAACTGCACTCTGATTGGGACATTTGGGTCTGTTTACCAAAATGACCCAATCAGAATGCAATTGAAAGGCAGATTTGGAGATTATGAGACAGAGAAAGCATTCTGGAGCAAGGCACAGGGTTTTACCAATCACGTCTTTCAGTTTTACTAGAAGTTCACGTGTGTGGTGGTTTGCGTTTAGATATTTTGATTGATTCAAATCTTCTGGTTTTCCTGTTCATCTTAACCCTCAGGGGTCTCATCACAGGGTTTGTTTATGTGAGTCTGTTAATGGAGTGATGTGAGTGTGCGTGTTTTCACAGGTCTAGTCCAGTCACAGGTACCGTCAGGTCATTCATAATTATAATTATGTCAAGACCATTCGTCAAAAAAACCTTTTGAGGCAAACTTTTACGTGTGTGGCCAACCTTAGACTTTCATCTGTGCGCTCTTTTGTATAGTAGGTAATAGTACATGATTAGTAGGTATTGAGACTTGGGACTATTGAGTAGGTATCATCTTCTTCTAGGTAGGTATAGTTCAGTTTAGTTGTACTCACAGCTAGTCATAATTATTTTTCGATGTATTGTGTTCGTCTTTAGACTTTCATCGTTACTCCAAGTTCCCGATTGCATAATCAGTATGGTGCCGCGCGGTGTGTGAGAAGTGTAATATGTACCTGGATATTTAATTTTATGTTTGAGGGTTTTAACGTCCTTTTAAACTGTTGACGTCATACAAGAACGGAGGTTTTATCTCCCATTAGTTGGAAACTTTCCAATATGCTACCATGTATTGTATAAACTTTTCTCTCGAATGACCTCGATGTGAAAAAGAGGTTAAGAGAAAGAGGAGGTTAATTTTTCACCTTTTCTCTACATGCTGTTCTGTAATAGACATACCTACAATGGTGTCCTGTTTTATACGTCACAAAATACAAAATTTGCATTAAGAAAAGTCAAGTTATCATATTTGTGTAAATCCCTGTCGTGATATCACAACTAGTCAAACTCGCTTTATCCACGTCAAATCTACGCTGAATCCGGGACTCGAACCACCGACCTCCAGGTTACAAGTCCGCCTTATCGATCATGCTACTGAGGTCGGTCAAAATTTGTGCTATACGTCAGTAAAATTTATTCTATGTAATTATACCTATCTTGAGGAAAAAAAAACTTGGAAAGGTGTAATGCTTATAAAGTGTTGAATAATATAATAATACTTCTCCCGGAGTTTTTTCTCGCTGAACTGACTTGACACGGCATGGAGAAAAAAACATTGAGATGCAATTTTTTTTGCGAAAGGTCATTGATCTGAAGATAAGGGACAAGTGTGCCAATTTTTTTTTTTGCCACGATTTGTTTGGATTTAGTAAATTTCAGTCGTATTTATTGTAGATGTGGTCTGTTCTTTTTTTGCCCTTCTTTTTCTTCTTCTTCGTTTTTCAGATTTCGTGTTACCACAATCGTGACGTCACAATTACTCAAACGGTACATACTCAATTTTGGGGTTAAAACCACACTCCAGTTTACGGTTCACCATTGCACCGGTAGAGCTGTTTTACTAACCGCCTTACTCAAAACAAACCCTATAGCTGTTATGGTCCTCGGCTGCCCACTGGGGTTCAGAGCATTGGTTGATGACCGGAAGTTGCTGGTTCGAATCCTGGTTGCAGCGAAAAATTTTGACCGAATCTTTCTGTTTCTGGAATGGCATGGATGTGAAGATAAAGTGCCCTGAAGTAATGCGAAAGCGATTTTTTTTTTTTTGTTTTTTTTTTTTTTTTTTTACCTTTATACTACAATATTTTACTTATTTAGGATAAGGAAAGTAAAAAGTTATGGGACCACTGACCTCTTTGAACTTACAAGTCCACCTTCTTACCTTATCGATCACACTGGTACACTGGTGATCAAGTGGTTAACGCGTCAGTCTGGTAATGCAGGTAGCGTAGGGATCCGTTGGTTCGAATCCCACCCAGTGCATGAATTTTTCCTCATTAATTTGAGACCACACAATAATAAGACTCTGAGGGTTAGGTGGTAGATAATGCTTTGAGCATTAACTTCACCTCGTGTTTACCTTCCATAAAGAGTATTATTATTATCGAACTTCTGAGGTCGGTATTTAATTAAACAAACAAAAGCGCCTTTTTCCGCCAGTTGGCAAGAACTGAATTCTCCATTTTTCGCAATGGCCACAAAAGATAAGGGATATAAAGAGAGAAATATCAAATCCATCTGTCGGGGTGACGGGCTATCTGATGGCACGGAAGGGGGTGGGGGGAAAAATAATTAAATTCGTTAAGGAAAGCTATTTTTTCATATTTTTCTGAGCTGGGAGTCTTTGGTCCTGAAGTGAATGAATAGAAATAAAATGGTGCGATAGTCTTGAACAGCAATACTAGTAAAACCTATGCGTTTCATGTCAACAGATACTGCCGAATATAGGTACACTTATGGAAAGTTTTTTAAATTTATTAATAAAAAAAAGCTTCAATTTCAAAGAAAATTCATATTTTGGTCAGTGGTCACAACAGGGAGCAGACCGGCAGTCTGGCTGGGGGACTATAAACAGGAGTAGACAGCATTGACCAGCATTGGCTTGGTTCTGGGGCCCTTGTCAATATTAGCCTCCTGTAAAGACTGTAGTAGAAGTGCTGATTTATTCTCCGCTGTTGGGTATCATCGTTCACGATGACGCCACCCTACGATGATGTGAATACGTTTTTATAAAAATTCAGCTCTACTCTGTATATCTACTATACCTCCAGGCAGATCCAGGACATCTCTTTTAAAACCTTATGAGTCATAAGTCTCGCTATGGTGGATCCTCCGATTAACGTAATATAGTAGGTATTTTTTTGCTACGTCTTTCTAACATCACGGAATTTTGTTCCTCCATTCAATGAAAAATTCACAATCCTGCTACCGACATAACCAGCCTGGGTAGGGCAGGAAATAGGCAGCATCACCCACGCTGGGCCTCATTCTATTCAGTCTAGGTACGATCCATAGATGATAAGGAATCTGAAGAAACCATTGTATTCAAAAACTGGCTATTTCTCAAACCAAAATTAATAACAAGTCTCAAACACATTTTTTCAACTACCGACTGCTTTTAATCCGAAGGTCAAGAAATCCAATTTTTGACAGAAAAAAATTTAGAGATTTTTAAAATTCATAAAGAGAAAAAACTGAAGAGGTTTCCATTATTATCTTATTTTTTCTTCCTTTCCATTTTTCCTTCTTGATATCTAATTTCCTTACTCCCCTCTCCCCCCCACTCCCCCACCCCCCATCATGGAGTTCCCACACCAATTATAACCCCCCCCGCCTCTTGTCGTCCCTTTCTTTTTTTACCCCAGAAAAAAAAGTGGCAAAAGAGAGGAAAAAAAAGGAAGGAAAAAAAAGGAGTGCATTGGTAAATTGGTTTATTTCTGCGAATGCGGCTCTGCTTTTTCTTGCAATAATAATTAATTTGTGTGTTTTTTTTTTAATCTTTTGTTTACAGTTCGAGGGGAGTCTTTTTGTTACCTCGGCACAGTGCTCATTTTTCCTCACGAGTTATCTAAATTACATAGTAGGAATTTCCGATACTCATCGTAGTCATTTTAATCAATGGTGCTACCGACAAACCCTATTTGAGGTTTGGACCCAGATAATCCGAGTTCCAATCTCGGCTAAGTATTTTGAATTTTCGAAGTCCACGTTTCAATCATGTCTTCAGTTTGAATTAGCTATAATAGAAATAAAGAAAAATAACTGCCTTATTTATATGCCCGAGTATAGAACTATTATAAAGTCCCATTATTCCAGTCCAGCAGTAAGCCCAAGACATACTATTATGTGGTCAAAAATCCCACATGAGAGGATAACATTTCATTTCCCGGCTGGTTTTCGAACTCGCGAACTTTGAATTCACAGAGTGCCGCTTTCACCACTGAGCTAAAGAGACACGACCGGAAAAAATAGCCCCATGTCCTTCAGCCGCAAATCGGAGCAATATAATATCTTCTACCAGTTCTGCCCTTGTCTTTCTTCTCATCCCCTCTCTCTCTCTCTCTCTCTCTCTCTCCCCGTTTGCCTCTCACACTCCCTCATATCTCTCCCCTCCCACATATTTTCCTTCTCTCTCTATCTCCTCCTCTCCCTCTCGCACTCCCATTCTATTTCTACCTCCTTCTCTGCCCCTCTCTCTCCTCCCCCCTCTCTTTTCTTCTGTCTCTTTCTACCTCTCTCTCCCCCACCCAGACTGGAAGTCTTGTCCTCTCTCTCTCTCTCTCTCGCTCCCTTTCTCCTCTTCCACTCCCCTATCTCTACCTCTCTCCTTTTCATCTCCTCCCTCTCTCTCTCTCTCTCTCTCCCTTTCTCCTCTCCCACTCCCACTCTATCTCTACCTCTCTCCCTTTCATCCTCCTCCCTCTCTCTCTCTCTCTCTCTCGCTCCCTTTCTCCTCTTCCCACTCCCACTCTATCTCTACCTCTCCCCTTTTCATCCTCCTCCCTCTCTCTCTCGCTCCTTTTCCTCTTCCCACCCCACTCTATCTCTACCTCTCTCCTTTTCATCCTCCTCCTCTCTCCTCGCTCCTTCTCTCTTCTCACTTCACCCTATCTCTACTCCACCCTTACCTCACATCCTCCCTCTCTCTCTCTCTCGTTCCTACTCTTTACTCACTCCTCTCTCTCTCCTTTTCTCCTCTTCTCCACCACTCTATCTCTACTCTGTTCCTCTTCATCTCCTCCCTCTCTCTATATACCTCTCTCTCTCCCCATCCTCCTCACTTTGTTTACCCATTACATTTTCCTGCGATGCCAATAATTTTTTTCTTCTTTGTTTTTTTTCTTTTTTTTCATTCAAAAAGAAAAATATTTATTTATTCGGTATTATATTTTTTAATTGAATCAATTATCTTTTTTTTACGGGGAAGTTCGTTTCCCCCGGTGGTATACTTTTTTCTGTAAATAAAGTTGATAATAATGAAGTTTGTAAGCCATCATTATTCGGTCAGTGAACAGTAACTGTTCCAATTACCGTCTCTTTTCACTGAATATGCAAACAAGTACCTAAACTTAATAAATAAATAATAATAATATCGCCTATTTATACTGCCCGATTAAGACTACTAACTCCCATTATTCAGCAGTAAGCCCAAGACATATTATTATGTGGTAAAAATTCCAAATGGGAGGATAACTTGTCATGTCCCGGTTGGGTTTCGAACCCACGACCTCTGGAAACTCTGGATTCACAGAGTGCCGCTTTACACTGAGCTACCGGGACGGACATGTTGTTTGTCTTTGTTATTATATCACAATTCTAGTGGGTAGCCTCCATGGGCAAACGGTTGAGACTACTGCCCGTAGTCAGAGATCATGAGTTCGACTCCCGGTTGGGGCAGACATCGAACAGACCATCTGTTCCTTCCGAACACGTGAGGCTTCATTTCAGGCCTGGTTCCTGCTCAAAGTCAAAGCAGTTAGTCAGTTTCTTAACGGGATAAAATTCTGCACTGCTGGGAATCGATTCCAGGTCACCCTGCGTGCAAACCTAGAGCGCTACTCCCTCAGCTACGGTCACTACTTAAATTTTTAGACTACTTACACATTGCTTTCAACTGCATGGTCATATCATTACGACGGGGGTGTTACCCTCCATTCGCAGGAAATTCACAAACCTGCTACCCACATTAACCTCACCAAGCCTGGGTTGGGCCGGAATAAAAAAACTTTGGAAAAACACAGACCAATAAATCTCCAACTATTACTCTGGCAAAAAATTGAAAGCTATAAATATCGCGAAAATATTAATATCGGACGAAAAAAACAATTACGAAGGAAAAAAAGCGTTTTTATTTTTCATTTTTGGCTCATGTGTTCGCTGATGGCAATTTATAAAAAAAAGGACAAGATTTATAGAAAATATCTATTGTTAGAACTGTTTCAGAAATTGAATTTCCCAATCAATCCCTTGGTCCTAGATATTATAATAAAAATCAACTTCTTCCATTGTCCATTCAGCACTAATGGGTCCCATTATTCAAGCAGTTAAGATCAAGAGTCTCGTATTATTTATATTTCCGAAATCACAAATGTTGGAGGAAAACTATTCATGTCCTAGCTGGGTTTTGAACCCGCGACCTTAGGGTTACCAGACCGACGGGCGATGCCTTGACCACTGAGCTACCGGGACAACACTCCCAACTCTCCCAAGGGAGCTCTTCCACCCAACCGATTAGGATTAAGAGTCATACTATTAAAGCATTATTTTCTTTCTGGGTCATTATTGTCAAAAAAAAATTGTGAATTGTGGTCTAGTGATTTAAAACGTTGTTTTAAATACCAATGCCCCAGAGTAAAAGTCACTCAAAATGGTTGCGACATACCTGTGTCATGGTTTAAAAAAACCTCCACTACATTTCTGAATTGAACATGAAGAGGTTGTGAACTTTATAACTGGAGGGACCAGAGGAACTATACAAAAAAACAAATAATAATCTATTTTTGTAGGTTAGTATAATGTTAGATATAAGTACAACGTACATATTTATATCTCTATTTATAACATACTCGAATGTTTGTATATTATTTTTTAATTTTTTTGTCCAGCCAAATAAGTTCAATTTCCTATTCATTTTTTTGACTTTTCCAATTTTCAAAATTGGAAAGATCTATTGAAATGGTACCTGAAGACGTTTGAATTACATACCTAAATTTCCAAAAAAATGTTGCCAATTTGTTAGTAGATGTTGCAAAAATCAAAAAATGAACTCTGAACGAATGAAATTACTTACTTGTAGATACACCTTAATATTCCTTAGGCCAAATAAACAACTTTAGAAAAACTAAAATCCACGTTTATCAGTGTTAAGAGTAACAGAATAATTATGTAGATAAATAGCTTATCAATTTACTGTAAAAATACTAAATTTGAAAGCACACAAAAAAATAAAACAGGAAAAATATTAGTAAGTAAAATAATTCAACAATAAAATCTAAGACCTACTTTCGCGATTCACAAAACAAATCTCTCTGTAAAATGGACCAAATAACGTATCACCACCGTAGAAATAAACGAAAAGATCTCTAACTGACCTCATTGTTAAAAAGATGCTAATCAAAAGAAAACAACAAAACCAAGCATGAAAAACCATACAGAATCCAGACGATCTGAATATAACTGAGTGGACCTAGATCTAAGTAGCCCTATACACATATGATTTTCCTGGTTTTAAATTTAAAACAAAAGAAAACGGTTTTGAAATTCCATGACCTGGAGGGACAATGGTTGAAAATCCTGAAATCCCTGGCTTGGTCAGGGGGCAGCTGTTGCTTACGAGAGGGAAAGCAACATGCTCTCTCTTTTTAAGGGCTTTCGCTTGGGCAATTTGAAGCATGCGACTAAGAAAAAATAATTAGGAGCATTGGGAATTGGGAGAATTAAATCTATCACAACAAGACTTTCCATTCAATGTAAGGTAAAACACTTGATGGGTTTCAAAATAAAAAGGCCTTTCTTTTGGGAACATCAAGCGGTGCCAAGTTGGCCAATGTGGCCCAAAAACTATACAGTTGATTTTGAAACATCAGTTCGTATAACGTGCACCCGTTTTTTTTTTTTTTTTTTTAATATTTGAGCCTAAGCGGGTACAAGTCCACTTTGGCCTGCACCCGTTAAAGAGTTATCGATTCACAAAGAAACTAACAGCAAACTAGTTAGAAGATTCTAGAGAAAATCGTCTTGTTTAATGATACTCCACTCACCCTTAAGAAGTTAAAACTCAAAAAGATGGAATCCCACTGATTGATAATTGCTTCGCAACACTTTACAACACGTTTTTAAAAAGATGAGTGATTCACAGCCTTTTTTATTTCGTAGCTATGAAACAGGAGCTACTGTAGACGTTTGTGGGTGCTCACCCTTACAAACAATAAAATTGTAAGCAAATTAAGGATACAAATTTTTGTCGGCACGGGGGATCGAACCCGGGACCTTCCGCATGACAAGCAAGAGCTTAACCACTGAGCTAATCACGGTATGGTTCAAAATTTGACACAGTTGCGAAATATTGCGGTACAAAATGTTGCACTCATCAGTGGTATTTCTGGTCTCAGACGCTCAACTTCGAGACAAAATGTTTCACTTAGCGGGCTTTAGATGCTCACATTATATTGGTACATGAGGAAACAAAAAAATAATAGGAAAGGTGTCTAATTAAAAAAGAAAATAGATGAAATTAAGAAGGGTTAAGAAAGAAGTGCACGTGTTAATGCTCAGATAGGAGGGATGAAATTTTATTGTTTTAATTTATACTGGATGGAATGATTCCATATGTTCATGGATGAATGTGATCCTATTGTTTGGGTTTGATTCCACAGGGTTGAGTGGAAGAGATTGACGGGGACGAAAAAAAAAAATATAAGTAAAAAAACAGTGCTTTTTCAATCACTCTTTATTAATAAATTCTAAAAATAAGTATTCCAATTTATACTTTTCAAACTATCCTTGAGAGAAAATAAAAGAGTTTTTAATGTTATACGTATTTGTGTGTATCCTTTTCGTGATATCACAATTACTCAAACTAGCTTTACTTTGCTGAAATTGAGACTTGAACCACCGACCTTCAGGTTACGAGTCCGCCGCCTTATCGATCAAGCTACTGAGATAGGATTTGAGAGCAAATAAACTTCTCCCAACAGTGTCTCCACTGTTCCATGCTTATGAAAAACTCTTGTTGTTGTTGTTAACGCGATTCAACTTCATTCAGTCAGTTTCTATGTCAAGGAAAGTCGCTGCTGCTTTGGGGTCTGTCCATTAGGAGGTGGGGTCCAGCTTTGTTGGATTTGCCGGACATTCAAAGACATGAAAAACTCGTCTTCAGAGTTTTGAATTCGGACCCACCGCACCACACTAGTCCTCTAGGGAGTCCAAGGGCTCTAGAGGTAGTCTTTTTTTTTTTTTGGGTTTAACGTCGCTTTCAACTGCATGGTCATATCACGACGGGGGTGTTACCCTCCATCGCAGGAAACTCACAAACCTGCTACCCACATTACCCTCACCCACTCTGGGTTGGGCCGGAATGCCAGCATCACGAAGTCTTCACCTCGCTGGACGTTGCTTAACTTCGGTGATCCAACGAGAACCGATGCATTCAACGCGCCATCAACGCTGGCAGAGGTAGTCTCTACGTTAGCGTGACGTTGCCCATTATCATTATTATCATTATTTACCTAACACTTTTTTAATTTAAAAAATATACAACACAGATAATTACAAATTAATCTCTATATACAGGGTGATTCAGAAAGTACCGTCAAACGTTAACCACATATTCTATGGGCTAGTTAAGGAGGGGTCAACTCTATAAAAGAAAGTGCCAAATGCCTCCTAACGGAGGTACACGCCCCTTAAGGTGTTTTTAAACAATCGAAATTTTCATTTTACGGCTTACCTATTTGGGATATCGCGATATGGTAAAAAAATCACTCTCAATACTAGATGAAACCTTTCTTTTGGCATACAATTTAACAGCATTCCAATTTCAGGAGCGGTCTGAGGATGGTCAGATGGAAGAAAAAACGTTCTAACTTTTTATTCGTTGCATGTAATTGAATTTGGTTTTCACCATTTTAAAACCTATGTCATTGTCTACAAAAATGGTCTGAATATTTTTTCCCTCAAATTAACACAAAAGCTTGAAAATTGAAATTGAAGATTTTAAAACCGCATTAAGTTTTGAAAGCTATGCAACTAGCATACAATTTTAGAACAAGAATTTTCAGCCAATTCATTATTTAACAATGGATGTAAGTGGAGTAAATTGAAAACTTGACTTCTGATAGTTTTGATTTGTCATCAGCGTGTGCAGAGTGTATTGAAATTTTGTTTTTGTTTAGTTTTGTTTAAAAACACCTTAAGGCGCGTGTACCTCCGTTAGGAGGCATTTGCGCACTTTCTTTTATAGAGTTGACCCCTCCTTAACTAGCCCATAGAATATGTGGTTAACGTTTGACGGTACTTTTCTGAATCACCCTGTATAAAACAGAAAAAAGGACTACCTACCTACCTATGTTTGTTTGTTTGTTTGTTTGTCCGGAGTTGTTTAGCCAAAACGGTAAGAGATAGCGAAAAATGTCTCAGAATTGACCCCCCAAAACCACTATCGCTTTGTCCAGAAAAATTATAGAAAGTTCAAAAAGGCATTGCTGTCCAGCAGTATGGCCATGCCTTAGTAAATTTGAAATTTAGTCCCGTTGCAAAGCACGGGCAAACGGCTAGTATACAATATAAGAGAAGTAAAAAGAGAAAAAAAAACGAATAAAAAATAAATTAATAAATACAAATATACATAATATAATATATTATGTATTATGTTAGGACATATTATGTCCTAACTAAAGGGCGGGGCTTTTGCAATCTCTTCCACCCAACCCTTTCTTCTATGAACTTCTTGAAAAGTCCAGGAACTTTTTGATGAGACCTTGAAATATATTATTATGAAAAAAAAAGAAGGCAGTGTTAAATGTTACATTGAATCCCCCAAAAACACCACTTCGTGGTTAAAAAAAGAAGAACGCCTCACTCAAAAGAATGATTATAATTAGCTAAAAATAAATGATATCAAATTGAGAACACCTTGCCACCTCTCTTTCTGTATCTCTGTACTCCTCTCTGAATTTATTCCTCTTATGTTTATCTTCTTTATCTTTTCTAGGGGTCATCCCAAACTTGATTTCTCTTTAAATTTACTTGTTGCACGGCAATAAAAAATGGTGGTCGGAGTATGATTTTTCTGAACTTATTTGATTTGAATCGAGAAAATTACACCGCGACCGCCTTTTTTATTGCCGTGCAACAAGTAAATTTAAAGAGAAATCAAGTTTGGGATGACCCCTAGAAAGGATAAAGAAGATAAACATAAGAGGAATAAATTCAGAGAGGAGTACAGAGATACAGAAAGAGAGGTGGCAAGGTGTTCTCAATTTGATATCATTTATTTTTAGCTAATTATAATCATTCTTTTGAGTGAGGCGTTCTTCTTTTTTTAACCACGAAGTGGTGTTTTTGGGGGGATATCAGTTCTTTTTGTACGAAATTATAGGTTCATACACTACTGAAACATTATGAATAACAAAAGTAAATAAGCTGGGAAAATGTAAATGTACCAAGTTGTCTTTTTTTTAAGATATAGTTTTAGCAGTACGTATTTAATTTTTCCAAGGTCAATATGTATTTGGATCACAGATTTGGCCCCCTGAGTTCCCAAATTGAGTAAATAATATATAAATTTGCAATGCAAGACCTTTTGATTCTATACTCAACATGATTAGGTTTATCTTTCAATGCTAAATAGACCTCGGAGCCTCCTATGAGGGACACTAAAACACCTGGATTTACAAATGCCAAAGAAATTAATTTGTAATCACCTTATCAAGGTGAGGTAATGAGTTCTCTCCCGTTGACCTTTTCTTACCCGAATTCTCTCCGGCTTGTTGCAGGGGTCACCACGAGTATCTCTCCCGGAAATAAGACCATGCTTTTTTACATTAGGCATTTAAGAAAATGAAAACTATAAAATTATCATTTTTATATAAGAATCGGCCTTTTATAAGGAAATCTTTAAAATCTCCAACTAATGAAAGGCAATGCTTTCAGTGTATAGTAGAGTTAGGTAAAATACATAGAAGGCCATGCCTCGGGAATATAGTAGGGTTAGGGATAATACATAGAAGGCAATGCCTCGGGTTTATAGTAGGGTTAGGTAAATATATAGAAAGCCATGCCTTGGGTTTATCATAGGGTTAGGAAAAATACATAAAAGGCCATGCCTCAGGTCTATATCAATGATTCCTAGGTGTTTCGATTATAATTTTTTTGCTAGGCCTAAACTATGTAGGTAAAAAATCAGGTAAAAATGCAAGAGACGCGACGAAAGACAATTTGGTGTTGATAAAACCATGAGCGGGAGAGAACTCGGTGGTGACGTCCCTTATCAATACCTCACGAGGTATGAGTGTACCCCGGACATAATGGACAGAGAAAAAAAACTTCCCTGAAGGCGATCGAACCCAAGTCATTATGCGTGCAAGCCTAGTATGCTACCCACTTAGCCAAAGTCACTACTTTGTCACAATTATTAGTGAGAAGCATCGATATTATGAGAGCTAATTCATCATATTTTATCTCCATCTAACCATGATTGTCCAAAATCAATCTCGTAATGCCACCATAGGTCATTGGCCAATTCTGCAATTACTAAAATTTTCCTCGCGAGGGTAATGGGATCGTCATGAAGATCAAACATAAAGATCGGATAAACAAAACAACGTTAAGCCCAAATTGAAAATATATGTAGAGCTAGAAAATTTCGTCCCCGCCAGGATTCGAACCCATGCTGACTGGGTGGCAGGTCGAGCTTGCTACCAATAGACAAAGTTGTCTTCTAAAGAAATGGACGGAAAATGAACTAACTAAATTAACACTTGGAAACTTGAACATTAAAATTTTGCAGTGAGAGAGCGAGGTCATCTCGAAAAATACATACTGGCCAAGATCTGACCACTAAGCTAAGGATTCGAAGGTACCTACCCGCCAAAGAAAATGAAAAGGCCACCAGGTGCCACCCAGTGGACCGGATGAAGGAATAAAATCAATAAATTTGGTATCTGCTCATCAAGATCTTTCATTTGATACCACTTAAGATTAGTATTATCCTTCAATTCCCGATTTGGGCTCCCAAAACCCGAGGCCGCCCAAATGGGCCGCCCGCTTATAATTTAGAATTTTTTTTTGGTCCGGGCTCATCTCCATTATATCTTGATCACTTTAGACACCTCACTTAATCTTCAGTGCCAAGTTAAAGACACGAAGTCGGGTCTCAAAGGATCCGTATGAAAAAAAACAGAAAAAAAAAAAAAATTATGAATCTTTTCATGTCTTTCACGATTGTTGGGGGGTCTCGAAAATAGGGTTCCCGGTGGCCTAGGAAGTCAAACAAAGAGTCAAATCAACTTATTTTTCAACGTAGAGCCCATTTCTGCAATAAAAATCGCGATTTTTGAAATTCATGTTGCACTTTTCGCTGGCTGAAAGTACATGAAATGCATGGGAACTATGTTTTCCGTAACCTTACACTCTGCCGGGCTGTCTCTTTCTTTGTATAGGCGTTCTTCACACCTCGGCCGAGGTGTTTGATTATTTATTCTTTACCTTAACACTCAAATCGAGGTAGAAAAAATCGCATCTCACGAAAACAGCGCAAAGACAAAACAAAAATGCACTTCTTAATCTAGCATGCATTAGATCTCACTCTTGTGTGTGTACATAAATAATAAATGCATCAGACACCTCATACAATGCACATTCACAATGCCACAACATGCACTTCTCGCGAGAAAAAGTAGGTACTTAGAATGCATTTTTATTGCATAACAGATAGGTAAATTATTACTTACGTAAAAAAATAATCGAGATTTATTTTGTAGGAGTAGGAAGTTTGCCAATTTTTTCGTGTGCTCCAGTGTTGATGTAATGTCGAATATACCAGTTCTCGTTCTATCCCTGAAGTTAAGCAACGGGCAGCGAGATTATGACCTGAATGGGTGACTTGAAAACCCTCGCGATGTTGGCTATTCCCGGCCCATTCAGACTGGTGAGGTTAATGTGAGTAGCTCGTTCGAAAGTTTTAAGTTAATGGAGGGTAACTTTCGTCCTATTATTTTATGTACAGCATTATTTTGAGGATTGCATACATTTTTGGGATTTCTTGAAATTTAGGGGGGGGGGGGGTTGAACCATGGACGTAGCCAGGATTTTGGCCAGGGGGGGGCAGCTGATGAGGAAAATCAATAGTACCTAGTGAACAATCAATAATACCTATAGTGTTGCATACTCCCTAGAATTTTCTAGGGGGGGGCTGCTGCCCACCCTCGGCTACGCCCATGGGTTGAACCCCTCTCCCCTGGCTACGCGGCTAGTAGAACTAATCCCTAAATTCTGCAACCAACTTATTGTCCTTTATTTACATAAATCAATAGGTAGATATACAATGCACATTCACTAATGCAACAGATATATTGATAAATCTGTGTACAGCAGCTGATAACATCAACTAGCTTGTATTTAAAAACATACAAAAAAAAGGTGATGATCATTATCTAATTGCCTCTCTAATTACCATGAGCAAATTTAAAATTTTAATTTGGTTTTAATAGATTCGCTAAGTACATACTTCACCGTATATGTATGTACAATTCTACATAGGTAGATAATACCATGTAATTAACAAAACTAATAGCACTTTTTTTACATTTTCAAGTGGTTCTGATTTTCAGTTTTTTATCGACACAAAATGTAAAACAATGCGTTCGTAGGTACATAAATATAAATAAGTTCCTAGGTATATAATGTACTATTCCCACAAACTATCCACGTTTAAGGTACTATTGCCTCAAAAGCGTCTCGCTGCGTTAGCGGGTTTGTCTGAGCCTGTGACTGGGGACACAGGAAGCGAGGCTTGAGTCTCGCAACGCATCGGGCAAAGTCATCCCACCGAAATACATTGAGGCAGTGAGTGGTCAGCGGCTGACAGCGTCTCTCAGACGCAGCCGTGAGACGCCTAGTGAGAGCAACTTCATGTTCTAACCATCCATAAAGGACGTGTGAGTCCCCTCAATCAAGGTGTTTAGGTCCCATTGTGATGTGATCTAATTATGATATTATTGAGAGGGGAAAAAAAAAACTTTCATGTCTGTCCCGGTAGCTCAGTGGTAAATGCGGCACTCTGTGAATCCAGAGATTCCAGAGGTCGTGCTGGGTTCGAAACCCAGCTTGGACATGACAAGTTATCCTCCCATTTGGGATTTTTACCACATAATAAAATGACTTGGGCTTACTGCTAGAATAATGGGACTTTAATATTCCTAATCGGGCAGTATAAATAAGGCGATATTATTATTCATTTAAGGGACTCGAACCAAAAATTCCATCTGGTTCACTAGACTCCTTCTCAAACCACTTGGCAACCCACGTGTGAATAATGAGATGAAGTTCTCCGTGAGGTCAAGCTTTGGTCAAGAGAACCGCAGAGTTCAAAACCCAGCCAGAACAATCTGTTGGCACAATGGTAGTGGTCCATTTCAAAAGTGGTCCGTGGCTTGAGGAAGTTTGGGCACCCCTACTCTAAATAAAGCACTACTTATACATGATAAGATCTTCCGATTTGGGATTTTGACCACATAATAATACGCCTTGGCCTTATTGATGGAATAATGGGACTCATTAGTTCTAGTCGGATAGTATTTAAGTCATTATTATATTGTCATATTTATTTGTGTAATCACAATATTGATTAAAATACCTCGATTTCTTCGATTCGAACCACCGATCTCTAGTTCACAAGTCCGCCATCGATTGATCTACTTAAATCAGTAGGTAGAGAAAGGCACACTATAATTTTCACTTACGGCAAAAAATATCACAAATGATGCGAATTTTTAAACGCAAAATAATCCAGATTGCACTTTTTAATAACATTAGTTAGAGGACGATTTTTCATCTTCTTTCTTTGAACATAATGCAGATTTATTTTCTCTTCATACGAAGATTTATATTTTTTATTTACGTATATTATACGTTTTTCTTCTTTTCATAAATGCATTAATTCGCTTCCGTGTCTTGTGTTTTATGCAGCTTCAAGTTTAATTTAATTTAATGACGTATATTCGACTGCGAAAAACAAAATAAATTATTTTTCCAAACTAAATGGGCTCTCCCGCCCACAAGTTGGCGGACCGGTGGCACACTTTTCATCTTGACGCGAGAACGGTGCACATTTGAGGGAACATTATTCGATCGTCAATATAAATATAATCGTAAAAAAAACGGACTTAGCCCAGCATCGATGGCGAATTCACAGCTTTTCGTTCCGTCATTGAAGTTAAGCAACACGAAGCGAGGTTAAGATTGGGATGGGTGACCATTTAAATTCAAAGCCTCGTGATGCTGATTATTCCCGGCCCCACTCATAGTGGGTGAGTAATTGTCGCTGGTTTGTGAATTTTCAACAACAACAAAAAAATAACTTTAATCCTGTTTCATAATGTGGCCCTACGAATCGCCTCAATACGTAGGAAACTTACAAACCGGCTATACTTGCAAACATTAGCCTCACCCAGCCTGAGTTAGGCGGGAATACCAGCATCATCGCAAGTCCTCATCTCGCTGGACGTTGCCTAACTTCGGTGATCCCACGAGAACCTGTGCATTCAACACGCCATCGACGCTGGCAAACATTTTTTTACAAGTCAAGAAATTTGTCGATTTTCTTTGCGACTTAAACTCTTGGTTACATAGCAGTTAATAGATCGATTGATAGATCGAGTTAAAATAGTGACAAAATTTTGATTTTTCCTCTTGTCCCTCAGTCAGCGTGCTATCGCACATCTCACTCCTCGTGAAAATGTCCCAAGGATGCTGTCTACAGCTTTCTATTTATTGAAGCTCTCCTTGTATACAGTTTCAATATTTGTTTAGAACTCCATTCTTATCGCCGTCGTCTCCTCAGATTCGTAAGGAATGGACACCATTTCTTGACCCTCACATATAAGACGCAGTTTCTCTCAACATAATATACATTATATTAAATACACTCCTCGACATGAAAATTGGGACATTTGAACAGCTAAGGTGGCGCCTTTAACTTAGGGTTAGGACACCAAAAATAAAATATGGATTTTGGGAAACATCCGATGTTTTCAAATTTCGATATATCGACCTTGGATAACATCGATGTTTTCAGATTTTGATATATCGAGCTTGGATAACATCGATGTTTTTAATTTTTGATAAATCGACCTTGGATAACTTTGATGTTTTCAAATTTTGATAAATCGACCTTGGATAAAATCGATGTTCGATACTAGTGGTTAGCGTTTTATTTTCTTCTTTTTCTGATTTCAGTCATTGACAAACTTGCAACTTGCAAACGAAGATAAATGAAGATTGTCATTTTTTTTTTTTTTTGTAAGTGTTTTGTTTATGTATCACTATATCAATGTTAAAAAACGTCCAGACTCCATCAGTGTCCAGCAAGGTTAAAATGGTTGGTTGATCATTCAAATTGAAAAACTACTGATGCTGTCTACTCCCGGCCTAATCCAGGATGACTGAGTTGTTTGTTTCTATGCACCGAATGGAGGGCACCTATAACTACCGTCTCGTCATGACCTTGGCAGAGTGGACTTTACAGATCCCAAAACAAAACATAGGGAGATAATTGTTTAATAAGGAAATTTGATTGGACCATCTCATAGGTGTGAAAATCTAAAAAAAAAAAAAAAAAAAAAAACGATGAAATTAGGTTAGGTATTAATAGTACTTTACATTACCTATTAACCTACTTACGCTATCCAACTAGACTACATTATAGAACTAGACCTGAGCTGTTTATTTACTTAATTTTATTTGAAAAAAGTAATTATGCCCCTTAACCGCTTTTGCGTTGCTTCATGGCACATTCTCTTTACATCCATGCCATTCCAGAAACGGAAAACTACGGTCAGAATTTTCCGCTCCGGCCGGGACTCGAACCCGCAACCTTCGGGTCAGCAACCAATGTTGAGCCACTGAGCCACGAAGCTTAGTATAACGGATGAGAATTGAGAAGTTGAAAAGAATACGAGATAGGAAGAGAGAAAGAAAGAGGAGAAGGAAAGTGTAGGTGCTGGATAAATGTGGAGGTTCCACAAAGCAAATCCTAACAAGCTGCGTTGTATTTTGTTTTAGAAAAGGTACCGAAATGTAGGTTAAAGACCTACACTCTCTGTACAATGCACATGATATACGATTAGCAAGTCAGAATTTTTCCGCCACACAATACTCAAATCAAAAATAAGTTACGCCTACAGAAAACGGAAAGATTCAGCATTGGGTGGCATTTTATGTCTGGTTCAAAAGGTCCGATCAAATCAATGGGATTGTGAAATTGCAATTAAAAGTATGTCGCTGATTAAGGACCACATTACTTTACAATTTTCAATCCAATAATAAGGCCATGTTTGTGGATAATTAGGGAAAGGCTATGCAGAAGTATTATTAGATACATGAACCAATAGAGGAACTATACGTAGATGATGTGTCTCAAAATTAAAATCTATCTCATTTCGTCGTAGTCTGAATTCTGTAATTTTCTCTATTCAGCATCATCAGCGGGTTGCAAATTGAAAATATATCGCACCCTTAGTATTATATCATGACATGTCAAAAAAGTGTTTTTTTGGGAAATGACAAAACAAAGTTTGAATGTTTATAATTTCAGAACGGTTTGCTCAATTTAAATGGAAAGTATCTTGAAGGAAAATATGAAGTGTTGTTGTTCATTTTTAATGAAATTTCATATTTTTTATTTTTATGTATTATGAAATAATTTAGTTTGAAAATTATTGGTTTTGATATGTCTCACTCTATCGTATTGAATTTTATTATTTTTTGTGAAAAACTGTAACATTTGAATATATCTTTTTTTAACACAAAAACTCAAGAATTATTATGAGATATGTCAAAAATGGCTCATATTTGTCTCATTTTAGCACAAAATTCAATTTTCATTTTCGTACTTGTAACATTGTAGGTATATTTGTATCACAAAAAGATTGTGATTATAGGGTATACACAACCACACTTCTGTCCGTTTCTCTTTTTTTATACGTGGTAGCTATTAATTAAGAACATCCTGGAACAAATAAAAACTAATATTATTACAAAGAAAATCAAATTTGTAACTTTTATTTTTGAAATAACTACAAATAAAGAAATAAAATGGCTTCTTACATAAGGCACAAAAATTGTAATAAAGAACACCAGTATCAATTCTTATACCTAGCATGAGTAACAATACTTATACCTAGCATGAGTAATAATTCTTATACCTAGCATGAGTAACAATTCTTATACCTAGCATGAGTATCAATTCTTATACCTATCATGAGTATCACTTCTAGTACCTACCATGAGTAACAATTCTTATACCTAGCATGAGTAACAATACTTATACCTAGCATGAGTAACAATTCTTATACCTAGCATGAGTAACAATTCTTATACCTAGCATCAGTATCAATTCTTATACCTAGCATGAGTAACAATTCTTATACCTAGCATGAGTAACAATTCTTATACCTAGCATCAGTATCAATTCTTATACCTAGCATGAGTATCACTTCTTATACCTAGCATGAGTATCAATTCTTATACCTAGCATGAGTATCACTTCTAGTACCTAGCATGAGTAACAATTCTTATACCTAGCATGAGTAACAATTCTAGTACCTAGCATGAGTAACAATTCTAGTACCTAGCATGAGAATCAATGAAAATAAGACAGAGTACATGAAAATTACGAGAAACCCAAGAAATACTACTACATCAGTAAACATAGACAATAACACATATAAAGTAGTTGACAGATTCAAATATCTAGGTACACAACTAAATACAGAAAACTCATTGCAAGAAGAGATTAAAATCAGAATCAATAATGCCAATAGATGTTATTTTTCCTCAAACAACATATTCAGAGCAAAAATGTCTCAAAAAGGTCAAAAATAAGAATATACCAAACCATAATTGTTCCTATACCATTATATGGAAGCGAGACCTGGGCACCTACTAAACAAATAGAAAAGAAACTTCAGACTTTTGAGAACAAAATATTGCGAAGAATTTTTGGCCCTACCAGAGATGAGATAACAGGACAATGGAGAATTAAGAAAAATGCTGAAATCTGGCAGTTATACAATGAAACCCTGATAACAAACCGAGTAAAAATAAACATCATGAGATGGGCTGGTCATGTGGCTCGAGCAGATAATAATTCCATCATACGAAAAACTTTAGAATTGAATTACGAGGAAGGAAGAAGTAGAGGAAGACCGAGAAGAAGATGGGAAGACAACGTAACGAAATGGTATAATAAAGACAGAGAACAATCACCCACATCGGAAGAGAACTGGATAGAAGCAGCAAAGGACAGAACAAGATTGTGGAGGATGCTCGTGAGAGGTTTTGGGCCTTCAAGGCCTGCTACAACCAGCTAGTAAGTAAGTAAGTAAGCATGAGTATCAATTATTATACCTAGCATGAGTATCACTTCTTATACCTAGCATGAGTATCAATTCTTATACCTAGCATGAGAATCACTTCTAGAACCTAGCATGAGTAACAATTCTAGTACCTAGCATGAGTAACAATTCTTATACCTAGCATGAGTAACAATTCTAGTACCTAGCATGAGTAACAATTCTTCTACCTAGCATGAGTAACAATTCTTATACTTAGCATGAGTAACAATTCTTATACCTAGCATGAGTAACAATTCTTATACCTAGCATGAGTATACGGACAACTAGAAAAATTCATACAATGGGTTTTTGCTAAAAAGAAAGATATCACGCTAAAAAAAACTAGTTCTGAAAAGGTTATGTCGAAAAATCAGAAATATTTTTTTGTTTAGAAAGTAACAAATCGAAACTTACGTCTTTGTTATGGTCTTCAACTACAGATCCTCACTCCTTGATAGCTGAGGCACGACTGAAGGGAGATGTCCTGTTTTTGACCAAACTGATTCTTCAAATATCCCCGAAATCAAAACCATAACTGACGTCATAACTTTTCAAGGGGTGGGGATAGAGATGTTATTGTTTTCTTATAAGAAAGAGCGTATTTTTTTACATACCGTAGCATCAAAATCTCAAAATCCGATTTTTTTGAGATGTCATGTTATAATACTAAGGGTGCGATATTCACTTTACATACATATAATGAGACATACATGGGTTGCATACAGGGTGAGTCTGAAGTTTCACCCCACCCCAGTGCCTTGAACTAATATTTAACAGTCCCACAACGGTATGGCCTAGTATTGATGAGGAGCCGCTGGTTTTATTTAGGGTAGGCAGCCATGGATACCGGGCGGCCCATGTCTGAGTCCCACACTTTCTGACTTTAGCTTTACCCTCCTCAAAAATAACCCCCAGTAGCTCGAGAAACACCCAAGATATTTGAAGAGATTTTAAACTGATTCTCCTTTAAAAATAGTGTGACCAGTCTGTTACAGCTCTTCGATATTTTGAGTGGTTCTCGAGATACTGGATGTGGGGCGACACATCATGGGCACCTTGTATATGAGTTGTAATGGTGACGTCCCCGTTTCAGTCCTCTGTCCCTCCACTGCTCCTGTGTCGCTGAAATCCTATCCCTCCTGAATATTGCTGAAAAGAAAAACCACACGGGAAATCTTTTTAATTTTCCGGCAACGAAATCAAACATATCCGCGGACCGCTGGCATAGATATGTCAGGCATAGGGCGGGCGGGTGAGAAAAATAGATTGCCGCTATGCGTCCATTAGAGAAAATTGTTTTAGGGATTTTTTCTTGGTCCCGAATATGACGGCATTGGACCCTCTTTCCCGGAACCTCATACATCACCGTGCATATAATGATGGCCAGAGATGCTTTTGAGTTGAGGTTTGGTGCGGATGGCGCGGTGTTTTTAGATGAGTTTTTAGACAATTGCCGAAACTCCTATTGAATAATATTTTGAATGTATTAATGAAGCATTGGGCGAGCATTTCAGAGCGGCTTGTGATGCCTTTTTCCGAAACGAAGTCCTTCCTAGAATGTGACAAATCATCATCATGTAGGTACATCCTACAAAATCTCACTCTTTTGGATTTCACTGACTGATCAATTATTGATTGGTGCATAGCTTTCTGTCAATTTCAATTCTCATATTCATACAGTGAAGAAGTTAGTATGTGTATAAAAGTTTACAATTGGACTATGATAAAGTTAAGATATTTAGAAATTAACGAACTTCTAAGTGTCCACTATATTTCATGTACAAAGATATTATGGACCGTATTCATAAAAATAAAAGCATTTCCTCGTGAGCAAAAGCTTGAAGTAAAAGCAAAAGGTCTGAAGGGAAAGGTAGAATTTAAAGAATTTGCTCATTTTCGTATTTGTAACTATTTGCTTTTACTCATAAGCATTTGCTTCTGCTCACAAGCAATTGCTCAATGTTTAAGTTAGAGGAGCTACTAGCAAAAAGGTCATCTTTATGAATATCCAAGAACCATTTACTTTCAAACAAGCATAAGATTTTGCTTTTGCTTTGAAGTAAAAGCTTTTGCTCTCAAAGCTTCATGAATACTGACTGAAACAATTATTTCAAATTTCCGAAGTAAAAGCTTTTGGTTCCTCTCATGAATACGGCCCATTGTTTATTTGAGAAGTTAAAGAAGTAGTTAAGAGAGCCTCTGAGAAACTTGTCAATGATTGGAAATGGAAAATTATCTTTCTTAGTCTACACAGTATTCCTTTTCCTTGAAGATGACATGAATGATTGGAGGTCTCTATTAATTCTGGAACCCCGAATACGTTTTCCATTAAGACGACACAGGGACATCTTATTGGTTTTGAAACTTTACTTAACATTGCAAATGCCTTTCGGGTTTCCTATATCAACAAAAGTCAACAATTGAACAATAACTCATAATGTCAGAGACGTCCACGTTAGAAGAAAACACAAACAGTAATCTTTCAATACGCATCCAGACATCCGTGTCCTGTTATACACTGGAGTCAAGAAACTGACTAAATGACATATACTGTGTGTTATTTAGCTGAAATTGCAATCTGCTGCATCCATGTTCAGTTTTTACACAGGTTTTAAGAAAATTGACATAACTGACATGCATTAGCTGAAATTGTAATCTGCTGCATCCATGTTAAGTTTTTACACTAGGAGTCAAGAAAACTGACTACTGAATATATATGAAGTTATTTAGCTAAATTGCAATCTGCTGCATCTATGTTCAGTTTGTACACTGTGGGTTAAGAAAACTGACATGGTTGGTATCTTTCAAAAGAGCATACATTTGTTGGTCTTCGAGTGGCCGCATTGTTGATCGAAGATGCTGGTTTGGTAGTCCAGGTAGCATGGGGTTTTGTTTGGATCCAAATAGATGAGTTTTTCCTCATATAAATTGAGAATCTAAACACTTAAATTGAGGTTGATGTCGCTGGGATACGTTAAACAGAAACCAGTTCTGTCAGGCCAAAAGACAATAACAGAAATCATTGGCATCCTTTACAGGGTTGATGTTAGAAAAAGCATCCAGCTGTGTAGGTAATGTGAGGAAGTACCTAGGAGTGGCAGAACCAAACAACCTCAACCACGTGGAAGAGTTGACCAATGCCAACCCTAAGGAGGATTAAGATATGGCAAAGTGAAAGAAAAAGAAGCATATTTGAGGTTGATGTTGGCAGCTGATTTGTTTGAAGCCTATGAAGTTTACCGTCTGGTATGTTAAACATTAAAAAAAGTTATCATATTTTGTGTTAATTCTTTCTATACACAATACTAACCCCTTTACTAAATCTACGCTGAAACTGGGACTTGAACCACCAACCCTTGGTATGTTAAACATGTTAGAAAGACAACAGGAAAGGAGGAAAGTCACGTCATGCTTTATACAATTTTTTAGTAGGCTAAGAACTATAATAGTCGTAAGTATAATTTAGATATGAATATGTGATACAAAACAAAAAAAGACATTCAGAATTACTTACATCATCCAGGGATTCGTCAGCTTTCGTTCCTAGGTTCCTACAGCATTTACAAGCAGCAATACTTGACTTTAGCAGATCTGAGGACTTGGATTTGTTCATTAACCACTTGAATCATAGGTTTACACATGCTTGTGCAATGTGAGATTGTGCATAAATTCATAAAAAATACAAATCAGCCATGAGACAATGTGAAAAATGCAAAATACTTTTTATTTCAAACATAATTATCAACAAAAAGACAATCGACTCCAGTCTAATTGGTAAGTCTCCTCTGTAACAATATCATTCAAAAAAATAAAGTTAATCTGTATTTCACTTTATCAAGTAGAATCTAATAACTATGAGATATTTATGTTATAATTTTTTATTTGTAGATAAGTACTCGTATTTACTTATTGATCAAGCAGGTATGACAATTGTCTCAGATAAGTATTCACTGTTTGAAACTATCCATTCTTGGATTAAAATTATTGATTTTGCCAAACATTGGATGTCTCATACAATAAGTTGACTTACCTATAAGATAAGTTTATTATTCAGGCTTAGGATATTATCTATTATTTTTTTTCATCATATACGAGTATTACATATAATTATTAATTATGTGGTCCACTATGACCTACCTAATTTTACAACTGTAGTAGATTTCAAGTGTATTGGAAAACTTTAGAATTAGCTCAAGAAACATTATTATTGAGTTGGATAATGATTATTGTAATTGGGAATTAAGTCAACGTACTTTATCAATTTTGTAGAAAATGTCATTGGTATTATTCACCACCTTTCATCAAACATTATTTTGTTATTGTTAATATTGTCTTGTATTATTTCTATAAATTTTGTAATGAATAATATATCCATTTGATGTAAATTAGTTTTGATTGAAATTGTTTTATTTTTCTCTTCTTTTCTGACACTACTTTTTTGTTTTTAATTATTAAAATTGAAATCGTTAGTTGATGGCATGATTATTCGAACTTGTTCGCTGATGAGAACCAATTAGCTCAAAACAGCTGTCCAGGTATGTTCTGAATGTTCTGCTATTCATGTAGACATTTAGAAGAAGAAAAAATATAGTACAACTTCTCACTTTTCTGAAAACTGAAATGTTTTGACTGAAAAGATGTTTCAGTAATATCTCACTTTGATAGGCAGTACCTAATAATAGTTGTGATTATGTAACATTAGATATTGTCATCTTACAATGGCATTAATTAGATGTTTTTCAATGATTTATTAAATTATTTATTTTTTAAATCAAGTTTTACTTCTGCAATGTAAAGTTGTTATTCTAAAGTCCACCTGTTAATTTCAATTAATTTCATTCAGGGGTTGATTCCTTAACCGACTAAGAAATTTACTCATGTTTAACGAGAGATAACGTATTTCTAATATGTTTTCATTATTACTTTCATAAACACCAGTAATTAAATTATCCAGACTAAATGAAGTAAACTTTTCGTAAAGTAAAAATCAACTAAAAGATTAATTTAATCACTGATACTGATATGTACAACACTGATTTTGTAAAACTTGTAGTAATCATTTCGAATCACAGTTATTAATAAAAAAAAACACGAATATTACTTGAAGAAGATCCATAGTTATATTTAAAGTTAGTCAAAAATGTTATTGATTGACTAAAAGAAAAAAAAAATTATAATTCAGTTTATACCTACTTATTCTGATTATTCGATGATTATCTAGCACAGAATCATTTGCTACAAACGATAAACATGTAGTCCGATCGATATGTAGTCTAATCGATGTGTAGTCCACTTGAAAGATTGCTTTAATATTCACAGTTAAAAAAAACGATAGTCATTCATACCACGTGGTTAGGAATGCAGAACGTAAAACGTACTACGTTTTCTTACGTTTACGTAACAATAACACTTTTTTCAAACCAGAATTTTGGCGCACATTTGATCAAGTTGGTCAAGTGACGAAAAAGAGCACTGTTCCAGTCAATTCGACAGAGTTCTGGTTAACTTATTCAACGACAAAACAATTACGGTGTTAAATATCATTGCTGTGATCATTATGAATTTAATATTTGCAATGGAAAAGAACGCACAAATCGACGGTATTTCTTTCTACTATTTTTAATGTAAACTGTATGTCTTCAATACTAGGCAATCGGGAGGTACCTACAGCTCAAGTACAGGTACTTCAACCAACTCTAACACCGGAAACTATAGCGAATAAAATAATGGACCTCAATATTGAACACGAAACATTGAAAAAAATTCGCGCGTCGCGGAATGTGAATGCAAGACACGCGGGGTGCCTGACTTAATAGATGCAACTCGACTGCATTTGGTCTTTTTTTTATGCAACGAATGGCTTAAGTCTAAAGTAGAAGAATTGTGCATAAGTAAGTGCTGCTGCTGATGATGATGATGATAGTGCAGTTTTGTGCAAGGTGGGGACGCGAATCTAGAGAACTGCATCTCGTAGAATATTGCTGCGAAGCGATAGAGTCGAGGAGGCTCGCTCGATGCATAAAATGCATTGTGTTATCAGTGAGGCCGGTTTGATTCTTTGCAACTAGTATGGTAATCTAGTTGAGGTCCGTTGGTTCGAATCGCACTGGATGCATAATCATTTCGTATAATTTGAGCCTTTGACCACGAATTTTTGGCATCTTTTTTTTTTGCATCACGAATGCATAGGCAATAATAAAATATTGCCTATGCATTGTGTTATCATTATCAGTGAGGCTGATGGTTTGATTCGTTACAGCTAGTCTGGTAATCTATGTAGTGTGGGGATCCGGGACGTTAAAGCCCAAAATATAAATTTATTGGTGTTGAGCTGTTGCACCTTCGAATTTCCAGCAATATCTTTTATTGCACCTCGTTCCAAATTGTGTTTTTTTTTTTGTTTTGGTTTAACGTCGCTTTCAACTGCATGGTCATATCACGACGGTGGTATTACCCTTCCATTAGCAGGAAACTCACAAACCTGCTACCCACACATTAACCTCATCCAGCTTCGTGATGCTGGTCGGAATACCAGCATCACGAAGTCTTCACCTCGCTGGACCTTGCTTAGCTTCGGTAATCCTTCGAGAAACGGTGTATTCAATGCGCCATCGACGCTGTCTACACAGATGGTAATATGATATTGCTTAATGCCTTCCAGGGACATCCCTAGATCTCCGGATTATTTCAGTTAAGATCACCAAGTCTTCACCTCGCTGGACGTTGCTTAACTTCGATGATCCTACAAGAACCGGTGCCTTCTACGCGCCATTTCAAATTCCCCAAATCTCCTATTAAACTGCACCCTGATTGGATGTTTTGGGTAAACAACACTTCTGAATCTTCTGATTGGGTTATTTGAACAAATTTTGAACGAACACCTGTACCTCATACCCATATCAAGGTGAGACAATAAATCCGTGTGCTTTTTGACCATGATTCATTTATTAAAAAAAAAAATCTGTGAACGTTTCATTTTAATATAAAAAAAGGAACTCACATCTGCAGGAGCGAGTTTCGCCAGGACTCCACTTGGTTGACCTTGGGAGCCACCGACAACGCCACACGTTGAATACGCCAGTTCTCGTTCTATCACTGATGTTAGGCAACATCCAGCATGTTTAGGACTTAGATGGGTGACCAACTGACCATCTGGTAATTCAAATTCGAGAACTCGTGATGGTGGCTCAGGCCCAACTGAGGTTGGGTATTTGAGTAGCTGGTTTAAGAGTTCACACCTAATGGAGCGTAGAACCGCCGTCGTGATTTGACCAAGTTGAAAGCGACGTGAAACCAGAAATGTTTAATAAAAAAAGATGATGTTTGTATTGCCATCAAAATGTACCTATAAAGTATGTGGATTGTTCCTCATTTATTTGTGAACAATATATATCACATCAATAATTTGTACCTAGACGTTGCTTAGCTTCGGTATTCCTACTAGAATGGGTGCGTTCTACGCATTCTAGTAGGATTTTCTATTTTTTATAATAATATCCCTTTGTACAAAGAAAACTATCTCTCTATCATACCAACACTATTTCCCGCTATCCAGCGCCAGCCAACTGAGATCAATTTATGAACTTTACTATCTGTGTAGGACTGTAGGAATCACATTGATTTTTTTAACTTCGCTCACAACTGTATGGTCATATCATGACGGGGGTGTTACCCTCTATTGGCAATAAAATCACAAACAATAAACTACCCACATTAACCTCACTAATCCTGAGTCTGGCTGGAATACCAGCGTCACAAAATCTTCACCTCGCTGGGCGTTACTTATCTTCGGTGATCCTACGAGATCCAATTCAACGCGCCATCGACGCTGTCTGATTTAAAAAAATAAATTCAATGAATCTTATTAATTTTAGTTACTTATTAGTCTTATTACCTACCTCTAGAGAGGTATTGCTCGGAAAAATCATCCGACTTAAACTATCATCTCTAATACAACATAGATTGAACTTATTTTGTTATTTGTAGAAATACATTTGATCGAAGGGTTCAAGCGAAGGGCTATTTCAAAAACAACATGCAACCCTTTCATTTTACAACATTATCCTTCTTCTTTTTCCTCTTTCTTCTATTCTCTGTCTTCTTCATCAAATTCTCTTTTACTAAAAAAATCAAAATAGGGGAAGTTCGTGTTGTTCTCCTCGGAATCCGATCTGCTCGACGTTTCCAACGAGTTCATAATCTCGCCACCAGGTGCCAGCACTGTACGAGTGCATTTTCAAAGGCTCAAGCATTTATTTTTTCTTTTTCTTCTTCGTGTTATTATTTTTTTTTCTTCTTACGGATATTTTCGACTGTATTGAAAGTTTGATCTAGCCAGCGTCGATGGCATGTTGAATACACCGGTTCCCTTCAGAACACCGAAGTTAAGCGACATCCAGCGAGGTTAAGACTTGGATGGGTGACCATTCAAATTCTAATTCTCGTGACGCTGGCTTTTCCCGGCCCCACTCAGGCTGGGTGAGGTCAATGTGAGTAGCAGGTTTGTGAGTTTCCTGCGAATGGAGGGTAAAACCCCCGTCGTGATATGACCATGGCAGTTGAAAGCGACGTTAAACCCCACTTAAAAAAAAAAAAAAGAAAGTTTGATCTTCTTTTGAAGTAGTTTTATGTAAAAATCTCAGGGCCAAATCGAGATCCTCAGGGTAGGTTGAAGTGCATGCTAATTGTGCGACGTACCATAAACTTTCAACTGCATAGTCATACCACGTCGGGGTTTTACCCTCCATTTGCTGGAAAGTCACAAACCGGCTACTCAAAATAATCTCTCCCAGCTTGAGTTGGTCTGGGAATAGTCAGAGCATCAGGAGAGTTCGAATTTGAATGGTCATCCAAGGGCAGCGCAGAATCATAGGACTTGACCACCTTATATATGTATACAATATCTTGTAAAAATTTTTTGCCTATAATTCCGCCACTGGTCACTATTTCACATCAAAGTAACTACTCATTTTTCCTCACTATAAGTATGAGAGGACCCCGAACATCCAAGTATAGAGCAGAAAAAATCCTACCCCGCTGAGGATCGAACCCAGGTCACCATGCGTGCAATGCCTAGCTCACTCGGCGAGCTAGCTCACTCTGCCACGGTGACTACTCCGAATAGATAATTAAGTTATAGACCAGTCCATATCCAGGTGATAACGTATGGCTCTACGTGGGATGATCTGGTACTAAGGACCGCGCTGATTTACGAGGGAACAGGATCTTATTTACTTAATCGACAAGGTGAGAGAAGGCATACATAAGTGATGTCGCAATACTATGTATGAACATATTACAATGTATTCGAGTGTCTTGTGTGTGCATTCAACCAACTTATGGTTTACGATGGGTCCTCTGTATAAAATTATATGAAAAATAAAACAAATGATTTATTATTATTATTATCTGTACCTACCTAATTTCTGCAATGCACATCAGTAAAAGAATAATTTCAGTAATATGGCGCTACTGGAAATACTCAGTGCCGGATTACCCATATGGCGGATTTGGCAGATGCCAAGGGCCCCGCGCTTTAGGGGGCCCCGCGCTTGAGCAGCTTACACTAGATATTATGAGTTTTTTAAAAGCTTACACTAGGTACTTTTGGATAATGAGTAAGAAGAAGATATAAAAGTGAAAAAAAACACACACACTCACAGCAAAGTACATAAATTGAAAGAAAAGCGCGGGGCTCCCTATTATTTTATCTATTCCTGAATAAATAATGATCAACCACATAGACATTGGCGGATTACCTACCAATATGTCAGATTTGGTAGATGCCAAGTTCTCCGTGATTTTGGGGGCCCCGCATTTCGGGCAGCTTACATAAATTATAAGTGTTTTTGAATGACCTTTAACTCGGTTTTTCTGGATTTTAAAATTAAATAAAATCACAGCCAGTTGAGCAAAATATTAAAAGAAAAACCACGGGGGCCCCCCTTAAAATGGACCACATACATATATTATGAAAATAGGTAGATCTCTATACATACCTATTACCTGCGGCTCTTTGTATAATATAATTACTCGTATTTGAGAAGAATAATATTGACAAAGGACGTGATTATCGCCTTAAGTGATCTCTGCCATCAAACCCAGTGCCATCTGAGTGCTCAGTGATCTACTTTATCGATATCTTCATTATAGTCGCCTGCAGCGCTTTTAATTAATTTTTCAAGATATCTTTTTGTATCTTTTTTCCGAGTACTTTACCCCGTAGCTTTGCAAAATTTCGCCTGCGGCGCCGTCAAATTAACCCATTTTGATGGTTTGGATTGTTTTTCAAGACATGCAATTCTAGTAACATTAAAAGAAAAAAAATCTTTGGGCATTTTCGAAGTGCCTTTTGATTGTTTGGAATTAATTTGGAAAGTTAACTTTAAAAAAAGTAGCATTAAATACTAGCGCTAAAATCTTCATAGTAATCGATGATCTACTTTCTACACATCTTGTCTAATGACATCTTTCTACACATATTCTTTTCATAATACATACATATTTAGATATTTCTACTATTATTCGGAAAAAATGTTGCAATCGGTGTTATAAACGATACTAATAATTATGGATTGGTGCTCAGGACACTTGGCTTTGATTTCAAGGTTCTAAAAATAGTATTTTAGAATAAACTCAGTACAATTTTGGGGCCCCGCGCCTTGAAATTGCCAAGGGCCCCGCGCAGCCTTAATCCGGCACTGGAAATACTCGTACCTATTATATATTATGAGCAAAAATCTGTAAAAAGTTACAATTAAACATGGTATTATGGATAGTATATTTTCAAGTAGGTAAGGTAATTATATTTTATGAGATATTATTTTCAAGACAAAGTTTTCTGTTCATATAAATACCCGGGTAAGATTTTTGAGCTAGTTTTAAGCCATATTTGTAAACAAAAATAATTACAATATACATTTATATTAAAAATGTAGGTTGAAAATGACTGGTTGCTTTCTTATTTTGTAGATAATGAAATTATCATGTAGGATAGCTTCTAAGATTGTTTTTTTTTTTTTTTTTTTTTTTTTTTTAAAGAATACATCAAAAGGAGTTAGTTATTAAAAAAAAAGACGAATGATTTTATCTTGAACTTATTAGAGTAAATCACCTAAAAAAACCCCTTCATGAACCCATATTTTAGAAAAGAAAACTTCATACATAACTCTATTAGGTATTGGATCGATCCGACATAGCCATTACGGATAACAGCGTGCATTAGATAGATAACTAAAAAGTCAAAAGTCACCCGATAAATCATCAAGATATCGAGCCAGGCTAGCCTAGGCGTATGTGTAGATAGGTGCCCTATCTTGCCTACACACCACGGCACAAGAAATGGAATGTATCTTTCTTCTTCTAATAAAAAAATAAGAATAAATTTGAATAAGTATTTACTGGCGAGTTTTATAGATATAGCTAATAGAAGATAAAACTTCTAATAATTATCATCATATACACAAAAATAACAAGCTAAGGACAAGTTAAGTAAGAAGCTATAGAACAAAAGTCTTGATTATCAGGATTTTTTTTTAATTTAGACTTAAAGTCGCTTTCAACTACATGGTCAAATCACGACGGCGGTTTATCCTCCATTCCCTAGAAACTCAAAAATTAACCTCACACCCTAGTGGGATTATTAATTTACCTACCTATTTTTTTATTTTCTGGTAAAGCAATTTAACAAGGTCTTACATCTGCCGTTCGTGCTGTACTCGTACCTATTTTTTCCAGGTGACATTTTGCTGTACCTAATTAAATAATAATATGTACCTAATACATTGCGATTGAACCAAACGACGCGACGGACGCCGACATACCGAATGCATCAGTGAGGCTCTGTTTTTCATTGGGTATTGGACGATTTGGTTTTAATTTCTCTCTCTGTCTGTCTGTAACTAAACACATTTTTTTTGGTCAATATACCTATCAGTCTGACTGGGGGACTATAAACAGGGAGTAGACTAGCAGCCTGGCTGGGGGACTATTAACAGGGAGTAGACCAGCATTGGCTTGTTTCTGGGGGCCCTTGTCAATTATTAGCCTCCTTGTAAAGACAGTGGTAGAATAGAATTGCTGAGTCATTTCTCCACAGTCTGGCTACCATTGTTCACGATGACGCCACCCTATGATGATAATCATGCTTGAGACATTTTGAGGACGAAAATTTCTTTTCACAAAATACGGTTGTGTGAACGCATCTCATATTATTCCATTCCTAGTGCGTGCCAGTGTAGACAGGTACCCTATCTTGTAGCTCGATATCTCTGACTCAGGCTAAGGCCTTAGGAAATGGCTCGGAGTGGGAGTCAAATCAATAGATCTGTCATATTCAATAACGAATGGGAATGGCTCTAATATTTATTTTTCATATTTATGGCTCTGAGTACTCTCGGGTTGATTAAAAATGGAACTGATCTGCCCAGCGTTGATTTAGGAGTTCTTCACGGTCGCGGTTTCATCCTCCGGTGTGGAAGGTCCTTGGTTCGATTGGTTGACGTAACACAGATAGTGTTAGGCCAAATGACTTGTCAGTGTTTGACGATTTTTGCAAAACGATTTCAGCACAAATGTTTTTACGCGCACACTATTACACAAATCATTGTTCAACCAGGGTTTTTTTATTTTCTTCTCCGGCGAAAAAAATGTATATTCTTAATTTTGTTACAGTTGTTTGTAAGGGATACCTTCCGGTGCATTTGTGTTAACCCAGCACCAAAATGGGAAGTATTGTGTCACTTCTCGCCTATCAGAGGCATACTACGGGATAGGCTATCTACAACACAGACCACTAGCGTGCACAGTAGCTCCTGTTTTATGGCTACGAAAAAAAATTACCTAATAAACACTCATCTTAAGAGAAAAAAAAAAAAAAAAAAAAAAAAAATTGGTCCTAACACTAATACCTATGATGAGTTTTATTTTATTTTTTTGCAGTAAAAGTAATATCTACTTCCAATAACAGAATAATTATTTATGAATTATCCAAGCAATTTTATATTTATATGATAACACTCTTGATATAGGTAGGTATAGGAATTAAATTTATTAAAATTTTAATATTTTACCTAATAAAATCGGATGGGTACCATCTGTACCCTGGTCTAATTAATCCCATATCTCATACCTCTTCAATGTAATTGTCCAATTCATATCTTACCGACAGTATGAGAGCCGCAAGTATGTGTACCAGGGGCCAGGAGGCGTGGCTACCGATCACTTGCGACAATTTACCTGAAAAAACCCGACATTTGCGACAACAGAAAAAGGTATTCACTGTAACGTTTGCGACAATATCAGACAGACAAAGGAACAGGTTAACTCCTTTGTTCATTTCGGAATTTCCAAATAAATACCGGGTCGACTAAAATATGGACGTATGTGAATTTATCCGATTTAATGAATTCCTTCTCTCATCATAGATAAATTTATTTTATTTGAGGAGACTCCTTGTCAGACAAACGGTTGTCAGACTAAATGTTGTGTTTCGTTAGCCGGCTAGGATAGCTTGGGTGAGGGGCTTAGGTTAGGTTGAAATTAGCGCAGGGTTAGACCGGGTCGCTACGCAACCCGGCCTAACCGCCTGCGCTAATTTCAACCTAACCTAAGCCCCTCACCCAACCATCCTACCCGACAAACTGAAGTCAGTGATCTATCGTGCAATCTCACCTTGTTAACTTTACCTAACCCTATCTAACAACAAAATTCCTCTAAACAAAAAAACACCTACCAGTACGAACTAAAATTTGATTCACACTGTATGAAACATTGAAATCTATACCTGCAATATATTGTCGCAAATGTATGGTTTGAAACCTTTTTTCATTGTCGCAAATGATCGGTTTTAAACAAAAGATTTCCGCAAGTGTCGAATTGCGGGAGGCGTAGGCGATGGGAATCAGGCGATTCGCTGCTTGGATACGAAGATGGAGTTGAAGATTTTAAATGAAGGAGTTGTTTTTATTTTGTTTCTGATTTATTTTATTTTAATATTACCTACATAAATAAATATTATTTATATTCCTACGTATGTAGTGTTAATATACCTACTTTCGAGCCAGTATACGTGCCAGTATGGAAGCAGTTAGGTAGTCCTATACCAATTTTCAACACCAAAGTTTCCAGTCTATGAAATCCCCCCAAAAACACCCCTTCGTGGTTAAAAAAAGAAGAACGCCCCACTCAATAGAATGATTATAATTAGCTAAAAATAAATGATATCAAATTGAGAACACCTTTACCCCCTCTCTTTCTATTTCTCTGTACTCCTCTCTGAATTTATTCCTCTTATGTTTATCTTTCTTTATCCTTTCTAGGGGTCATCCCAAACTTGATTTCTCTTTAAATTTAATTGTTGAACGGCAATAAAAAATGGCGGTCGGATTATGATTTTTCTGAACTTATTTGATATGAATCCAGAAAATTACACCACGACCGCCACTTTTTATTGCCGTTCAACAAGTAAATTTAAAGAGAAATCAAGTTTGGGATGACCCCTAGAAAGGATAAAGAAAGATAAACATAAGAGGAATAAATTCAGAGAGGAGTACAGAGAAATAGAAAGAGAGGGGGTAAAGGTGTTCTCAATTTGATATCATTTATTTTTAGCTAATTATAATCATTCTATTGAGTGGGGCGTTCTTCTTTTTTTAACCACTTGGGGGGATATCAGTTCTTTTTGTATGAAAATATAGGTTCATACACTACTGAAACTATATAAATAACAAAAGTAAATAAGCTGGGAAAATGTGAATGTACCAAGTTGTCTTACATTCCAATTTTTTTTAAAGATATAGTTTTATCAGTAGGTATTTAATTTTTCTAAGGTCAATATATATTTGGATCCCCGATTCGGCCCCCTGAGTCCCCAAAGTGAGTAAATAATATATAAATTTGCAATCAGCCTATCAAGACCTTTTGATTCTATACTCCACATGATTAGTTTTATCTTAGGAGGGACACTAAAACACTGGATTTACAAATGTCAAAGACATTAATTTGTTATCACTTTATCAAGGTGAGGTAATGAGTTCTCTCCCGTTGACCTATTCTTACCCGAATTCTCTCCGGCTTGTTGCAGGGGTCACCACGAGTAATGAAAACTATAAAATTATCATTTTTATATAAGAATCGGCTTTTTATAAGGAAATCTTTAAAATCTATAACTAATGAAAGGCAATGCCTTAAGTGTATAGTAGAGTTAAGTAAGATACATAGAAGGCCATGCCTCAGGAATATAGTAGGGTTAGGGATAATACATAGAAGGCAATGCCTCGGGTTTATAGTAGGGTTAGGTAAATACATAGAAGGCCATGCCTTAGGTCTATATCAATGATGCCTATTAGTTGTTTTTATTATAAAAATTATGCAAGTCCTAAACTATGTAGGTATAAACTCAGGTAAAAATGCAAGCGACGGGCTACAATTCGGTGTTGATAAAACCATGAGCGGGAGAGAGCTCGCGGTACCTACCTGACCAAAATTTGGATCGGGAGAGATCTCGTTATTGGTGACGTCCCTTATCAATACCTCATGAGGTAGTAGTGTACCCCGGGCATAATGGACAGATGAAAAAAAACTGGCCTCATGGGGATCGAACCCAAGTCATCGTGCGTGCAAGCCTAGTATGCTACCTACTTGGCCAAGGTCACTACTTTGTCACAAGTTTTAGTGACTAGCATCGACATTATGAGAGCTAATTCATCATATTTATCTCCATCCAACCATGATTGTCCAAAATCAATCTCGTAATGCCGCTACAGGTCATTGCCCGATTCTACAACTACTACAATTTTCCTCGTGAGGGTAGTCATCAACATGAAATATAAAGAGCGAAAAAACAGAACAACGTTAGGCCCAAATTGAAAAAATAAAGCTAAAACTTTCGTCCCCGCCAGGATTCGAACCCGTGCTAACTGGGTGGCAGGTCGGGCACGCTACCAATAGCTAATTCATCATATTTATCTCCATCCAACCATGATTGTCCAAAATCAATCTCGTAATGCCGCTACAGGTCATTGCCCGATTCTACAACTACTACAATTTTCCTCGTGAGGGTAGTCATCAACATGAAATATAAAGAGCGATAAAACAGAACAACGTTAGGCCCAAATTGAAAAAATAAAGCTAAAACTTTCGTCCCCGCCAGGATTCGAACCCGTGCTAACTGGGTGGCAGGTCGGGCACGCTACCAATAGACAAAGTTTGTCTTCTTAAGAATTGGACAGAAAATGAACTAACTAATACTTGGAAACTTAAACATTAAAATTTTGCAGAGAGAGAGCGAGGTCATCTCGAAAAATACATACTGGCCAAAATCTGACCACTAAGCTAAGGATTCGAAGGTACCTACCCGCCAAAGGAAATGAAAAGGCCACCAGGTGCCACCTAGTGGACCGGTTGAAGGAATAAAATCAATAAATTTGGTATCTGCTCATCAAGATCTTTCATTTGATACCACTTAAGATTAGTATTATCCTTCAATTCCCGATTTGGGCTCCCAAAACCCGAGGCCGCCCAAATGGGCCGCCCGCTTATAATGTAGAAATTTTTTTTGGTCCGGGCTCATCTCCATTATATCTTGATCACTTTAGACACCTCACTTAATCTTCAGTGCCAAGTTAAAGACACGAAGTCGGGTCTCAAAGGATCCGTATGAAAAAAAAAAACAGAAAAAAAAAAAAAAAAAACAAAATTATGAATCTTTTCATGTCTTTCACGATTGTTGGGGGGTCTCGAAAATAGGGTTCTCGTTGGCCTAGGAAGTCAAACAAAAAGTCAAATCAATTTATTTTTCAGCGTAGAGTCCATTTCCGAAATAAAAGTTGCAATTTTTGAAATTCATGTTGCACTTTTCGCTGGCTGAAAGTACATGAAATGCATGGGAACTATGTTTTCCGTAACCTTACACTCTGCCGGGCTGTCTCTTTCTTTGTATAGGCGTTCTTCACACCTCGGCCGAGGTGTTTGATTCGAACCATCGTGATGCTGGCTATTCCTATAGTCCCACCAGGCAAGGTTTTAATACTCAAAGCATTTTCTACCAACTAACCCCCAGACCCCAGAGTCTTATTATTATGTGTTTAAAAACTCAAAAAAAATGTGGAAAAATGTATTCGGTGGGATTCGAACCAACGACCAACGGATCCCTATATGCTACCTGGATTACCAGACTAGCACGATAACCACCTGACTACCACTGCACAATTTAATTAGATGATATTTAATTAGCAAAAGGATTATTTTATGAACATTTATTTAAAGAGAGGTCTTTAACACTCAGAGTCCTTGAGCCAAAAAGGATTTTATATTTACTCTTGCAGAACTGAAGAAGTTGAAAGCAATATTTAAGCTTTCCCGTCAAATTCTGAAAAAATAATTCCCCAAAATTCTCCATACCACGTAAATAAATACAAATAACATGTAGGTACCCATGTGTATACAGGGTATAGTGTCCAAAAAAAAGTCCACCAAAAACTGTCCGAAATTTTATTTGAAGCTTTTTTTTAATTTGGGTTTATCGACCCTTTCAACTGCATGTTGCATTAGGTTAGGTTAGGTATTTTGTAGGTTATATCACGACGGGGGTGTTACCCTCCATTCGCAGGAAACTCACAAATCTGCTACACACATTAAACCCACCCAGCCTAGGTTGGGCCGGAATGCAATCATCACGATGTCACCTCAATGGACGTTGCTCAACTTCGGTGATCCTACGAGAACCGGTGCATTCATCGCAACACCGACGCGACGTTGGCTATTTGAAACTCGTAAGAGAATTTTGGTCTCATTTCACAATTATTTTTACAAGAAAAAAACATTGTCCCTGTGTTGACAGAGTGTCAGTAGCTTTTTATTTCAGATGTATTTTTGGTATTGTTAGACAGGTCTCAGTTAGCTCTATCGAGTAAAATTAAAATTTCTTCAGTAGTGTAAGGGTTGGGTGGAAGAGATTGCCATAGGCAACAACCCCGCCCTTTAGTCGGGACATTATTATGTATAAATTTATTTATTTTTTCCTGTTTATATTTATATATATTGTCAATTATGTATTTTAATTTTTACCATTATTTGTTTGTATATAAGTACCTATGTTCTTTAAAAAAAGAGTTTAATAATAATAACGTTTGAAAATGGACCATCGAAAGATCGTAAGCCACTTGAAAAATAATAATATTAAGAAGGTAGGATAACATAAACATAATTCACAAAATATGAAGAGCCATCATTTTGGTATCCGAATTAGATTTCCAAAAACCAACAATGTTTTTTTTTTTTTTTAAGTGGGGTTTAACGTCGCTTTCAACTGCCATGGTCATATCACGACGGGAGTTTTACCCTCCATTCGCAGGAAACTCACAAACCTGCTACTCACATTGACCTCACCCAGCCTGAGTGGGGCCGGGAAAAGCCAGCGTCACGAGAATTAGAATTAGAATGGTCACCCATCCAAGTCTTAACCTCGCTGGATGTCGCTTAACTTCGGTGTTCTGAAGGGAACCGGTGTATTCAACATGCCATCGACGCTGGCTCAACAATGTTTAAATGATCCAAATAAAATCGTAAGCGACTTTCTTTGGTTTTATTTTGTGTCTACTGAATAGTTTCAAATTGGCGCCTTATCTAGGAATTTCCTAAAGTCAAATTTGGCTTTGATAAAATATCAAATCTTCAGAAATATTGAGGGTGTTTATACTTTTCTATTTTACTAAAAAGTAGTCGCGATACTGGCATTCCGACCCTACCCAGGCTCGATGAGCTTAATGTGGGTAGCAGGTTTGAGAATTTGAGAACTCCCGTCGTGATATGATCAATGACCATGCAGTAGAAAGCGACGTTGAAAAAAAAAAAAAAAAAAAAATAGAAAGTAGATTTGGCCCAAAGTAAGTGTTTCTATTTGGACATCTGAGTTTGTTTCACCCTGTATGTTAGCACGCCAAACAGGTATTCATAATCGTACAATTATTGTGTTCAATAATGACAATATTTATATAATTAATGACGTTAAAAAACAAAAATAATAAAACGTATTACGATGACAAATAAAAGAGTTAACCTCATTATTTTATAATATAAAACAATAATTAATTCGGACTGACACTAATTAATATATAATTTTGATATTTTATTAAAACTGTCAACCGTGGGGACTCCTAGGCAAAGGTAAGGGTAAAGGTCTGGTATAGGGAGGGGGAGGGAGGGAGATAGAAAGAGAAAGAAAGAGAGGGAAGGAAAGTTTTTTTTAATGGAAGAAAAAAATAGAGTTGAACTAGAAGAGGGAAAAGAAAGAGAGGAAAATTGAAGAGAATGAGAGAGATAGTGTAAAGAAAGAGAGAGAGATACAGAGTAAGAGAGAGAACAGGAGACAGAGAAAGAGTCTGTGTGAAAAAGAGAGAGAGAGAGAAAGAGAGAGAGAGAGAAAGAGAGAGAGGAGTGTGTGTAAAGAAAGAGAGAGATACAGAATAAGAAAGAGAAAGAGAGACAGAGAAAGAGTGTGTCTGAAAGAAAGAGAGAGAAAGAGAGAGAGTGAGTAAAGAAAGAGAGAGATACAGAGTAAGAGAGAGAGAGAAAGAGAGACAGAGAAAGAGTGTGTGTACCATGAAAAAGAGAGAGAGAGGTGATGGCAACCACAAACCTCTCAGTATACAAGTTGCATAAGTTTGGTTGTAAAGTTGTCAAGGTCGGTATTTAAGTAAATTGTGCACTTGTAGATTATTCCTCTCTAATACCCAGGTGCCTTATCTTTTCAAATATACCTTGTCAAAATACCTACCTAGTTCTGTTTTTTATTTTTTTATTTTAATAAGAGTGTTTCACAGCCTTTTTATTTTCCTTATCCTATTATGAGGAAAGTATTGTATTTGTCGAAAATTCGACCAACCCAGTTTTTTACATTTCTGGACGAATCATAGCCTCAGGATACCAAAAATGTAGTTTTCAGCCATTGGTCCGTGCGTCCGTCTGTGAACAAGATATCTCGAGAACGATAAGAGCTAGAGACTTGAAATTTCGTGTGGTGTCACACCAGATTTTTTTACTTTCCTTATGCTATAATATCTAATTATCTAAGGAAAATATTGTATTCGTCAAAAATTTGTCCAATACAGTTTTTCGTTTCGTAGACTTGAAACAGGAGCTACTGTACGCACTTGTGGTCCGTGTTGTAGCTTACCCGTCCCATAGTATGCCTCCCCTCTGATGGACGAGAAGTGACACAATACTTCCCATTTAGGTTCTGGGTCAACACGAGTGCACCGGAAGGTATCCTTTACAAATAACTGTAACCAAATTATACAATTTTTTTGTCGGCACGGGGGATCGACCTTCCGCATGGCAAGCGAGTGCTTAAACGGGGTTAGGTGGCATAAAATGCCTAAGGCATTAACTTTGCCCCGGATTACAAAAAAATTGTATTTAAAAATTAATATTGTTCTTTATTTAAAAAAAAGTGTAAATTAATAAATAAAAAATAAAACCACTGAGCTAAATCGCGCAAATGAGCTAATTGCGCGCTCCATACACAAATAATTTTCTACCACAACCCTCAGAGTCTTATTATTTTGTGATAACAAACTCATTAATGAGGAAAATGAACGGTGGATGTAAATAGAAGAAGAAAATTGCGTTTTACAGCCTTTTTTATTTTGTAGCCACATGCGCGGATATAGCCCTCTTGTACTGGGGGGGCACAATCGCACAATATACCTAACTAGTGGGTTGCACACGCCGTTTCGCAAACCTATCACACAGACACACACACACACCAACACACATACCTACACACACACAAATGTCAATATTTTCGTGTCACCCATCCATTTCTTGTCCTTACTGGAGCTCAAGAATGGCTCATCAGAATCTCGCGATCAATATGTCAAATGAAGACTCCAACCCTTGCAAAAACATTCTCGCTTTGAGTTGATAGTTCGTCACGACATATTTCGAGAAAAAATGTCATTCAGGTCAAAAAACGTAAATACTTTTTGTTTACCCATCTATTTTATGACCTTACTCAACGTAGCTCAAGAACGGCTCATCAGAATTTCGTGATTGATATCTCAAATGAAAACTTGAACCCTTGCTTAAAACTTTCTCATTTTGAGTTGATACGCCGCCGCCGTGGCGCCGTTACGACCAATTTTGAGAAAAAAATGTCATTTCGGTCGAAAAATGTGGTTTTTTTAGTGTCACCCATCCATTTTTTGTCCTTACCCGTAGCTGAACCCTAGAGATATATTCCTTGATCCAAATGGACCTATAGGTAAAATTTCAGGTTTCTCGGACAATCTTTGTGGATTTGACAACTTTATTATTTAGTTATTTCTTATTGGTCTTAGAATTGGGAATTATTTTAGGGCCCGTGCCCCCCTAACTCATTGAGATCATTTTTCTACGGGATAAATCTTAGAATTGGGAATAATTTTGGGGCCCGTGCCCCCCTAACTCATTGAGATCAATTTTTTTTACTGGATTAGTCTTGTATTTGGGAATTATAATGGGGCCCGTGCCCCCTAACACATTGAGATCATTTTTTTTACGGGATTAGTCTTAGAATTGAGAATTATTTTGGGGCCCGTGCCCCCCTAACTCATTGAGATCATTTTTTTTTTTTTTTTTTTTTTTTACGGGATTAGTCTTAGAATTGGGAATTATTTTGGGGCCCGTGCCCCCCTAATTCATTGAGATCTTTTTTTTTACGGGATCAGGTATAGTGAAATTTGAGAAACACCGCTTACCGAAAAAATCTGGGGGGGCACGTGCCCCCGTGCCCCCCCCCTATATCCGCGCATGTGTAGCCATGAAACAGGAGCTATTATAGACGTGGGCTGTGTTGCAGCTTACCCATACCGCATTATAGCTCTACTCTGATAACAGGGTATGTGTGGAATAATTATGATGTGGTTATGATGGAAATGATCTCCAATTAATGAGGAAAATGTCATGCATTGGTTGGGATTCGAACCAACGCACGGATCCCTGGGTGCCTGGATTACCAGACACACACTCTCATCTCTCGACCATCAATGTATCAAGTATCATAATCATAACATCCTTAGAATAGAAACGCTGCCGGGATGTTCCTAGTTCTTATATTCACCACATAAAAACGGCGATCATGAACGCATTATTCCAACAATCTGGGCGTTGCTCAACATACATAGAACTAATTCAATAGAAAAAAAATATTGAAAAAAACTCAAAGCAATGCGCAAAACGACAAACAACAGGTCAAAACAAAATCAGCTTCTTTTTTCACAACCAAACAATTTTTTTCCATGTTGAAAAAATCCTCTAAATACCACCTTTTTCATTTTAAAAAAATATTCAAAGGCCGGCCTAAGTAGGGGAAACCGTCCAGTGCTAATGTTTTAAAAAAAGGCTTTTGTTTTTAAAATGGGACGATAGGTCAATTTCCATAATGAAAAAAAGAAAAGATTAAAAAAAGGGAAGAGAGAAAAATAAAGAGAAAAAGTAAAAAAGAATTAGAGCTATAAAAAAATGTTGAAAGGTTTCAAAGGGGAAGGGGGCATTTTTTTTCAACACGTTTTTTTTAGTAGGGTAGGGAATAAAAAATGTAAGTCTTGGGTTGGTAGCGGGTGGAAATACCCAATGGTGAATGAGCGTACCGCTCTATTGATCTTCTAAGACCCACCTATTTTTTTCTTCATTTCTTTTTCAGGATTTGTTAAATATATTTTTTCACAGGAAAAACTTTCTTACTTTTCACTTCTTGCTTGACTTTCTTTTCTTTCTTTCTCCTTTCTATCTCTCTCTGTATATCTCTCTCTTTCTCTCTCTCTCTCTCTCTCTCTCTCTCACTCTCTCTCTCTCAATCAATGAATATACTTTCTCTCTCTCCTTCGGACTTTTATGTCTCCTTTTTCTATTTCTTAACCTCCTTTCTCTCTCTTTCTATTTCATTGCTCATGTTTTTCTCTCTTTTATATTACATAATAATGTCTTACACTTTTCTCTTTAAATTTATTTCATTAACTCTCTTTGTCTCTCTCTCTTTATTTATCTATTTTCCGCTCTCTCCTTCTTCCATACTAAACTTATTTCCCTTTCATTATTTCTCTCTCTCTTCTTTTTTTTTCTCTCTCTCTCTCAATTTAGGTAATATACTTTTCTCTCTTTTTCTCCTTCGGTTTTTAATGTCTCTAAACTCTTTTTTTAACGTCTTAACCTCCCTTCTCTCTCTTTAATTTCTCCTGTTTTTCTTTCCCCCTCTCTCTTTCTCTCCCTCTCTTCATCTCCCTCTCTCTCTCCCTTCCTTTCTCTATCTCCCCCTCTTCCTCCCTTTAAGATTGAATTCCATGACAGCAGGGAATGACTGTTAACCCAATTTTTTTCAAAACTGGTAGTCTTGCAATTATTCGTGGTTGCATGGAAGGTATATTATTTTCAGTATGCTATCAGCAATTTGGCTAGAAATTTTGGAAAATAGTTTTCTTTGAAAAATCGTTGTCTTTACAACGGAGGCATGGCCCTACATATATTTTTTTTATAACCCTGTAGGGTTTTTATTATAGACTTGTTGGGGTTCCACTAGAAAAGCACCAATTATCACACCGACTTCTATTTAGATCTATTGTGACCACTGACCAGTTGATTCTAATTCTGATGTACGTCCTGATTTGAAGTAGTCAGGACGGGGGTTTTACACTTAATTCGATGGGAATTGTACAAGCTACCCACATTAACCTTACCCAGTCTGGGTGCCAGCCTCACGTGTTTGGATGGAACAACATTTCTGTCGAAAAATCTGCCCCAACCGGGAGTCAAACTCGGGAACTCTGGACTACGAGCAGTAATCTGGTGTGTTCCATACGAGTACACCAGAGGTATGGCCTTATTTTTTATTTTTCTAACCCTAATACACACCTGAGGCATGGCCTTAATTTAATTGTGTTCTACATTATGATTATCTTTCCCGAGGCTTGCAGGACTTTCTAGAGAAAATGGTAAAGACGATTTTCTTACATTCAATGTTATGGGTATATTATTTTACGAGGTACTGGCCTTATTTTTATCGTTTTCAATTTTCACCAGAACGGCCCCCATTTGGCCCCGAGTTTTCTAATTTGGCTCAAAAAATATAGGTAAAATTTCAGGACCCCAATGAACATGTACACTGAATTTCAATTATTTTGAAGAATCCGGTCGAGATTTATCGCGGAACAGACAGACAAACGAAAGCCAAATTGTCCAGTACCCAAGTAAAAACAGAACCTCACTTAGTGAGGTTAATTATGCATTAGATATATTTTAGTATTAAGTCTTTAAGTATTAAGACTTAAGATAATATTAAGTCATCGTGGACGAGTGGTGTAGTTCACTCGGTTTACACGCAGGAAACCTTGCTTCGAAACCCGACGTGAAGCAAAGTTATTTCCCGGCCAGGCATTTAGTTAAATGTTTTGTATCAGAAGATTTAGAAGGGTTAAAGTCTTGCGTACGGATTTTTTAATCTAGTGTACATTACCGCACATTCCGTGCAATACGGGGATATTTCAACCCTTCGTCAGGTAATTCAAAGAATGTTGACAGGGGTTCAGAAACCGGTTTACCCTGGACCAATTCTAAAAGGCGCCTGAAATCTTTCTTGGGTAGGCAATGTGCGAAACATGATCCAATGCCTAGTCTCCTTTGCATTTTGGTTTTGTTGACGTCCTGATTCTATCTATTCAAGACGGGTTTTTTACCTTCCATTCGCTGGAAACTCACAAACGAGCTACTCAAATTAAACTTACCCATCTTGAGTGGGGCAGGGAATAGACAGCATCACGAGTGTTCGAATATGAATGGACAATTGGTCATCCATCCAACTCCTAGCCTTGATGGACATTGCTTAACTTCAAGCCTGCTACGAGAACTGGTGTATTCAACGTGCCATTGACGGCGACGCTGGCAAGTCCTAACAAGTCTGGCACCTTATCTGTTTAACGTCCCTAGCGAGTAAGCCTTCTCTTCGTTCTCATCTTGTTTTATAATTTGGCCCGAAGTTGTTGATACACCCTGTAAAACCAACTCAAGGTCTTAGCACAAATAAGAAGAATGTAATTCACATAAGAGTTCATGAAAATCCAGAGCTTTTTAAGACAGTATTTTTCAAAGCCTCTCATTTTGACAGTGATAAAACTGCGCTCTTTTTTCAAACCGAAAATTGACTGAAAATTTTAGCGCTTCAAACGTTCAGATTTTGGGATTGAGATTAAGTGAAGCAGCAAATCTTGTGAGCAGAAAAATGTTCAAAATAATAATATGCACTCATATGGAATGGCGGAAGCTTTAAAAACAATTTTTCTTGGAAATTTTGGAAAAAGAGAAAGACACAAGGCGATGAGAAATGTTGAGACGCAGAAAGTGAATTACACATTAAGTTTGTGTCTTCGTATGTGGATAAGAGTAGGTACTAATGATAAAATTATTTTAATTTATGAAAGTTAATTATTTTTTTAAATAATTAACTTTCATTTTTTAAAAAAAATAAGTTAATTATACAGCCTCCGTGGCGTAATGGTTGTGACTACTGACCGTAGTCCAGAGTTCCCGAGTTCAACTCCCGGCTGGAGCAGACTTTTCGAAGAAAATTCTGTTCCATCCAAACACGTGAGGCTGGCATTTCCCGGCCCTACCCAGGCTGGGTGAGGTTAATGTGGGTAGCTGGTACGATTCCCAGCGAATGGAGGGTAAAACCCCCGTCCTAATCCAGGACGTTAAATCAAATAGAATCGTTGGCGTTAGGAAGGGCATCCAGCCGTAAAAAATGTGCCAAAACCAATCAACCTCAACCATGAGGTTGAACAACGTCGACCCTGCTTGAGCGGGATAAGACAGAGTAAAAGAAGAAGAATATGAAAGTTAATTATAAAGAAAGTATTGTTGTCCCGATACATAAAAGAGGTAAAAAAGATGACATAACTAACTATCGACCGATTTCCTTACAAACTAACTTCAGCAAAATACTAGAAAAAACTGTTAAAGAAAGACTTGACCATTACTTAACAAAAACTGACAAAATAACCAATAGACAATATGGCTTTAGAAAAAAATTAGGAACAGAAGACGCACTACTTGACTTAACTACATATTTATATACTAACATTGACCAAAATAAAAAAATAATAGCCATATTTTTAGACATATCCAAGGCCTATGATTCAATAAAACATAAAATATTACTGACACAACTCGAACATCTAGGACTAGAAGACATAGTACTGAAATGGTTTAACTCTTACTTGACTGACAGAAAACAACGACTAAGACTAAATTCCCAACTATCTGATGTAATAAATTGTCATTCCTTTTCAATTCCACAAGGTACAATTCTAGGCCCTTGTTTATTCAACTGTTACATTAATTCCTTACCAAAAATAAGTAAGGGTCAAGTTTATTGCTTTGCGGATGATGCTGCAATTTGCTATTCAACAGATAGTTGGGAAGAGACACATAGACTTGCTACTGAAGATCTTACAAATATTCAAAATTGGTATACAAGTATGTCTCTACAACTCAACTTTAACAAAACAACTTACATGACCTTTTCAATAGACGATAGAGGACAACCACCTATATCTACAATACAAGTAACTACCATAGACAAAGAAACTATAACACTACAAAGACAGACAAATGTACGATACTTAGGAATAATACTTGACAATCATCTTAAATGGACAGGACATGTAAACTTACTAAAGACCAAACTAAGACACCTTATGTATATTTTTAATAACCTTAAAGAAGCCTGTAACAAAGATATTTTAAGAGAAGTTTATTTTTCAATGGCTCAATCACTACTACAATACTGCATTACATCTTGGGGTGGAGCATATAAAAACGTACTAACTAAACTGATGACGACACAAAATATGCTACTAAGAACTATACTTAACAAAGACAGACTTTTTCACACTGACGAACTATACAGACTATTTGAAGTACCAACTCTTAATGACTTATACATATACAAAACAGCAACATACAGCATAAAATACAAACACTACTGGACTATTAATAACAATACATATAATACTCGACAAACAGGACAGCTAATACCCCCTACAGTTCATAAGTCCTTAACTAAAAGACACTTTACTTATATAGCACCGAAAATATACAATGCAATTCCTGACAATATAAAAGAAGAAAGAGAATTAATTGTAATCAGGTATGAACTACGAAAATGGTTAGACGAAAAACAAAATAGAGAAAAACTTATTAAAATAATAAACTAGATTTAAAACTAAAAATAAATAAGACAAAGTTTAATAAATAAAATAAAAAAATAGTATAAAAACTATTGTACGAGAAGTAGTAAATATAAAATTTTATCATATTTTCATTACCTAACTATGTATTAGTTACAAAACAGAGGAAATACACACTTTTACAATAATTTTAAAATTATACATTTAGTAATAAATTCAATATTTACATATAATATTTATTTTTACAAAAATGACATATTTATAAATGGTGAGGTCCAACACATGCAACTTTGCACATTGGACCTCACCTAAACTTTAAATACTATTTTTAATATATATTCATAAAAATTGATGAACATTTTTAAATTTTTGTTTATCTTTTTTTGTTCTTTCATTTTGTTGTTTTTGAAAAAATGTTTGTTGATTTATAAAAATACAAATAAAGTACCTTAAAAAAAAAAAAAAAAAAAAAAAAAAAAAATATTTTGGACTAAAAAAACTTTCTTTCTTTTGGTTTTGCAAATAATAATAATAACAGTATCGCCTTATTTATACAAATTAGGTAGTTCCATTATTTCAGCAGTAAGCCCAAAACGTATTATTATGTGGTCAATATCCCAAAAGGAGGATATTAGGTATATTGTTATTTTCCGGCTGGGTTTCGAACCCACGACCTCTGGATTACCACTCAGACGCCTAGACCACTCACCTACAGGGACAGTCAAGAAAATATGATTCTCTTTCCTACCCCACCAAAGCTGGGGTGAAGTTAATGTAGGTAGAAGATTTTGAAGTTTTCTACGAATGGAGGGTATAATCCTTGTCTTGGGATGACCTGGTTTTCGAATACACGTTTGACCCCTGTAAATGACAGGTGATTTCAATTAAAAAACTTAAATTATATAAAAATGTAACTCATCTAAGACGATTTCTTCACTTTAAAAAGTGTTTCACAGCCGTTTTTATTTCGTAGCCATGAAATAAATTATATAAAAGATACTGTAGACGCTTGTGGTCTGTGTTGTAGCTTACCCATCCCTTAGAGAAGCATTGTTCTTTATCGCTGTGTTTGGTGACTACATAAAGTCGTGAATAAATTTATAAAAAAAGATATCTTGGCTTTAACAAAAAAAAAAAAAAAATAGTAAAGTTCACATCATGCATTCAAAATTTAATGTTCGTCACTAAAGAAGCGATTTTTCTTACAACGTTCGCAATAAATATTAGAAAACACATGGCTCCGAGAGTTAGAATGCTGAAAGAAATATATTACTTCCGAGTATGTATATCTATCTACTATCTACATATACATAGCTAATGTACTAATGTACTCTCCTCCTATATATCTCTTCTTTTTTTCCGTCGCTTTATATGCATGATCACATCACCACGGGGGTTTTACCCTCCATTCGCTGGAAACTCACAAACCAGAGATACTCAAATTAAACTCACCCAGACTTTGTGGGTCCGGGAACAGCCAGCATCATGGGGGTTTGAATTTGAATGGTCACTCCATCCAAGTCCTAGCCTCGCTCGACGTTGATTAACTTCAGTGACAGAACGAGAACTTGTGTATTCAACGTGCCATCCACCGCGACGCTGCAGCGCTGGCCTATCTCTTCTTTGTGCTGATAACTACTGCAGCTACTGCCTATGGATAAGAGGTCGTGAGTTCGAATCCCAATTTGAACAGTTTCTAAAATAATTTTTTTGTACTAGCCCCCGAATAAAAAAAAAAACGCGTGAGTCTGGCATTGACACTATTGACAGCCTTAGTGCGCGAACACAACGGAGCTCTAGAACCTATAAGGCCCTAGGGTAGCCCACTAGTACCGGTACCACACAATATTATCTAACCATGAAGTTATTAAATGTAAGTCGCCTCAATGGAGTCCCGAAATTCGTCTTTATCTAGGTGCAAGGCTAGGATCCAAGGCATAGTCCAAGGGTCCTCTATGTGCCTTTCTCTGGCTGGACTGAGTGCAGTTATTGCGGGTAACTAGACTAGCTGTTACTTGTATGATCTTCAGAGATCCCAATGTGTGGATAGTAGGATAAAGCTTGTATCCAGATTCCAGTATGACTGAATTTAGGACTTTTCTAATACCCTTGGGGAACTTCAGCATTCTACTAATGGCCGATTTATGAAATGGGATTCCAACAAAATTATGCCAGCCAGACATGGAGTTTAGACCTATCTGGGTGAACTATATCCGTCTTGACTCTTAAGGTCTGGTTTATCTCTGATATATTCCTATTTTATAATTTTTACTGTTAACAAACAAGCCAAGCTCCAGTTACTAACCTCATTTCTTCATCATTTTGATTTACAAAATTGGCTAGAACTCGGCAACGAATATAATACAGGGTGCGGCGCGGTTATGTCCCATTTTGAATCGCCCAGTGTGAAGCCGCATTTCTAATTAGACAAGTTCAAACAAAGTTAGAAGATGCACAAACTACTAATTTTTTCGATTCAATTGAGCTCAGTTGTCATAATGATTTTATCAAAGCAACAGAAAGCTTATTGCGTGGAAAGTTATTTTTCGAAAAATAAGTGTATCGTAGCAGAACAGCGGAAGTTTGACATTGCACACCAAACTGTAACTCGATCTGCATGGAGGGAGTTTTCATGAAGTTCCCTAGGGTTGTTGTCACTCCAATAACGCATATTTTGTCATACAGTTTGGTGTGCAATGTCAAACTCCCGCTGTACTGCTACGATACAATTATTTTTCGAAAAATAACTCTCCACGCAATAAGCTTTCTGTTGCTTTGATAAAATCATTTTGACAATAGAGCTAAATTGAATCGAAAAAATTAGTAGTTTGTGTATCTTCTAACATTGTTTGAACTTGTCTAATTAGAAGTGCGGCTTCACACTAAGCGATTCAAAATGGGACATAACCACGCCGCACCCTGTATTATCAACATGATTTTTTTGGGTGATCAGAACAAAATTTCCATTCCAAAAATGTAATACAATACAATACTTTCCTTATTATAGCATAAGGAAAGTAAAAAGAAAGAACAACGTCGACCCTGCTTGAGCGGGATAAGACAGAGTAAAAGAAGAAGAAGAAGGAAAGTAAAAAGAGCATATGTATGAACTTAGGTACTTTTCCTTTGCAGCCAACTAATTCGTCCTAATTCTCAGGAAAAGATTCGCCCCAACAATTTAATGCCGGAGAGTACAAAATAATCATGTAAAACTCTGATAATATATACAATATACATATACGGAGAATAACAGGAAAGACAAGAGATTGATGGGTGCCTTATGAGGTCCCCACCATATAGTGTGAGCCCATTTTCTTATCATATATTATTAGGTATTGCGAAGGGATGCCTGCATGATATGCATTATTCCTGGCATCTAAGAAAAGGATTTTCCCAACATATTAATGAAAAATGTATGTTTGAAAAATAAATGTAAATTAATAACAGTTGTGCCTATAGGGTGATACCCATTATATTGGGACTCAAGTTCTCCTAAAGCCAGTGTTTATGACATTTGATTAGAACAGTTCTCGTATGATCGCTGAAGTTAAGCAAATTCCAATAAGGTGTAGCAAATACACGCTTAAAACCTTGCAATATTATCGCTTAAACCCTTGGGGAATATCCAGGGGAGCAAATAAATGTTTAGCCCCTGAAATATCGTATAACCTCTATGTTTCAGAGATGATATTCAATGCATTTAAGAAGATCACAATATTAATGACACCAAATCACCTGTACAAAAAAGAAGTAATACTTTGACAATCCAACCACCCTGTATCTATTAGTTATATTAATGTGCGAAGTAAGAAAATAAAGAAAACACAAAAAGTACAGGATCTGGATTATAATACACGATACAAAACATACACGTATAGGTATACAATACTTTACATAATACAAAATACATATACACTGTGATGGCTCAAATGAGGATGGATGGATAAAATGTATACATAAAAGCGATCTGACAGTGAAATATGAGCGCTTTCTTTCTCCGCCTTTTCTTTGGAAATCTTCTTCTGCTTTTTTGTGTAAATTTTCACAAGACTAACGCTAATGTTTTCCATTTTTCTTCTTTTTTCTCACCCTTTCATTATATCCTCTTACTTCTCTTTCTTGCCTTCTTCACTCTTTGCCTCTATATTATCTTATCTTTCCTGTTCTCTCTCTTTTTCTCTTGTCTTTCCTTCTCTCTTTCCCTCTCTTTTTTTTGTATTGTCTTTGATATTATCATTTCTTTTGTTTTTCCTGTTCTCTCTCTCTTTCGCTCTATTCCTCTATCTTTCTTTCTATTTTATTCCCTTCTCTCCATCTCTTTCTCTCTCTCTCTTATCTTTCTTCTTCTCTCTCTCTCTCTCTCTCACTCTCACTCTTTTCTCTCTCCCACTGTATTATCTTATATCTCTTCTCTTCTCCACCTACTTCTCTCTTTCTCTAATTCTCTCTCTTTTTCCCTCTCTCTCTCTCTCTCGATCTCTCTCTCTCTCTCTCTCTCTTTCTCCATTTTCCAGATTCTAAGAGTTCCTTCAGAAAAAAACCCTTTATCTCTTGCAAGAAACTTGTTGTAATTCTAGAGAGCTCCATATTTCTTTTGTTTTTGTTGCTATTCTATCTTTTTTCTCAAGAGCAAATTTATTTTCTTTATCTCTTTATTGTTCTCAGTTAGATTTTTCTCGCGTCTTCTCTCTCTCTCCATCTCTTTCTCTCTCTCTCTCTCTCTTTCTATATCTCTGTCTGTTCACTCCCCCTTTTTTTCTCTCTCTCTCTCTCACTTTCCCTCTCTATCTCTCTTATTTATCTCTTCAACATCCGCTCTTTATATTTTCATATACATTTCTCTTTTTCTTTTATGTAATTTAGCATGAAGGCAAAAAATTCCAACAACGGAAAAGGCAGTGCTCGGTACGGTCAAGTAGAATCATGGCTGCCACACGACAGACAGTCGGGTTGGGTGGAAGAGATTGTCGTTGGCGCAATAACCATGTTTTGTTGTATTGTCTATTTCTAAAGTTGTACCTGTTTCTTTGTAATTGACTGTTTGTATTTGTACATCTCTTCAACACCACATACATGGATAAATAAAAATAAATAATTTAAAGTTTAATATAACCATTGCAAATGAAAAGAAAAATCCAATTAATGAAGAAAATGAAGACAAGCTCTTTTGATCAGTATTCTAAGTGTCAAGGAACCAGTTAAATGCTGGCAGTTCTTTTTGTTTTGTTAAATAAACGTTTTTCTCTTTTCACTTCGCATTTTCACAAAACAACTTGGGGTTGACATTGTTCAACCTCTTCCTCATGGTTGAGGTTGAGGTTGGTTCTAGCACTCCCATTTCCAAATTTTACGGCTGAATGCCCTTCCTATAGCCAATCTGTTAAGGGCACCAATGTTTTGAATGATTGTGTTTTGGCATGACAAAGTTTATACCATATACGTAGGTATGTTACCTATGCCTCATCTATGTAATGTCCTATTTATGTATGTCTTACCGATTTATTAATAATGGGCTGGGCGTCTTGAGATCATGTTTCTGATCCATCTCATCAGAACTGTTCATAATTATTTTATATTTATTTTTAACTAGAATTGACGGTATGTTTTCCCATTTATTGTATGTAATCAAATCATACTACATTACATAGAATTCACAATGTCTTGCGCTCAACGTCTCACTGAAGCACCGCTCATTGTATTTAGAATTGGGACTGTAGTCAAAATAACCAAGAATTAAAATTACAGCAACAGCAAATAGTCATAATGACAATATCCATGGACTCCGCCCTAAACATTTAGATGCTAAATCAGTTTGCTTGCATGAAGCACAAGGGAAATGGACTAGTTATTATTTTGGATCTTGCTCTTTCTAGATCCTGTGGATCCTGTGCATGGCGTTCAATTCTCCTGAGTGTCGACTAATTTTCGATAAATTACATAGGTATGTACTTATGTATTTGTCATTGTATATTATTTTGTACAACTTGTAACTTTTGTTATCTAAATTTATAAATAAAAATAATTCTTGGACTGGCTTGCTACCTAACGTGATTTTTCTTCTTTCCAATGGATAAAAAAACAAGGATTTTATTTAAATGTTCGCCACATATTTCGCTGGAGTGACAAGGGAAGTAGGCAACGAGTCTTGGCTATCTTAAAGTTCTTGCAGCGAGTTTTGAAGATCCCGTAATAATATATTTCATCTTATCTAAAAACAGAATTTATCTCTCTCCCTCTCTTTCCCTCTCTCCCTCCCTCTCTTTTTAGTCCCTTCGTCCCCCCTCTTTGATATTTCGTTTCACAAAAGAAAGCGTTTTAACTTTTGCTATAAAATGTTTTGTCTAGTGGAACAATCTGCATCTAGCTCATGTTCTTATGGTGTGTAGAAAGCTGTTTTCGCCAGCTCCTAATGCTATCCATGTAAGTTTTAAACTGGTATGCATTGTACTGTATTATTAGGTGAGTATAAGTGTTTTTATTTATTTATTTTTAGATAATATATAGTGCCCCGGAACCTGCACTCATACATCAAGGCATTTTACATCCATGCCATTCCGGAAACGAAAACAACTCGGTCAGAATTTTTCGCTCCATCCGGGATTTGAACCCACAGCCTCCGGGTCATTTTCATCTGAATAATAATTGTAAAATAGTGTTGTAATAAATAAATAGTTATTCACCTAGCTCTCTTACCTTCCCATTTGGCACTACAGCCCAGGTTAGTCCTTGACTTTGTCTTTCCACCCTCTGACAAAAATTTGCAGGTCTCTAGCGAGTGACAAGACTATTAGCGCCGCAACTACATTGACTTATCGACTATTACCAATGTGGTAGACCGTAGATATAGAAAGAGGTTCAAAAAGTACCCAAAAGCTAAAACAGTTATCATTTGTGTTCATCACTTTTGTGTACATCACTTTTGTGTTCATCACTTTTGTGTACATCACTTTTGTATTCATCACTTTTGTGTACATCACTTTTGTGTTCATCACTTTTGTGTTCATCACTTTCGTGGTAGCTTTACTAAATCCGCGCTGAAACCGGGACTTGAACAACCAACCTCCAAGTTACAAGTCCGCCGCCTTATCGATCAAGCTACTGAGGTCGGTAAAAAAAAAAACAGTTATTAAACTCAAACTCTAAACCTAATAGTCCTAAACCTGATCACTTTACAAACTCTACGTATAGGCTCAAAAATTCTTAGTCCAGATTTTACTCCATCAGTTTTTTTTACAGTTTTTATTTGACTTCTTATCTAGATGCAACCAAACCAGGTGGTGGGCGAATACTAGCTACTTCTGGCTCAGGAATAGCGGGCCTTGTTGTAGCCAGGGGTTACACAATCCTGATTGCCATCAGTAGAATGAATTTCAGTCAAAACAGATAGTTAGAGCTTATTCAACGGGACTCACCAAAGTATTGAGAATATTGGAATAGTTCAATGCCCCTGACCCTTTTATAGGTATCTTTAGTAATTAAAACCTATCTCATTAGCTTGATCGACAAGGCGGCGGACTTGTAACCTGGAGGTCGGTGGTTCGTCAAAGATTTAGTAAAACGAGTATGAATAGTTGGGACATCACAAAAGTGATAAACACAAATATATACAAAAAGGTATCTTCATAATATTCAATGGTTTATTTCAGTGAATGAATACAGTGGTTGTTGAAAGGTAATAACTAAAAATATGAAACTTTGTGAGAACCTCTTACCTCTTGGTTAAAGATTTTTAATACTTCCTTAAAACAGAAAATCGGAAGGTCCTCCAAGGACGAAAAAATATGGATTGGCTCATCTACAGAGGAACGCATCTGTCCTAAAGACAAAAAGTTACCTAATTTTCATAGAAAGATGAAAGAAAAGGTTTGGTTTGTGTGATAATGAACGCTGGAGACATCGTCGATGGCGCGTTGATGCACCGGTTCTGGTAGGATCACCGAAGTTAAGCATCGTCCAGCGAGGATAATAATTCGTGATGCTCGCATCCGGCCAAACCCAGGCTGGTTGAGGTTATTGTGGATGGCAGGTTTGTGAGTTTCCTGGGAATGGTTGGTAACAACCCCGTCGTGGTATATGACGATGCAGTTGAAAGCGAAGTTACACGAATTAAAAGAAATCTAGTAACAGTCTCCGCTTTAGCGTTGTTCATAACTTGGCCCTGAGGTTAAAGCGGTAGCGCTCAGATTCTTAAAAAGACTATAGATATTATTTAGGATAACATCTTATTACCTATAGGTAGGTGTTATTATTTATTAATAAAAAAAAAAAAATGTTTCAACATCAATTTTTCCTATTTGTTCAGTAGAAAGTAAAACTGGGGTTGGATCTTATAAATATTAAGGAAAGAAAGTTTTAGCAACAACCGAAAAGCATTATGAAAGGAAAAGGGCCCTGCCATTAGAGTTTCTTTTGATGAGTTGCAGGGGCGTCAAAAAATAAAATGATTAATTACACTATTGATGGAAGCCGCTCATAATTATTTCGGGATTTACAGTGAAAAATGGTCTCAAGGCGTAAAATGAAATATATTTTCCGAAAAGAGGTAGGTATCCGAATTTTAAAATACTGTAGGTAGAGTAGGTGGGTGGATGTTTCTACGAACTTTTCATTATTTTGAGATGTCTAAAAGAAAATCAATGAAATATGTTGTTGTAGATAAGTAGATTATTATTTTATTACCTATACCTTCAATTTTTTTTATAGATCAAGTACCTATTTGAACACGAAACAATGTCTTCTTAATTAGCTACTGAATCCCTGTAAATTGTTAATAAATTAATAGAATATATTTTTTAATTTGGTTATTATTATTTTTTTTTTCATTTTGCATTAAGTTATCATATTAGTAAGACCTAAAAGTGACCTACATGCCAAATTTCAGCCTCCTAGGTCATACCAGTGCTGAGAAATTAATGAGTAAGTGACTGAGTGTTAACTTTCGCATTTATATTTATAGATAAAGATAGCATAGTTATCTTTATTGAACATTTAATTAATTATTTACAATGGTTGCAAGTAAAGCACAGTAAAGCTATAGGACCATTTTCCAGAATAGATACAAAACAGAAGTTCTTCCCTTCTTCTTCTTCCTAGTAAAAAAAGTTAAAGTTATCATATTCGTGGTAATTACTTTCGTGATATCACAACTACTCAAACTCGCTTTACTAAATCTACGCTAAAACCGGTACTTCAACCACCGGCCTCCAGGTTATACAAGTCCGCCGCCTTATTGATCACGCCACTAAGGTCGGTTCTTCTTCCTAGTAGACCTGCTGACAGCAGAAAGAAAATATTGCAACTAAGCATGACCAAAACAAGACTGGAATTTTTATTTATGGACCCTCATTTCCGGTCGTCCTACCTCATTAGAGAATGAAGTGGCGTTATTTGCAACTTTAATGAACGGCGAAGTATCTCTCTATTTATTTTGCTTCCGAACACCGATTATTTTTTAATTTGTGTTCAACATAATTATTTATCTATTTCTTTCCATTTTATTGTTTATATTCTTTCAAATAGGTTCAACATACCTACAAAAAGGTTAAACATACACACAATGAGTTGGTACTTTTCTAAAGGATACAATATTGAAAGTAGAGTATTGTATTTGTTTTCGTAAATAAAAAAAAATGTTTGCTTTGTTTTGAATTCTACAACGCCGATGTATTTATTTCTAAATCTGATTCCCCGGATGGGATAAAGTTGAACCAAGATACAGCTGTTCGAAATGTATCCAAATGAGTTCATGATTTTTTTTCGAGGAAGTGATGTGTCCTTAATTGGCAGAGTGTTTTACTTTTCTTATTCTTATAGCAGCATTTCCCCTTCTGCCATTTTCCACCTCTCCAGCAAAGGGTGGAGTTCTTTTTTCCCCTCTTTTTTTCTCTTTGAGAAAACTTTTTCTCCGTTTTTATGTATTTTTCTTCCAACTCGTCTTGCTTCCTCTTATTCTTGAAAATTTCGAAGCGTGAGCATTGTGAACTCGATCAAACAAAGAGAGACATATTTATATTATTATAGTTTGTAGCAAATAGACTGAACGAGAATTTTTTGGCATTGGTAGGCAAGGTCATTCCATACAGCCAAAGGGTTCTAATTTAATTATAGGTTATTAAAGCCAAATAAAATTACAATTAATACATAATAAAAATGAAAACTTACATGTCTACATATTTATGACTAATTCTATATGAATTTGATTTCACTGAACGAATTAAGACAGTGTTTTCTGTGTCATTTCAATAAATTAGATGATTGTTTCACAGCTTTTTTAATTTTGTAGACATGAAACAGCAGCAGCTACTAACTGTAGATAGTGTAGACTTCTTGTAGAGCCAGAATTGTAGATGCTTTTGGTCTGTGTTGTAGCTTGTCCATCCCGTAGTATGCTTCCTCTCTGATGGGCGAGAAGTGAACACAATACTTCCCATTTATTATTATTGTTCTATAGTAAGTTTTATTAGGTAGAACAAAAATATGTATATAAGTTAAAAAAAAAGTTTTTAAAAAGTTATCATATTTGTGTTAATCACCATCGTGATATCACAACTATTCAAACTCGCTTTACTAAATCTACGCTGAAACCGGGACTTGAACCACCGACCTCCAGTAAAATACAATGAAATTATAAAGAAAAAACAAAAAGATTGAGCAAAGATACAAGAAAAAAAAAGAGGATGAAGCTAATGTCCCACCTAAAGGGCGGGGTTATTGCCTGTGGCAATCTCTTCCACCCAACCCTTTAGGTGCTGTATGAGAGCATCAAACAATAAATAAATTAAGGTGTTTGTCTGTGTTATTAGGTATATATCAAAATTTTAGTGGGTACCGCAGAATTATATATGATTTTTTCCTTGAATATTCCATTATCTTATTTTTGGCCATAATTCCACCAATAATATTCGCTGCTCACATTAAAGCAATTACTGATTTTCCTCACGAGGCATGAGTACTATATGGTCAGCCTCCGTGGCTTAACGGTTGTGACTACTGCCCGCAGTGCAGAGATCCTGAGTTCGATTCCCGGTCGGGACATACTTTTCTTACAGAAAATTCTGTTCCCTCCGAACACATGGGTCTGGCATTTTCGGCCTTACCCAGGCAGGGTGAGGTTAATGTGGGCACCTAGTAAGATTCTGAACGAATGGAGGGTAAAACCCCTGTTCTGACTATCTCAAATCAGGACGTTAAAACCAAATAGAATGAACTGGTCGAAAAAGATCTAATATTGCTCGATGTGATATTTGGGGCTTCTCTTGTGGAACTCCAACCAGTCTATAATGTCTCTTTTTTGTATAAGGCGTTCTTCACACCTCGGCCGATGTGTGATAATAATTAGTATATTATGAGTGGACCCCATGATCAATCAAATCAATCAAAATGTCAATCAATTCAATCAAATTTCCAAGCAAGACTCGTGCACAGTTTGGCCACGACTTTTATTTTTCCATATTCAAATTACATTTATTTTTTCCGAGAAGGAGAAACTCTCCTTGGAAAAAATAATTTAAAATTCAAATTATTTTCTTTCTTTCCCTCGCCTCGTTTTAAATTATAAAATTTTCTTCGTTTTTCTTTCCTTTTTTCTTCTCTCTCTCTCTCTCTCTCTCTCTCTCTCTCTCTCTCTCTCTTCATGGTATACAAAATTAAATTTGCTATCGATTTTCCGAGTCGCTCTCCGAGTATTTGTACTTATTACTTCTTCTTTATCCTGACGTCCACGTCTCAGCTTTTTCTCTTTCTCCCGACGCTATACTCGTATAAACAACGCTATGTACATAATATAAACACCGTTATGTACAATATGTAGGTACATATAAACCTTATTGTATATGTAAAGGTGTACCAAAATTTCGAGTTTACACAGAAAAAATGGATTGTTTATGGAGGAAAATCCGATCGTTTTGATGATTTATTTCTTCCCATAAATTTCTAATACATATAAGAAATAATAAGTCTGGCCGGGGGACTTTAAACATGGAGTAGACCAGCAGTCTGGCTGGGGGACTATAAACAGGGAGTAGACCAGTATTGGCTTGGTTCGGGGGAACCTTGTCAATTATTAGCCTCCTTGTAAAGACAGTTGTAGAAGAGCTGAGTCATTACTCCACTGTCTGGCTACAATCGTTCACGATGACGCCACCCTATGATGATGATGATTGGAAATCGGAAGTATTGTATTCGTTTTTCTAAAAAAAAAATTTTTTTTTCTTGGCGGTAACAAGGTGTTGAATTCACAATTGAATCCACTTTGATTAGAGAGAAAAATACGGCTAAACTCTTCCTGATCGACCTCAGTAGCTTAATCGATAAGGTGGCGCGGCGTGATAACTTTAAAAATAACTCGTAACCTGGAGATCGGTGGTTCAAGTCTCGATCGGTTTGAGCGAAGATTTAGTAAAGCGCGTTTGAGAATTTGTGATATCACGTTTGTGATTAACACTACTCTTTGTGATGTCTGTCCCGGTAGCTCAGTGGTAAAGGCGGCACTTCGTGAATTCAGAGATTCCAGTTTTCGCTGGTTCGAAACCCAGCCGGGACATGACAAGTTATTCCATTTGGAATTTTTACCACATAAAAATATGTCTTGAGCTTACTGCTGGAATAATGGGACTTAATAGTCCTAATTGAGCAGTATAAATATGGCGGTGCTATTATTATAATATTTATTATTACTCTCTAACTTTTAACTTTAACTAACTCTTACTGGAGTTCCTGGCACGTAGTCTTGTCGGTCACCCTCGAAACCTGCCGACCAGCCGGCTGAACACACGTTTCCAATTATTAATGACCCAACCAGTATTCAATCAGAACAGCTGCTTCCCATCGAACCGACAAATCCTGGATCCTTCGCAACGGAGAAAATCGATTTCGAAATTTAAATAACAAAAAAATAATATCAACAACAAAGAAAAAAAAGTTGGTAAAATAATTCAATACAGAAGAATACAACCCGAACACCTTTCATACCTGCGTTCAATGGATTAGGTTGGACATCGGATAAAAAAACTGATAGAAAAAAACTAGTTTTTTTTATGTCCATCTGGAAATAAAAATATCCATAAGGTCAGGTAGCCGGGGCATTTAGTTGTATGGAAAACCTGTCTGGGCATTTGAGAATCTATGAGGCGGCTCTTGAGAAGGGTTCTTTTTGCACGTTTCCTGAACGGACGGCAAATGAAGTTCGGGTGAAGTTTTTACTGAGCTTGAGCTTTTGAGAAAATATTTTGACCAATGGGTAGCTTAACTTACATTTTAGCACTTCAGATCTTTAAAGGCGGGGGTTTTACCCTCCATTTGTTTGAATTTCATTAACATGAAACCCACACTGGCGGTCACTGACCTATAACCATGGCTTTTTTGGTTTTCTTTGTGATTTAATGAAAAAAAAATTGCCCGTTGTAAAAGGCCGATGAACAAAAGTGGCCGTTTGGAACTATTCCATGTCCCCAAAAGTTTTTTCCTATCAGATTAATGATTGGACCACCAAGGGAAACAATCGAAGTCCACCAGCTAATATCCTCCCCACATTGTGAACATTAAGAGACGGATGTTGCGGGGTTATTGCCACAGGCAAGAACCCGGCTATTTACTCGTAGTTAGGACATAATATGTATTTATCTATTTCTTTCCATTTTATTGTTTCCATTTTTCAATTTTTTTATAATAATTATTTGTATTGTAATTCTAAAATACATTATAAATTTTTGAAAATCTAATATACATTATAAATATGTGCAAAATTCCTGTATTGTGTGAGAATCGAACCAACAGAGCCCCACCCTATCTGCATCACCAGACCAGCGCCTTAACCTATCGACCACCCGGACCATCAATACTTGTCACGCAATAAGCCGCCCCAATTATTCTATTAGAAGAATTGAAAATTGAACGGTAAATATTTAGTAGAAAATTTCGAACTGGTTCTTCATCCCCTCTTCTTTGTATTGAAACTGGTTCTCAAATTTTGGTCAGTGGAAGTAAAATAACTGGTCAGAAACAATAAAAAAACTGCAATGAAAAAATATCTCAGATTTAGATCTTTTCAGATCGTCTTGAACTCAGTCCTTCATTCTCTGCTGGCTAAATCATCGGAATAGGTGAGTGCGATATTTTAGATTTTTTTTCTAGGATTTTGTTTTGTTTTTTTTTTTTTTTTTTTTTTTTTTTTTTCCTTTTAGGCACTTTAACCTTGCCGACAGACAGGTTTTGTTTATTCATTTTAAATAAAATACATTACCAAGTTTGAAAAGTATATTTTTTACAAGTATTAAAAGCTAACCTTGTGTGTTGTACATATATGTATATTTAATACCTATTTATGACGGTATCCTAGAGTTTTTTGTTGGCTAACATTTTTTTCTTCAGCTACGACAGACCTGGCTGAAGAGAATGGATTTTCCCAGGTTAATTTGGGTTCATAAGTGACCACATAACAATAAAACTCTGAAGGTAAGGTGGTACAAAATGCTGTAAGCATTAACTTCGCCTGGTAGTTACCTCCCACTAACAGTGCCGGATTAAGGCTGCGCGGGGCCCTTGGCATTTTCAAGGCGCGGGGCCCCAAAATTGTACTAAGTTTTTTCTAAAATAATATTTTTAGGACCTTGAAACCGAAGCCAAGTGTTTTGGGCACTAATCCATAATAGTATCCAAAACGACGTTTTTGAAATGCATTTCGAAAATGCCCAAAGACTTTTTTTCTTTTAATGGTACATGCTAGAATTGCACGTCTTGAAAAACAATCCAAAACATCATGATAAGAAAATTTGACGGCGCCGCAGGCGAAATTTTTGCAAAGTTATGGGTAAAGTACTCGGAAAATAGATACAAAAAAATATCTTGAAAAAAACATTAAAAGCGTCGCAGGCGACTATAATGAAGATCATTGGTAATATTATTCTTTTCAAATACGAGTAATTATATAATATTTATATATTATATAAAGAACCGCAGGCAATAGGTATAGAGATCTACCTATTTTCATATATGTGGTCGATTTTAAGGGGGGCCCGTGGTTTTTCTTTTAATATTTTGCTCAACTGGCTATGATTTTATTTAATATTGAAATCCAGAAAAAACCGACTTGAAGGGCATTCAAAAACACTTATAATTTGGGTAAGCTGCCCGAAATCCGCTAGTGTCCATGTGGTTGATTCAAGGAGTAGATAGTAATAGGGGGCCCCGCGCTTTTCTTTCAATTTAAGTACTTTGCTGTGAGTGTGTTTTTTCCCCTATTATTTCTCTTCTTACTCATTATGCAAAAATACCTAGTGCAAGCTTTTTAAAAATCTCATAATATCTAGTGTAAGCTGCTCAAGCGCGGGGCCCCCTAAAGCGCGGGGCCCTTGGCATCTGCCAAATCCGCCATATGGGTAATCCGGCACTGCCCACTAAGGAGTATTATTATTATTTAAATTAATATTGTGTACATCAGTAGATACCAAGAAGGTTTAGTGCAGAATTTCCTCTTTTTGACTTGCTAAATTTTTTACTGGAAATTTAACAAAAGATATTCCAAACTATTTCAGTTGTTAATCGCCTACCTAAACGTAAATAAAGCATAAAATAATATTTAAATTTCATTCCACTCAATTCAAGAGCACAAGTGCTTGTATACAAAGGGTAATTTAAAAAAAAGGTATCATAGCCCTCTAATTAATGGGTAAAACAATTAAAAAAAGGCCCCCTCAGAAGAATAAAGCGGTAGACCTACCTGTCTCCAGAGGTTTTTTCAAGCACAAGTATTTAAAAAAGTGATTAGCTACCCTTTTTTTACCAACTTGTAATTTACATAAAAAAAACAATGGGACTTTACAAGGTGTGTGGTATTTTTTTGTTTGTTTTTTTCAATTGTTTTTGACACCTTGCCATCTTCCTACTGTATGTTTAATTCACCTTTTTTTTTCAAAAGGTGTTTCTGTGAGGTCGGTCCACTAACATTGTTATGAATAGATAATTGCCCGTCTTCATAATAATGGTTATTGATGTTGGTTAAACCAATAAATATTAAGGTACCTATTATTATTTCTTATTCTAAAATGATACTTACTAATTATGTGGTTGCTGTGTCTAATTTTATTGTTGAGTGCTAGTCTACTACAAGGAGTATTCCTGTGTTCCATATTTTGTAGAATGACGTATCTAGAAACTCCTATCCTACTTTACGGTATGATATCTACTATTCATTGAAAAGTATGAAATACCACGTTGGGAACTTGGGAAGTGTGTCTTTGGTTTGGCGTACGTGGAACAGCTTCCCCTTTCCTTGTGAAGTTCTTTGACAATCATACTTACAATGAATAAAAAAAATTACTGACCTGACCCAAGTGATTATGAAAGCCACCCTGAATATTATTAACAAACACTCATACTCATTAAAAAAATTATAGTACTTTGCAAAGAACTATTTAAAAAAAAAATTATATTTATGTATACTGTGTCAGATGTGCTAACTATAGTTATAGATCAGTTTGTTAAATAAATTTCATTGTTTCTCTCTACTGTGTACCTAATTAATAAAATTTCTAAGCCCGACCTCAGTAGCTTGATCCATTAGGTGGCGTACTCGTAACCTGGAGATCGGTGGTTCAAGTCATGGTTTCAGCATAGATTTAGTAAACCGAGTTTGAGTAGTTGTGATATCATGAAAGTGATTAACCCAGATATGATAACTTTAATGAAACCTTCAAGTTAGTATAATTGAATATCCAAGCTAGTGCTAGGAAACCGTGTTTGGGGAAATTTTATTAATAATATTTTCTCAACATAAGTTGTATTATTTTACAAAAATATTTACAGAAACAAAAAAGAAGATAACTATTAACTAATCTCATATTTTTTAAAAAATAACTATATTTTCAAATTAAAATATTTCCAAATATTTATCTTGAATATTTCCAAAAAGTTTACAGTACTGCATTTACATAGATCACTGAACTTTACAACACTAAAGTACTTAGCTAGAGATTCCTTATTAAATCAGAAGATTTTTTTTCATAGTTCGATTCCATACCAATTTTAGAAGCCCTATCTTTCCATACCTCTTCATAAAATTAAGGGGAAAATTTTCCTACGAGAGGAAGTGCGTTTTTTCATTTTCAACTTGAAGATAAAATTCAAAGTTTTCCGACGAATTTTCCCCAAAAAATAATTTTCTTTTTGGACATGGAAAACCTTTTTAACACATGTTACATTATTCATAAAAATTTAAAGTCGGAAAAAAGTTATTCTCCCTGAGTAATAGCTAAATGAGCAACTTTTCAGTGGCGGAGTTTTGAGTTTTATGCATGAGTTTTGGTTTTTCCCCATAAAGACAGATATCTCAGAGTTGAGCACAATGATGTTGATGCTTCACCAAAGGTGATCGATTTGGTGGTCGTCAATTACATAATAAATTTAATATTGCTCTAAACTGTAAGAAAGAACGAGCCAGAATTGATGGCGGTTCTCGTAGGATCACCGAAGTTAAGTAACGTCCAGCAAGGTGAAGACTTTGTGATGCTGGCATTACGGCCCAACCCAGGCTGGGTGAGGTTAATATGGGTAGACGATCTACAATAGAGCTATTTTTTCATGGATGCTAATTGTAGCTAGCCTGAAAATCTTGTTTTATAATACCTACCAGTCAGCTGATAAGATCTAAAATAACCGATGAAGGGTCAACTTACTTTTAGTAAGTCTCTATCATAATACGGTCCAACGGTCCTCTCTGTATCATAATACGGTCCTAAGTATTGTTATGAATAATTAAATAAAATATATGTATTACAAATAATTATGAAAGAACTAAAAAAATGTAGTGTATGCTTGCAATTACAATACCGACAAAATGTTCAAGAAAAGTGCATTGGTAGTCAAGTGGTTAACGCGTTGGGTTGGGTGTAGAAAGGGTTGGGTGGAAGAGATTGCCACAGGCAATAACCCCGCACTTTAGGGCGACGTATGAGTTCGGTGCGGAAAATAAAAAAATGTATGAGTTCGGTGCCGCCTAAAAAAGGTCATGTATGAATTCGGTGCCCTGGTACTTGCCCTGATGATCAGGTAATTATAGTATTTTTTTCCTTATAGGCATGGCCTTCAATGTATTTTACCTAACCCTACTATAAACCCAAGGCATGGCCTTCATTGTATTTTACCTAACCCTACTATAAACCCAAGGCATGGCCTTCATTGTATTTTACCTAACCCTACTATAAACCCAAGGCATGGCCTTCATTGTATTTTACCTAACCCTACTATAAACGCAAGGCATGGCCTTCATTGTATTTTACCTAACCCTACTATAAACCCAAGGCATGGCCTTCATTGTATTTTACCTAACCCTACTATAAAGCCAAGGCATGGCCTTCATTGTATTTTACCTAACCCTACTATAAACCCAAGGCATGGCCTTCATTGTATTTTACCTAATCTTACTATTAACCCTAGGCATGGCCTTCAAGGAGGAAATGGACAGCCTTGCTGAATGTAACTGTCTACAACATAATCTACTAACTTAATAACAGCAGGATGACTGTTAACTAACAACAGAGTACATTATAAAAAAACAATCAATTTATAAGTCATTAGGACCGCACCGAACTCATACATCACCTTTTTTCGGCGGCACCGAATTCATACATGCGAAAAAGGTGCGGGTAATCTTCGCACCGAACTCACCTATTGCCCACTTTAGGTAGGACATTTCTCTCTTTTTTCCTTCTTGTATATTTGTTTAATCTTTTTGTTTTTCTTTATATTTCATTGTGTTCTACTGTATATATTTTTTGTTCTACCTAATAAAGCTTAAAAAAAGAAATTCTTGGTTTGGATTCCTTGGTTTGAATCCTACTCAATAATTATGTGAATATTTCCTATTTTTTTAGAATATTACCACGTAATAATAAGACTCAGAGGGTTAGGTGGTAGAAAATGCTTCAAGCATTAACCTCACCTGGTGGTTACCTTCCACTAAAGCGTACTATTATTAAGAAAATAATCTTCATGTATGTGTTGACATAATGATTGGAGCACGTTTCCTATTCAATGTAGATGTAGAGTATTGTGAAAATGAAGCATCCACTACACAACTGGGTCAAAGTTACTCGAGGCAGGTCATGAGCTAGAAACACAGAAAGGAGAGTGGTGTTAATTCGTGCGCTTTCTAGTTTCCAAATTTAAGAAACCACGATACACCGCCATTTTTGGTTAACCACCCCCATCCAACGCCGAAGTTTCTTAACCCTCTTGTTGCATTTTAATTTTTGAAACGGATGACACCCCTCTAACACCACCATCGCCCCCCCTCCTCCCAAGCCAAATATTCCCTCCCTCATAAGAAAGTATCCTTCGTGCTATTATTATTATTACTATAGGTATTAATATTATTATTTATTACTAATAGGTATTATTATTATTATTATGATGTTCCCTGAAAAGAACGTATCGTTTTAATTGTATCAGGAAGGGAAATAATAATGCAACACTTAAAAATTGTGTAATTTTTACTTTCCATTCTTTAATGGAAAAATATGAGAAGTTTTCAGACGTAATGCAAGTTGAAGTGTATGCGTACTGCAATTATCTTTTGAGTTTCGAAACAGACTCTCATTTTATACAATATTTTCATACTTAAAATGTTTTTTTTTTTTTTTTTTTTCATTGCACACAGGTATGTAGGTATTATTGTACAAATTTAAATATTATTTTCTATAATTATTATTATGAGTAAGTTGTAAACAGAAACCAGTTGGTATTCTGGAAACACTTGAATTTCTTTGCTTATTTACCAGCAATGAATTACCAGATCGAAGCCTAGAGCTTCTCAACCTCAGGTCGGTCGCCGCTGAGGGCCAACATTTCTGAAAAAATTATCTGCTATTGAGATCCAAATAGTTTATTTTAGATATTTAATTTCCTGAACGTCTCTTTAACATCTAGGTCATTTGAGACGGAGGTTTACCTTCCTTTTGCTTAATATAAAACTCACAAACCAGCTAGCTACATCAACCTCATCCAGCCTGAGTATTAGGGGCGAGAACAGCCGTCATGAGGGTTCGAATAGTTGAATGGTCACCCATTCATATCCTTGACGTTGCTCAACTTTAGTGAACTATTAGAACTATTGTGTACAACGTAGCAGCGACTTAAGATTTTCAAATGTTTAATGTAAGAGGTGTAAGTGAAAACTCGAATTTAGAAATCACCTTTATAGGTCTCGTAGCGCTGATACTTCCAGGAGAAAAATTAATGATTTCAAGAAATTCAAACAACCCTTCTTATTATCTTATCAAATTACTCAAAGAAAAAATCCATTTTGAACGCACTAACTTTTTTAAATTACCCACCACCCTCCGGGTAAAAAATATAAAATTTTCGGAGTCGTAATCTTGGGCTGCATTTGTGAGAGCCCCCCCCTCCGAATTTTTCAGGGAGTGTGAGTTGAAGATATATTTTCCCTTTCCGAAAAATTAAGAAGGAAAAAGAGTAAGAGGGTATCCGACTCAATTCGAAGGGGTTTTTTGTGCGTATAAAATTATTTTGAACTGAAAGGAGGATTTCCAAATTTCCATAAAATAAGAGCCATTCTGCTGTTTTTTTTTTTATAGCTTGCGCTACAACAATGTTATAAATTATGTACGTAGGTAGTTGGGTATATTGTTTATTTGGAAATAGACGGGAAATCGCCGGGTATATAATTATTATCTTCTGATAGAAAAGAGAAGTGACTGATAATTTTACTTTCCTTATCCTATAATAAGGAAAGTCGTATTGCATTCGTCGAAAATTTGACCTAGGCACCTAGTTTTTCACATTTCTGGACGAATCATAGCCTCAGGATACCAAAAAGTTGTTTTAGGTCATTGGTCCGTGCTTCTGTCTGTCCGCCTGTCTTTCTGTTCGTCTGTGAACAAGATATCTCGAGAACAGTAAGAGCTAGAGACTTGAAATTTGGTATGACAGTAAATCTTATACATATACCACAAGAACCACGAAATATTTGGTTGATGATTTCGCATCCAATGATTTTGACGTCCTGATGACGAAATTGACATTGATTTTGAGTCACCAGTGACTCTTGGTACCGTTTCCATTCCTAATAAGATTAGGAAAGTCGTGTGATGTTTACACCATATTTTTTCATTTTTTTTCACATTAATTTTATTTAGGTATAATCAGAGAGAAAAGATTTAGTATAGAATCTTTAAAATATGTACATTAATATGCCTACATTTGCAGTCTACAGCACTGTGTTTACCTGTTTAGCTTTATTTTTTATCTATTCTCAATAAGTAGAAGGTAATTCATCAGGTACTAGTTAGGTAGGTAGCTACGACAGGTTTCTATAGCCAGCGTCGATGGCACGTTGAATACACCAGTGTCCGTTCTGTCACTGAAGTTAAGCAACGTCAAGAGAGGCTAGGACTTGGAGGGATGAACATTCAAATTCGAACCCTCGTAATTAAAAAAAAAAAAAAAATATATATCTATTTTTTATAACCGGTTGGCTCCAATGATTGTCTTTTTGCTTTCCTTTAATTGCGTACATTTTTTAATTAAATTCAACGCAAAAAAAGTTACAGACATAAGGTGGGAATCAAAATAAAGAAAGAGGGGGGGTAGATTTTTAGAAGAAAGCAAATAAGGACGGGTAAGGGGGAGGGGGTGTGATAGGGAGGGGGAGGGGAGGAGGAAAAAACGAAAGAAAGAAAATAATGAAAATTTAAATTCAAAGGTACTTTTTACTTGAACGTTCAGAACATTTCAAGGGTGTCTCAAAAAATGGTGCGAAAGAAATACAAAATTATAGGTAGTAGAAATACTTTATTTAGACTGTGAGCTCGAGACAAGAAGTCCCATTACGTTATGAGATGCCTTGAGTAAATCATAACTGCTTCTTTGTAATCTACTGAAATCCACTCAGTAGATATCAAAGATCCATTCAGTGATACAGGTACATTATACAAGGAATCCAACAAGGTCTTAGATCTGGGCGTTCATACATTACTATGAGATTTACTGAAGCATGTCTTAGAAAATATAATATAGATATCTACGAGTATATAACAATGATGATAAGTTGAATATAATTAAATGGGTAAAAAAGAGAGAAAAAAAAATGCAACCAACCCCAACCATGAGGTTGAAAAACGTCGACCCTGCTCAACTGGGATAGGACAGAGTAGAAGAAGAAAAAAAAGTTGTTTTTTTCAGCGTAAACTTAGCCAACATATTATTTTATGATCTCGATTCAATTTTCAATCCATCCATGAACATCATGACAATCAAAGCATCTGCTGACTTTTCCTGGCCCACTCCGGCTAATTGAGGTTAATATGAGTAGCTGGGTTGATTGGCTAGCGAAAGGTGTAACAGGTAAAATTCCTCCTTCGTTATTTATGACCATAGAGTTCCCTTTCAACCTAATTGAACAAAATCCTATTGACTTCAAATAACGAGGCCCACCCTGTACTCTGAAAAGAGAATGAAGAGAGATAAAAAATAAGAAAATTAGTAATGAAAAAAAGAAGAAAACACAAAACGCAGGAAGGGCGGGAAATTTTAATTAAAAATACAACGGAGGGCTTCACCGGGGAAATTTCTTTGTGCTGATGCAAATAAAAAAGAAAATGGGTTCTGTAAAGAAAGTATAAACAATATCTACTATTAGGTAATAACGATTGAGCTCTGTGTACCTACCTATATGAAGTCGAGGTCGAAATAAAATGTGGTACCTACCTATAGTTTGATATTTCCGTAGATACCGTATAGATACTGTCTTATAGAATATATTTTTTTTTTTTTATTTTAAAGATGAGTGTTTCACTCTCTTTTTAATTCCGTAGCCATGAAACAGGAGTTACTGGAGACGCTTGTGGTCTATGTTCTAACTTGTCCATCCCGTAGTATGCCCCCCCTCTGATGGCGAGAAGTGACACAATATACTCACCATTTAGGTGCTGGGTCAACACGAGCTCATCGGAAGGTATCCCTTACAAACAACTGTACACATATCAATAATTCATTTTTTTTTTTTTATCGGTATGGGGTATTGAACCCGTGACCTATAGATAGATATATACCTATCTACGGTGACGGCCGTGTCAGGCCAAGGAGGTTAATCCAAGTGGCTGGTGGTTAAAAACTCCATTGCCTTGTGACCATGTAATAGAAAGCAAATGGAGGGTAAAACCCCCGTCCTAATCCAGGACGTTAAATCAAATAAAAATCCTGGAAGGGCATCCAGCCGTAAAAAATGTGCCAAAACCAATCAACCTCAACCATTAGGTTGAACAACGTCTACCCTGCTTGAGCGGGATAAGACAGAGTAAAAGAAGAAGAAGAAGAAAAAGAAGAAGAAGAATAGAAAGCATCGTTAAACCTAATACACAAAGTGAGGGAAAAAGTCTAGCAACGTATCTTACTAAAAATATAATTCAAATCATAAAAAGAAAAAGCAAGTTGAAAGTTTACTTTTAATTTTTTTTTAAGTTTATTCAGGTACAAACTACCAGTTACAAAACGTGATATTATGTCGCCATTTTTTCTTCCATCCTTGCCTCGCGGGGACCGTTTAATTGTAATCGAATAAAATAAGCTCAGACCTAATTAAAAATACATAAAAGAGGTTGCTATCTACCGTGTACAGAGTAAAGCACCCAGAGGTGAGAAGTATTTGCCACCCTCCTCTGGGCTCTTCTGTCTGCTTGTGCAGGATCGCGGTTTAACAGTAGAATATTATAATTACATAACAACACATATATCTGGCTGGGGACTATGAACAAGGAGTAGACCAGCATTGATTGTCTTGGTTCTGGGGGCCCTTGTCAATTATTAGCCTCCTTGTAAAAACAGTGGTAGAAGTGCTGAGTCATTACTCCACTGTCTCGCTACCATCGTTCACGATGACGCCACCCTATGATGTGAACAACACATTTGATTATACATAATAACATAAATTGGAAGAAATTATAACAACATAAACTTTGAAAAATTGGAGGAAATTTTTGGTTGTAAGACGTTGTTCACAAACGCGCAATTAACTCAGCGCGAGTTCGAATCGCAGAGCTGACAAAAAAAATGTATTCAAAATTTGGTTACAGTTGTTTGTAAGGGATACCTTTCGGTCCGGTCGTGTTGACCCGGTACCTAAATAGGAAGTATTGTGTCACTTCTCGCCCATCAGAGGGGAGGCATACTATACGGGATGGACAAGCTATTAGAACACAGACCACAACTGTCTACAGTAGCTCCTGTTTCATGGTTCATGGCTACGAAATAAAAAAGGCTGTGAAACAATCATCAAAAAAAAAAAAAAAAAAAAAAAAAAAACACCCACGAAGCAAATTAATAATAACTATTATCAAATCTAAGTGGATTGAAGATGGCACCAGTAACATACAAGAGAAATATTCTCTCGAGCTCTCCAAAGAAAAACGCCTTTGAGCTTCGAATAAAAAAAGGATCCCAACACCTTCATCTGAGCAAATGTGACTTTGATGTTTTTTGTGTACTTCCAAGTGATAAAACTTGAGAGAGCTGCAAAACGCCACCGGGGAGAACACAGACTCCGAAGTAGAAGATGTGCTTTATCCCGCTACTTTTTGGAAGAAAGATATTTTCTTTTTTATGTTTTCTCTGGGACGTGACGTTCTTGAAAATTGCGAAGATCTTGATAATGAATGTCATAAAACCTGAGTTCTCGGGTATATATACTTAGTCGGAGAAAATCTAGAAGAGATCTGCTTAAGGAGGCTATTACCAACATGAGGTTACTTACCATATTTTACAACAATAATAATAATAATAATATCGCCTTGTTTATACTGCCCGATTAGGACAATTAAGTCCGAGTATTCCAGCAGTAAGCCCAAGACGTATTCTTATGTGGTAAAAATCCCAAATTGGAGGATAACTTGTCGGCAATAGGTGAGTTCGGTGCGAAGATTACCCGCACCTTTTTCGTACGTATGAATTCGGTGCCGCCGAAAAAAGGTGATGTATGAGTTCGGTGCGGTCCTAATGACTTATAAATTGATTGTTTTTTTATAATGTACTCTGTTGTTTGTTAACAGTCATCCTGCTGTTATTAAGTTAGTAGATTATGTTGTAGACAGTTACATTCAGCAAGGCTGTCCATTTCCTCCTTGAAGGCCATGCCTAGGGTTAATAGTAGGGTTAGGTAAAATACAATGAAGGCCATGCCTTGGGTTTATAGTAGGGTTAGGTAAAATACAATAAAGGCCATGCCTTGGGTTTATAGTAGGGTTAGGTAAAATACAATGAAGGCCATGCCTTGGGTTTATAGTAGGGTTAGGTAAAATACAATGAAGGCCATGCCTTGGGTTTATAGTAGGGTTAGGTAAAATACATTGAAGGCCATGCCTATAAGGAAAAAAATACTATAATTACCTGATCATCAGGGCAAGTACCAGGGCACCGAATTCATACATGACCTTTTTTAGGCGGCACCGAATTCATACATGACCTTTTTTAGGCGGCACCGAACTCATACATTTTTTTATTTTCCGCACCGAACTCATACGTAGCCAACTTGTCATGTCCCGGACCTCTGGAATATCTGGATTCACAGAGTGTCGCCTTTACCACTGAGCTACCGGGACCGACTTTTCTGTTCATACCAGTCATGGGTGATACCGCTATTACTCAAACCCACCCTACTTGGTACTCGAACTACCCACCGAACCTCAAGTTACCAGTCTGCAGTCTTTATGACGATCCCACCATCCAACTATCTGAGACTAGGTCACTATTTTTTTACTGTCGCTTTCATCTGCACTGTTATATGGGTTATATGACGAAAAGGGGTTTACCCTCCATTCGCTGGAAACTCACAAATCAGTGAGGTCTCCAGCCCGTGATGTGATTAACTATTATTTTGAAATTATCATTTCTGTGTGTAATTAACTATTGAATAAAAAGTTATCATATTTGTGTGTTATTGACTACGTGATGTCATCACTATCACTCCAACTCACACTGCTAAACAACCACCAACCTCCAGGTCACAAGTCCGCCGCATTATCCATTAGGCTTGTGAGGTCCTAGTATAAGTCCAGAATTTAGAGGAATGTTAGTTAGAAAAATAAGAAAGAAAGAAAAGAAGAAAAAAAAAAAAAAAAAAAAAAAAAAAAAAAAAAATCAGCGATCATCTCAACAACAACATACATCGTGCGCTGGTAGTCAAGTGGTTAAGGCGCTAGTCTGGTAATCCAGGTAGCGTAGCGATCCGTTGGTTTGAATCCCACCCAGTGTATGAATGGACGACACCTGATTCCGTCCCGCGAGTTTTTTCTCTCAGGTAGTCGATACTCGATTCCGTCCCGAACCTCTCAGATCAATCACTGAATTCCGTCCCGTCACTTATCTTATGCACCTATGTACTATGTACATAAGTACCTGATATTATGTATTAGGCTATGTACAAGTTCGGTGCGAAAAATAAAAAAAATGTATGAATTCGGTGCCGCCTAAAAAAGGTCATGTATGAATTCGGTGCCCTGGTACTTGCCCTGATGATCAGGTAATTATAGATTTTTTCCTTATAGGCATGGCCTTCAATTAATAAATCGAGGCATGGCCTAATTGTATTTTACCTAACCCTACTATAAACCCAAGGCATGGCCGTCATTGTATTTTACCTAACCCTACTATAAACTCAAGGCATGGCCTTCATTGTATTTTACCTAACCCTACTATAAACCCAAGGCATGGCCGTCATTGTATTTTACCTAACCCTACCATAAACTCAAGGCATGGCTTTCATTGTATTTTACCTAACCATACTATGAACCCTAGGCATGGCCTTTATTTTTTTATTTTACGTGATTGAAAATAAACTGATGAAAAATGTTGAATTTATAATTTATGTATTTATTTATGTATATAGGATGGAACATATGGGACGGAATCGGGTATTGAACCCTTAAGATGACCGGACGGAATTAGGTGTTAAAATATTGACGGGACGGAATCGACGGGACGGAATAAGGTGAAAAAAAGGTAAATGGGACGGAAAACGGTGCCTCCCGTATGAATTTTCCTCATTAATTTGAGTTTGTGATCACATAATAACAATACTCTGAAGGTTAGGAGGTAGAAAATGGTTTAAGCATTAGCCGTGCTTGGTAGTTACCTTCCACTAAAGAGTGTTATTATATTAAAGTCCGCGACCGTATCGATTAGGCTTCCAAGGGTTTCTGAGGTCAGTATAAGTCCAAAATCTAGAGGAATGTTAAAAAAAAAAAGAACAGCAATCATCTCACCAAGAAGAAAAAAAAAGTTATCAAATTTGTGTCTCTTTCGTGATTTCACAACTACTCAAACTCGCTTTACTAAATCTATGCTGAAACCGGAACTTGAACGACTAGAGTTCGTCGAGACGGATCTTTTGACTATATTATGTTAAGCCTCGGATAAACGAGGCCAGAGTTATATCAAATTTTTTGCTAAATACATTTGTAGTCCTTTTCCCTACTACTCACCGACCTCCAGGTTACAAGTCCGCCGCCCTATCGATCTCGCCACCGAGGTCCGTTTATCTCAACAAGAAACTGGAAGAAACACTCTCTGATCAAGTTCCCCATCAATTCGATGATCACAAATCCAGCATACACGTGGGGTTCGAACCCAGTAGAGGGGTGTCAAACCCCCCCACTCCTACATCCGCGACACAACAATACTTTGTGTTCAGTCTGCCATTACGTTTTTTTCCCGGCTGCCATATTGTATTGATTAAACGGAAATTGTTTTCGAATTTCCAATTATAACAATAAGAACTCTGTTTGCTGCTTCTCTTTCAGTGGCTTTTGAACTCTCTCTTTTTCCATGTTCATAATACCTGTCAATTTAGGGTAGTTTTCATTTGAGTTTTCCCTTTTCTTTCGAACATCAATTAAGGTAGAATTATCAAGAGGCTTCGTTTAATATGAAGAGTGGCGGTAGCTTGATCTGTAGGTGAAAAACCGACCTCAGTAGCTTGATCGATAGGGTGGCGGACTTGTAACCTGGAGGTCGGTGGTTCAAATCCCAAGTTGAATTGTTCAGCAAAGATCTAGTACAAGGAGTTTGAGTAGTTGTGACCCAGACCGAACATCAGTAGTCTTCAAACCAAGAGCTTTAGGTACGACACTCGGGTTATGTCAAATATTACAACAGTAATCTTTGAAAAAATAAAAATAAAGGAATAGCTGATTGACAGACATATTTATCTATTAAATTTTTTTTTCATATTCCCATATTTTGAAAATGATATTTTATCACTATGAAAGAAAATTTAATTTTGCTTCTGAAAAAGAAAAAAATATACATATACAATATGTACCTATGTGTGTTTTTCAATCCGATACTGAACGTTTGTAAATAGCATTGGTTTGAATCTCACCAACTGCTTGAATTTTACTCTCATAGTTTCAGATTTGGACCACAGTATAATTAATTATATTTATGACATAAAACCCTTTAGTTCTGTAAATTTACGCTGTATCAATCAATAAATATCTAAAAGTTATCATACATGTGTTAATCACTTTCGGTATGTCACATCTACTCAAATTCGCTTTACTAAATCTTTGCTGAAAACGGTAATTGAACCACCGACCTCCAGGTTACAAGTCCGCCGCCTTATCGATCAATCCACTAAGGTCGGCTAACAATAAGTATCTATTTTTATTATCATAAAGTATCTTCCAAGTTCTTGCTATTTTCTCATTTTTTAACAAATCCTTAAACGTCAGAGTAAAAAATGACAGCAGAATGTTATTGTATGTTCATGTTGAACTTGAGAAATGCAGCGTCTAATGGAACAAACAGTACAAACATCACTTGATGGAAATTATCAAGAAAACAATTTATTATATTTCGCTTTTTCATTTGTAAAATATTTCATATTTTTCTGTTGAGTACTTTTCTTCTTTTTCTTCTCTGAATTTCCCTTGTCGAGCTTTTCAGAGCTTTTGAGAATCCAAACAGATGTACGTGGCATGTCGGGGAGAGAAAGGGAGAGCAAAAATTCTGACTCAGACCGTCCCAAAGTGCTTTCGACCGCTCATCACTCACTCCTGAGTCCTGTATTAAGGAGCGCGGTAGCACTCCGACCCGCCAAGTCAATCAAAATAGTTAGCGCGTTACCAAGTGATATTATACGCCACAGCACAAGTAGCACATTTCGTGTTGTTGAGAGTAGGTACATTTCGTGGAGAAAGGTAGCGTAGGGATCCGTTGATTCGAATCCCACCCGATACATGAATTTTTCCTCAATAATTTGAGTAGATGACTACAAAATAATAAGACTCTGAGGATTAGGTGGTAGAAAATGCTTTAACCCAACCCAGGCTTGGTGAGGTTAATTTAGGTAGCAGGTTTGTGAGTTTCCTGCGAATTGAGTGTAACACATCCCTGTTGTGGAATGTCTAAACAGTTGAAAGGAACGTTTACCCCCCCATCCAATTTTTTTTTTCTAACCAGGCTCTGAATGCTAGCTGCCCGCGCGCCTTTACTCACTTAATAACGCCACGCTCAGTCTAAACTTCTCTGAGTAAGTAAAAAAAGGAAAATATAATACCAACGCTCCCTCTCTACTTCGTCCTCTTTTATTTTTTCTTATTTCTTGGCACCGGGGGGAAAAAGAATAATAATTAGATAAGAAAAAAGACGCCATCTTATTTTTAATGGAAATCCTTACCCCACCCGCCACTCTTGCCCGACGTGATATTTAAAACAACCCTTCCTTTTTTTAAATTAACAAAGGAAATTTTTCTCGAAATTTTCCACTCAGAGAAGGAAAAATAAGTTTTCTCTCTCTCTCCTTCAACTTTCATTTCATTTGACATTAACGTTTTTAGAAAGTTTTTATTTTGCAAGAGGAAGATTTTTTTTCGACATTTTTGAATGAAAATTCAAGAAAAAAGAAGGGAAGCAGTTTTTTAGTCGAACTTCAGATTGCATATTTTGACATTTTTTTTAGATTGTATATTGACAAGTTCAGGTGGTTACAAAGGTTACAATGGAAAATATCTAATGATTTTTTTAAATTCATATTACCGTGTATTACATCGGGCATTGGTAGTCAAGTGGTTAACGTGCTAGTCTGGTAATCCAGGTAGCGTAGGAATCCGTTGATTCGAATCCCACCCAGTGAATCAATTTTTCCTCAATAATATGAGTTTGTGACCACATAATAATAAGACTCTGAGGGTTAGGTGGTAGAAAATGCTTTGGGCATTAACCTCGCCTAGTGGTTACCTTCCACTAAATACTGTTATTATTAATACCTATATTAACATGTTTAAGTTTAGGTTACAATGAATTCTTTAGAATATAGGATGTAGGAATACCTATTTTAACATATTTAGGTTGAAAATCTACTCCTATTTATATAGTTTCATAACATGACATGTCTAAGATTCGCTAATTTTGTGATTGGTTATTGTGCATAACATTATAACCTGTCTAAGATTAGGTATGACATGTCTATACTTTTTATATCTTCATATAACAGATTTTTAAATTGTATGTGAAGACTATTTACTTATGTAAGTTCCAATATGTTTTTATAGACCAACAGTAATCGATATTGAAAAAAATCTTGTGGGTAGACGTGTTTTTTTCACTTTTTTTCTCGGTTGCACTAAGAATCAATTGAAAAGAAAAAAAATGTCCCCCTTTGAAGCCGAAAAGACACCCCGGACTCTTGCACTGAAATTTCTGGAGAGCAGAGCAGGGAGAAAAAAGTACAACAGAAACATTTTACAATTAAATTTTATATTTTTATGAGGAGAGGAAAATTAAATAATTATGAAAAGGAAAAACAGAGGCGCTGAAAATTCTCTCTCGTTCCTGGCATAAATATTAATATGTATTCCAGTCGGGGAAAAAAATGTAAGAAAGAAAATGAAAAATGAGCCTGAAATTCAAGCACGGGCTGCCTCTTCACGGTGTTGGTCCGGAGGAGAAAATAATAATAATAATAACACTCTTATTTTATTTTTATTTACATATAATAAACGCGCGGACCCATGGCTAACTAACACAATATTTGGCCTATCTAATAGCTGTATAATGTATAATAATACTTCGTTACTAGCTTAATATATAATGCTTATAAGAGAATAATATTTAAATTAAAATTAATACTACGTCTCTATACTAAAGTGAAGTAGGTAAGGGAAATTGTCTAGATGGAAAAAAAAGAAAAAAAATCTTTAGTGGAAGGTAACCACCAGACGAGGTTAATGCTCAAAGCATTTTCTACCACCTAACCCTCAGAGTCTTAAGATGTGGTCACAAACTCAAATTAATGAGGAAAAATTTATGAATTGATCACTGGGGTGGGATTCGAACCAACGGATCCCTACACTAATACCTGGATTACCAGACTAGGGCGTTAATAACATGATTACCAGTGCACCAGAAAATGAGGGCATTTTTTTTTAATTATCATATTATTGTGTTCATCACTTTCGTGATATCACAACTACTCAAACTCGCTTTACTTAATCTACGCTCAATCTGGAATTTGAACCAGCGACCTCCAGGTTACAAGTCCGCCGCCTTATCGATCAAACTACTGAGGGCATTTTGTTGTTTGCTGAAATCATATGGAAAAAATCCAAGGTTAACATAAGAACAATATAACCATATTAGTCCCCATTAGGCTGTATGTTGTCGTTCTAACCAGCTTGGCTACAGCTGGGGGAATAGATTATTATTTAGCCAACTTAAGGGGAGAAGTTGGCTCGTTCTTAACCACGTATTTCTATTCCTGCGATCAACTTGGGCTTTTTTTATAAAACCAATTTTTTTAAAAAGGTAAATGTGACCCTGAACCGCTTTCTCATTACTACAGGGTACTTTACCTTTACATCCATGCCATTCCGGAAACGGAAAAACTCGGTTAGAATTTTCCGCTGCGACCGGAATTCGAACCCGCAACCTACGGGTCAGCAACCAATGCTCTTAATCACTGAGCCACGGAGGTCGGCATTTAAACCAATTAAACCCCTAGGAAACTGCAAGGCAGACTTCTGTTTTGTAAAAGTTGTCTTGTTGGTTGTCTCTCTATATAGTCTTCTTTTTTTTTGTATGGACTCATAAGAGGTGTATTATCGATATTTTTTATATTTTTTTTTTTTATACTGAGGTTCAGTTCTTTTTTTTTAATTTTGGGTTTAACGTTGCTTTCAACTCCACGGTCATATAACGAAGTGCATCTCGAAATTCAAAGGCAGACGGATCGAATATAGATCACAACTCATTTAGAAGATTTAGAACTTTAGAAGAGAAATGAATCTAAAGCTTCACGGAAGAGGATTCACAAAGGAGAACTCGAGCTTTTTCATAATAAATCAGGATTAACAGGAGGCAGAAAAACGGGGAACGGAGAAAAAATATTATGGCAGAAGAATTAGGTTGGTACTTATTTATTTTGTAATGCATATATAAAAGCTTTACAAGAAGGATTAGATATTCAATTTGAACATTTTCGATAAAAAGAAACAATAATTATTTCTGGTAACTTTGTTTTGAATGTGCGGTCTTGCATTTGGAGTCGGGTTAAAATTGACATGCCAGGTCCAAACCCATGCAGATGATTACCTTCATATAAAGAATATTGTACATGATGCAGTGGCGGCTCCTGACTTCAAGACTAGGTGAAGACAAATTATACCCAGAAGTATTGAAAAAATAAAATTATTAATTTATCAGATCTTAGTTCTTATGGTCTCATGAACACAGCCCATTGTAAGTTATGGCTGTTTCCCTGCAGAGCATGGTTTTCTCTCATACCAGTTTTGCATCATATAAGTTTTTATAGGTACTTTTTTTGGAGAACACTTGGTACTTAATAAATAAACAAGGCCAGCAGAACAATTTGTCAACACTTGAGCTGGTACACAGCCATTCATTTTTCATAAGCCATTCAGGCTTGAACTGTATGGCTGTGGGACAGGCATTTGCTTTACTTTTTTAGTGGTGGTTATAGTAATTGGAGAAATTGGACATCCAGTAATCATAATATCTTTCTTATCCTCATTACTTCTTAATCTGAATGGCGTTACTTTTAATGTTTGAACCCCATGATTTTGTGGGAATCTCATTGTTTCTTTGAAATATTGTTATTAGTTATTCATCGTAATAAAAAATATTAACTGAAAGTTGGTAAAAAGGAATTAAAATAAAAATATTAGGATTATACCTCAGTAGATAGGTAGGTACAACATTTTAAAGAGGGGTTAGAACTGGGAAGGAAAGAAAGTTAGTTGAAGACTAAAAATTACAATCCAAAACTGGAAGAAAATCCACCACCAGATTACAAAATAAATCTAAGAAAACATACTTACTACAAAAATATAAAATCAGCTTAAATTTCTGTTACCATTGATGTTTAAATGACTATTTATGAAAAACACAGATATTGCCTTATAATTTTAAGTACTTCACTGGAAGCTGTGTGCTTAGCTACCTGCAACCTGCATAATTATAATTGTTATTACTGACACTGAAAGAAGTACATAGCTACTTCATATTCAACTAATTATGAAAAGCACAGGTCAGATCAGGTAGGAATAATGTTTCTATCCTGTATCAAATACTGGGAAATAACTTTATTAACTAGTTACACCAATTAAAAGTCACTTGATTACCGTTGAAAAGATTTGAAAATAATCTAATAAAATTTAAAAAGTGTGCACCAAGTTTTGTTTACATTCTAAAGATAAGAGATACAATGTTGCCAAGTTAATTTCATAGCTAAATTTCTACAAACTTCAAGAGCTATATTTTAAATTTAAAGAAATCCCTCAAATCATGTAAGACGTATTTATTTATTTAAAAAAATAATACTACACCGCCTGAACAGAATTTTCTCTTGAGAATTTCATTTCAACACGTCTAAATTCATGATTTTTTTAAAAGTGGTTCCATAGTCAGGATCTTAAACAGGACCACCATTGTCCCTATTTAAAAACATCTTGGAACAACTAGATACCAGATTATCTTATTTGGCTCAATTTCGGTACCTACATTATTTTTGTAGGAAATAATTATTATTTCCGAGATTTGACTTCAATCGATATGTCCTTTTTAAGACTATAGTTGACAAGATACATAAATAGTTAAAATTTATTGGTATCGGCTATCGTTTAGGAACTATGTACAAAACTAGAACCCAAAAAATGAGAAATAATATCCAAAATTCCTGACACAAAATAATGCTTTCCTAACGCCTACGTTATTATTATTATTATTATTTATTTTGTTTTTTAATATTACAAGATTGTGCTAGATATGGGAGGCTAAATCATTGACTGGTTTCCTAGGTCTGGCATAATGCTACTGGCAACAATGTTAATATCAAAAACACATGACATCGCACATGGTATGTGGCTTCGTGACATTTCGTATGAGTTCGTGTAGATATTGTAAACTGAATACAACTGAAGACTGTCCTCAGTAGCATATTACATAGATATAGTTCTTGCCTAATATTTCATGATACCTACTTGGAAATACTCAACTCTGATTGGTTGATTCAAGGACAACTGAAGACAATTTCGAATTGTCTTCACATTTGGTGTTCTCCTTGGAAAGTAACATGAATTGTTAAGCAGCATTGATCTATTTTACACAAAGCTTACTCTTTTTTTTTTTTTTTTTTTTTTTTGAGTTAGATCAATTGTGCCATGTTCAAGGGATTATGAGTAGTGTTTTCACTGTTCAAAATTAGGTGAAAATGTCTTCAGTGTCTTCACCCGACGAGCCGCCACTGACATGATGTAAAGAAATAAATTAATATTCTCTAAACGTATTCATTTCTACTATGAATACGTTTAGAGTAAACTTCATAATGATAAAATATCTTGGAGTAAACTTCCACGATGAAATTGTCTTCAAACCCGAACTTGTGATTTCAAAATTCAACAATGACCTTCAGAACCTAATGACTACTCAAATGCTGTACCCTCACCAAAAGATCACGATTATCAATCAATACATCTGGCCTTGTCTAATATACTCTCTTCAAAATGCTCCATTGAGAAAAATACCACAAGGCTTTTTGGAAGATTTGAATAAAATAATCAGAACCACAGTGAAATCAATCATTGGGTTGCCTCATGATACCCCAAACGCCATGTTGTATGCTCCCAAAAAATTCAGAGGTCTCCAAATTATAAAACCATCCTGGGAAACATTTCTTCAACACTACAACATTTGTTTGTCATTGCTGAACAGTGATGACAAATTCATTCCTTTCTGTCGTGATTTGGAAGAAGAAATGGACCAGTGTCTGGAGAAGTTGGGAATTGACAAGGGGGAACTGGAACAAGAACTGCAAGGTAAAGAAAAAACCAAACCTACTAAAGTGATGCGAGAAAAACTACGCCAAAAAGAGTTTGATTCCTGGAGTAGATTACCACAGAAAGGCATTGGTGTGGATACATTCAAAGATTGTCCAACGGTTAACCAAGCAATCATGAATAAAGATGGCCTAACTAACTCAGAATGGGTTACATCTCTAAAAATGTCATGCAATGTTATCGCGGTCAGATCAATACCTGGCAGGAGTACTACGGACAACCCTCAATGCAGAAGATGCAGTGAGAGAGAGACCCTTTCCCATGTCCTAGGCTCTTGCCATGCTGGCGATCTGCTGCGCAATGCCCGTCACCATGAGATTCGAACCATCATTGCAAAAGAACTGAAAAAGCAAGGTTGGACAGTTCACGAGGAAATCCATTGTGTGGCTGAAGGTGGCTCTAACCGCAGAGTAGATATATGGTGCTACAAAACCGAAATGAACAAAGGCTTTATTCTAGACCCTACTGTACGAATGGAGACTTCTAAAGATCAAGCAGAATCTGTCAACACCGAAAAAAAAGCTATATATGAACCATGCACTCCATACTTCAAACATCAATACAACATCCAGGATATATCTGTAATAGGTCTTCTAGTGGGTGCAAGAGGTACAATTCCAGTCTTCTTTGAAAGTTTTAGAAAAGATTTCAACCTTCCCAAATCGATGGTGAAAGACATCACAATTGCAGCCATTCGAGGTTCAAGTCGAATCATCCACAACCATCTATACAAACCTTGAATCATCCCAAGAAACAAAAAAGAAAAAAAAATGTTTAAAAATGTTAAAGTTTGTCAGTACTGTGTCTCACGGCAAGCATCACAATGATGTCAGTCTGTAGTAAAATATATTTACTATTTCTCTTGGCTATGAAATAAATCAGAGTAAATAGTATTATTGTTAGGTTGAAACTCGGTAACCAAGACGTAGATTGATTCAAGTACCCTTTGAAGATGGGGCGTTGGATATAAACCAAGATTTTTTTGCATTAATGGGCCAAGCCATTCCATTTAGCCAATAAACCAAAAGAAAAGCAATTTTCGTATTTGAAAAAAAAAAAAAAAAAAAACACATTTTATCTTTAAAAAATGTTAAGTTGAAATTTACATAGTTTATATCAGCTGTTTCAAGCAAAAAGAACTTTTTCCCTAGGTGTGATAATAATTGGTTCCATAGCATTTATTTAAACAATACCAGTTTTTTCGAACAAAATGCTGAAATTGCGAAATACTTTTCATTGTGGAATATACGTAACAGTCACATCCTCCAACATACAATCAATATGAATGTGATTATATTACTTCTACCAGTATGCTGACATACCTTCCATTGTGGAATATACAGTGGTGTTACAGTCACATCCTCTAACAGTCTAACATACAATCAATATGAATGTGATTATAATAATACTTCAACCAGTATGCTGACATACCTACCATTTTAGAATATACAGTGGTGTAACATTCACATCCTCTATCGTACAATCAATATGAATGTGATTATATTACTTCTACCAGTATGCTGACATACCTACCATTGTGGAATATTACAGTGCTGTAACAGTCACATCCTCTAACATACAATCAATATGAATGTTATTATATTACTTCTACCAGTAAGCTGACATACCTACCATTGTGGAATATACAGTGGTGCAACAGTCACATCCTCTAACATACAATCAATATGAATGTGATTATATTACTTCTACCAGTATGCTGACGTACCTACCATTGCGGAATACGAAGTGTAACAGTCTCATCCACTAAAAATAGCATAATTCATTAATTAATTCCGTGTCCGTGAGATAGGCACAGATACCTACATCACGGTGGTGAGAGGATTATATGGACGCCCAGATCCAATGTCTAGGCTCCTTCCATGTCCATTGATAATAATCAATTTCAAAACCAAAATCAAAAGATTAAACACCTAGGTATATCCAGAACCCACCTTTTAGTTGAATACATAAAATTATTGCAGAAATACTGCCTGTTTAAGAAAGCCAATATTAGCTCGAAACAGCTGTCCAGATATGCTTGGATCATTATTTTATTCATGATTCTAGTAATAATAATAATAATAATGTGTTTATTTTTGTTATGATATCACAATTTTAGTTGGTAGCGCAGAATTATAGGACTTTTCCGTATTTTTTAATATCCCAATATCTTACTTTTGCCTATAACTCTGCCACTGGTCGCTTCTTACATTAAAGCAGCTACTCATTATTCCTCACGAGGTATGAGTGCACTCCGAACACCCAAGTACAGAGCAGAAAAAATCCTGCTCCGCTAGGCATCGAAAACAGGTCACCATGCGTGCAATGCCTAGCGCGCTAACTCACTCGGCCACGGTGACTATCTATGATTCTAGTACAACTTCTGACTTTTCTGGTTTTAGTGATTGGAAAAGAAATTTATTTATTTTTCAACTATGTATTCAAGTATTTCCTCTTCTGTTTGTTTCAGGTTCTAGCACCAGCTCAAAACATTGACTTTGATGTCTACCATACAGATAGGTGTTAAGTCAATGGGTAAAAAACCCTTTTGAATAATGAAAAAACTAATTTTGTATTCATTGAGTAGGTAATTGGTAAATACTAATTTGAATTAACTCACTTCAGTAGCTTGATCAGTAAGGCGGAGGACTTGTAACCAGGAGGTCGGTGGTTCAAGTTCCGGTTTCAGCGTAAATTTAATGCTGTGAGTTTGAGTAGTTGTAATATCTCGAAAGTGATTAACACAAATATGATAACTTTTAAACTTACTAATTTGAATTAAAACTTAAGAAGAGTATACTTTGATCGGTTTGACATAATTTGATATTAGCTCTTTTAAAATATCTAATCAGATTTTTAATCAGCGAAAACATTCCATATTTTAAGTAAAAAAATCATATTTTTTTTTGGTTTAACGTCGATTTCAACTGCATGGTCATATCACGACGGGGCTATCATTTATTATACAAATAAATCATAATATATCATAATATCTATTATATCTAAACATTCTAAAACCCATTCTGCTTTTTTTTTGTATCTGAAAATTTCCACTCAGTCACAGTGAGCTGAAAAGAATTTTCCCATTTTCAATCATGGAAATTTTAATTTTTTATCCTCCAGTGACGGGATGAAAAAATTCTCTCCCTCTCTCTCCCGTTTTCTTGATCTTAATTTTGCTTTCCATCGTTTTTCTTATTTTCAATATAAAGACCTCCCCCCCTCCCTCTCTCCCTCTCTTACTTTCTTCTTATCAGGGCGCAGTTTTTATTATAAAAAGTTCATTACTGGGAAGTCGCTTAGAATTATTCCCGCTTCAATAACTTTCACATTATCTTTTCGTTTTTTCTTCCATTAATATTTTTCTCTTCTCCGTCTTATTACAGAGATATGAAATTGTGTATACTGAGTGGAGGTTTAGACAGAGTAGCTCAAACTCTTCATTGACATTGGTGCAGTAGCTACATGGTCATAATTGGTCGAACCTTCGTAGTTATGACTACTTGTAGTCCAGAGATCTTCAGTATGAACCTCAGTTTGGGAAGAATTTTATCCCAAAAAATCGTTCTACTTCCCATTTAAGACATGACGTGAGGTTGGCACATTTGGCACAGCCCAGGCTGGTTGAGGATTAAAGACATGACGTGAGGTTGGCACATCTGGCACAGCCCAGGCTAGGTGAGGTTAGTGTGGGTAGCTGGTACGAAATTTTGAAAATTGGGGTTTTGGCTTTTCACCTACTAATAACCCACACCTGTTGTTCTGGAATAGGACCCAAAGTTTTGTTCTCTTCTTCTCAGATCAGTATATTTAACTAGGTATTTTAATTCGTAGGTTTGTAATTATTTTCTTAATAGTAGGAATTTTGATTTGAAAAATTAAAGTGTATGTATGTACGAATTTCTTTGTGTTGAAGCACAAGGCCTCTTCACAATTTTTGTGGGTAGCGCAGCATTACTAAGAGCCTCCTTTACATTTCGAATTATTCTATTACATTAATTTCTTTTTACTCTGGTAATGCCGCCACTGGTCGTTACTCATACAAGTAACTACTCATTTTTCCTCACGAGGTATGAGTGGACCCCGAACATCCAAGTACAGAGCAGAAAAAATCCTCCCCCGCTGGGAATCGAACCCAGGTCACCATGTGTGCAATGCCTAGCGCGCTAACTCGCTCTGCCACAGTGACTACTGAAAAATTAAAGTGTTCTGAGAAAATATTTAACCACCATGGAAGATTAATTAGCATTATTATTTTTGCAATTTTTTCCCCATGATTTTACAGGACTCCTTTTCAACCCTCAGCGAGGAAGCAAAAACTCGTCGAAGCACAACTCTTACTCCTCTTCACGTCTGAGAAAAAAATTGAATTACAAGAAACAAAATGTACGGTGCTCCTTTTCCCTCCTCTTTTTTTATGATCCATAAAAAGTTCAAATTAAGAAAAGAGTGAGGAAGGAGGGGTTCAGAGGGTGGGGTAAGTATTTTTTTCTCCCTGCTAAAGTTGACATAAAATATGAGCTTCTTGTGCGGAGTGTACCCACTGACGTTTCTTACCCCGTTCCAGTTTTTCATCGACAAGGATCAGGGGACTTGCAGTGTTTCGAGAGTTGGAGCTGAAGTTAAATTTTCGGATTTTGAATTAGAACTGGGCTCTGAAGAAGTTGTATTTGTAACGAAGTTTTTCCACGTCCAGCGTAGAAAAGATGTGAGCTGGTTTTCAAATGAGTGCAACATTTTGTCTCGGAAAGTTTCACAACATTTTCTCTAGACTTTGTGAATGTGAAGTGTTGCAAAGCAATGTTTCAGTCAGGATATTCTATCTTATTTGATTCCAAAGAGCGGAGCATGAAATTATCAGGAACGAAATGTTGATCTCAGTGGAAATTGTGGAAAGCCGTCTGATCAGCATTAAACTCACATGATGTTATTTAAAATGGAAAACTACCCCTGGGTAAACCATAGGTACTGCTAGTGGTAAATTTGGGTTTCTCCTTTGTGAGGTTTTAGTGAATGGAGGGTAACGCACGTTTCAAAATGATCTCGGATAGAAAGTGTTACTTTACCAACTCGTCGACCAAACTTACCTTTACCTTACCTGTTACTTTACCAAACCAGCGTCGATGGCACGATAAATTCACCCAATCACTAGCCGTTCTTGTAAAATCGCTGATAGTTGGCAACTTGATACCTTACATTAAATTTGAATCCTGGTGTTATTTAATGGTTCTTCTCGAACCCTCCCAGGCTGAGCGAGGTTGATGTAGGTAGCTGGTGTGTGAGTTTCCAGGGAAATCAGGGTGCTACTGTTGGCATAATGCGACTACCTGTCTTACGCTGACAGTCTAAATAAAGAATGTTCTAGAATGACTAGAAAATTTACAATGTGAAATAATAAAATTGTTAGACTAGGTCCGTAGTCCCGAGTTCGACTGCCGGTTGGGCAGACTTTTGGACGAAAATTCTGTTCCATCCAAACACGTGAGGCTGGCATTTCCGGCCCTACCAAGGCTGGGTGAGGTTAATGTGGGTAGGTAGAATGGACGGTAAAACTCAGGTCCTAACTACTTCAAAACAGGACGTACATAAGAATTAGAATCAACTGGTCACAATGGATCTAAAGAGAGGTCGGTGTGATAATTGGTGCTTCCCTTCTGGAACTCCAACCAGTCTGTAATAATAAATACACAGAACATTATTAAAAGCCATGTGCCATAATTTCCAGTATTTTGTCTCAAAGCAAGACATACCTATAATACTTTCTTTTAACCTTAAAATAAATCCTGTAAAAAAATATGGCCGCTCTGCCCCAAAGTTCTCTTTCTTGAGCTGAGCCCTGTCGTGTTCCTTAATGATCATTAAGCTTCATTAAAATGAAACTTTTTTTTCTCGAGAAAAATAACGCGAAGGGGATGGAACATAAAATTAAAACGAGGAAAACAGGAAAAGGGGGAAGAAATTTAAAATGAAGAAAAATAAAAGACGACGCTCGCGAGATAAAGAAAAAATAAATGTACAAAAAACGAAGGGGCCCTTGGCAAAGTATAATGAAACAAACGGAAAAGCAGAAGAATGAATGAGAGAAGGAGAAGGAAGAGGATAGAGTGAGTGGAGAAGAAAGAGAGGATTGAGAGAATGCAGAAGGAGAAGAAGTAGAAGGAAGAGAAGCGAAAAATGGCAAGAAAAAGTGTGTACACAGTGAAAATTTCGAGTTTTTTTTTCGTGCAAACTCTTTTCTCAAACGTCTAAAGAATCTCTATGAAAAGTCTTCAACACTAAACTCAGCCAAATAGAGGAGATGGAAATTAAGCACACCAGTATTCCAAGAAACATACAAGTAAAGCTACTTTCAGCATGAATATTGATTTAAGATTTATATTTTATTATTTAAAAAAATTAGTTTTTTTTTCTATTCTAGATAAACTTTTGTAATGCGTTTTAAATACGAGTGTCCACATCACACTCAATTGCTCAACCTGCAGGAAATTCATGTCCAAAATTAATGTTCATGAAAAAGAGGGGGACAATGTCATACGTTATCGATAGGGGACAAGATAGGACACTTCAAGGATGAAAACCGGACGGTAAACTGGGCTAACGCAAGGTTCTCTTTTGAGTCCGCTAATCTTTTTTATCTAGTGTTACCTATAGTTCTTTTTATCTAGTCTTTTGTTCCCTTTGTGAAACCCTCTCCGTGTCATCACAGGAATACCCGCACTCAGGTAGGGTGGACAAAGGCCGTTCAAAGGATCTGATGAGGGACACGTGATCTTTCCAGTATCGCGTGAAACAGGGACGACTGGAAAAACAGGTTGAGAATCAGGTTTGTCTGTTGACCGAGTTACCGTGATTCAAACAAACTGGACACTATTATACTGCAAGGAGAGAGTGGATCAAGAAAATTACATTATTTTGTGCTGACATTTTCATTCAATACCTGCGCAGCTAACGCAATTGTAACTTGCAGCTCGATGGATCGAATACCATAATCCTCGGGTATCATAAGTTTATTCAATCATCTTCTTAATACTTTTTAATGATGAACTCTTTTATACTAGATCTCCCTACGTTTGATGAGAGCTTTGCTCTCTTGAAATTATAGCCATTGAAAATCGAATCATTCAATATCAAAATCACAAGAAGAGAATGAGTCCTTTTCAGGTATTAATTTGTTTTCATAATTTTATTACTATTCAAACAATATTCTTTTTTATATTCTTCAGGGTTAATTACCTCACACATTTCAGCTTTCTTTCACCTGCCACGAGTTTCCTCATGTTCATGGTATGAGTAATTTCCAATATCCGAAATTTCAGTTATTGTTTTGAATAGTATTTTTCAATGAAATAGGCATATTTTGACTAGATAACTATTTTTACTGGTATTTATACATATATTAGTTTTTATGTATGCATGGATTACTTCGATTAGGCATAACTAATCAATACTAATGATAGGAAATCCTTTTTGAAAAACCCTCATATACGTCTTAACGATTTTTTACCAAGATTTTTTTATATTCATGGTTTAATTTCTTCTATTTATCATCAATGTGATCATGGTTATCAGCGGAAAAAAAATCTTTTATTAAAATGAATTTCCTGACAGATGGGTACCAGGGGTTCGAGAAGTTAACACCTTGATCATGAGGTAATTTTTAATCAATATTTATTCAAAGTTTCTAATAATTACCTATTATTAGTGTTATGGTATGTGGTATGTTATTATTAATTTTGGTGGAGTTGTTAATAGAGACATTTCGCATTTACTTATCGGGTCCCGATAATCAATCCCCATAACGATAAGTTTATCGGTTTCGTGTCTCGTAGGAAGAAGATTTTTTTACATTTCGCATCATCACGATACCCGATAACGAAAACTCTAGCGCCTCTACCGGATATTCTAAGAAAGCTTTTCTTCCAAACAAAACAAATATTTTTGAAATCTAAATTTTCAATTCATTCTCTTTTCGACTTTTGTAGGTAACTATGTTCTGCTTTAAATCTATACCTATATACAATAATGCCAAAGTTAACAGTCAATCACTCATTCATCTCGATTTCTCAGCACTGGTATTGATTTTATATTGTAGATGGGCAATACGAAAGGATTTTATTATATTCTAACAGGGGCGCCAGCCGCGGAAGAAAAAGAGAATCCTAGAAAGTGTGTGGTGTGTGTGTTTGTCTGGTGTCTGTGTGTTGTGTGTGTCTTTTAATTATTTTACTATTGCCAAACCTTCTCTGTAATTACTATTATCTAGCCAGCTGATGGAGGGTTCTTTAAGGAAAGCGGGGTTGATTTGAAGACGCTCAAAGAAATGCAGTATCTCCTTGCTTATTAAAACAGAGAGCCTTTCCTGGACCAGCTCCTTCAGCTGACGTTTTTGCAGTTTAGGATTTATGATCCTAGAATTCTCTGAACTCTCTGTCTCTGAGCCTGCGCGTATCTTCTCTGCCATTCTGGATTTTTCTTCGTCAGGAATCGTGGCGTCAAAGAAGGCCAGGCCAACCGTCTCTGCATTTAAATTGCAGAGGTGGTTTGAAAATTTGGTCAAACTTCTGTCTGCTATTTCTTCATCGATAGTCTCGTACTCTGGTAGGAGCGACTTTAAGCAGCAAAATGGTCGCGGTCGCTAGGATCGGAATTACACCTTAAGAGACTCTGCAACATTTTGAAGTCTTGCATAGGTGCCAGCTGGGCCTTAGGGGCATTAAACCACGCTTTGCAATATACCCTAGGAATCGTCAGGATTATGTCCAAGCGCTTCCATCGTTGCTTCTAGTACTCGAGTGGCATTTCTGTCAGTCATCCCACACCGATCCAAAATCAGAGATAGCTTCATGGTTAGAAATTCCCTGGTGCCTCGCATTTTTTTGCAACCAGAAGGCCCAGGAAGTTCTTCGCTATCTTGAGAAGTGAAAATGTCCATTTACATTACATGTCTACCTGTTAGGAGTCTCAGCCCCAGAGTCTTAAAAGAAAAATAAAACTTCTTTTCTAAAAATAATTATGGTCAAAAATAACAGTTAGAATAGAATGGCATGTATTAGCCGTGGGTTGCATTATATAAAAATGATACCTACTCTCGTTTTTGAGGGAAAAGGTGCCATTTTGCTCGCTCGGACTACAAGTTTCTAAAGAGTAAAAGTTTTTGACCATAATTATTTTTAGAAAAGAAGTTTAAGTGTCCAGAATATAAAATAGTCAAAACAATGTAAGCTTTCATTTGAGATAAACTTAAAGACAAAATACTGAGCCGTTCCGGAGTTACGGCTCCGAAGCCTCGCTCACCAGCCAAAAATCGCGATTTTTCCAAACTTTGAGCGCCTAGCGGCAATTTATTTTAATATCTGGATAGACTGCACACTTTGTAGGGTTGGTAGATAAAACATTCTGACATTGATTTTTTAAAACCACCCTAACTGTGCATCTTCCAAATGATCCATTATGGCAAAGTCCAATTCATCATCATTTATTTCGCCTATCTTATTCAGAAAAAAAAGTGCTTCTTCAATTGACATAATTACACAGAATATAAAAAACTGTTAACACAGATAAAACAAAAAAAATGCAGATAAAAGAGAAAAAATAATACCTACTTGCCAAAAAAATCTTAAATTTATCAGAATTAAAATGTAAAAATTAATTCTACTGCAGGTATGTAAAAACTGAGCACGGAGGTTTAGTATTACCTATATTTATATATTTTTTGAAATCACGCGGTATTTTGAGTCAAAAATTTCTTTATCGTTTACGAAGAGAGAACCCCATAATCCACTCGAATTATGGGGATCCCGATAACCATAACCAAACTCCGATAATTTTTGTCATGCGCAGAGACGCAAATTCGAGACTTTATCGTTATGGGGATAGGTTATCGGGTCCCGATAACTTTGCGAAATCTTACTAATTATAGTTTACCATAAACACAAAACAAACAAAGCAACGGCTGGAATAGAAATGATTTGTACGATGGAAATAAATATTAGGGACCTCATCAGAATATAGGCGGACACAACAAGGACCCTGGGCCTATACCATACACCCTAGAACCCAGACCCTGATACCTACAGCTTGATTTACAGCCGTATTTATGAACAGAAAACGCCGTCTGAGCATGGTCTGAAGCATGATTTCCTTTAATATTATTGGCCAATACCTTGCTTGAGACAGTGCTCAGACAATTTTTGGGGACTCCTCTGTGGCTTCATTTTAGATTATTTTACGAGCTGCTGGTCTACCCCAGGGTATAGGCCTCGGTTGTGTTCGCCCACTTTTTAAGAATTAACCCAGCTCAGTAGTCAGTAGCTTGCTCGATAAGGCGGTGGACTTGTAATCTGGTGGGCGCAGTCGTTTGGCGGTTTTTTTCCAATTTCATTTTTTTTTTTTCTTCTTATTTTATTGCTTACTGGCCATTGATTTCGTATTTATTAAACTTGGAATACCCAAGTAGGTACTTAACTTCGAATTTGTATAAAAAAAATCGTCTCAACCTACACATTTATTCGACAGTTTACCTTCGTTCATCAGGCAAGGTAATTCTTTTTTTCTCAAACCACCCTCAAATATCAAATCAAAATGACTTCAGTCATGAAAAACTCGAAAAAAAATGTACATTACGTGAGACTTTGCTGAAAAAGAAGCCGGGGAGGTGAAAGGGTGGTACCCTTTCATTCGTACCGTCCCCTCCCGACCCCCTCAACAGAAAGTACTAATCTAAAAGCTTATATTAAAACTTTCTTTTTTTCCCAAGATAACTTTTTCAGTCCCTTCGGTCCCATTTTATTGCCAAAGACAGAGCTAGAATTTGAACATAGTGAACTATGGTAGAACTAAGGGTTGGGTGGAAGAGATTGTGGACATCTGTATCTGTTCAAACATCTGTTTGTACATTTATTTTCCGTTTTTATTCTATATTTTTTTTTTTTTTTTTAATTTTGTATGTTATTTTGTACCTATTTATCAGTTTGTACATAATGATGTCTTTATTAATAAAATAATAATAGTCAATACGTTATTGTTGAGTTGGACTGAATACAACTATAAACTTGAAACATACCACCTTAATATAATAGAAGATAGATAGATAGTTGGAGTAGCCGGGCATTGCTCTAATTGGAGATTTTAGCTAATGATCCGTTAAGCTTTAAGGAGAAATCGATTGATTAATATGTTTCTTATTGCTCTTCGATACTTCATTCAGTGGCAGTTTTTCCACAGTGGAAATATATTATTTATTTATGTTGAGATTTTTGAGATTTGTTGTTGACTAATTCATAGATGGGCAAAAAAATCGTTCCAAAATGAGAGTGCCGGTTAAAATTAAATAAGAAAAAACATCTTTTCAATGAAAGTGTAACGACCTAGTAGAAGATTGTTCGACCGATCAACGTTGGTCAGACCAAATTTGAAATTTTGCTTTCAGCTTTGGTTTGAAAATGTTATGACAAAAAAGTGAAATATAAGTAGAGGGAAGAAAATTTACAAATCTGATTTTTTTTTCGGGATGGTTGTACCTACATTTATGTGTTAGGTATATGGTTGGCTACCATCGTTCACGATGACGCCAGCCTATGATGATGATATCAAAAAAAAAAAACATCAAAAGTTCAGAGGGAAAGTCAGCATTACAACAGTCCTAATGACATGTTATCATTTACGTAAGTAATCTTTAATTGCTGTAACTGGTCTCTACATCTAATTGCTCATTTTTCCTCACGAGGACTCTGAACATTCGAGGAGAAAGATTCCTGCCCTGCTCTGGATCAAACCCAGATTACTCTGTCCCGTCTGTCCCGGTAGCTCAGTGGTAAAGGCGGCACTCTGTGAATCCATAGAATCCATATGTCGTGGGTTCGAAACCCAGCCGGGACATGACAAGTTTACCTACCATTTGGGATTTTTACCGTATAATAATATGACTTGGCTTACTGCTGGAATAATGGGACTTTAATAGTCTTAATCGGGCAGTATAAATAAGGCGATATTATTATTATTATTACCGTGCGTGCGTGAAATATACACCACTTGGCCACGGAAATTACTTAGCACTGGTTGCCTATCAATATTATGGACACTTGCACCTAAGAAGTTGGAAAATTGTTTCATGTTTTTTAAACTTTTTCCCTGATTTTTTGTTTATATAAATAAATTTAATCCTTTTTACTTTTGCTTTGCACTCTCCAGTCTCTCTCTTTCTCTCTGTATTTCTTTCTCTCGTTTCTCTTTTTCTCCCTCTCTTTTTCTCCCTCTCTTTTTTCTCTCTTCTTCTCTCCCTGCTTTCATCCCTTCTCTAATGCTATTTCTTATTTCCTTCTGAACTTTTCCATTTGCACTTGTTCCATGTCTGGAAGCTGGACTGCAAAATATTCCCGGGGATCCTGAGCTCCAGAATCATTAGCAATTTATTTTTAACAAAAATGAATTTGAGATAATAAAGTTATAATGTAATTTCATCTACTTTTTAATCTATTTTAAAGATGTCCCTCCCGTACCTATTTGTATAGACTGGGTCACGCACTCAGTTCAGTCACAGGTGACCCTGGTTCGATTCTCAGCGCAGTGATTTTTTTCGGCTTAGGGCCAAATTATGAAACATTAAAATATAGGTATATTTGGTATTCCAAGCCACTATCACTTAACAGCTGATATAAATGCGCTGTGATTGGATGAAATTTCTAGCGGAGGGCGTGTTAAGGGGTGGTGTAGAATTAGTTAATCTAATCCTGTTTCATAATTCGGACCTTAGTTATAGGATGGTAAGGGCTTTTTTTAGGATGAGTGTTTCACGTCCTTTTTTATTTCTTAGCCATGAAACAGGAGCTACTGTAGACGCTTGTGGTCTGTGTTATAGCTTGCCCATCCCGTAGTATGCCTCTCCTCTGATGAGTGAGAAGTGACACAATAATTCCCATTTAGGTGTTGGGTCAACACGAGCGCACCGGAAGGGATCCCTTACATACAGCTGTAACCACATTAAGAATACATTTTTTTTGTCGGCTCTGGGAATCGCACCTTGAACCTACCGCATGGCAATCAAGTAATTAGCCACTGAGCTAATAGTGTACTCTCCCCCTGGACAAAATTAACAGCTATGGAATGCAAAAAATACGGTGGCGTTTTGAGGATTGTGACTCCACAGACTTGACGCGAAATGAACAAACCTCCAGCCTCCGATAGCTTTAAGCCTCGTTCCTATTACCTCTTCTCGTGAAATCACAGAAGCTAAGCAACGTCCAGCGCGGTTGGACTAGACGAACGACTACGAATATCCAAGTTCTCGTAAAAAATACCTACATTTTTTTAATTGTTGCCAAAAATCTTTGTTTTGACGTACCATAGAAATATCTAGGTCTTAGATAGTATCTTTAACATCTAGATCATTCCAGACGTGGATTTTAAGTTTTTTTTTTAATGAATAAAGCACCTACTCATATTAACATCACCCACCAGGATGGGGTCGGGAGTTGTCAACATCACGAGGGCTATAGTGTTCGAATTTGAATGGTCACCCATCCAAGTCCTGACCTAGCATGTTGCTTAACTTCAGTGACGGGGCGGGTTGGACCTTCCATTCGCTGGATATCTCACTCAGTCTGAGTTGGGTCGGGAATAGCCAGCATCTCAAGGATTTGAATTTGACTGTTCACCCACCATTCCTGAGCTCGACAGATGTTGCTTCAATGATCTGACAAAACTGGTGTACCTATTCCCCGTGCCATCCTCGGACCCTGCCTACCCATACCCATCTGGATTTCTCACTCAATAATAAATAATAAAAATCGCCTTATTTATACTGCCCGATTAAGACTATTAAAGTCCATTATCCAGCAGTAAGCCCAAGACGTATTATTATGTGGAAAAAATCCCAAAGGAGAGGATAACTTGTCATGTCCAGGCTGGGTTTCGAACCCACGACATCTGGATCTCTGGATCCACAGAGTGCCGCCTTACCACTGAGCTACCGGGACAGACTCTTGTCCTTACACCTATAGATAGTAAAGCCAAGTGTTCGTTGTGATGTTAATCATTTTAATAGATACTATTAATGATTGTTTTGACAGTAATAATAAATAATAATTGCCGTCGCATTTTCCATAATTACTTTTCCTCTGACTGCCGTCTGTCTCCGACACACTTTTTTTTTATTTCGTCTTACTGGAAAATGCAGCTTTTCATATAAGAAGAAAATTAAATTATTTATTCATAGTAAAAGTAGAAATTCTCCTTGAGACTGCCGTTTTTTCCATTTCCCTTCAGGCCTTTCTAGTGCTCGAGATGGGGATGAGACGAGCTGGAGAAATGTTCTGGACCTGGATTTTTTTTTTTTAATATTTTCCATCTTCGAGGTAAGTGAAAATGGAAAAAGAAGAGAAAAACATAATTTCAGAGGAGATAATATTTTCCGAGAAAATTTGTTTTGTAGAATTTTTTTCGAGATACCCATGTAAAAATGGCAGAAAAAATGTCTTAGCTGCAGGGCAGATTTAGGAAAAGTAGATGAAACAAAACTAAAAACGAACGAATATTTCTAGAGATGTAAGTAAAAATAAACAAGGTAGGTAAAATTGTAAATAAAGCCAAATGATCATGTGTGTTCAAATACATAATTATATTATTATTATTATTGTTTTCTTATAAGGCACTTAAACTTTGTAGTTTGAACTCTTTCGCGCCGGTTTTGCTATAGATTTATATAGGTGGAACATTTTCCACTTGAAGAGCAGGATGCAGGGGAGGTCGGAGTGAATACCTATGATCGTGACGGGGGCATTTCAGGATATGGTTGACAGACACACGTGTCACCACACTGACAGACTGGTGGTTCAGATTTTGTGAACAATTAATTGTGAGTTCCTACTCTCATTGGGTGAGTACTATTTCCTAGAGTTCTTTCTCTTTTGGTTGCTGGAAGACCACTTTTTGACTAAAGGATTGATTGATTTTAATTTATTGGAGTTACTGGATAGTACAATTATTATTTTTTTTTTAACAATGTATATAGTTATATCCGTCTCACATCTAGGGAAATCCAAGATGGCTGGTATCGTATCACGTCAAGGATCTCACGCTAGATTGTTCATACAGGTGCGACGGTATGTCCCATTTTGAATGCTTAGGTGATGCCGCACTTCAATTAACAGTCGAACCAGTTAGAGATCCAAACTACTAATTTTTGATTCAATTGAGCTCTATGTCAAAATGTTTATCAAAGCAACAGAAAGCTTATTGCTAGAGTTATTTTTAGAAAATATGTAGACATGCAGGTTTTGACATTGCACCCAATGTAACTATCTGCTGAGGGGGTTTCATAAGTTCCCTAGGTTGTGCACTCAAAACCAATTGTTATTGGTTTGTGTGCATGTCAACTCCGCTCACTGCTACGATACACTATTTTCTAAAAATAACTCTCACGCAATAGCTTTGTTGCTTTGATATAAATCATTGAATTAAACATGAATCGAAAAATTAGTAATTTTGCTCTTCTGAACTGTGACTTGTCTAATTAGAAGTGCGCTTACATAACGATCAAAATGGACATTACCGCGCCGACCTTATTATGTCCAGCGCCGCGCCGTAACCACATCGACCGCCAATGCTAGGTTGGCAAATGTTGAGCCAGGGAACGTGAGGAACGAAAGTGCAGTTCTTATAATATTATCTGGAAGTGAAGTTTTATGCTGTTTTTAATAGCAGTAGCTGCTAGAAGGAAAATGCTGGCATTTCTTTTTTTAAGAATAACTTTTTCCGAGAAAAAATAAAATGCTAATGGTAAGGACTGCTTTTCTTCAAACTCTATACTTTAAGAATTTTTTGCAAAAAATTCCCCTGTTTATTTCTGAGCAATTCCAACTCGGGATGTGACATGTTTCTCTTGAACAAAAGGCAAAAAACAGACTTGAATGAACATAATTATGTATTTATAATATATGTAGGTAGGTATTAGGTATACTTTAAAAATAACTACTTTTAAGAAATATTAAAAAAAAATACGGCGCGATCGTCCCACTACACCAGTGGTGTAAAGCGCCTAACGGAAAAAATAAATAAATAAAAATACTTTCAAATAATCATTAAGAAGATATTTTAATAATATACCTATGTAGATTTTTATTGGGTATATCACGACTTTATTTTAACTTTCATCATTACCTGTTTATTAATATGTCCTATTAAAAAAGAGTTTCAATAATAATGATGACTTTAGTGGATAGCTCAGAATTAAGAAAACTCGTTGGTACCAATGCGTGGACCCACACCCCCGTTCCCGAGACCACTCTCACTCTCATAATCCCCAAATCTCCCTTTCAACCTTCACACAACTGATTGGTTATGTCGTTCAAATTAAACCATCAAAGTGCGTTGTGTGACGGTTGAACGAGGGATTTGGGGATTATGAGATTTATGAGAGTGGTTTCTGAAACAAAGGACATAGTAACTCATTGGTACCAAGGAGTTTTTTAATGCTGCGTTATCTACTAAAGTTGTGATGTACCCAATAAAAAGACATTCAAGTATAATAATAATAATAATATCGCCTTATTTATACTGTCCGATTAGGACAGTTCCCATTATTCCAACGGTAAGCCCAAGGCATATTATTATGTGGTTAAAATCCCAAATGGGAGGATAACATGTCATGCTCCGGCTGGGTTTCGAACCCGTGACCTCTGGCATCTCTGGATTTACAGAGTGCCGCCATTACCACTGAGCTACCGGGACATTCAAGTATACACCAATTACACCTTGCTGTGGACCCACTACACAACCACGACTACACAAACTGATAAAAAGACAATCTAGATGCAAAATAAACAATAAAAACTAACAAATCTTATGGAGTTTATGACTCATGCTGATGTCTCTCTCAAGGAAAAACCAAAATGTCGACCCAACCTCACCCAGCCCAACCGAACCCCTCTCAGCCAACTGAAACACATTCGAGAAAGAACTAGACAAAGGAGCTCCATAAATAATAACACAAATATCACGAGAAATAATTAAAGAAACAGGGAAGTGGAAGTGCAGAGGAAACTGAGTGTGTGTACAATAATGAAAATAATTCGGCGAAACAAAAGAAGCTACGTACAGAGACAAAGAAATTGAATAAATTAGAAATTAAGTTCCTTTTTTTTCAACAGCAAAAAAGAAAGTCTCATGTAAGTATTTGTGTATCCAAGGGGATTTGGAGTGAAACAATGCAAACAATAAAATGAATGTTGTTGTTGAATGTAACTCTGAAACGAACCCAACCTCCGTAGCTTGATCGATAAGGCGGCGAACTTGTAGCCTGAAGGTCGGTGGTTCAAGTCCCGGTTTCAGCCTAGATTTTTAGTACAGCGAGTTTCAGTAGTTTTGATATCACGAAAGTGATTAACACAAATTTGACAAAAAATAAAAATATGAAATGGTAACCAAGTAACCATGGTGATCCATTGGTAACAACTCCCGTAAAGAAGAGAAACTTTCATGAATTATTACTTCTGTCCGTAGTCCAGAAAATGGAGAGTAAAACTTCCGTCCTGACTAACTCAAATCAGGACTTGAAAACCAAATAGAATCAATGGGCATGAGAGGATTCTAGACATTGGATCTGGGCGTCCATATAATCCTCTCGCAAAGAAGGATAGAAGGGAAAGAGAAGGATAGAGGGTAGCAAGAAGGTTTGTAGAATACGAAATAAAGAATTTACATTAAAATTTTCATGTTTTTTTCTCTCCCCATTTTTAGCTGAGCTTCTGTTTTCTTTTCTTCTTTCCTCAATTCAACAGTAATGTTTTGTTTTGCTATGAAGTCTCAGACGTCTCCTTGCCTATACTATGTGCAAGAATAATAACAATCATCATCATCAAGTAGCATCATTTTGTTCGATGGTCGCCGAACTTGATATTTTCATCAACTATGCATCTATGCAAGGAGGCTAATAATTACCAAGGGCCCCCAGAACCAAGTTTATGTACATTATAGGTGAGCGAAAGTAATAAATATAATGAGGAAAAATAATTAAATTCAATGTCCTAAAACTATTAAATATTATTACCGACCTCAGTAGCTTGATCGATAAGGCGACGGACTTGTAACCTGGAGGTCGGTGGTTCAAGTCCTGGCTTCAGCGTGTATTTAGTAGTTCTCATATTTGTGTTAATCACTTTCGTGATATCAGAACTACTCAAACTCGCTTTTCTAAATCTATGCTGAAACCGGGACTCGAACCACCTTCCTCCAGGTTACAAGTCAGCCGCCTTATCGATCAAGCTACTGAGCTCGGTTCGTGGATTTAGTAAAGCGAGTTTGAGTAGTTGTGATATCACGAAAGAAATTAACTAAAAAAGGATGACTATTAACTATAATAGAGCTCTGATTGGTTGGAACTCAAACTTAGGGGCCGACTGATCCCATTTTACAGTTCGGCCCTTATCCTGAACTTTTCTATTTCTCCTACAGAACAGACTTTCGTTTAGTTAATTTCCAACTTTTTCTTTTTCAACATTTTCCAACATTCCCATTTCTTTTTTCCTTCATTTTTAACTTGAGCTCATTTTCGTTCCAACTTTTTCTCGATTTTTCTCCATCAACTTTTTTCTCCGACTTGCAAACTCTCTCTCTCTCTCTCTCTCTCTCTCTCTCTCTCTCTCTCTTTTCTTTCTTCCTTCATTATATTTGCAGCGTCTCATTTTTGTTTCTCAACTTTTTTCTCTTCCTTTTTTTCCTTGAAAGAAAAAATAACTTTATTACTCCTGTCTCCTTCCCATTCTTATTTAATAAACTCGAGCATTTTTTTCTCTCTTTCTGCGCGCTCTTTCCTTTTTCTTGTTTAATGGAGAACTTTTGTGAATTATTATGTTCGTAACAAAATACAAAAGAAGGCAAGTAGAAGGGAGGGAGGCAGGGAGGGAGAGAGAGACAGAGAGGAGAGAGAGAGAGAGAGAGAGAATTTGAAATTTTATCGAAATTTCGCACGTGTTCAGAACAAAATCTCTTGTTTTTGTTTAAGAATATCTCTGTGTCTGAGTGGTTAAGAGCACAGATTACTGACCCGGAGGTTGCGGGTTCGAATCCCGGCCGGAGTAGAAAATTCTGGCCGAGTTTTTTCGTTTCCAGAATGGTATGGATGTAAAGGTACAGTGCCCTGAGGTAATGCAAAAGCGGTTCCGGAGCACAACTACCTTTAAATAATAAAAATAATAATTTAATTTCTGTGAAAAATAAAGTCTGGCTTTGGGACTATAAACAGGGAGTATAGAACAGCAGTCTGGCTGAGGGACTATAAACACTTAAACAGGTAGTAGAACAGCAGTCTGGCTGGGGGACTATAAACAGGGAGTAGATCAGCAGTCTAGCTGGGGGACTAAAACAGGGAGTAGAACAGCAGTCTAGCTGGGGAACTATAAACAGGGAGTAGACCAGCATTGGCTTGGTTCTGGGGGCCCTTGTCAATTATTTGCCTCCTTGTAAATACAGTGGTAGAAGTGCTGAGTCATTCCTCCACTGTCGGGCTACCATCGTTCACGATGGCGCCACCCTATGATGATGATGATGAAAACTAGAATATACAATGTTTATTATAGGTACCAACTTTAGGGCCGAATTATAAAGTAGGATTACAACAAAGATAAGCCAGACCGTCCTTCAAATCCGACTTAAGGGACGGTCAGTTGGTCAGTCTTATCTTCGTTGCAATCTTATTTCATAATTTGGCCCTTAACTACAAGAAATTTAATTAAGTCTATAGATTGATCAAGCCCGGTTTTAAGCAAAGTCCATGGTTTTTTTTAATTCGGGTTTAACGTCACTTTGAATTGTATGGTCTTATCACGTCGGGGGTACTTTCCATTCGCTGGAAAATAACAAAAAAGCAACTCAAATTAGTATCACCTAGCCTATGTGGGGCAGGAAATTGGCTGCAACACGAAAGTTCAAATTTGAATGGGCACCCATTTTTTTCAAATGGTCTTAGAAAATAATTATGAATGACCCGTCAGAAAAAAAGTCCTAGCCTCGCTGGACGTTGCTTAACTTTAGTGACCAAATGAGAACTAGTGTATTCAACGTGCCATCGACGCTGGCTAAAAAGTCCTTAGTGAAGTAGGTAATATCCCACAAAAAAACTACCGTAAAAAAAATGGCCAAGTTCCAGAACTCCTATCAAAAAAATCCAACTTCTGATATCATAAAACTTGTTTCTGTTATAGCCCAAATCAGCAATATAACCTCAACATAGCATGATAGCAACACAAATTTTGACCATGATGTAAAAAAATTAATATGTTTTTACCTAATAGGTACCTATCCACTCAAGAGTCAAGATTTTATCAGCTTCCTTAACATCTTAATTTTTTTGTCAGACAAATAATTTATTGCAACTAATGATGGGTTTGCAAAATAGTCTGGCATTTCTGTTTTTTTTTTTTTTTTTTTTTTTTTTTTTTTTTTTTTTTTTAACTAGGTTTAAGATAATACGGGTTATTGCGATACAATACTATTTTTATACATAATATATGTAGGTATCAAGTATCAACTGTTGTTCTGAACTACGAATAATAATTAAAATTACAGCAGAATTACCTCACTTGACCAACAAATGGCACCTCCACTCAATGACAATTACCCCTATGTCCCTCTTCAACTGCTGTAATGAATAATGTTACTTTTTTACTCAGGCCAAGAGGAAAATCACGGAAAAAAGTATAAAAAATGACATGATAAGTGCCGAAGTACTGTGGGAACACAGGGACTGCACAATGCTCACTTAACATAAAGTACATGTCAAAAAAAGAAAAATTGGCTTAAGAAGAGTGTCGCGGTAGATTAACATCAATTTTTTTGGCCGATACTATATTTTGGGTAAGATTGAGGTACAGTGAGGTTTGGTACACTTGAGGCCATTATAGGTATATACTTTCTGCCAACCTCAAGGCTACAAAAGCCATTAAGATTGGTCGTATTAAATGCTTGTCTTATAGGAGACGACATCCGTGGCTCAGTTGTTAACAGTATTGGTTGCACAGTCGGAGGTGTGGGTTCGAATCCCGGCCGGGGCAGAAATATCTGACCGAGTTTTTCCGTTTCCGAAATGGCATGGATGTAAAGGTAAAGTGACCTGAAGTAATTCGAAAGCGGTTCTAGGGCACAAATACCTTTTAAAAAAATAATAGCTTGTAGGAGTAGGCAGCAAGTATGAATTCCTTGGTCTGCTCGGCCATAGGTGCATTTATTCAAGTTGATGTCAAAAGTTAGATCAAAGCTATCTTCCATGACATGTTGGATACACCAGTTCTAGTCAGATCATTGATAAAACGTCAAGCGAAGATATGACATTGTGATGATGATAACAATGATAATACTCTTTAGTGGAAGGTAACCACCAGGCGAGGTTAATGCTCAAAGCATTTTCTACCACCTAACCCTAAGAGTCTTATTATTATGTGGTCAGAAGCTCAAATTAATGAGAAAAAATTCATGCACTGGGTGGGATTTGAACCAACGTATCCCTACGCTACCTGGATTACCAGACTAGCGCGTTAACCACTTGACTACCAGTACATTGTGGGTAACCAAACACTCGTGATGCCGGCGATTCCCAACCCTACTCAAGCTGGGTGAGGTTAATTTGAGTATCTGGATGGTTAGTTTACATCAAATGGAGGGTAAAACCACTGTCTTGAATGACTTAGATGTTAGACGTTATATACAGAAATCCGTTCGAATTTCAAGCGAACCAGTCTACCGTTTCTTAAGGAGAGTAAGCAAAAGATTTTTTAACCTCAAAAAGGGCACTTGGGGAAAAAAATCTTGTTAGAAAAAAACCATGTACTCCCAATTACACAATGAAAGAGGTCCCCCCAGCTAATCGAGTCAATTTAATGCCCAAGGGGAAAACGGGGAAAAAGGGGGAAGACAAGTGGTTTGAAAAAAATGTGGGCAAAAAATCCTGGAAAAAAACCCCCTTGCCTTTTTTAATGGAGGCAATTTTTTACAAACAGTTTTTTTTTTCACCACGCTCGGTTTTTTTCCTTCGCAAAGTGAAAAAAAGGTGTTATGAAAAACACTTGTAGCATTTTTTTCCCAGCCTTTTTTTATGCACAAGTGTGTGATTAACATTGTTCTTTTTTTTTGCTGGAATTAATTAGGTGTGAAATTTATCTACCTTTCCGCAGGAATATGATGAGGCGTGATCCACACCTGACCTTTTTATGAGTGTACCACACTAGCTGTTCAACCGTGCTGCGCCACGGAAATAAATGTAATTCAGTTGTACAAAACAATTAAACAGAGACTTGCTATGGCCGTCCAAAGATGCAATGCGGGGCCATACTTGGCACATTTCCTGTGAACCAAGGGCTTGATGAGGCTTCTGTACTATGATTATACCAATTTTATTATGTAAAATAAGGAAAACGTATGATTAAATAGGTAGCTATACTAAACTTAGGTACTCAACCGACATCAGTAGCTTCATCGATAAGGCGTCGGATTTGTAACCTGGAGGTTTGTAACCAGTCTCAGCGTAAATTTTGTAATGCGAGTTTGAGTAGTTGTGATATATCGAAAGTATGATTAACACAAATATATGATGATAACTTAAAAAAAACTATGTGATAGGTACTCTTTTACAATAATAATAATAACAACAACACTTTTTAGTGGAAGGTAACCACCAGGCGAGGTTAATGATCAAAGTATTTTCTACCACCTAACCCTCAGGGTCTTATTATTGTGTGGTCACAAACTCAAATGATTGAGGAAAAATTCGTGCACTGGGTGGAATTCGAACCAACGCAACGGATCCCTACACTACCTAATGGATTACTAGACTGGCGCCTTGACCACTTCACTACCAGTGCACTCTCTTAATTTATCCTGCAATATTGGGACTAATGGGTGCCTCTACTCTTACAATCAAAACTAGGCAAAATTATTGCTAGTGATGTAAAGTACCATATTGTACATAAAACATTGTCGTTTACCACAAAAAGGTAGTTTAAACAATTTTTTTTTGCAATCCAAAGAGGTAATAAAGTAAGTGTTCTCTGTGAATTACCAAAAAAGCTTTGTATGACATATCATGAATAGCATGCCATCAAACAAAATAAAAGATATCAAAGAATACATATAAAAAAAAACACTAAAAAGAAATAATTAGTACAATATACTGGTAATTGTAATGATGCTAAAAGGCATTTGTATTTACGGAAAAAGTCCATATGAACTTGAAACAAAAACAAAATGTTAAAAATAAAATACAATACAATATTAGAAAATTACCTTTCAAATTTTAAAATATGAGTAGTAAAATGGCAAAATACAAAGTAGGTAATAATTATAAACATTTGAATATCAAAAGTAAAAAATTCTAAACAAAAATTATTGTAATGTAAATGTCCCGGTAGCTCAGGGTAAAGGCGGCAATCTGTGAATCCAGAGATTCCAGAGGTTGCGGGTTTGAAACCCAGCCGAGACATGACAAGTTATCCACCCATTTTTACCACATAATAATATGTCTTGGGCTTACTGGTGGAATAATTATGACTTAATAGTGTTAATAGGACAGTATAAATAAGACAATATTATTATTGTTTTGTAAACCTAATATTACATGTTAAAGTCATTTTAGGTCATATCTTGACCTAGTACCTATAGCCAACCTACATCTTGAAGATAGGTATATCAGATTCCCAAGGTAATCAGTTACCTTCACTCTAGTTTCTTTCACAAGGAGAAGAGATAACTGTGAAAAAATATAAAATAAAATTATTATTATAATTATGAAATATTATGAACTTGTCTCTCAGGGCTCTCAAGTTACGCAAAACTGCACTAAAAACTTATGGTCTCTAATATAAATATCTACATTCTACAGGGTTATTCAAATTCTGGGTAGATAAGATTACTGGACTAAATTGTAAAGTTGTATGTATTTTTTTTACATTTTTATTTTTTATAATTACATGCACCAATCATGGTGCATGTAATTGCACCATGACTAGTGAGTTTGAAATTTTTTAAATAATGAAAAAATCAGCTTGATCGATCAGGTTGGAAAGAAACAAATGAAAGTTTCTTTGACTGAACAACCTCAGTAACTTGTTATGTAACCTGGAGATCGGTGGTTCAAGTCCCGGATTCAGCGTGGATTTATTAAAGCTAGTTTGAGGGGTTGTGATATCACGAAGGTGGTTGGCACAAATATGATATTTTTTCAATAAAAAACATATGCAAAAACACTGCCAATTATGGACACAAAACTTCCTCGTGATTGCTTCACATTGTAAACACGTGCCAATTTTGAGATTTTATAGAAAATTACTTGTATCTCCAAAACGGCTCAACCGATTCAAATTTGTTTTATATGGTAGAATATCGTTTTTTCTACATTCTAGATTCCACAAAAAATTCTGTATCGGCAAGTCGTGGTCCTTATTTTTTTACTTTTTTGTCCAAAATTTCGGAATTTCTTAAATATCAGAGTTAAATTATAATTATTTTGAAAATAAATATAAATAACCTATGTAAAACAATAATATGCATATTCTTACAAAATTTCATCGAAATCGGGTGTACCGTTCACGAGATATAAGCGTTTAAGTAAAAAGTTAGTGGTCAGGCGCATGGTCTCTTTCACCCAGAACCGCTAGTATGAATTCGATGAATTTAAAATGGGACCATTTACAGAATGTCTCCTAGATGTGTGCAAAATTTCATCAAAATCGGTCGAGTAGTTTCCGAGATTTGCGCGTTACAAGGAATCGTTTTAACAGACCGACGGATCGACGGACCGACAGACCGACAGACGGACACAAAACCAAATTTCCTCAGTAAGTTATGAAACGTCCAGAAATATGAAAAAAATTGAAATCGGAGCAAAAAAATATTTTTTATTACAAAAACGAACACAATACTTCCGATTTCTAATATTAGAAATTTCTCGGAAGTAAAAATATATAAAACATAATTATAATTATGTATAAAAAAACAGTCTGGCTGGCTGGGGGACTATAAACAGGGAGTAGACCAGCATTGGCTTGGTTTTGGGGACCCTTGTCAATTATTAGCCTCCTTGTAAAGACAGTGGTAGAAGTGCTGAGTCATTCCTCCACTCTCTGGCTACCATCGTTCACGATGACGCCACCCTATGATGATGGTGAACAAACTCACGCTAATACTGAAAAAGTTCCTCTATAAATCCCATTTTAGTCCGATTTATGTGGCATCACCCTCAATATATTTTTCCACCTACCACCACTGGAGGGTTATAGGTTTCTATTACAGAAGTCTCTGAATACCGAGAAACAGATACCTTTGTTCAGGTGTTAGAAGTAAATAGTCAGCCGAAACCGCTAAATTCCTCATCAAAGTTGAGGGGCTCCTAACCAAAGTCAGCAAAGAGCCCTCCGACAAAGAGTCACATCTCTGGCACACTGACTAGCCGCAAATGGAAATGGACCTAGCGCCCTTGTTGTTTAAGCACAAAATTTGGGGGTTTGCTGAACAAAATCACAAAATACCCATGTAAAAAAATATTACATTTCAAAGTTGGTGGTGCTGGTGGAATGGACCCGACTAGCTAACCCTTATAAGCCAGGCTTGCAGTCTCCAACCGGTTTAAGTCTAAGTCCTCACGTGGTTCAGGACGAGCCAACTTTGAAATATAGCTGGCTGAAGACCATCATTCCCTTTGAGATGGCTGCATTGAGATGGCTGTGTCTAATTCCGTGAATAATGATATGCGAGTAGGTACCAATGTGCTTCTGACCCTTATCTTTTATTCACCCTGTATACCTATACTATACATAATATAAAATAATATAGGTATTCTTTTGAAACGTATACCAGATATCTATGTAGATAGATACTTTATTATCTTTATTTACCTAGGTATGTGCATAATTCATTTTTACTCTAAGAAGTTTTAATTGGTAATAAAATTGTGGAAATAAATTTGATGTTTTTAATATAATTATTTTATCTAGAACATTTTTTTTTCTTATTTTTTTCACAACTAGGTATCACATCAACAATAAATAAATCTGCGTTGTGAAAAGTTGTTCTACCCTTCAATCATCGTTTGAACTCCAGATCTGACCAAAATTTTTGAACTGTTTTCATAATCTAACGGTTACAATATTTTGTTTGTAAGGAATACCTTCCAGTGCGTTCGTGTAGTAAATTTTTTTTCTTTATATTTTTGTTAATCACTTTCGTGATATCACAACTATTTATTTAGAATATCTACGGGATCAAACCCATTTTACAATAATCTTCTCAAAACTCGTCCTACTAAATCTTTGCTGAACCCGGGAATTGAACCACCGACCTCCACGTTACAAGTCCACCGCCTTATCGATCAAGCTACTGAGGTTATTCATTTAAAAAAACTTTAATTTATTTCATACCATCCGTTAGTTTACTGCAGAGCGAGATTTTAATTCAAGGTAGCAACACAGAACAGAGGTATTAAAAAAAGATCTTCTCTACCTTGCCAAGCCAGAAACATCCCTTCTTGGAACAGAGCTCCTGTAATTTATCAGGGAAAAGGGTTTTCCTACATTATCTTTTTTATCTCTCTCCGAAATTTTTATCTCTTTCCCCGAAAAAGGCCCTTATAAATATAAAATACTTATCCTTTCTGTGTGCGGGCGGTGTTTCCTCTCTTGATACAAAAGTTCTTACTTTGCTGGGGTTTATTTCGGAATATTTTTTAACCCGAAATTCGAGTTAGCCCTCTGAGAGATTGGCTGTCACAACTTCTGTTAATTTATAATTTTATATTATTATTATTATATAAATCTTAATTAGAAGGAAAAAGGAGTGTACAATATTTACAGTATAAAATTTAGAAAAAAAAGAAAAATTGAAAAAAGAAGAAAATAACACTTACTCCTAGTTATAGGGCGGTATTATTGCCTGTGGACCCTGTGGTAATCTTTTCCTTCCAATCGTTTGATATTACTTGCTGTATATTAGGTACCGTATCGCTGTGTATAGAGTGGGTTGAAGGTTAGAGTTGAGGGATGTTTTTGCCTTTTCTACAGCATTTTTTGTTTGTTTACTGTCTGTAAGGTTTATATATTCTAGGTTATTTAAGATGGGGGTTTACCCTCCATTCGCTGGAAACTCACAAGTAATCTACCAATACCTTACCCAAGCTGAGTTAGACCGGGAATAGCCAGCATCGCAATTATCACGAGAATTTGAATGGTCACCCATCTAAGCCCAAACCAACAGAGGGTTAACACGTAGAAGCATTCCGAAAAATTATTTATGCTTATCGTTTTTTAAAACATTTTCATAAAAAACAGAGGTTTAGAAGGGATGAGTGGGGGGAGGGAGAAAAATTATAATAAAATATGCTGAGTATTTTTTATTATTTTATTTAATATTCTTTTGTATATTTTAATTTTTCTCCACAACTCTGCAACCATTTCCTTCTTGCAGTCCTTCTTGTTTTCAATTGAAAAGAGGGAGAAAAATATGGAGAGAAGGAGGGAGGAAGAGAGGGAAGGGATGGAGAGAAAATGGAGGTTAGTATAAGAAAGGGAGGAAGAGAGGAAGGAGATAGAGAGAGAGAGAGAAAATGGAGGTTAGTATAAGGAAGGGAGGAAGAGAGGAAGGAGATAGAGAGAGAGAGAGAAAATGGAGGTTAGTATAAGGAAGGGAGGAAGAGAGGAAGGAGATAGAGAGAGAGAGAGAAATGGAGGTTAGTATAAGGAAGGGAGGAAGAGAGGAAGGAGATAGAGAGAGAGAGAAAATGGAGGTTAGTATAAGGAAGGGAGGAAGAGAGGAAGGAGATAGAGAGAGAGAGAGAAATGGAGGTTAGTATAAGGAAGGGAGGAAGAGAGGAAGGAGATAGAGAGAGAGAGAGAAAATGGAGGTTAGTATAAGGAAGGGAGGAAGGAGATAGATAGAGAAATAGAGGTCGAATGGTTGAGAGGAGAGGGTAAATATTTTGCCAGTTTTGATAAAACTGAATCATTTTTTTTCCCACCCCAATTAGGCGTTTTAACTCTGTCAGTAGTCAGGACGTTCGCGCCGATTCTTCTGGTGTATTATACATTATACAAGTGTATACAGTATACAGTTTTGATTGCTTTCAGGTAATTTAGAAGGAAAAATTCCTAATTCATTACGTTAAATCAAATAGAATCATTGGCTTTAGGAAGGGCATCCAGCCGTAAAAAATGTGCCAAAACCAATCAACCTCAACCATGAGGTTAAACAACGTCGACCCTGCTTAAGCGGGATAAGACAGAGTGAAAGAAGAAGAAGAATTTAGAAGGGAAAATCGCTCTCGACAGAGTGTGATATGACAGTTAATTATTTAAACAGTAAGAATTTTGCCACAACGGCAGTTTGGTGGAGTACGCTTGAACGGAAGCTATGACGCGTATAGCCTATCCTCATACGACATAGTACTACCTCCTCAAATCTAGTCTGCCGGGTTTTTTTGGTTTTCTTCAATGTTCAATTCAATTTTTACACAAAAAAGGTATTTGAAGTAAAGTAATTGTTTGGCAATACACATTCTGATGGCTACTCCCGGCCCCACTTAGCCTGGGTAAGGTTGATTTGACTAAGTGAATATTTACCAACCCAGTCTACCCAATGAGCGGATGGAAGAAGACTGATGATTTATGACCTTCTGGATAACCTGTTAATTTTTATTTATTTGTGGATATTTTAAACATAAACAGTACATTATTAGTAGCCTGTAGTTTAGTTATCAGGAATTAAATTTATGCCATTACATTTTCTGCTGTGCCAAAAGAACAATGATTTGTGCAATAAAACCTGCCCCTCCTTCTTTGTTTTAGCAGGGATTGCATCCAAAACAAGTTTACCTGTTTTGCTTTAACGATCACGGGACAATAATTCTGCACTGCATTTTTGGAGAGAAATATTTCACTGGCAAAAAGATTAACAATAAAATCCGCGAATAGTGCCAAAAAGCTATAAAATGGAAATAAATTTTAAAATGCTTTACTGATAGTTCGGCTGAATATTAATGAGATAATGAGCCCCCCCCCCCCCCCCCCCCCTTCCACTCCTGCTTCAAACAGTGGACGGACCTGTACCAGAGTGACAGATATTGGTAAATTTGGGGTGAGCACAGATTGGGCCAAACATTTCAATGGGTTCAAAAAAAACGTCACTTTCAACTGCATGGATGGTCATATCATGACCGACCTCAGTAGCTTGATCGATAAGACGATGGACTTGTAATCTGGAGGTCGGTGGTTCAAGTCCCATGTTAAGCAAGTATTTAGTAGTAGTTGTGTTATCACAATAATTGTGATTCACACAATTCTGACAATGTTTAGGTCCAGTGCCGGATTAAGGCTGCGCGGGCCCTTGGCAATTTCAAGGCGCGGGGCCCCAAAATTGTAATGAGTTTTATTCTAATATACTATTTTTAGAACCTTGAAATCGAAGCAAAGTGTCCTGAGCACCAATCCATAATAGTATCCAAAACGACGTTTATAACACCAAAGGCAACATTTTTTCCGAATAATAGTAGAAATATCTAAATATGTATTATGAAAAGAATATGTGTAGAAAGATGTCATTAGGTAAGATGTGTAGAAAGTAGATCATCGATTACTATGAAGATTTTATCGCCAGTATTGAATGCTAATTTTTTTAAAGGTAACTTTCCAAATTAATTCCAAACAATGAAAAGGCACTTTTAAAATGCCCAAAGATTTTTTTTTTTCTTTTAATGGTACTAGAATTGCATGTCTTGAAAAACAATCCAAACTATCAAGATAAGTAAATTTGACGGTGCCGCAGGCGAAAATTTTTGCAAAGTTATGGGTAAAGTACTCGGAAAATAGATAGAAAAAGATATCTTGAAAAGTTCATTAAAAGCGCCGCAGGCGGCTATAATGAAGATCATTGGTTAAGATGTCGATAAAGCCGATCAAAAGTTTGATGGCAGAGATTACCTAAGGCGAAATCACGTCCTTTGTCAATATTATTCTTTTCAAATACGAGTAATTATATTATATTATAGAAAGAGCCGCAGGTAATAGGTATCTAAAGATCTACCTATTTCATATAATTATGTGGTCCATTTTTAAGGGGGTCCCGTGGTTTTCCTTTTAACATTTTGTTCAACTGGCTGTGATTTTATTTAATATTAAAATCCAGAAAAACCGAGTTAAAGGTCATTCTAACACTTATAATTTATGTAAGCTGCCTGAAAGGCGGGGCCCCCAAAATCGCGGGAAACTTGGCATCTAACAAATCTGACATATTGATAGGTAATCCGCTAATTTCTATGTGGTTGATCATTGTTTATTCAAGGAATAAATAATAATTGGGAGTCCCGCGCTTTTCTTTCAATTTATGTACTTTGTTGTCAGTGTGTTTTTTCACTTTTATTTCTTCTTCTTCTTACTCATTATTCAAAAGTACCTAGTGTAAACTTTTAAAAAATCCATAATACCTAGTGTAAGCTTTTAAAAACAACTCATAATATCTAGTGTAAGTTGCTCAAGCGCGGGGCCCCCTAAAGCGCGGGGCCCTTGGCATCTGCCAAATCCGCCATATGGGTAATCCGGCACTGTTTAGGTCATATCACCATGAGGGTGTTACTCTCCTTTTGCTGGAAACTCAGAAACGAGCTGCTCAAATTAACCTCATCCAGCCTAATCACGAGGATCCGAATTTGAATGGTCCCCTATCTAGGTCCTAGCCTCGGTGAACGTTGCTTAACTGCAGTGACCGAACGAGAAATAGTGTATTCAACGTGCCATCGACGCTGACGAACAGTCACTTGACCGGTTTTTCCATTCACCCGTAGAAACCCGTCCTTTAGTTAGGACATATAATTATGTATATATTTTGTTTATTTTTTTTCCTGTTTAATATTAATTTTGTCAATTTGTATTTTAATTTTTACCATTATTTGTTTGTATATTTATATGTTCTTCTAATAAAGAGTTTCATAATAATAATAATATGTTGTTGTTGTAGCCAGCTTGGCTACAGCTGGAGGGGTGAGTGATGGTCTCCAGCCAACTTTATTTCAAAGTTGGCTCGTCCTGAACCACATATTTCTATGTGCGATCAACCATCATGAGGACTTGGACTTTTCTGTACAAGCCATTAAACCCTTAGGAAACTGCAAGCTAGCCTGGCTTGTAAGGGTTGGCTAGTCTGTTCTATAATTACTCGTACCTATTGTCCCAAATCAATGGTACCCAAATCGCGGACCCAACTCTGGAGTGGCCATCAGAGCCAGCTATCAATTTATTATTCATCATGATCAATGCAAACGCCTCGCCCTTATAATATATTTGCATCTCATAATTAGCCATATTGTTCTAGCTATACATATACAGGGTCCGCCAAAAAAAAGGAGCCACTCGAAATATCTAGAGAACGGATTATAAATTTTATAAAATGCCAAGACACATGTACCATTGTTTCTACCCGTTTCTGGGGAAACCTTTTCTACCCGGTTTTTGAGTTTTCATCATTACCAGGGGTGGCCTCAGGGGGGTGTCAATCTTAAATGGAATCACCCTATTAACAATACATTTTTAAAAGTAGTTGACAATACAATACATTTGAAAAGTAGTTACAATACCTACATCAAAACCTAGTAGAAAAGCTTTTGGCATTTTTTTAAATTTTAATTTGTTCTCTAGATATTTCGAGTGGCTCCTTATTTTTGGCGGACCCTTTATAATAAAATTACTTTATCTAGATAATCGAATCTGTAGAAGTATACCTAGGTATCTATATTTAATAATTATTATTTCCATCTATTGTATATTTATTAGAATCTGCAGTATAGGTCACTTTTACGGGCATTTCTAAATCATTTCAATGTTTTAGGATATGGATTTTATATCATTTATTATAATTAGCGGGCATCTCATAATAATATTAACGCGTCTGATTTGAAATAGGTATTATATATTTATGTATAAAATTACATTGGAAAATTCAAGTATGTATGTAGGTATAGTGTACAATCGCGTCTATCGCGGATGAAATATTGCTTTTGCCCCCCTTTTTTCCTACCAAAAATTAGAAGCCCCAAAATCATCTATGTACTTATACGAGTATAGGCACCCATCATCTCCCGAAAATATGATTCCATTAGTTAGATGACATTTCTTGCCTATCCATCAAGCAGATCAGCACGGGGTGCTTGTCTACTTGTTGTCTAGTGATCCAGGTAACATAGGGATCCGTTGGATCGAATCCCACCCAGTGCATGAATTTTTCCTCATTAAATTGAGTTTGAGACCACATAATAATAAGAATCTAGGGTTAGATGGTAGAATATGCTTTAAGCATTAACCTCGCCTGGTTGTTACATTCCACTGAAGAGTGTTATTTTTTGATGTATTTGAGACTATGGCAGCAAAAGATCCAAGTACTATATAATGGGACTCTTTAGTCCTTTGAGTAGTCATAAATGAGATATTAGATCCAGCAGATTAAAAAAGAAACTCTTTGGCCTGCTTAGATGAATACACCAGTTCACACAATCAAAGTTAAGCAACGTCCAGCGCCGTAAGGAAATGGATTGGTGAACTTCTTTTGTTTCGAATTCCTCCTAGGTTATCATAGCTATCCACGGCCATCTGGCTATTCCTCACACCACTCAGGCTGTTTGAGATTTAGGTATCTGAGTACCTTGGAAATTTTCCTAGCAATTGTTGGGTACAACCTCCCTCCTGATATCACCATGTAGTTGAAAGCGACATTAAACCCCAAGGAACAAATAACTAAAAAATTCAAAAAAAAAAAAAAAAAAAAAAAATGGTTAGGTATAATAAATTTATTACTATAATTAATTTTTGAACATTTATTTTTCTTTTTAAAAGCAATTTAGATGCATAATTCATTTGGGCGTTTTTTCTACAAAAGATTTACATACCTACTTCTGAACTTATTTTGCAAAAGCAAATCCAAGACGTAACTGGTGGCGCGCTCTCTGTACGACTGCATACACTTTCTGAAAAGGTTTACGAGTTTTTTTAAAATGCGTCACCTCCCCTGCAGCTGAAATTCAGTTCCCCCCTCCACTCATTTACTAGAGAAAATAATAATAATAATAGAAAAGCAGGGTGGGTAGAATCTAGCAGTAAAGAAAATAGCCAGGTTGTAGATAATAGTATAATCATAATATTAATTTTGAAAGAAAAATCAAACAAAAGGGGTATTTTTCTTTTGGATAAATTTTATTTTTCCAGGTTCGGTATTTCCAAATATTTCCATTTTACTCCAAATATTTCCAGTTTAGCTTCCTCACTATCCGTGAAAGAAAAATGCGTTTCATCTTGACATGTTTCCTACCCGGCTAAGCCAAATACGTGTACACTTTCCCACCGGCCAAATGTAATCTAGTCTGACACAACTCGAGTTGTGTCGTGGCCCTGGAGGTGTGTGTTTTGTAAATTTGCTTTCTCACAGGCCATGGCACAACTAATGGTATTTGACAAAATACATTTAAAAACAGTTCTGGAATCCTCAAGACACAGGCTTTCTGGATATACTTAAAAGTTATCTGTAGTGACACAACTCTAGTTGCGACATCGACCTAAAGATTGCATTTTCAGCACAACTCGAAACTCGAGTTGTGCCATAGCCGGGGGGAAAGTGTACTGGCTTACTTACTTACTTTCCGTGTCCGCTTGTCACCAACTTGTTAGATTTTGAATCTCCAGTGATTGGCCACGTGAATTGCTTTCTCGTTTGCTTCCATCAGGTCATTATGGTTGCATGAATGGTCGAGCTGGTTACAAATCAGAAGGTGGTCGTGAGAGCCCGTTCACACCGACTAAAAACAGTTTTTTTACTGGGACAGTAATTTTACTGGTCCAGTATTTTTACTGAGTGGCGCATACATTTAAATGAGAGCGTTCACATCGGCAACGTTTTACTGTTAACAGTAAAAAAACTGGATCGACAGATTTTTACATCAGATTTTGCCACTAGAAACGGAAACAGTAGAAAAACTGGCCCAGTAAAAAAACTGTTTCTACATCCAGTCGCTTGTACAATCAAATGGAGATGTTCACACTGCAGTCGGCACAGTTTTTATTGTTTCTGAAACCTATTATAATATCGTATTTTTCGAATGAAAATTAATTCGTGTCTTTGTGAGGCGCTACAATGGAAATCGGGGCGAGCAAATGACTTTTTGGTGGCGATCTGGTTCAAACTAGGTTCTATAGATAGGTATGACTTGCTGCTATCTAGGGTTAGTGTTAGGGCCTTTCGTCACCTACTAGGGCCGAATTAGGGCCAAATAAGGGCCTTTTTGGAAAATCATAAATTCGGCTCTAGCGCCTCACTAATTATTAAATTAAATTTAGAAATGCTCCTTTTTGATACCTTTGTGCCACTATGGGATGATTCCACCATCTTCTCTTATTCCTTCGTTGTCGTTGCCGGTACCAGTACAAAAGCATTAATGTATTCACATCCATCACGTTCAAAAGCTTTATCACGAATGAACATAAAGAAAAGCATGGAAAAGTAGGACCAGTAAAAATACTGTTTGTAGCCTGTGTGAACGCACTCTGAGAAACAGTTTTTTTACTGGACACAGTAAAAAAACTGTTCCAGTAAAAACTGTTTTGGTGTGAACGGGCTCTGAGAAACAGTTTTTTTACTGGACACAGTAAAAAAACTGTTCCAGTAAAAACTGTTTTGGTGTGAACGGGCTCTGAGTCTGTACTTCTCCACATTCACAGTCAGCGTTGTCTGAGTAACCCCATTTCCTTAGGTTGTACTTGCATCTAGATACTCCTGTTCTTAACCGGTTCAGGGATTTCCAAGTGGTGTAGGGTTGGTTAAAGCCAGGTGGGGGTTCTTCCTTTGGATCAATCAGTGGTTCTGATGAAAAATTCCTCCAGAGTTCCATTTTCCGAGCTTCGCTGCTGCTGTTTATGGGTTCGGTGGTTTGAAGGAAACTCTTTCTTGATTTGAGTCTTGTAGGTACGATATTTTGACCAAACATGGGGTGCCTGTTGTCTTGATCTTTCTTTCTTCTCTCGATTTCAGCAGCAACTCTACGTCGTACCTGAGGTGGTGCAATGCCCGCAAGAGGGTACAGCTTGTGAACTGGGGTTGGTTTGAGACATCCTGTCACGATTCTTGCGACTTCGTTTACTGCGTGGTCCACTAGTTTGGCGTGGCTGGAATTTCTCCACACAGGGGCGGCGTATTCCGCAGCTGAAATACTAAGAGCGAGTGCTGAGGTTCGTAGCACATGTGGTTTTGCTCCCCAGGATGTGCTTGTTATCTTCCGCAGGATATTGTTGCGGGCGCTAACTTTCTGTTTTGTTCCAATGCAGTGAGGCTTGTAGGTGAGGGATCTATCTAGGGTGACACCCAGGTACTTGGGAGTAAGATTGTGGCTTAGTTGTTGTCCCTTCCAGAGGATTTTCAGTTCTTGTTTCGCCATATTGTTTTTGAGATGAAAAGCACAGACTTCTGTTTTAGCTGGGTTGGGTTTGAGGTGGTTCTTTTCATAATAAGGTGTGAGTTTGTCGAGGGATCTAGTGATTTTACATTCTACTTCTTCAAAGGAGTGCCCTCGAGCAGCGATCGCTGTGTCATCCGCGTAGATGAAATGCCTGCATTCTTCATGTACCGGCTGGTCGTTGGTATATATATTGAACAGGAGAGGAGCCAGCACACTCCCTTGGGCCGGCCCATTCTTTTGAATGCGCCATCTACTGTTTTTATCTTGTAGTGTCACATAGAACATTCTGTTGCGCATGATGTATTCCACAAATTTCCGGAACTTATGATCCTTGGTAACTTGGTATACTTTGGAGAAGAGCCTTTTGTGATTTACGGTATCGTAGGCCGCAGACAGGTCAACAAATGCCACGCCCGTTATTTCTTTCCGTTCGTATCCATCTTCTATGTACTGGGTTAGATTTAGCACTTGACCGCAACATGACTTCCCTGGTCGAAATCCTGTCTGTTCCGGGATGAGTACTGGCACTGGCACAACTCGAGTTGTGCCATGGCCGGGTGGGAAAGTGTACTGGCACAACTCGAGTTGTGCCATGGCAGTCAAAGAGTTAAAGATAAACAATGGACTTAACCTATAAAAGAACTTGAAGCAAGAATTTTCTAAATCAATTTTGGTTAACCAAACTGGAAGAAGAATTTTCCTCTTCCAAAAGAAAAATGACTTTCTTCCAGTTCGTTCATTTTATTCCAGTTGAATCCACTTTGGTTAGAAAGAAAAATACGGAAAAATTCTATATTCCGGATGTCTGTGTAATATAAATACCTACATACTCCTACCTCCGTGGTGCAATGGTTGTGACTACTGCTCGTTGTCCAGAAGTCCCGAGTTCGATCCCCGGTTGGGGCAGACTTTTCGAAGAAAATTCTGTTCCATCCAAACACGTGAGGATGGCATTTCCAGCCCTACCTAGGCTGGGAGAGTTTAATGTGGGTAGCTGGTACGATTCCCAGCGAATGGAGGGTAACATCTCAACGTCCTGATTAGGACGTTAAAACGAAATAGAATCGTTGGCGTTAAGAAGGGCATCCAGCCGTAAAAAACGTACTCCACCCTACCAACCAAGACCATCAGGTTGAACAATGCCGATCCCAATAGCAACATTAGCTAAAATAGGATAATGGCAGAGGAGATATACCTATTACCTATACATATAAAAAAGAAAAATATGCATTATTAGATCAGTATGCAACTATGCATATTAGACGGTTAATTTTTACTAACTAAAATTAATTCTTCATAAGTGGAAAAGATTGTCTCGCTGACGTTAAACTGAGAAATAAATCATATTTTGGTACCGGACATGTCAGGATAGGACTTGGATGTCATCCATTCAAATTTGAAACCTCGTGACGATAGCTATCCTGGCCCTACTAAGGCTGGGTATGGTTAATTTGAGTATCTAGTTTGTGAGTTTCCAGCGAATAGAGGGTAAAACCCCATGTCGTGTTATGACCATGTATTTGAAACCGATGTTAAACCAAAATTAAAAAAAAAAATAGTCCCAGGGGTGAACTTAGACTTTTTGTGTAGCACATTGCATAACTATGTGTATGTTATAGTGAAGTAGGGAGCTTCATTTAATAGATTTGTACAGTATCAACAGCTAGGTCATCTCGAGACGGGGTTGTTACCCTCCATCCTCCATTCGCAGGAAACTCACAAACCTCATATCCACATTGACCTCACCCAGCCCGGTTTGGGCCAGAATGCCAGCATTACGAAGCTGGACGTTGCTTAACTTTGGTGATCCTACGAGAACCGGTGCATTCAACGCGCTATATCATAATCCACTTTAAATTATGTAAGTGTATTTTTCAAGTTTAGCCAATTACATCAATTGTCCATTTAACACGTTCGTTACCAAGCCAATTTTTTCAAGTTTTACGTAGGGACCAGGCGGTAAAGTTGCTGTTGCAATATGAAAAAAAAATCCTGGGGACCAAAAATTGGTCCCCAGGATTTTTTTTTTCATATTTGGCATCGTATTTGTACAAGAATCGATCCTATATCTTTTCTAATACTAACAACCTACCTCCAAAAGGCCATATATGGATGTCCGGTCCCTCGTTAAAATTTTGATAACAACCACATGTGTGTTTTCGGTCCCAAAGAAAAACACAAAAACATCCACATATGGCCGTTCGGTAATGAACGTGTTAAGATAAATAGGTAATACATAATCGAACTGAAAAAAAAATAGAATTTTCCAAACTCTCCATTTCAAACTAAGTCTTCAAAATTCTCACCCGAAACAATGAAACAGTAAAAATACATTGCCAATTATGTACACAATACTTCCTCGTGATTCGTTCACATCTCGTGATTCGTTATACACTTGGCAATTTTAAGATTTTATACCAAATTACTTGTATCTCCAAACCGATTTCCTTCAATTTTGTTGTTTATGGTAAAATACCGTTCTACATTCTAGCTGGATCCTACAATTTTTTTTTGTATCGGCAAGTCGTAGACCTCAAAAGTTAAAATATCGAATTCGCCTACTTAAATTTTCAGTTCGCAGTCAATGGCGGAGTATCATTCTTTCAAAATAATAATCTAATGTTGCATCATTAAAAAATAATTGTGCCCGAAGCAAAACTCTTTGTGATAATTACCAATAGTAGTCAATCAATAGAAAGGCCTAATAATATATATATGTATCTAGAAATACAATAAATTGTTTAGGAATTTCAATTCAGTAACAATACCAAACAATGCGCATACAAAGATGCTAAGTATTTTGAAGGAAGACTACTTGTTATTTTTATATTAAAAGAAATTGGGAAAAATATAAGAATCAACATAATGAAGTTATAACAGATACTAGACAAACAAAATTAACTGTATTGTGAAGGAAAATCGTTGTTACCTGTTATTACATATTATATTAATAAAAATAAATAGGAAAGAAGGGATAAGAACCCTAATAATCTTGAATAAAAGAACCTGTCACCGGCAAAGCTGGAAAGGGTTTCACCTGAATGGTCAAGCTGTGAGGCTCTTGTTGGGAAGGCTTTCATTGTTCAAGTGAAAAAAGAAAAACTTTATGTCCTGGTCAAGTGTAGAAGGAGCCGACCTCCATGGCTCAGTGGTTAAGAGCATTCGTTACTGACCCGGCGGTTGAGGGTTCGAATCCCGGCCGGAGCGGAAATTTCTGACCGAAATTTTCCATCTCCGGAATGGCATGGATGTAAAGGTAAAGTGCCCTGAAGTAATGCGAAAGCGGTCCCGGGGCATACTTAACTTTTTTTTTTCTTTTTTTTTTTAAAGTATAGGAGGAAAACTTAAGTAGGTTCTCACAAAACTTAACTGTCCTATGAAAGGGATCGCCATTTCATTTCCGAGAAATTTCTAATATTCGAAATCGAAACTTATTTTTCCTTTTACAAAAACGATTTTTTTTTTTTCAACAAGAGAAAAATAATATAGGTACTTCGACGCACTTAGAAATATTGGTCAAGCTACTTAAAAACATTGTAAAAAGTAGAAAGTGGTATCATATAGGATCTACTATTACGGTCCATAACGGTCATGCCTCAGGTATTTAAACTTAGTCCCTTGACAAAGTACGTACAAACAGCTAGTTACGCAATAATTATTCCTTATGTATGTGAAAGAAAACTTGAAATATATATCTCTCGCATGGGTACCTACCTAAAATACCCCTTTGAATCTTTATCACTAGTAACGAATAATAAAACCTGCTAGTCTAATTAAATATTCCTGTGTCCAGTTTGTAGATATACATACAGGCCGGATTATCTATGGGTAAATTTATCCATTTTCAGATGTTAAAAAAATAACCCTCAATATCTAATTCTATCAGCGATAATGATGACGTTCAATGTTAACACCTTAACTCCCTTTAGAAGTAAGTCTAGAATATTGATTTGTAATAATATTAACGACTATCGGGCTGTCGCCCGCTTTGCGGGCCGTGAAAGCAAAAAATCCTTTTTCGCCAATGGCAGGTGTTGTAGTGGGAATTTCGAAAAATTGCACATCTAGACTATAAGACAAAGCTACCTACCAAATTTCAGCTTCCTAGGTATTACGGTTTGGGCTGTAGAGCGATGATCAGTCAGTCAGTCAGTGACTTTGACATTTATATATTAAGATAGTGATGTCAAAATTGCAAACCAGCCTCTGTTTATCCTGAGACTTAAGAGTCCTAATCTCACAGTCTAAACAAAGTCTCATTTATTGGAGTAAAGTACAGAGTATACATATTTACAATGAACTTTGTAAAAAAAAAAAAAAACGGAAGTAATAAACTGAAAACTTTTTGGCCCTGAAAACTGTCTATCAAATTTTTGGGTGATTCCATTACTTCCTTTCTATAGAATAAGGAAAGTAAAAAGAGTGGATCGGTGGACAATGGAAGCCTCTGTGTTAAAAATAAAGGTCAAAAACTTCAAAAAATATACATAGGTTGAATATTTTAAATCAACACAAAATTGCATGAATAATTATAATGAAATTATATCCTTTTCCTTTGATTAAAACTATTTGCTATCGGCTGTAGTATATAAATATGATGACTGCCTCTTCAGTCTCTTGGAATTTTCTAAATAGCTCAAGTAATACAATTTTTTTTGCGTCCACTATATTTATTAATCAAAATTACTCGATCTCGCCAAATTAAATGTTTGTCAAACTTGGGATTACTTCTAGTATCAAACACGTTTATTTTTTAACAATGGAACATGCAACTACGAAAAATATATAAATTTGTTTATATAACTTTAGTTTCTTCGCAAAAATCTGCCTAATTTCGCCTCTGGAATTTGGAAGTAAACCTAAAACATCATTAAAATCATTTTTTTATTTATAAAATTATTTATTAATTACATCTACATTGATCTATTCTTTGGAAGGATACATAATTATATCAGCAGTAACTGATATGTATTAATTTTTGCGAATGATGGTTTCTAAGGAGGTGAAAGCTGTTCATTCCTCTTTTTTTCTTCTCGATACATGTAACCATTTAGCCAGAACTGCCAGACACGTCAATTTCCGCCTCTGTTGGCTCAACTACAACAGTAATTGGAAAATTAATGTCATATTCTTAATCAGCACAAAGAAGTAATTTGATTTTTCACTACACACATCTAGGATAAATTTAATAGAAAAGTCTGCGGAGTTATCTTGCGAGGCTTGAAGAGGTGGAATTCTGATTGGAAAATCCCAGAGAAAACTAGTTTCCTTTCATGAGTGAGTGTAGAAAGGGATCGCATTGTATAAAAGGTATCGATACTGACCATTATCTTATGCCCGCGGCAATCTTCACAGTATTCTTTCAACCTTTGAGAAAAAAAGTTCTTTGGAAAGTTTTTATTTTGTCAATATTACTCAATCATATTTGCTTTATAAACAGTGTTTTTGTAAGAAAATCTAAATGCCTATTAGTTTAACAATAACTGAGAAATAAATTACAAAACATAGAATTATAATTGCACTGGTAGTCAAGTGGTTAACGCGCTAGTCTGGTAATCCAGGTAGCGTAGGGATCCGTTAGATCGAATCCCACCAAGTGCATGAATTTTTTCATCATTAATTTGAGTTTGTGACCACGTAATAATAAGAATCTGAGTGTTAGGTGGTTGGAAATGCTTCGAGCATGAACCTCGCCTGGTGGTTACCTTCCACTAAAGAATATTATTATTATAAATACTAGACAAGTTTAGTGATGAAAGTATTTTCTACCACCAAACCCTGAATAGTGCTATTATCATGGGTCATACAGGTAGGTATTATTGTCAAATAAGTGAGGAAAAAATAATGAATTGGGAGGGATTCGAACTAACGAACCCCTAAGATACCTGGATTACTTTAACCACTCGACTATTAGCAATGTACGGCTCTAGAACTTCAATAAATTTTACCATGTCAGGTGATCTCTTTTGTTTTTTCCGGTTCAACTTTTAACTGCATGGTATTATCTCGACGGGAGTTTTACCCTTCATTAGCTGGATACTCACTAGCGAGCTACTCCAATTAACCTCACCCAGCCTGAATGTGGGGTCACGAATAGCCAGCATCAACAACGTCCAGTGACAGAATGAGAACTGGTGTATTCAACGTGCCATCGACGCTTCGACGCTGGCTGGTGTTCTCTTTTTTGTTCATTTTTTTTTTCTTACAAAGGTTATACCCTCTCTTCTCTCTCTCTCTCTCTCTCCCTCTCCTTCTTCTCTCTCTTTCTCTCTCTCTCAAACGCACACAAACACACACTCCTTATCTCTCTCCTGAATTCTTATTTGTCTCTTTTCAATTAATTCTTCCATCATCACTCATTTCATTTCTTTTCCTCTGAAAGCTTCTGAACTTTCGAAGGGCACAATGCCGAGAGCGGTTCAGTCATTCGGAAATCTTCCTTACAAGTTTTCAGTTTTGCACCCAAAGTTAATCTCTTTCCCGAAATACTTACAGGTAATGACGTGTATGAATTTTATATAACCGTCATGACGTGTGGTAATAGGGCCTTTCACACGTACGGATAAATTGACGGATCCGGACTGCCAGTCCAATCCGAGACGGATGCACTGGCAGATGGACTGGAATCGCGATCCGATAGTCCATTTTTGTGTGACAAATTAAGAAACGGATCAGATCCGACGGTCCAGATCTGTCTGTACACTTTTTATTTCAAACAGTCCATATAGGTCATGTACAGATTTGGACCGACGCGACGGATCTGGACTGCCACACCTTCTTCAGATCCACGGTCCAAGTAGATATCTCCCAGTCCAGGAGACGACGGATAAGTTGGAATTTACACACACGGTTCAATTTTAAAAATCTTGGACTGAACGGTCCAAATCCGTCAATTTATCCGTACGTGTGAAAGGCCCTCATGACGTACAGGTGTATGTATCTCTAAATAAAGTGTGTATGATTGTTGTTTAGTCTTTAGCAGCCAATTTTTAAAAAAAATGGATTTTTTTCATATTTGTGGTAATCAGTTTTGTTATATCACAACTACTCAAACTCGCTTTATTAAATAATTAAATCTTTGCTTAACTTGGTACTTGAAAGCCATAAAACGGTGGCGGTCAATAATTGTGACTGTGGCTGTCTTACAGGAGATACAGGAATTTGAGATTGTCCTTTAGGAGATTGTCCTTTAGGAGATATTCAAGTCTTCAATAAGAGATATCCAATTATTCAAGTCTTGAATAGGAGATATTTCAGTCTTGAAGAGGAGATATTCATGTCTTGTATACTAGATATTCAAGTCTTGAATAGGAGATATTCAAGTCTTGAATAGGATATATTCAAGTCTTGAATAGGAGATATTCAAGTCTTGAATAGGAGATATCCAAGTTTTGAATAGGAGATATCCAAGCCTTGAATAGGAGATATCCAAGTCTTGAATAGGAGATATAGGAGATATGCAAGTCTTGAATAGGAGATATTCAAGTCTTATTCAATAGGAGATATTTGAGTCAGAGAATAAATTAGTAAGTGGGTTTCTCTTCTCAAACTAACACCAAAAAAAGTTCCTTCTGTTCAAACTACCTCTAAGAGTAAATGATTAAAAAACAAAATTTTACTAAAAAGCTTCTATATCATAAATAGGAACGCATAATTATATTTCATACCCGATGCGGCGAGTGTGCTTTCAAAATAAAATATTTGATGGTTAAATTTAAATTTATTTGAACAATATCACCATCAAAAATTATTAATTTATAAAATTAAATTTATTATTTTCACACCTGCTTTATTCTGCACCTTTTGAGGGTGTGTTGGGGGGGGGGGGGGTGAAATATGTGGAAATTCGGATGATAATAAAAGCTGTGATGACTTCTAACCAAAGTCACCGGTTGAATTTTAAACTCAAATAGAGGAAGCTCTTCAGTCCACCGCCTAGGAGTAGGTATATTATCTGTGTGGTAAGTAATGAGTTCTCATGTTGCAGCCCCCATGAAATAATGGGGAGGCCTCAGTTCTAAACTGATTTTGTACAATAATTTTATTCTTATTTATGTAATTCCTATATTAAGATATATATTGTTCAAACTAAATGTACAAATAAAGGCTTATTATATAATATTATCTATATCTATAAAAGAAAGCTGTCTGTATGTATGTGTGTATGTGTGTATGTGTGTATGTGTGTATGTATGTTCTTTATACAAATCCACACCGTTTGACCGAGAAACCTGAAATTTTGCACATAGGTCCGCTTGGATCAGGAAATTCTTCTAGGCTAGATTATATCTCCCTGAGGTTAAGCTACATGAGTAAGGATGAAAATGGATGGGTGACGCAAAAAAAAATCACATTTTTTGACATAAATGACATTTTTTCTCGAAATTTGTCGCGACGACCTATCAACTCAAAGCGAGAAAGTTTTAGGCAAGGGTTTGAGCTTTCAATTGACATATCGATCGCGAATTTCTGATGAGCCGTTCTTGAGCTACGCCGGGTAAGATAAAAAAATGGATGGGTAACATGTAAAATATTCACGTTTTTTGACCTAAATGACATTTTTTCTCGAAATTTGAAGTGACGACCTATCAATTCAGAGCGAGAAAGTTTTAGGCAAGGGTTTAGGCTTTCATTTGACATATTGATCGCGAAATTCTGATGAGCCATTCTTGAGCTACGCCGGGGAAGACCAGCAAATAGATGGGCGACAAAAAATATTCAGGTTTTTTTTCAAACCTAAATGACATTGTGTGTGTGTGTGTGTGTGTGGTGTGCGTGTGGTGTGGTGTGCGTGTGGGGTGTGCGTGTGTGTGTGTGTGTGTGTGTGTGTGTGTGTGTGGTGTGTGTGTGTGTGGGGTGTGTGTGTGGTGTGTGTGTGTGTGTGTGTGTGTGTGGGTGTGTGTGGGTGGTGTGTGTGTGTGTGGTGGTGTGTGTGTGTGTGTGTGTGGTGTGTGTGTGTGGGTGGTGTGTGTGTGGTGTGTGTGTGTCTGTGGTGTGTGTGTTGTGTGTATGTGTTGTGTGTGTGTGTGTGGTGTGTGTGTGCGTGTGTGTGGTGTGTGTGTGCGTGTGTGTGGGTGTGGGTGTGTGTGGATGTGTGTGTGTGGGTGGGTGGGTGTGTTTGTGTGTGTGTGCGTTGTGTGTGTTTGATGGGCTGGCGAAGCGGCGGGTGTAACCCGCTAGTATTATATATTTATCGGTGAGCCTGAATAAGAAAACAAGTAAACATAATTATTTGGGTTGATCACGATAATTATGACGTCACAATCACTCAAACTCGCATTTAATTTTTGCTAAACTTAGTACTCGAACCACCGACCTCCGGTCACGAGTGCGTTGCCTTATGGACAGAGCTACCGAGGTCGGTGAACTTAAACCAGGGAATGAAAGAGGGCGTACATTATTTGCTGATCGCTCGAGTGAACATTTCTGCTCCAGGATGGGTATACAATACCGAAAATGGCGCAGGAAAAATGTCAGCAGTTCAAATTAGAAAACTCTTTATCCAGCACGGCACGTAGCCCTGGAATTTTCTAATAATAAAATTTATTATTTTACACCAGAAAACCTTTTAGGATGGTACACTACACCTGTCCAAGAAATATTGCGAATTCCTAAGGGCTGTTATCGAGTTATCAGGGGTGATAATCACACCAACGTCTAAGGGCCGAATTATGAAACAGGATAAGATTTATTCTATATGTGGACACTATCCCTTAACTCGGATATTCAACCAATCACAGCCCAGCACATAAGCTCGACTTAATGTATATTGAATCTATAATAATCCTGTTTTATTGAAACATATTATATTATATTATTATGTATATTTAATATGGATAAACTCCTGTTTTCGGTTTAATCCTGTAGTTGGGCTCTACGAGCCGGAGTATAAAATAGGATTATGAGAAATATAATATGTCAGACCATTCCTCAGGTCGGAGTTTCAACCAATCACAGCGCACTATATCCCGACTTGAGGGACAGTCTGGTCTGGCTTTTCTTAATTGTACCAAACCCCACTTCCTAATTCGACTAGAGAGATAGGATGCAGTAACCAACATCATGTGGTGGTCCAAGTGACCAAAGCGCTAGACTAGGGGACGTGGTTGTCCGTAGGTTCGAATCCCACCCGATGCATGAATTTTTCTTCTACCAATTGAGAATTCGACCACTTAATGGCACCAAAACATTTGCTAGAAGGAAAAAAGAATTTTTTTAATTCGAATCGAGCATTACAAATAAGTGTCTATTATTAATTATTACTATGGTATACAAACGTAGATTTTTTTTTTATCTGTACAGGTCGGTAAAATAAAAATGACTCTATTATTATTATTTCTTTAGAGGCATACTGTGGTAGGTAAGTGTGCCGGGAACCGCTTTCGCATTACTTCAGGGCACTTTACCTTTACATCTATGCCATTTCGGAAACTGAAAATTTCGGTCAGAAATTTCCGCTCCGGCCGGGATTCGAACCCGCAAACCTCCAGGGTCAGTAACCAATGCTCTTAACCACTGAGCCACGGAGGTGTATTATTATTATGAGTATAATAATTATCATTATTATTTTACTATCATCATCCCTGAATTTCTTTCTCTAACGTTCCTATCCTTATTTCTAAAAGCACAACGTACCCACCTACCTTTTTCTGAAAAAAGAAAACGTGAAATTAAAAAGAGACACTCTCTCTCTCTCTCTCCTCTCTTCTCTCTCTTCTCTCTCTCTCTCTCTCTCTCTTTCTATTTCATTTCTTTCCCTAAGGGTTTTCACCCGAGAATGTTTGAAGAAAGAAAATGAGAGAGAAAAAATAAAATGCTCAGAGAAAATGAGAACGAGGAGAGAGAGAGAGAGAGAGAGATGAGTTTTATCTCTTGAACAGGATGGGTCATCAACATGTCAGATATCTTTTGGAGATAAATTAGAAAAAAGTTTTTAAAAAACATAATTTTTTTTTACTAAACATGCAAAAAAATATACTCGAGCCAAAGAAAAAGGACATTTACCTACGTGACATGAAACTGCTAAAACCTTTGACGACATACATGAAATGCCGATTTCTAATATTAGAAATTGGAAGAAAAGAGAATTGAAACAGACTAAATATAAAATAAATAAATAAAATAAAATAGCCTTTATTGAACAAATACTTTACAAAACATTTGAAACAGTATTACAAATATACAAATAGAAAAATTTGTTCCAAACATGAAATTGTCTTTAGGACAAAAGAGTAATATAGACTTTCTCTCTCTATTTAATGGCTCTCTTTTTTAATTTTTCTTGTATCACCAATTTTTTCATGCTGGCTGAAGGCCTAAAACATAATTAGTTATAAATATGTAAATGAAATTAGGCTCACTGAACGATTATATCACAAGATGAAAATAGCTGCTTCAATGAATTGGAAACGAATCTATTAATCGGTATAATAGTGTACCAAGTAGCCAAGTACCAAGATACAAAAAATCTAGAAAAAAATGGTAATACTCTAGTTTGTGGGGAGAGAAGCTGATAAGGCGAACAAAAAATTTTGAGCAAAAATCGAGAAGAAAAAAAACAAAGTCATTCCGACAGAAGTACTTTCCCTTGCGGAAAATACTTTCCCACACCACCCCGTATGAGCACGGAAAATTCCTCGCCGGGTCATCAATATGATAAGGAGGTAAAAAAGCTCACGTGAATGGCGGGAAGGAGGGAGAGGTGGGGGGGGGGGGGGGGTTAGAAAGCTCAGAAAAACATCAGAACGATGGAAAAGTAGGGAGGGGGGGAAGCTTATTCTTTACAAAGCACGGGCTGGCACAAAATCATTATTCTTATATATACGGGGTGGGGAAGGGGATGGCTCGGGGGGGGAGGGGGACATAAGAGAAAAAACGTCGTGAGAAAAACCAATATGGCTGCCTCTTCCTTGAGTTTTTCTTTTTCCTTTTTTTTTTCCTCGTTGTATTTTCCAGGCAACTCCGCCCTCTCGAGAGAAAAATGAGAAGGTTTTTTCTCGCTCTCTCGTCGGATTTTCAAGTTTTTCTGAACGTAAGAGAACTTTTCCGTGCGAGGCGGGGCGGGGGGGGGGGGAATGTTTCATTTCCCGTTCTCGAGCTATGCAATGATGCGAGATTTTATCAGGAAAGATGAGTGTGTGCAGATGCCTCTGGGATGCTTTTTGTGTCTTTCTACATTAAAAAAGAGAATGAAAGCTTCAAGACTAAAAAGAATATGAACTTGAGTTAGTGATAATATTACTGATATTGCTTTTACTGAAAATGAAAGCGTCTGTATTGTACTCTACGAAAAAACGCTCTATTATAGCTTGTATATATTGAATTTTGAATTGGAACTATACCTATTACTTCCGAAAAATTTCTAATATTAGAAATCGAAAGTAATTTATATTAAATCGGGGTAGCCTAACCTTTAAGCATTCAATTTAATTTAAAAAGAATTTGTGCTAACAATCTGCCATGTGGATACATATTATTTTTACTTAATACCTAAACTGTTATTTTATCAAAATTCAAGTTTTATTTTGAGACAATGTGATATATCTAGTCTTATAGTTGATATATAGTTAGTTTGCTCATTGGTTAATTCACTCGCTTGCCATGTGAAAGTCCCGGGTTCGATCCACCCGTGACGACAAAAAATTGATTCTTAATTGGGTTACAATTTTTTGTAAGGGATACCTTCCGTGGTGCTCGTGTTGACCCAGCACCTACTTGGGAAGTATTGTGTCACTTCTCGCCCATCAGAGGGGAGGCATACCAGGGATGGGCAGGCTACAACACAGACCACAAGCGTCTTCAGAAGTTCTTGTTTCATTGCTACGAAATAAAAAAAGCTGTGAAACACTCATTTTAAAAAAAATGAAAAAGTAATTATATTTATGTAGTGGAACTAGGGGATATAATTATCTCGTATTATAATTGAATACGTAACAACCGTTACTCTAGCCTCCGTCGTAACGGTTGTGATTACTGCCCGTAGTCCAGAGATCCTGAGTTCGATCCCCGGTCAGAGCAGATTTTTCAAACCGAAAATTCTGTTTCCTCCGTACATGTGAGGCTGGCATTTCCGGCCCTACCCAGGCTGGGTGAGGGTAATGTGGGTAGCCGGTAAAATTAGCAGCGAATGGAGGGTAAAACCCCCGTCCTAATCCAGGACGTTGAATCAAAGAGAATCATTGGCGTAAGGAAGGGCATTTAGTCGTGAAAATGTGTCAAAGCCAACCAACCTCAACCATGAGGTTGAACAACGTCGACTTTGCCTAAGCGGGATAAGACATACAAAGTAAAAGAAAAGAAGAAAATTGAATACGTAATTATTCTCATGTAGTGTACCTACGCACGTCTATAAATACATAGAAACAACTATTTGTAGAAATGTTGAAGACAGTACTCCGTACTCATGATATGGTAATTTATATTTATAAAAACATTGAATTACATTATGGGAACACAACGAATATTTCGTAGCTCGAAAGCTTGTGCAAGTTTCACAAGCAACATCCTTTTTTCCTGCTAATGAAAAGTAAACATCTAGATGTAATACAAGAACAAAAAATTCTCTCTCTTTCTCTTCATCTTCTCCTCTTTCTTACCCTCTTCTTCTCCCTCTCACCTCCAAATTCTCAACACACATACACACGGGTAAAAACAAAATGTAAATTTTCACCCTCAAATAATTTTCCTTTGTCTTTCTTTGTTTCTTGTCTTTATCTTTCGCTCGCTTCTCCTTGTTCCTGCCCTGACATCAGAGGAGAAAATATATTGTACATTTTAATAACGTTTTCTTTTGCTCACAATCAAGCCCCCCCCCCCCCCCCCTCCCTCCTTTAGGGTCCTCTAGAAGTGGCGGCCAAAGAGCGAAGGAATTTGGATGTGTATTCAGAGTAAGTCTCTTTTCTTCTCTCACTTTTCTGTTTGTACTGATTAAAATAGAGAGATTAGTTGATGGCATGGACATTCAGAACTATTACCTGCTGATGAGAGCAAATAAGCTCGAAACAGCTGTCCAGGTAGGTTCTGATATTCGTGTATATCTAATACAACTTCTCACTTCTCTGTTTATACTGAGTATTAATAATAATAATCAACTTAATCTTCATCTTCTTCTTCTTTTACTCTGTCTTATCCCGTTTGAGCAGGTTCGACGTTGTTCAACCTCATGGTTGAGGTTGGTTGGGTTTTGCACCCAAAAAAAACTATAGGACTAGGTAGATTCGTTAGTGCTAACCAGTCTGCATGGAATAGGTATGTATCTGATGTTTTTACCGAAATATTTGGAGGCTAAATCGAGGTTAAGTCTTGGATGGGTGATACTTCAATCTCTCGTCGTACTGTTTAGGCTGGGTGAGGTTAATGTTGATACTTGTTTCAGAAGTTTCCAGTGAATGGACGGTCAAACCCCTGTCTCAATATAATGATCTTAGCGGTTGAATGAGACGTTGCCCACCAAAACATAACCAACCCCATATCATAATTACCAACGATAGCCAGGCACGCGCCGGTATGGTAGTAAAAGTCCTGCTAGAATTTTAAAAATGTAAGCAATAAAATTTCAAGTCAAAATTCTAGGAAGACATGATGACATCCAAAGAAGGCGTTTCAAGGACAAGCTCAATAAGGAGATGAGTGGAGAAAAACTGATTTTTTTAATAAAAGGCAAAAATATTTGCGACATAATATAATAATAATATTTTTAAATTAATTTACCGGACACACGCGCCGCCTTCAACTTGCCTCTGATCCTGTATGGCAAGTGCTCTGCAGAATTTAAAATTTTCTCTTTTAAAACACAACATAAAGTATTCTTATTCTGTGCTTAAAATGTACACTAAGCATTAATCTTATTATCAGTATGATTATTATTTTAAGAAAGAAAGGCGGAGTTTCAACTTTTCTTTCAAAAGTTTTAAATTAAATTTTCTTTTAAACAAAACACTCACATTATGGCGTTTCTATACCTATCTCAAAAACAGCCCTATAATTGAGCTGCAAGACGTAATTTATTTTGATAAGAGTTCCTGTTTTTCTTTAAGATTGAGTAAGTATATGGTTTTTTAGAGTATGGATTTGTGTTAGAAGATATTATGAAGACGAAAATACAATATACCTAGGTACTAGGTACCTACATAAAATATTTAGAAATGTAAAATTGAGCCATCATTCCACTGACTTAAAAAATATGCTAGTGTGAAGTCGGATGTTTAAAAAATATAACGCATCAGAACAATAAAAGCTTTGTTATAACTTGTTCTATTACTTATTTTAGTATAATACTTGATCATTGATCCGCTCCTGGTGTAAAACCAACCCTGGGCATAAAAATAAATGAAAAACCAAACATAAAATAAATATTAATATAGGTATTTGTACAAAGAAAAATCAGAAAATACTATTCACATAAAAACAAGAGCATATTGTAAATCTGAGACACAGCTGTTAGATTTTGGCATTACCGGCTACTTAACCACTTCATATTCATGATAATAACGGAGCCGTGTGATAATGAGCCACCCCGTCGAAATTCGTGAAAAAATATGGACGTAAAAAGAAGGAAAATCTTCTTATTTCACGCACATTGAACTTTTCCATTTCAGGTTCTCATCTCTCTCCTTCTTTTCTTTTTACTGAATTTCATGAATTCGCTTTTTCCTCATCATCAACGGATGATTAGAAAATTTAGGATCTCATGGACTTCAGGATCTCTGACAACACCAGACAAAACATCATAGCATACCTGGAGTGCCGGGACAGTTATTCTGAGACAATTGGTTCTGTCTATAAGGCAGTAGTTCCGAATATTCATGCTTATAATAGTATAAAATAAACTATAATAACAGTATAAAATAAACTTTCCTCTGAGCGAGCGTCGATGGCACATTGAATGCACCGGTACGAGAACCCGTGCTTCTCGTAGGATCACAGAAGTTAAGCAACGTCCAGCGAGGTGTACACTTTGTGATGCTGGCATCCCGGCCCAACCCAGGCTGAGTAAGGTTAATGTTGGTAGCAGGTTTGTGAGTTTCATGCGAATGGAGGATAACATCCCCTGCGAAATATGACCATGTAGCTGATAGTGACGTTAAACCCTAATTTAAAAAAAAACTATCCTGTTTGTTTCTACCAGTAAAAAAAAAAGAAAATTGAGAAGTAAATAAATTGTTCTAATTGCATTTCAATATCAGAACATTTATGAACAGCACTTGACATGTGTTTAACAAGATTCATTTTACAATATTGATTTACTCATCCCAAACTGAATAAAAAAAAATCGAGCCTTTACACTCGAACCACCGACATCCACTACCTTGCTAATGAGGCCAAAACATGACAGAGAATACCAGTAAGGATTTTTACTTCTCTTAGTAACTAACTTCTCCGACTCTGAACTTTTTACCCATCGCGTTACATGATTATACAGAAAATTTCCTTCTTATTTTTGTATTCCATTGAAATAATTTATAAAATTGAGAGAGAAGATACGAGCGTACCTACATGAACAAAAACTTTTTGTTGTTAAAACAAATTAAAATATTCCATTTTCTGTGAAGTATATAAATATATATTATTATGTATTTGCACGAAAGTAATGTGTGCAAAGATAATAATACATTTTCTCAAAAACTCGCAAGAACGAGAAAGTTGAGAGGGAAATGTATAATGCTTGTATTTATGCAAATCTATCTGGGAATGTTGTGTTTTTTAAGAAATATATTCGTTCATATCTTCAGGAGTGAATTTTCTTGCTTCAAATAATAAAGTTTCCATTGGTACTTCATTTAAATGTAAAAAACTTCATTGTTAGTGGAGCTGCCTTAACTCCATTATTATTTGTCTGCCTTGGGTCTGCCAGGGAGAAGACAAGTTTAGTGTCTCACTTGAGACTATAAACAAAGAACAGACTTGCCTACCCTAACTAGTCAGACTAGCTTCCAATTTTCCGAGGGCTTTTATATAAAAATTGGCTGGAGACCATTACCCCCCCAGCTGTAGCCAAGCTGGTTACAATAAGAACAAACTCCATTACTACTGGAGAATCTGGAGATGCCTAAACTCCATTATAGGTTCAGATCCTTAAACTCCATTATTAGTGTAGATGCTCCAACATCAATATGAGTGGAGATCCTTCTAAACTTCAATATTAGTGGAAATTGCCAAACTATAAAACTCCATTATAAGTGGATAATGGTTATGCTAATTTATTTACACTTTATTTTTTTACAAAACAATCATCAACAACAAACAAAAAATAACAATAAATTTTTTGAAAAAAAACCTTAGATCATTATTAGTGGAGATGTCGAAAATACATTTGTAGTGGAGATGCCTAAAAATCCTAATATACATTTACTAGTGGAGATGCCTAAACTTCATTTTTGGAAAAACTGTAAATATGGAACAACGTTTCTTCTTTTTCTTTTCTCCCTTGTTGGAAAGAGTAACACTACATATAGACATACATAGTCACAATATATCTTCAATGGGTAAATAAATAGATACCTCATCAAAAATAGTTATCAATGAACATGTGGAAACGGCTTATTCCGCTTTTTTCAAGGCTCTGTGGCGTAGTTGTGACTACTGCCCTTAGTCCAGAGTTCCCTAGTTCGATTAACGGTTGGGGTAGACCTTTCCAAGAAAATTCTGTTTCCTCCAAACACGTGAGGCTGCCATTTCCGGCCCTACCCAGGATGGGTGCTAAGTGAGTTTAATGTGGGTATCTCGTACCATTTCCAATTGGAGGGCAAAACCCCCGTCTTGAGTACCTACTTCTAATCAGGAAGTTGAAATCAACTAGAATCAACTGGTCACAATAGATGTAAATAGAGGTCGGTGTGATCAGTGCTTCTCCTGTGGAACTCCAACCAGTCTAATAATAATATTTCCCTTTTACCTCGTAACAATCAAATCTATTCAGCAGCCATTTTGAACTACTTTTTTTCGTAGGATGTACAATAAAATTGTACATAATATCTGCTGAAATTATTCTTGCAATACAATAAATTGAAAGTATATATATACTAGAATCCATTATGGATATAAAGTACAGGGAGGGGCCTGTACTTTATATTTTGTACGCCCCTGGGGCGATGGTGGAAGTCAATAATAATGTCATGCTTGTAACCACAATAGGTACTAGAGCTAGATAATGATTACAAACTATACTTATTATCAATTGATAATCAGTTTGTGAAGTATTCAGACAACTTCCTTTGGTTCTACATAAATATAGTAGAAAATGTTCACAATATATACATATTTATATTATTTACATCAAAAAATGGTACCTACCTATTTCCAAGCTGAAGTACCACACACAATATGGCCACAGAAAATAACCCCGCCCTTTAGCTGAGGACATGTAAGTATTTTGAGTTTGTATTATTTTAATATTTATGCACATGTTCATGTATTTATGTATCAACTTCCGCTGGTTCTATATGTACAATTGTACATATTATACTTATTTAATTAATCAACATTTGCATTCAACAATGGTTCCTGCGTAATTCTAAGATCCCCTAAAGTCTACATAGTTATTATGGCGGGGTTATGGATGTCTACAGGTAATAACCCCGCCCATTGATTAGTTCATGTTTACAAGTTTAGTATAGGTAGGTGTTTTACATTTTGTTTTATTTTTTAAAGATAATTTCAATATGCATGAGTCTATTATTGATAGTAACCGATATTTATTAGCCGTTAGGATGGTCATTCAGCCGTGAAGTGTGGAGGTAGGAGTGCCAGAACCAAGCAATAATAATACTCTTTAGTGGAAGGTAACCACCAGGCGATGTTAATACTCAAAAAAATTTTTACCACATAACCCTCAGAGCTCATGCAGAGTCCTATAATTATGTGGTCACAAACTCTTATTCATGAAGAAAAATTCATGCACTGGGTGGGATTCGAACCAACGGATCCCTATGCTACCAGGATTACTAGACTAGCGCGTTAACCACTTGACTACCAGTACAGTCAACAATGAGGAGGAGGTTGAACAATAAGGACTCTAAGGAGGTTTGGGAAACGGCAAAGTGAAGCAAGATTTTTTTTTTATAATTAAAAAATATACCTACGTACCTATGTCGTAAAACTTAAATTATTTATAAAAGTTTGTTGAAACATAAAAATATAATAAAATTAGATATTTTTCAAGGTTTTGATGGCAGGATTCTCATACTGTAAGCTCTTCCACCCAACTGGTTTAAGTTTTTCTGTGAGCAAATGTTTTTTTTTTACACACACAGTAATCTTAATATATAAATGTCAAAGTCACTGACTGACTGACCACTGACTGATCATCGCTCTACAGCCCAAACCGTAAGTCCTATAGGAAGCTGAAATTTGGTAGGTAGCTTTGTCTTATAGTCTAGATGTGCAATAAGACGGGATTTTTCGAAAGTCCCACTACAACACCTGCCATTGGCGAAAAAGGATTTTTTGCTTTCACGGCCATGCCTCGGCCCGCAAAGCGGGCGACAGCCCGCTAGTGTTAATAAAAAGTAAAATTCACATATAAAGATAATTAATATATAGGTAGTTAATATTTTTAACTTCGCTTTCAACTGCGTAGTCATATCATGACGGGGGTTTTACCCTCCATTCGCTGGAAACTCACAGACCAGCTACTCAAGTTTATAACCTTACCAAAAGTTGAGTGGGCCTGAAAATAGTCAGCATCACGAGGATTCGAATTTCAAGATCACCCATCCATGTCCTAACCTCGTCGGACGTTGCTTAACTTCAGTGACAGAACGAAAACTGCAGTGTATTCACGTACCATGGACGCTGGCTTATGAATACCTGATTTGTTGTAATTTAAATTGTCACGCTTTTTTGTCAGCAAATGTTTTTTGAACCCAGTAACGTTAAAAAACATAAGTACTCTTACTTATAAATAAAAGTAAAACCAGGTATATCATAAAAAAAAATATTTTAAAAAAATATAAAAGTAAGTACTATTGTTGAATTTCAACACAATAAGAGGTTACACAGTTACACTGGTTAGACCGCAATGACCTTCTGGGAAGCCACAAACCTAACAAAAGTTGCAAGACCGAAAGTAGCTTATCAAACTTTCTTGACTTTCTACTTTTGATAACTGTCAAAATAAACATCGAGATTTTCGAACCTATGTAGAGATAAAAAAATGGTTTTTTTCATCCATTAACTCACAAACTAGCCAGCCGCATTAACCTCACCCAACCTCGATTGGGGCCACGAATTTTCTTGGGGTGAAAAAAATTGCCTCTGAAAATAACTTTCACACCACAAAAAGCCGACCTCCGTGGCTCAGTGGTTAAGAGCATTGGTTGCTGACCTGCAGGTTGCCGGTTCGAATTCCGGCCGGAGCGGAAAATATTCTGGCCGATTTTTTGCATTTTCGGAATGACATGGGTGTAAAGTGCCCTCAAGTAATGCGTAAGCTGCTTCGGGGCACAAATACCTTTTTTTTAAATATCTTTCACTTTACTCATACCATTGATGCTGCTAGACAAGAAATAGATAGTCACTTTCGTGATATCACAACTACTCAAACTCGCTTTACTAAATCTACACTAAAACCGAGACTTGAACCACCGAACTCCAGGTTACAAGTCCGCCACCTTATCGATCAAGCTACAGAGGTCGGTAATAATACCTTATTATTTCCTGAGAAGAAGATGAATATATAAGTATATGAATAAGTAGTGCTTTATTTAGACTGTTAGCGCAAGACAGGTAGTCTCATTATGCCAACAGTGATTTTTTGTTGTCGTTGTATATAATGTTTTTTTTTTTTAATTTCATTTACTAATATACCAGGTACCTATAGTACACAATATTATTAATTATACTCAACACATTCCAGGTAGGTATTATCATTAGGTAATTATATTCAATACTATTTTCCACGTTGAATTTTTGAACTTGCAATAATCCGTGCTCATTAGTATACGAAAAACACGCAGAATTCCGTGAATGATGCTTTGATATTTTTTCCACCGTTTCCTCTCTTCGTTCGCATCGTATACAACTTCAGCATCTGTTTGCTTTGGAGATTTCCCTCATTAGCAGCTCCGAAGGGGGCTTCCTGTTTCTTTTCTTCAGCAAATAGCGACGGTAGACAGGCAGGCACCGCCCGCCGCCCGTGCCTTTAATGAGATTACGGGGAAATTATAAATGAGTGCAGGAGAAAGAAAAGGCTCTCCAGAGTCTTATGAAATTTCACACAACACCTGCGCGCCTTTGCTGCGAGGAAATGTTGAAAAAAAGGTCGGCGATGTTTTTTTTCTTTCTTTGAAAAATGCTGAAATTGCTGAAGTCTTTTGCGACATTTTGTGTTTCTTGACGCTTCATGAAATAGCATAATATTGTACAGTTGAACATGGATATAAGAGAAACCTCGAAATAAGAGAACAATTTTCAGGTCCAATCTACCCCGCTATATAAGGGAAAATAACCTATTTATAAGAGAAACTTGGAAATAAGAGAAAAAATCTGGATGCCTCGGCTCCTTCCTCTTTTCATGTACAATTTTTATACGTGATATGTAGATGGTTTTAACCTGGTGATAAAACATAACCTGGTTATATTGTAATTTTTGTTCATTTTAAATTTTATTTTATATCATGTACCTATAGCAAACATATATTTAAATGCAAAATATATATAATATAACTAATACTTACTTTGCGAATTTCACCAGCTACCTATTAGATAACTAAGTTAGGATGTAAAGTGTACCGAGATATTTTTGCACGCTAATAAGTTAGGATGTTAAAAACACCTGATAATTAGAGGGTTTTAACCTCTTTACTTTGCGAATTACACCAGCTACCGATTAGAAGACACATTAACCTCACCAAGCCTGGATTGGACCGGAAATTCCACTTTCACAAACATGTTCTCCACCTGATCTGTAATAGAATAATCCATGGGGAAATTCTGCCCAATCCTTGAGATCGAACTCATCAACCCCATACTTATGAGCAGCAGTCACAACCGCTTTCAAAAAAGAGCCAAAGCCGGTGTTTTTTTCCCCCAAAACGACATTTCTGGCATATCGAAGGGAAACTCACTAATGAGAAAAGCTGTCAGAAAATAATTAGGAACTTTTCAAAACGAAGGAAAAACAAGAAGTGTTCGGGAGTTTTCCTAATGGAAGATATGAAAGAAAATACTGATGTCACTTCTCCTGTTATGACTCTTGAGATTAGAAAAGAAAGAACCTATAATTTAGACAGACGTTAGAATTGTTGCAGAGAAGGAAAATATATTTAAGAAAAGACGGATAAATAGAAACCTTTGAATTAAGGAGTGAAGAAGGGAGTAATTACTTGGAGGGGGGGGGGGGGGGGGGGGGGGTGGGAGAAATTATGACGATTGCCTCAAAATTCAAAGACAGGAGGTAGTTTACATGTTTCTTTCACACAACTTGTACCATTGGTGATGCCAGACCAGGAATAGAAAATCTACCTCCAAAACTTGCAGTCTTGATACAAAATATGTAGAATTATTTATACCTAAAACATCAAGAGAGGCAGATGCAGCTGCTGAAATGGCTTGAAGATCAAAACATGCAAAATACAATGAAATTGAAGAGATAGACAACATTTTTCAACCTATTGCTGTGGAAACCATGGGTGCTTGGAGCGTCGAATTTAAGAAAGGGTTAGACCATTTGGGAAAGAAATTGATTGGATTTACGGGTGATGCCCGTTACAATCATTTTCTCTACCAAAAATTCGTCTACCATTCAAAGAGGAAATGTTTCTTACATCCTTGGTTCCCTTCCAGAAGGACGGTCCCTGGGAGAAGTTTTTTTAAAATAAATAAAACATGAACATTGTATGAATAGTCGTAAAAAATCCCAAATTGAAGGATAACTTGTCACGTCCTGGCTGGGTTCGAACTCGCAACCCCTGGAACTCGTGGATTCACAGAGTGCTGCCTTTACCACGGAGCTACCGGGACAGACTCGCAATGTTATGACCAAAACAAAAGATACTCCCAAATTAAAGCTCTAGAAGTGAAAGGGACCAAGCTGTGAGTCGCAAGGAGTTATGATTCCTAATATGACATGAGACAACCTGCCAGAGCGCGTTCCTTCCCGTGGAGGGGTGACAATTACTGCCACATAAAATAAGAGGAAAATGAAGAAATATAAAACATCCATGGAGGAATGGAGGCAAAGGAAAATGAGAACATATTCTCCGACATATTGGTGAGAACTAAGAAATAAAACCAAGATGGTGTAATATTTCTGTACACACAAAGAGATTGGAGACATAAAAGTGGCAGCATGTAGTTTTCTTGACATAAAAGTTGCAGCATTAATGTAGTTTTCTTTAACTTGTGCTGTCAAAATATTTATTAGAAATGTGGCGTCGTTAAATGTTAAGGATTCATAAAGTTTGTGATGGGCGATGCGGATGGTACACTCATTTGGAGAAGCGGTTGTTTGTCGGCGGGAGGCCGCTTTCCAAAAGATTTTGTAGACTTTCAGTAAGGATAAGTAGTGCTTTATTTAGACTGTCAGCGCAAGACAGGTAATATCACTATGCCAAAAGTATGTGTTTTTTTGTGAAATTTTAGAGCCGTGAAAACGGAAAAGTGAGAAGTTTTACTCACACATCACTTGGACAGCTCTTTCATCTAAATAATCGAGTATATTGAAAGACGCGAAAATTCGAAGCCAAATAAAAATGGATATAACGAGAGGATAATCTTGTCATGTCCCGGCTGGGTTTCGAACCCGCGCGACCTCGGGAATATAATTTTAATTATCTAGATTCACAGAGTGCCGACTTTACTACTGAGCTACCAGGACAAATTGCCCGTGTACACTTTTCTGAGTCCCTGAGAGGACACCTGTCATGGACAAAAAAATATTACAGTAACGAAGTACGCGTGATTGTGCTAGTCTCCTTTGCGTACCCAGCAGATGAGCTTTTGAAAAATGGAGATGGACCATCGTCCAAAGCGTAATCATCACTTCTTCAGCTTAAAATGTACCTCAATTTCTTTTCTGTGATACAGGTTGTCTCTAGGAAGTGAAATTCTTGTGTACAAATGTTTGGTAGCAATTAAAATTAAGAGAAGAAATATAAAGTAATTTATTTATTACATTTTGTTTTTTTTTTATTCTAAATACGACTTTTTATTTATTTTATTTTACAGATAATAAATTTCTGCCATTTGCAATCCAGAGGGCAAAGTACTCAGAATACTTGAGCAATTTCCTCTCTGGATTACAAGTGACATTTTTTGGAATAAATATGATCGAGCCTTTGATTCTCCGGTATTTTGCTTACAAATGTTGCCAACTTTGTTTATAAATCCCATTGTTTCTTCTGCCCAAGGTCCGACCGTTTCTACAGAGACAGCCACGAAGATGAAATTATTCTTGATCTGGGAATATACTCGATGTTTCTTTTTTACAGCCTTCTCAGAAGCAATTTTACATTTTGTTTATATCATGTCACATGAAGTTTTTCCATTTGGCAATTTAGAGAGAACACTTGCTGTGTTACCTCTCTAGGTTCCAAAGGACAATAGGGGAGGAACCGAGTTCCTTCCCATCGACCTTTTTTTTTACCGACTTCCTTCCTGGTCATAGTTTTGACCTTACCGACTTGCTTCCCGTTGAGTTCCTCCCGATAACGACTTGCTTCCCGTTTACCTGGTCTAAAAGAAAAATAAAATGAAGGCCATGCCTTGGGTTTATAGTAGGGTTAGGTAAAATACAATGAAGGCCATGCCTTGGGTTTATAGTAGGGTTAGGTAAAATACAATGTAGGCCATGCCTCGCTTTTATAGTAGGGTTAGGTAAAATACATTGAAGGCCATGCCTTGGGTTTATAGTAGGGTTAGGTAAAATACAATGTAGGCCATGCCTCGCTTTTATAGTATGGGATTAGGTAAAGAAAGAAGGCCTTGATGCTAGTGAGAGATGTAAAAAATTACTTTAAGAAAAAATACTATACTATTTTGTGGATGCATTTCCTATCGTAAATACTCATAGTAGGTCTAGGTATTTTCTTTGCATTCCGGGATAGAAAGTCATTGATGTTATTTTACCTTTGATTTATTAGAAATTTTGTTTAAACTTTCGTTCAACTACATGTACAAAAAGGTTTCATTGGCAATTTGGGAAACTTGTTTTACCGTTCCGGACAATAGAGGTAAGACAACAGTAAATTCTAAAAGCAATCTTTTGATAACCTGGACTTAAAACTCTTATTCAGACTCTCAGACACAATATCCAGGGCTGAAGGTCATTGAACTGTGGTCCAGGATACGTTCTGGTCATTTTTAACTAAGTTATTATTGATTTATGTTTTTTGTTTTGTTAAAAAATGAGCAAAATGTGTTACCTAAAAAAATCCTTTAGACTAGTCTAGACTCTGGGAAATTAATAAACGAAAAAACTAGTTGTACAATGGAAATGCAAAAAGTAAATCTTACATCCGACTTTTTTAAATTTATTTTTGCTTTTGATTTTGCAATTTATTATTTGAAGTCTGGAAAGGCAAATACTTCTTTCTAACAACCTGTAGAAAAAGGACACGGTATGAAGAGAAGAGAGTTATTAATAAAATATTTACAGAGTAAATTTATATTAATGTTCTTTTATAAAATTTATAAAGCTGAAACTTTTTACCTTTTCCGAGTCCCAGACGTAACATAGATATTAGTCTTCATTTCCCAGGACTTGGCGAAACGACATTTTTAATGGGAGAATAGCTAATGCATGACAGGGACTGAGGAGAGAGAGAAGTGGGATGATATACATAACTAGCTAAGTCCCGGACTTTGTCGCCCTTGAGTTATTGCCCGTGGCTGGCGTCCTATTTGAATCATTATTGGACCAGGAAATCCCGATATCTTGAAAATGGTAATAGATTTTTTAATTTTAATAATTTTCTAGGAAGTTTGACGGTGGTTTAGGGGGGGTCAACTCTCATGAATATCTGTTACCGTTTAGCTGTGGTATTGTAAAAAAACAACTCCTAATAGGACGTTAACCACTTGACTACCAGTGCACGGTAATTACACCCTAAATCTAATCCTGTTGCATAATTTGGACCAAGGTTTTTTTACTTCCCTTATCCTATAATAAGGAAGGTATTGTATTTTTTAACACAAAATATTAGATTTTATTTAGCTTACTGTCTCATAAAATAAGAAACAATAAAACTCATCAGATATAGATAGCGAACCTGCGATCAAAATTGCAAAACTGATCCCCTTGAATCGACTTTTGAACGTTGTCCGAATGAGACATTCAGGGTTTTTCCTGTAAAATTTCCCCAAGATGTACACTACAGAGATAAATGAAGAGTTGGCTGGAAGAACCATCTATGTTACTTTTTCGAGATTGTTTTTTGCAGAACCTACGTGTTGTCTTTCATAGCCTAGTGAAGTCAGAATTCGCAAAAAATTGGTCTAAGTCGTTCAAAATTGGTAAAAAAAGGTAGGTAACTTGCGTGCTGTGGACACAATTTTCACTTTAAACCTCTTTCCTGAAAAGTACCATAAGTAACTTGCCATGCGGAAGGTCCCGGATTCCGTCATCCCCCGTGCCGACAAAAATTTGTATTCTTAATTTGTTTACAATTATTGTTTGTAAGGGATACCTTCCGGTACGCTCGTGTTGACCCAGCACCTAAATGGGAAGTATTGTGTCACTTCTCACCCATCAGAGGGGAGGCATACTACGGGATGGGCAGGCTACAACACAGATCACAAGCGTCTACAGTAGCTCCTGTTTCACGGTTACGAAAAAAAAAAAAAAAAAAAAAATAAATAGGTGGTTCTTCCATAGAACCCTTCAAATGTACATATAGAATTATACAAACCATAAATGGATGTATGCATTTCTGCGGCCTGAGATATACGAGTATGTACATGTAGATTGTGGATAACTAGATACATAGGTACCTAATTCCGTATTCAGTGTGCAGCAGAAGACATTTTATTACATTACTACCTTAGATAAGCCCTAGGTACAAGAGAGAGAGAGAGAGAAGAGAGGAGAAGAGAGAGAGAGAGAGAGAGAGAGAGAGCGAGAAGAGAGAGGAGAAGAGAGAGAGAGAAAGAGAAGCGAGAGTTAAAAAGAGACAAAGAAAGGCAGAGAGAGGGACAGTTATATTAACTGTGAGAGGAGAGAAAGAGATGCAACATAGGGAGCGAATAGAGTAGAGGGAAATAAAGAGACAAAATTGGAAGGAAGTCGAGAGAGAGGACACGAGGAGGAGAGAGAGAGAGAGACAAGAGAGGAGACAGAGAGAGAGAAAGAAAAAAAAGAGAGAAAGAGACAAAGAAAGAAGAAGAAAGAGAGAGAGAGAAGAGAAAGTAATTATAGAGATAAAAAGAGAAAAGAAGAGAAAGAAGAGAGAGAAGAGAGAAAAGAAAAGAAAGGAGAGAAATGAGAGAGGAGGAAGAGAGAGAGAAGAGAAGAGAGGAGAATGGAAAAACAGACGAGAAAGAGATATAAAGAAGAAAAATAAAATGAGAAAAAGGTATTGTGTCGTGTGAGAAGTGAGAGAAAGGGAAAATGGATGTATTAGAGGGAGAAACAGGAGACAATAAAAAAGAGAACGAAGATTTTTACTTGGAAATTCTCTCTTTCTCTTATCCTTTCTTCTCAGATGTTTACCGCGTTCTTATCTCGCGCTGATAAGAAGAACAGGAGAGTAGGAAAACTTCAAAGAATTTTATATTTATGTGTAAGGAAAATATAATGCCATTATCTCTTGGGAGTGTTATGGAGTGCGACGCTAGTCTTGTGTGTCTACGGGGTGAACGAATAATAATAATAAAAAAAAAAATAATGGACCAGTATATATAATTCCGTGTCCGTGAGTAGGTATTGATACTAAATCACGTGTCGAGGGATTATATGGACGCAAGACCAATTTCAGCTCCTTTCATGTCAACGATTCTATTTGTGTTAACGTCCCGAATGGGTAAGAAGACGGGATTGTACCCTCCGTCGCTTGGAATCGTGCAGCTACACACATTAACCTCACCAGCCTGGGTAGGGCGGATTGCCAGCTCATGTTCGGAGGGACAGAATTTCTGTGCAAAAGTCTGCTCAACCGAATCGAACTCAGGATCTTTGGATACGGGCATGGTAACAACCGTTACGCCAGGAAGTGGACCAGTGAAAACGGAAAACAGATGGAGAATTACTTAAAAAATGATGAGATAGACAAATTTTAGAACAAGAAGATATAGTAGGTAAAATCAAGGCACAACCAACTACAATGGAGAGGACAGTGGAGAATGTTCAATCTCTTCCACCAACCCTTAAAAGGAAATGGCACGTTGACACAACAGTTATGGTTTTGAGTCATCGCACTTGACCCAATTATCGGGTTTTCAGTAGCTGAGTTGATTGTCCCAAGGAATGAGGAAAACCCAGCCTCTTTTAAAACTTAAAAATAAATCCAGGCCAAAAATAAGATTAATAATGCATCCAGTATTCTTGGGACTTTTCCTCCAATCCCTCTCTAGACTACATCTACCAAATTTAATATGATTGTTCTTCGTAAATAAAGCTATAATTTATTTAGATTAAATAATACAATAATTATAATATCATCCTACTGGCTATACCCGGACCCGGGCTCACTCAGACTGATTGAGTGTTTGAGTAGCTGAGTTGTTATTCCAGTGAAAGAGGGGAAAAAAACCAGTCTCTTTTGGTTTTTGATTTTAAAACTTAAAAATGTATCCAGCCGAACCAGCCTCCGTGGTGTTATGACTACTGTCCGTAGCCCAGGGATCCCGAGTTCGACTTTTCGAAGAAAATTCTGTTCCCTCCAAACACGTGAGGCTGGCATTTCCGGACCTACCCAGGCTGGGTGAAGTTAATGTGGGTAGCTGGTACGATTCCCAGCGAATGGAGGGTAAAACCTCCGTCCTGACTACTTCAAATCAGGACGTTAAACCAAATAGAATCAACTGGTCACATATCTAAATAGAAGTCGCTGTGACGATTGGTGCTTCTCTTGTGGAACTCCAACCAGTCTACAATAAAATAAATAAAATCAAGTCGAAAATAAAATTCAGCATGTGCAACAATATTGTATGCACAAGTGTACACAAATATTATGTGTGTAAGTAGGAATAGGCCCCTTCATTTGAATGGTGAAGGCTCTTCGCCTACCCCGTATATTGTAGACTTCTTGTAACAGTGCAGTCACCCGGTATGTTGCTATCTTCTTCTAGCGCTGTAGTTTTTATTAGATTTCCAGAATAATACAACTTTAGAGTCTCTTTTGTATTTGAAATTTTCTTTTATAGCTCAAGGAACGTGTAAGACAATGTACCTACATGCTGTACTCGTTTCTTCGGGATATCAATGTTTCTCTTCCCAATGGAAGTTCTAGAAAACAAAATGGCGTCCTCGAGGCGGATACATACATAGAGATATACTGTTTTATTACCAACGAAGCCGTCCACATGTGAATTAAACATGTGAGACGGAACATTACTTGAAAAATGGTGAGTTTAACAAAAATACCTACCCTACAAGTGCTCTGGGATAAGTAACATTGGGTGTACTCGACTCTTACGAATATTTCATTAATATTAGTATTAAGACTAGGGTCACATTGTAAAATTGTGTATCTCCCGTTAACTTATTAGATAAATAAATAAATAAATAATAATAATCCAACTAGTTTATGTTAATTGTTTTATGTAACATAATAATACAGGTAATTTTTTTATATGTAATCTATGAATATTTACGATGAAAATCAATCTGCATTGAAAAAAAACAACGAAAATAAATAGTTATATAATACTGTTTATATTCACATTGATAAATAAAAAAACAGGCTATATTTACAAGTATTTTTGATATATAAAATGAATTAAAACCTGCCATACACATCGCCTAGATTTTTTATTTATTTAACACATGACAAGTAAAATGGTTCAAATATGTATATATTATAACAATGCCAGTTTACATAATTCATAATATTTTTAACTGCACTTATGCTAGTTACTTTTGGGTGTCATCATCCCACACTTAGGGTACCACCTATGAAGCATGGTCCTGGTGTCGTTTAGATAAAACGTTGTATTTGATCTAAACTTGATGTAGTAAAATTGTTAACGCCTTATACCTGTATTGTGTAGAATTTATAGAGCCCTATGAGTATTTTCTCTTTGAAGCCAAGATTTTTTTTTTAATCCAAGCACATCACCTTGAACGCACCTGTTAATTTTGCAGATAACTACGCTAGGTAAAACAACTGTATAACATTGATGTTTCAGTATTAATTCAAATGTTTTGTTGATACACAAGGTCAATTAGTCCATATTATGAGATCAAAACTTCTGATTTTCCATTACACTTGGATCTTCTAGACAAGATAAAACTATTGGACAACATAGGAACCTTGCAAGATGATCATTTTTTTTTTTTTTTTTTAATAAAGATTAAATAAATTGACGTAAAAAAAACACTGCCAATTATGGACACAATACTTTCTCAAGATTGCTTCACATTGTAAACACGTGCCAATTTTGAGATTTTATAGAAAATTACTTGTATCTCCAAAACGGCTAAATCGATTTTCTTCAATTTGTTTTATATGGTAGAATATCGTTTTTTCTACATTCTAAATTCTACAAAAATTTCTGTATCGGCAAGTTCGTGATCCTTATTTTTTTACTTTTTTGTCCAAAATTTTGGATTTTCTTAAATATCAGAGTCAAATTATAATTAATTTAAAATAAATATAAATAACCTATGTAAAGCAATAATATGCATATTCTTACAAAATTTCATCGAAATCGGGTGTACCGTTCACGAGATATAAGCGTTTAAGTAAAAATTTAGTGGTCAGGCGCATGGTCTCTTTCACCCAGAACCGCTAGTATGAATTTGATGAATTTAAAATGGGACCATCTACAGAATATCTCCTAAATGTGTGCAAAATTTCATCAAAATCGGTCGAGTAGTTTCCGAGATTTGCGCGTTACAAGGAATCGTTTTAACAGACCGACGGACCGACAGACGGACACAAAACCAAATTTACTCAGTAGGTTATGAAACGTCCAGAAAAAAATTGAAATCGGAGCAAAAAAATATTTTTTTTTACAAAAACGAACACAATACTTCCGATTTATAATATTAGAAATTTCTCGGAAGTAATATTTTGTGACCAGCGTATTTGATTTTTTTTAAGACAGAACAATAAAAGAAAATTTAAAAATAATAAAACAAAATTATTGTATGGCTAAAAAGACTAGAGTGCAAGGTTATTGTAAAAAAAATAGGTACCTACAAAAATTTAATGATCGGATAATCAGTTCTTCACTCAAGGACATGATAATGGACTAGTCAGTGGCCTTTTGCAGTACCTACTCAATACAAAAATCAACCTTCAGTCCAAATTCAACCCAAATATTCCAAATGGTTTTTGTTCATAAAAAGAAGCTCTTTTTTGTGAAATTCGAAAAAATTGCTTCAGTCGGTTTTCATAAAGTTTTGAGACCAAATTTAATGCTTTTCCTTGAAAGCAAAAGCGTTTCCTTCTTTGGAAGTAAATGGCTACCTGTTTCGCTTGGCCAAGCATTGCGAGCAAAAAGGAATGCTTATGAGTACGAAAAAGACCGATTTTATTGCTTTTTCTTCTATTTTTTCCTTCAGATATTTTACTGTTAATCACGAGCAATTGATTATTTTTTTATGAATACGGCCCACTTTATTTGATCAACATTTTTATAGAGTAAGCAGCCCCTACCAGCCTCACTGCTACTGATTCTAGCCATGGCTTATGTAAAACAGAGCCCGAGTAGTACCAAAACTTGGTGGGTTCCTTAACTTTTCTACGGTCAAGAAAATCTGAAGAACCCAATTCTTGTAAATCGTTGATTGAAACAATCCTGTCCTTTGTCCACGTGGCTGATTTTTCACATTAGCAAAGAAACAAAACAGAGGAAAAGTGTCTGCCTTTTGGATTTTCAGGTGAATTGTGACTTTGGTGTTTTTCGCTAAGGTTGAAGAACTTGTATGACATCAAACTTATCTTTTTCATTCGATTGTGATCTTGCAATCTGGAGGCAACTTCTCTTCTAGCAACCCATAATCCTTGATGTTCAAATTCTTCAGGTGCAAGAGTTTCAAGTTGTGGAGTTGCGTCAGATGCGGCAGACTAGCAGCGGTCACATTGCGGCAGTCTCCTATGTACAGATACTTGAGGGTATGCTTCAGGTAGTCGAGTCGCTTGATTGCCCTGTCATCTATCGTCTTCACATTGTCCAGGGTGATCTTGCTGACATGATTGCAGCCTTCGAAGTTTGAGAACCCGAAGTACATAATGGACGCCTGAGAGTCTGCCTTGACTTCTTCGATATAGAAGGTGCCTTCGACCTTCTTATCGAGCGGCAGAAGGTTGTAGTGACTCACGAATTCGGACTGGCCTACCCAGCGGATGAATGCGCCGTTTTTCATGATCCATTCTGCGCATGCGCGATCGGGTCCGACCTCTTTGCGACGGGATTGGGACACCCAGTTGAAGACGTAATTCAGGAAGGGGCGATAGGGCACGGTATGTGTCTTGTGGGTTGAAAGTAGGGCTCTGAGGGAAGATGCTGCTGGGAACATTTGCGAATGGTGCCCTCTGTAAGGTGAAAGAATTAATTCTGTTGACAATTTTGTGGACATGGCACACTCGTTTTTGGTTTTAGCTGACAGTAAAAGGAAATTTAAATTCTAAAAATATGGGATCTACATTAGTTTTATAGATGTAAATACATCTACTTCACAAATTTACATTATAGCAACAAATCTACACGTGCTACAGACCGACCCTCTTTACTGACTTTTTTTTTCGAACTCATTACAATATTCAATCAGAATGCATTAATTAGCATATTAGAGTTTTATTGTGCCCTTGAACATTAAGAAAGGGGTTTAAAAAAAAAAAAAAAAAAACAGGAATTTCTAGATGGGATACCTATCTCCTTGTTTAAGATAAATAATTATGTGTGGTCAAGAGGTCAGAAAAAAATAACTGCTTTTTTTTCAGCTGGGATATCCTAGACAAGGGGGTTTCTTGTATCAGTGTAGGGGAGGATTATAACATTTTCAACCCTTCAGTTACATGCACTCGTCATTTTTTTTTTTTTTTTTTTTTTTCTTTTAATAAATAGACCTGCATGATTTTCTTCGATTCATTTCAGACGCGATATTGCTTGAATATCATCGCATGTACTAACAATATTGAATACCTAATTTTGCGATCTTTGATGATAAATAATTCAACAATTATTAATAATAATCCAAATTTCGTGTCCGTAAAAAAATCACCAAGACCACATATCACGGTGGTGAAAAGATTAAATGGACGCCCATATCAGGGCTACTCTCATGTCCAACTTTGATAGTTCATTTTGAACATTTGCAATCGCGAGTTCTACATAAAAGGATTGGATTTCCAGAGACTGCTGGTTGTATTGTTGAAGTTTAATAAGGTTCATTGTCATGCGCGGATATAGCCCTCTTGTACTGGGGGGGCACGATCGCACAATATACCTAACTAGCGGGTTGCACCCGCCGCTTCGCAAGCCTATCACACACACATACACCCACCACACCACACACACACAACACACCCACCACACACCCACCACACCACACCACACCACACCACACCACACACCCACCACACACACACACACACACAAACCACACACACCACACCAAACACACACACACAAACCACACACACCACAAACACACATCACACACACACACAACACAAACACTCACACAACACACACATACACACACAACACACACACACACACAACACCACCACCACACACACCACACACACAAATGTCAATATTTTTCGTGTCACCCATCCATTTCTTGTCCTTACTGGAGCTCAAGAATGGCTCATCAGAATTTCGCGATCAATTTGTCAAATGAAGACTACAACCCTTGCAAAAACATTCTCGCTTTGAGTTGATAGTTCGTCACGACATATTTCGAGAAAAAATGTCAACCAGGTCAAAAAACGTAAACGTTTTTGTTTACCCATCCATTTTATGTCCTTACTCAACGTAGCTCAAGAACGGGTCATCAGAATTTCGTGATTGATATCTCAAATGAAAACTTGAACCCTTGCTTAAAACTTTCTATTTTTGAGTTGATACGCCGCCGCCGTGGCGCCGCGCCGTCACGACAAATTTTGAGAGAAAAAAATGTCATTTCGGTCGAAAAATGTGTTTTTTCTTGTGTCACCCTTCCATTTTTTGTCCTTACCCCGTTTAGCTGAACCCTAGAGATATATTCCCTGATCCAAATGGACCTATAGGTAAAATTTCAGGTTTCTCGAACAATCTGTGTGGATTTGACAACTTTATTATTTAGTTATTTCTTATTGGTCTTAAAATTGTGAATTATTGGGAATTATTTTGATCCCGTGCCCCCCTAACTTATTGAGATTTTTTTTTACGGGATTAGTCTTAGAATTGGGAATTATTTTGGGGCACGTGCACCCTTAACTTAATCAGATCTTATTTTTACGGGATTAGTCTTAGAATTGGGAATTATTTTGGGGCCTGTGCGCCCCTAACTCATTGAGATCTTTTTTTATGGGATTAATCTTAGAATTGGGAATTATTTTGGGGCCCGTGCCCCCCTAACTCATTGAGATTTTTTTTACGGGATTAGTCTTAGAATTGGGAATTATTTTGGGGCCCGTGCCCCCCTAACTCATTGAGATTTTTTTTTTACGGGATTAGGTATAATAAAATTTGAGAAACGCCGCTTACCGAAAAAATCTGGGGGGGCACGTGCCCCCCGTGCCCCCCCCTATATCCGCGCATGTTCATTGTCATTACATTTTCCCCCTTTATATTGGTCTTTTATATTCTTAGCCCTGCAATTAACCACATCTTTACAACAGCATGGTAAGAGATTTCTTTGTTTTCACATTTCCAAGATGAACTAATATTGAGATAATTGGATACTGTGCTCTTTATTATGTATGATCTAGCCATAGATATCTCTCTCTTTCTCTCAAAAAATCTCATTACTTCTACAGGGTATGCCATTATAAAGGAGTCATTCAAATATCTCGAGAACTACTGACGATAGAAAAAATCTGTCCATAGATCATTCTCATAGCTCTTAAGGAGACACTTAATTGTAATATTGAAAAGTTTCCTAGATGACCCCTTTAAGGTTATTTCAAGGTTAACTTTGCTATTTTAAATGGCACCCCTATTTTTGCATTTTTGAATTATCCACAAAATTTTAAGTCCAAACAAATTCTTGCTTGTAAATTTTGTCACCCAGTTTCTCACCTTTTGGGATTGTGGGATTTTTTCCGTCTCAGACTATAAGTGCGGCAAATCAAATCAGTTAAATTTCAGGTGCTGAACACGATAGTAGTATTGGTTTTTCATTTTACTTAACTTTTGGGTCTCAAGTATAGTGGACGCAAAAAATTAAGTAACATGAAACACCAATAACACTATCGTCTTCAGCACCTAAAATTAGACTGATTTAATATGCCACACAAAATCTTGCACTCTCAAAGGGGTGTGACAAAAATTACAAGTAAGAATTTGTTTGAACTTGAAATTTCGTGTAGATTTCAAAAAATTCATAAAAAAATAGGGGGTGCCATTTGAAATTCCAAAGTTGACCTTCAAATAACCTTGAAGAGGTCATCTAAGAAACCCCTGTAGAGCTATGAAAATGATCCTTGGACTGATTTTTTCTATCGTCAGTAGTTTTTTTTTTCTCAAGATATTTGAGTGTCTTGTTTATATTGGGACACACTGTACATACCTTGACTTGAGCATTCACTGATTGGTTAATATTTAGAATAGTTATAATAAAAAAGAAAAAATTACTTTCTATACCTTACAGGTAATAGGAAGTAATAAAACTTTGGACACAGAATCTCTTTGAAGGATGGATGTGTAATATTTTTTTCAAAAAAAGGTATCATTTTAATTATTTTGAAATTACCCCAAGATAAAAAATTAGTTATCATATTTCTTTCATTAATTCACAAACACTCAAACTCTTTTAAAGACAAACTTTTGGAGAAAACCAATTTTTTACAATTTTCTGGAGCGATGCTGGACTTTCCGGCATTCCATACTGTTGGATGCCAGACTGATGGACTTCTACTGAAATTATATCAATAGAAAACTAATTGTTGAATTATTGACATCTTGATTTCAAGTGGTACAAACTCAAGTTTGTACCACTTGAAATAACCCCGCCCTTTAGGTAGGACATTATTGTTATTTTCTTTTCTTTTTTTTACTTATTTATTTTGTCATTTGTTTGTTATTTTTTCTTCTGTCTTTTCTTAATTTTATACTGTTGCATGTTTGTCCTCCTAATAAAGCTTAAAAAAAAAAAAAAAAAAAAGTTGTGCAGTGTGATGTTTCCAGATTATTTATGGCACAGATTATAAATAAATGAATGTGTAGTAGCTATCTGCCTATCTGACCTACTAATATCTAGTCTAAATGAGAAAATAATTACTATAGAATTTTTTGTAGAAAATAGCTCTACTACAAGGAATTAAAACCGCATTTTTTTTTTTTTTTTTTTTTTCATCCAATTCACCCATGAAATACATAAGACCTGTTTGACTGCTGGAATAAAGGGACTTCTCAGTCTTACCTTGACAGTCTTACAAAGTATATTCTATTATAAACATCTTGTGTAGTCACTGTGGCAGAGCGAGTTAGCGTGCTAGGCATTGCACACATGGTGACCTGGGTTTGATTCCCAGCGGGGGAGGATTTTTTCTGCTCTGTACTTGGATGTTCGGGGTCCACTCATACCTCGTGAGGAAAAATGAGTAGCTGCTTTAATGTGAAGCAGCTACCAGTGGCAGAATCTTAGGCAAAAAAATAATACAAGATATTGTAAATTGTAAAAGTGGTGAAGTCCTATGATTCTGCGCTACCCACTAAAATTGTGACATAATAACACAAAGAAAAAGCATTATTATTATTATTATAAACATCTTGTAAAACTTACTCAAGGGACAGGATTCTTTTTTTTTCATTTACCAAGGTTGTTCTTAGATTACTCCCTTGTAGAGAGGTAAATTTGACCTGGAATTACTTCTCCTTTATCCAAGTTTCTCTTATGCAGTAGAATCTTGCTAACTTGAAATTGCAATAGATCAAAAAAATTGTCAGCTTGGAAGAACTCTCCGGCCCCTATCAAACTTCACTCCTCATTAAAAATTCTGATCACTCAAAACTCTTGATGACTCAGATAACCATTCTGTCCCTTAAATTTCAAGTAGCAGGATTCTTCTGTATCTAGTTCTCTTATATACAGGTTCAACTATGAATTTTAGGCTTCTTATATTTTGTAAAATAGGTATGAGTTGAGACACTTGTGTTGTCAATTTGCTTTTTCTTGATATTGAGCTAATGGCAAGAAATTTTTGTGTAAATTTGCTAACACTGTTCATTTCTAGACAAAACATTGAAAGTCCCAACTTCATAATTTCTGGAATCCACCCCAAAAAGTCAAAATGTTACAAAAGCACAACAAGAGTCATATGCAGAGTCCTCACTGTAGGGATGACTGAGTCATTTGTCCCTTTAGCTGATTTTGTTATGCAGAGACGTTTGTTTGAAGCGCCTGTTTGCATGGGCATTCAGATGTCTCTTGAAAAAAGAGATTTTAATAATTGTCAAGGTTGAATTTTTCCCTATAGCAAGCTCGGGACCACCCTACAGTGAACCCTATAGTTATAAAAAAAATGTCTCTGCATACCAGCCCAAGTCATGTTGTATGCTACAGCACAAAGTGCCAATTTCATTAGAATATCTGACAACCCATTCCCATATCTTCAACTGCTTTATTTCTTTCTAGAATCTATAGCTATTGTTGCTCTGACCCATCCCAGTATTCTAAATAGGAACAATAAAAGTAAAAAACAGATACCCATGTTTACATAGGTATACAGTACACTATTGCATTCACTTGTGCACAGATAAATTTCTGAATCTGGCACCTAGCCATTCAATGTGTATGGATTTAATTTTTAAGTTCATGATTACCTCTATACATTAACTGTATTATTAACTGGGGTTTTACATTTCTTTCATCAAAATTATGAAATTGAGGAGTTTCATCATTTTTGTGTCTTCAGGTATGGTTCTAGAATATAGGGATCTAACTAAACTTCTTGAGAATAATTTCAACTCTACCATAAGTTCTATTGAAAATACTCTGCCTACCTGGGGGCTGGTTACTGATTCTGAAATGTTAAATTCACAATGAAAATAGAAATACTTGAAGGAAAATCAGAAAATAGGAAATTATCTTATCACTAGGATTAGGATTGGAAAAATGAAATTTCATTTCCATTTGTTTACATTTTTCAGTTTGAAATTCAGTCGAGTTTTATGAGAATCAACCGTTCTAAACAGTGGATTTCAAATTTGAGCTCACTATTTTTTCACAAAAAAAAAATACGCAGTGGTAATGTTAGGTAGGTATTATGAACTGTAAAGTGGCGATCCAACTGAATGCTACATTTTCGGCGAAGATAATAGACAAATTGGAATCTTAAGTAATGACTTAGCATGATTTTTTCCCCATCCAAGAGCGTAAATAGACGTTTTTGAAAAAAAAAAAAAAAAAAAAGCAATGAGTTATAGCAATGAGTTATAGGTTTTTTATATGAATTTCGTAAAAATCATTTTAATTCTGAAGGAATAGTGGAGCATGAAACACTGGACAGCGTTGCACAATCAGGGGAGGAGTTACAAGACTTTTTTGTAATACCTCTGTAGCGCGAAGTCTCGATATGCGTATTGTCTTAGGGCAAAATTTGAAATAGACAAAAGCGAGTTCTTCTTAAGACTAGTTTTCCCCATCCAAGACAGGCCCATGCCCCGTAAGGGGTGCCGAAGGGCTTATTATTATATACCTAAGGGCGGAATTTTTGTAATACCTCTGTGACGCTAAGTAACGGATTGCGTAGGCGTACTGTGTAATAAAGGGAAAATCGACGCTTAGCAATGACTTGTGATATAGAATTTGTCTATAATTTCGCCCTAAGACAGGACGCAATTCGAGACTTAGCGCCACAGAGGTATTACAAAAACGTGTATTAATTCCGCCCCAAATTACCTACCCAAATCTATTCCAAATTTTGTGAAGTCTCGGTCGGGTGTTCTTATATCTCACAATAATAAACACTTCCAGTACAGGATTCCAATACAGCAGAGATTTTATTTACCTAATGTTTAGGTACCTATTTCATAATTTCGCGCAATGTAAACATTATCTTGATAGGTCTGTGGTTTCATTCTAGTTAATTTCTAATTATTTCAGAAAAACCAGTAAATTGTAAATTATAAACAGCAGAAGGAAATTTGAAATCCTCAAAACAGAAGAGTACCGATCAGGCGCGGCCGGTAGAAACATAATTTTGGAGTGCTGCAACATAAATCAGACTAAAGAGAATTTGAATTTGTTTACCATGCCAATCATAATTTTTATTGATATTAACACACTCATTCATCATAAAATAAAAATAATAATTATATAATTATAAGCTTCTTATGAGTCTCCTTGCTCCTCTTACTCTCAACCTTGTGCTTTCAACCAAGATAGTATTTGGGAATAGGCTTTGTTCCACTTTGTTGAGAGGTTGAATGATAATCTCCTCACATACGAATATTTGTCATATTCTTTGTGGAGCACAACTTCTATGGTACAGCCAATCATAATAATTATGCATTTTTTATTCAAGAAAATATGTATGATAATTTTAATTTTGTACGAGCGAGGACTCTTCTTTTCTTTTCGTCCTGGGGTGCTGCAGCTCCTTGGCACCGGCCGCGCCTGGTGTTGAAACTTCCACAGCAGAAGGCCCCCAGGATTGGCTGTTGGCATGAGAAGATGAAAAATCGTTTCCGAAAGAAAATTCCTTCGAGAAAATTCTCCTGACATCATGAAGTACGAACTTTCATTTCAGAAAATAATGTTATAAAGAAAATTATTATTAATTAGTTTTAAAACTTAGCCGGAGCGGAGTCTTAAATTTATGAAATGTAAAACCGTATTATGAACTTGAAGAAAAAGATGAAAATGAAGTTAGGGTTTGAAAGATGGCGGGAGAGAGAGAGTATAGATAGACAGAGAGAGAAAATGAGAGAAAGAGAGAAATAGAGAGAGGAAGAAAATTAGAAAGGGAGGAAGAAAAGAAGAATGAGTAAGAGAAAGAAAGCTAAAACAAAAAGTAAGAAAGAGATAAAAAAAAATATACCGGGTGAACCATTTTGATCGATTAAGTCGGATATCTCGGAAACCACTGTCGATAGAATTTTTTTGGGTTAGGAATGATATTTATACCCTTAAAATAAAAAGAAAAACCTAATGTTGAACTTTCGCAGATTCTCAGATGGCCCCATCAAAATTATTTCACGGTCAACTTTGGAACTGTGGAATCCCAGTCCTTTAACATTTTTTCTATCTTTAGTGGTTTCCTGGATATTTGACTGGATCTAGTAAACGGGTTCACCCTGTACATTGTACAAGTCAGGGAAGATTGGAAGTTATGAAGAAAGAAGGCAAAGTTTCATGTTTCTTTCTTCAATTTCCTTTCTTCAAAATTCTTCATCTTTTTTCCAACAGAGAAAGAGAGAGAGAGAGAAAGGAGAGAGAGAAAGAGAGATTGAGCGAAAAAAGAAAGAGAAAAAAGAAAAACAGCATTCTCTCCCTTTCTTTCTTTCCCTCTTGTCTTTCTGTGTTTCCGTGGCATATTTAATATCAGTGCCGAGTCAGGATGTAAATATTAAAGTCTGCCTTTTCTGAAAAATGGCTTGGAAGTTATTAATTATTATCTTACGGATATAATATTTCTTGCGTTGTCTCCGATGGAAGTATCTTATAACCAAGATATTAGCAATATATTTAATTTTAGCTCCATTTCCACTATGGTGGAGCTATTGTACAGCATCCAGCGTAGAGAGCACGTTAAGTTCATCCTGTAGTTGGTGCGTTACCTACACCATGTAGTTGGCACCATGTAGAGATCCGTTGGTTCGAATCCACCCAGTACATGAATTTTTCCTCATTAATTTGAGTTTTTGGCCACATAATAAGATTTTGAGGGTTAGTGGTAGAAAATGCTTTGAGCATTAACCTCGCCTGGTGGTTACCTTCCACTAAAGAGTATTATTATTATAGTTGAAAGTGACATGAAACCAGTGTCTTTATTGTTTTCCTTATTATATTCAATAAGTTCCGCTTACACACACAGTAATTTGAGTTCAATCCTCAGCAAAGTAGAACACCAAACATACAAGTGACTGCACTTGGATGTCCGGTGTTCTCTCGAACATACCTCGTGAGGAAAATGAGTAATAAAGGTAAAAGTCATTAATTCAATTATTCATATAGTTACCTATGTTTTTGTTACTGTACAAGTGTACATATAGTTACCTATGGCTTTTATGCCTTAGGAGCGCACTAAGAAAGGATTTTTCAGCTAAGATAACTTTTATTATCACTGTTTCTTTACTTCAGTAAAAAAAATAGAATCAAATAAAAGACACATTTTAAGATTACATAAAACATTTAAGTATTTATTTTGCGGAAAATGACGTTAAAGGAGATACAAAACATAACTCAGTTTTGAATGCAAATAATAACAATTAGTTACAAAATGTTAGGTAATTTAGGTATTTACTTAAGAAATTTACTTAAATTCTATCAGAACACACGAAGACATGAGAACTATTTTCACTTCTTTTCAACAAATTCAACTTCATTTTTGTAGTGAAAACTTTTTTTTTGAGTGAAGTTATTTTTTTCGTTTTTCGAAAAATTATCTAAGAATTTTTTCTTAGTCTTATAATGTTTCCTGGAGTTGATTCTGAAAAAAAAAAAAAATAAAAAAAAAAAAAAACTGGACACCCTGTATACTTGTATACCTATCTATGTGTGTAGGTACGTTGTACGTATATACCTATGGTACATTATTTATAATCTCTCCTGAAGTTCTTGTGTCTCCACCCTTTTTTGTCGAGAACAAAAAACTTCTCCGAGTTAAATTTCTATTATATTTCTTCTTCTTTTCCCTTCTTTCTTCTGCCTTCGTAATTAACAATTTTCTTTATTTTTCCATTTTCTTTCTGCAATTCGCTTTTATTTAATACAATAGAGAAGGGCGGGAACCCTTTGCTTTCTTTATCGTCGTCTTTTAGTTTGCTTTCTCTTTTTGTTTTAAAACACTGGTAGCTCTGTGAGATAAATTGTTTTTTTTTTTTACGGCCGCCGCAACCGTATCAACTGGTAAAGCATTTTAAAGAAGACGGTCGTGCGCATCATTCGTTGGAAACTTACCAACCTGCTATACATATATACCTCACCCAGCCTGGGTTGGGTCGGGATTAGCCAGCACCACGAGGATTCTAATTTACATGGTCACCCATCCAAGTCCTAACCTCGGCGATAGAATTTTTTTAATCAACATTCTCTTGACGTTAGCTGATGACGTGCGGTACAGAGCTCTGAAGTAATGCGAAATCGGTTCTGGGGCACAATTACCTTTTTTAATAAAAAAAAGTTAATGACGTGCTTAACTTTACTTTAAAAATAATGTGAATAAGAAGGTTTTGTTGTTGTTGTAAATTATCAATCCTTGATCCTATCTTAGAATTAAAAAAAGTGAGTTTTCAGCTGACTCTGTGCTGTCTTATTGCACACCCAAATGACGTTATACCGAAAGCATTTTACTTTTCTTCACAACTCTTTCCACCTTTTTTGTTCCCTCTTGGAATTTCCCAAATCTCTCCCTCTTCCTCCTCCCTTGTGTGCTTGGAATTTATTATTTAATGATGCTGACACAAGGCCTTTTCTCTCCGAAAAGAAAAAAAAGGTTCTTTTTGCCTGCTTCCTTATGCTTAATATTTTCTTTTTCTGTTTCTCCTTTTGCTTTATATTCTCTTCTTCTATTTCTCCTTATGCTTAATATTTTCTTTTCCTTTTTAACTTATACTTCGTATTTTATGCATCTTTTTTTCGTGATGCTTAGTATTCTCTTCTTCTTTTTCTACTTATGCTTGATATTTACTTTTTCTTTTTCCCTTATGCTTAGTCAGAGCGCCACACCAAACCTTAATCCATAAAATTAGCGTTTTCCTCCAAGAAAGGCAGTAGTGAAAGGAAAAAAAATGCTCCTCATTGTTTATTTGTGCCATGGACATTGATAATCCCTGAATTATTTTTCTCAGATCCTCAATAATCAATGAACACCTTATTACAAAAAGTTATCATATTTGTGTTAATCACAATCGTGATATCACAACAACTCAAACTCATTTTACTAAATTTTTGCTTTACTTGGGACTTGAACCACCGACCTCCAGATTACAAGTCCTTATAGATCAAATTTGTATAACTTTCTCTCTCAATGATGAAAATTAGGGTATCTTTAGGTTTAGTGCATAGTCACTAAAGGCCTAATTTAACACGGCCATTAGCCATTAGATTATGTATTAAGTTGTGTGATTTAATCTGTTCATTAGCGACTATTTTATTAATGTCTGTTTATTATCGGTATTGATTGTATTTGAGTCATATAAGATTCCTGGATTAGATAATGTTCTCACTGAATCTTAGAAATCCGCATTCAAATGACTCGGCAAACAAGTAAACTCCATTTACACAATTATTTACAATCACTGAAAGACAACACATCTATCACAACCACCCCTTCAATTTCTTTCTCCTCCAGAAAGCGGTTTGAAATATCGTTTGGAACAATCCCAATTCCAACACCCAATAATGAACTCCCCTTCAACCGACAATAAAACAATGGAGAATTTATTTCCCACTCTTAGAAAAACAAAATTGGGAGGAAAAAAGAAACGAGGAAACATTTTCTAACTTTTTCAAAAGTCAATGTTTCTTCACCCATTTCGACCGGTCGGAATTCTGAATTGACATTTTTGTGGGATCTTTTTTAGGCTACACTTTTCCTCTTTGCCTTTCTTCATGTTCGCATTTCTCTTTGTATTATTCCACCTCTACTTTTCTTCATGTTCGCATTTCTCTTTGTATTATTCCACCTCTACTTTTCTTCATGTTCGCATTTCTCTTTGTATTATTCCACCTCTACTTTTCTTCATGTTCGCATTTCTCTTTATATTATTCCACCTCTACTTTTCTTCATGTTTGCATTTCTCTTTGTATTATTCCACCTCTACTTTCTTCATGTTTGCATTTCTCTTTGTATTATTCCACCTCTACTTTTCTTCATGTTTGCATTTTTCTTTGTATTATTCCACCTCTACTTTTCTTCATGTTCTCATTTTCCTTTGTATTATTCTACCTCTACTTTGCTCTCCTTTGTTTATGACCTTCTTCTTCTTCCTGCTGCGAATTGAAAATAGCATAGTAAAAATAAGAGGGTTTTTATGGAAGGGATTTTAGAAAAACAAGAACAAAGATATTAGAGAGAGGAGTGAGAGAGAGAGAGGAGTATGAGTGTGAGAGAGAGAGAGAGAGAGAGGGGAGACGAGAAAGAAACAATCTACATTTAAATTGAAGAAGATGGGAAGGACTAAGCAAAGGAGATAAAGACAATGGGAGGAGGAGAAAAAGTCACAAAAACTTTTAATAGATGTTTTTTAAAAGGGGAAATGGCTTAGCTATTTATTTTCATTTTATGACTTTGCTGAGCCCCTTTTCCCATAGAATCTGAAGAGTCAGGTCCTTGACTAAGGAGGGTACTAGTTTGAAATCTTGCCAATCACCATGGCTCAGTGGCTATAAGAGCATTGGTTGCTGACCCGGATGTTTCGGGTTCAAATCCCGGCCGGAGCTAAAATGCTAACCGAGTTTTTCGGTTTCCGGAATGGTATGGATATGATGGTAAAGTGCCCTGAAGTAATGCGAAAGCGGTTCCGGGGTACAACTACCTTTCTTTAAAAAAAAAAAACCTGAAATCTTTAAGAGATGAGGGTCAAATTATAAATAAATAACATACATCTGATACATCGAGGCTTAGAAAAGACAATCCCTTAGAGGAGATCTTTTTTTTTTTTTTTTTTTAAATAAATAGCTTTAAAAAAATAATTATATATGACCTATTTACAATCCATTGAAAGAATCTAAACATCAAGAAAGACAAAGATTTTCCGTATAAAGCCTTGTGATTGGTAGAGGCAAGAGAGTCTCTGGCAAAAAGCATTTTCCACCAATCAGAGTGCCCAATATGAAATGCCTGCACCCGAGTTACGGCGCGAGGCATGACTCTATGTTTCCTAACTCTACTCTGCACAATGAGGCATTGCCGTACATTGTTTTGCGGCGAAACACGGCGCCATGTACGAAATATCTCGAATAAGGGACCATCTTCCCATATTATAATCGTAATCCTCTTTTTAATCTGGCCCTAAGTATCACTGTGACCCTAAACCCAACATGAACTGGTGAATTTAACTATTCCGAAATTCTACAGTCCTTTTTCAAGAACCTCTAACTCCGACCTATGTCTAGAACATTATAAAAACAAAGATAAAGTCCTTTATTCAACCTCTTTTTCTACCATCTTCTCCATCTTTATCTCTTTCTCTCTCTCCTTACCTCTCTCTCTCTCCTTCTCTCTCTCCTTACCTCTCTCCCCCCAGACTCTTCCACCCAACCCCTTTTCCCCATTCTCCACTCAGTTAAGACTTTCATAACATTACTGGAAAAACTTTGCTACCATTCTATTTTATTATCTTTTTCTTTTTCGAGTCTATTTCCTCGCAGCCTTTTCGCTTTATGGCATTTTCTTTTTTTTTCCCGTTTCAGAAAGAGAGACAGAGGAGAGAGTTCTACACTAAGAGGAGCCCTGGCCTCCTTTGTTTCAAGGAAAAGACACTTTTCCTTCAGAAGCCAATGGAATATAGACTTAAAGAGACAAATGCAATGTAGGTATTTCATCACGCAATGGACTTAAAAGGTGCTTATTTATAAATATACGATATGCTAAATGCCCAACATGTGCTAAATATAAAAAATAAATAAAAAATACAAGTGTATTACATACCAAATTCCAAGTATGTAGGTATCTAGCTTCTACTGTTCCAGTTTATCAACACATAGACACACGGGACAATGGCTGAAAATTTGGATCCAGGCTCTGCGGACCCTAAAACTATATATTGTAAACTGACGACCTATGTAATTTTTTCGTAGATTAATTCAGTTTCCCTCCTATAAGGTAACGCAAATAAAAAGAACTAGAATATATCAAGTAGGTATTTCTTCCTAGAAATTTCTAATATTGGAATTCTGAAGTATTGTGTTCGTTTTTGTATTGCTTTTACTGCTCTGCCTAGATAGCTGATTAGCGCTGCAGCGCTGGTCAGATATCGATCGCCATGTTTAAAACCTGTGTGGCAACGAAGTACCAGTAGTGAGCTAGTCAAACGCGAAATAAAGAACCTTCCCTTACTCCTTGGAGAATTCGCCTACGAATATAGAGAACGAGGGAGAAATATTAAGGACTCGAGAAATATAAATTTTCCCCGTTAGAATATATTTTCCGACTTTTCTCCTCTTATCTTTTTTCTCCAGTATACCCCAGGGTCTTTTTCTTACAACCATTTTCTGCTTTCCACGTTCTCCGAGATAAAATTCTTTCTCGCTTTCTTTATAAGCTTTCTTAATTACTCCGCTTCGAAGAAATTTCGCTTCGGTATGGAGAGGAAAGTACTCCACCCTCCCATGAAAAAAATGAAGAAAAAGACCAAATTTGCTCAGGAGGTTATGAAATGTCCAGAAATATGAAAATTTGAAATCGGAGCAAATGAATATTTTTTTTTACAAAAAAGAACAACAATACTTCCGATTTCTAACATTAAAAATATATCGGAAGTAAAATGTAATTAAAGAAATATAAAGCCAGCGTCGATGGCATGTTGAATACACCGGTTCCCTTCAGAACACCGAAGTTAAGCGATATCCAGCGAGGTTAAGACTTGGATGGGTGACCATTCAAACTCTAATTCTCGTGACGCTGGCTTTTCCCGGCCCCACTCAGGCTGGGTGAGGTCAATGTGAGTAGCAGGTTTGTGAGTTTCCTGCGAATGGAGGGTAAAACCCCCGTCGTGATATGACCATGGCAGTTGAAAGCAACGTTAAACCCCACCTAAAAAAAAAAAAAAAAAAAAAAATATAAACCTCTCAAAAAAATATTTTGGAAAAACAAAAATATTGTTGGGTGGTGGGATTGAACCCAAGGATAGTGGAGTGATGACGCATTCATTCGTCCACAAATTTTGTCAGCTCAATTTCGAAAAAACCAACCGATAACAATACTTTCTATACCTTATAGGTAATAGAAGGTAAAAAATTATGCTGGCCTATTTGTGTAGTCCTGAGCTGCGCTAAACTATTAAGTTTTTATGACAATTTTTACATTCAATATTACAATTTAGGCGTAATGCCCCATTAAGTATGATGTAAAAACCAACTGATCATTGCACATGTACAATGATAGTTGAGTTTTTCAAATCTTCAATCAGTGGATCTGTTTTGTTTATTTGTGTTTGTCACGAGGTCTCGTAATCTCGTTGTTATGTTCCAGCTAGGTTTAAAAGACACGACCTCTGGGTTACCAGACAACTTGACCACTGAGCTAACGGGACAGAAGTATTATAGAAATTATTATTTTGATTTACAACTACTTGTACCAATTATTTTAGAATTAATATTCTTAACTTTTTCCTTTTCGGCGAAAACGTGAAATGGCTTCAAGAACGGACAAAAACATTGAACAAATCAACACTCTTGTCCGTGAAGACCTTGCCGAACCATCGATCAAGTTTTTGAGAGAAAAAAAAAAAAATATAAAATATTCTTAACCGACCAAATACAATGGTTAATGGATTATTAAAACTTGGACTTTAGGTTAGTAAAATAAAATTTGGATTAGTTCAACTGTTGAAAAAAATCAAAAAAAGTATTCTCTCTGATGCAAAGGAATTTAAAAATAAGATATCTCGTCCATAGATAGGCACTTGGGCATTGTAGGTTTGAGCACTAAATTCGGGGTTTGCTGCCCAAAATTAGCACAAAATACCCATGTAAAAAAAACATTACATTTTAAAGGTGGTGGTCCTGGCAAAATGGACCCGGCATTGTACCCATGACAGAACCCGCGTTTCCTCTCTGAATGTCTATGCTAATCTTCTGCATGAGGAAACTGCGGGCTCTAGGTTCTCCTGTTATAGCAGTTATTTTATGACAAAAATCTTCACTAATTTAATCGCTTCTTAGCAAAATGTACCCATTGTTTCACCAGCAAAAAAAAAAAATCTATGAATTTATGTACGAGTATATTTACAAAAGTCTGTACTCTGTAGTTCTGTACCACCCTACTCTAAAGTTTTCAAATCATATTTTTGATACAATCATAAAAATCGAGGCAAAAAAATTTGTTGTCAAAATGATAAAGTTTCAAGTCTATTTCACAGGCAAAAAATCCAGATATTCGTGCATAAAATAAAACCAAAAAGTTCTTTCTCCCTAATGGTGGTAAAAAACAAAGTTTTTCTCTCGGTTATAACTTTTGAGAAAGAGAGAAAATTTGTTTTTATTACAAATGATAATTATTCAAAAATGTACCAAAAAAACCCCCGAAAATATATAATTTTATTTCATTCTTAATCCTGAAACGTATAATAATCTGTGTGCATGTATAGATACGTGAATGTATATACTTTTATGTATATAGGAATACCATGCATGTTTTTTACCTTCCTAAAAAACATTAGGAAAAAGGAAAGTCTGGGACAGGGGGCGGAGAGGGGAATCAAGTTTTTCCTGCTCAGCAAATGAAAACTCGGAGAGAAAAAAATATCTTACCCCCCCTCACCTCATCCGGGTTACTTTGCCCGGAATATTTTCATTAAACTTTCTCATTTTCCCTTTTTGTATGAAAAACTTTGTGTGCAGAGGATGTGAGCTAGGGGGGGGGGCAAAAAAGGAAAGAAAGAGAGAGATACTTAATTTTAATAAGAAAACAGAGAGAGATAGAGATGGAGGGGGCGGGGAGAAAAACATAAAATGTGTATAAATAAGTAAAGAAAATTACTTCTTTTTCCACCATGAACGTGAGCGCTCAGTGTCGGAGTTCGAAAGTTGAAATGGATGCTTTCTGAATTGTAGACAACATGCACAAGTGGTAAAATGATGTGACTTTGAAATGTATTTATAAAAAACGCAAAAATAGTAAAATGGTAGATATAAAGAAAAAAAATACTGTCATAAAAAAATCAACATCTATAACTTTTTTTTCTATTACTTCCGAGAAATTTCTAATATTAGAAATCGGATGCATTGTGTTCGTTTTTTTAAAAAAAATTGTTTGCTCCGATTTCAATTTTTTTCATATTTCTGGACGTTTCATAACCTCCTGAGCAACTTTGGTTTTGTGTCCGTCTGTCGGTCTGTCGATCCGTCGGTCCGTCGATCTGTTAAAAATATTTCTTGTAACGCGCAAATTTCGGAAACTACTCAACAGATTTTGATGAAATATTGCACACATATGGGAGACGTAGATGGTCCCGATTTAAATTCATCAAATCGTACTAGCGTTTCTGGGTGAAAGAGACCATGTGCCTGACCACTAACTTTTTATTTAAACGCTTCTATCTCGTGAACGGTACCAAAATAATATAAACAATCAAGCAAAACGCTAGTTCTGGAACGCCAAGAAAAACAAAATGAGCGTGTAAGCTAAATCTGGATCGTATGCAGTTTCTTTTGTAATTACATACTTATCTATACTTTTGTGTTTTATTTTTTCAAGTTTTTGGAGCACACGTCTGCCTAATAATACCAGTAAATCACAATATTATAGAGTTATCCAGTATCTACCATACCAAGGAAGTATACCCACTCATATGTATTATTTTTTGAACTACGCATCTGCCTAAGTAAGGAATATTACATATCCTTTTCTTTTTCCCCAAAGTCCCTGCCAGGCTCCTGCTCAGCTTAATACGAAACTGGGAGGAAATGTAAATATTGAACAAAAGAGAGAGAAAGAGAGAGAGAGAGAAAGAGAGGGAGAGAGACGTGAGGAAAAAGGAGAAGACAAGGAGGAAAAATGAGTTAAAAAGAGAAAAGTATAAAATAAGAACTGGAAATGTATAAAGGAAAAAAAGCTCGGGGCTCAGGAAGAAGCAGGAAGGGGGGGGTAAGATTAGGGGAATGCTGGGGAAGAATGTTCGAATGAGTGAGAAGAGAAGAGGGAGTAAGCTGGAATGAGGGGCGAATGGGAACATCACAATGTTTTCTCGGCGTTCTTGGAGTAAAACTAAAGACAGTACATTTATTTCACCCATGTGTCTCGCAGGTAGTGTTTGAGGGCCGAATTTTAAAACATTAATTTCATGATAGGCCAGATTGTCCCTCAAATCGGGCTATAGTGCGCTGTGATTGGTTGAAACTCCGACTTGATTGAAGGTCTGGCTTGTCTTGGAATCCTGTTTTATAATGTTATTGTTCATGATAACAGGCTTTTAATGCAGGCAAAGTCAACCATCTAAAATATTTTTTTTTTTATCACTTCAAAGCCAACTCCGTCCAACTGCGGTTTTCCGCTAGACGTTTATAAAAAAAATACAATGTAGCGTATTTAATCTCTGACTAAGTGCTATTCAGGCGTTGAATGCACCGTTTCTCGTAGGATCACCATAGTTAAGCAAAAACCAGCGAAGTGAAGACTTCGTGATTCTGGCATTCCGGTCCAACCCAGGCTGGGTGAGGTGAATGTGGGTAACAGGTAACAGGTTTGTGAGTTTCCTGCGAATGGAGGATCACACCCTCGTCGTGATATGACCATGCAGTTGAAAGCGACGTTAGACCCAAATTGAAAAAAAGCGTTGATTTAAATAATCAAGCTAGGTTAGCTGAGTCCAATGCACTAGATTGTTTACATTAGATTGTTTAGATTAGATTGTTTACATTATATCGATTACATTAGATTGTTCGCATTTTATTCATTACATTAGATTGTTTGCATTTTATTGATTACATTAGATTGTTTACATTATATTGATTACATTAGATTGTTTACATTATATTGTTTACACTAGATTGTTTATATTAGATTGTTTATATTAGATTGTTTACACTAGAGTGTTTACATTTCTAGCGCCCGTGGCTCAGAGAAACCTGAGGTCAGAGTCTCAGCTGATAAACCAACGGATCCCTATGCTACCTAAGTTACCAGACTCGGCTACCAATGCAGTAAAGCCTAAAGTTAATTTGTAGCATTGGGGAAGCAAGTGAAAGTATTAAAAATAAGAGGAAAGTTGAAAGTCAGAGCTAAGAGAGGAGAGAGAGAGAGAGAGAGAGAGCAAAAAGTGTAAGAGAAAGAAAATAAAGCTTCTATTATTAAAAAGAAAGGAGAGAGAGAGAGAGAGAGAGAAAGAGGATAAGGGGGGTGCAAAAGCAATTAAAATGCGCAGAATTTGATTGGTTAAAAAAGGCAAAAAGTCGGAACGCAGCTCTTATATCGTATTAAGAGTTTGAAATATGGCCATTAAGAAGTCTTATCGGTGGAGCACACTCCTAATTACAGGTAATTAATCTTCATTTAGTTTGCTCTCGTAAGGCAAGGAATAACGCAGGTAGCAGCACTCCGTCCCACATTCTTGTGCAAACAGCTTTCTAGATTGTAAGGAAAACTTATAGCTGATGTAAGCTGCGCAGTTTTTAAGAAAAAAATTCCAGTGTTGCCTGCCAGACATGATGTGAGAAATTTTTCTCCGAGCAACTTTGGTATTTATGTAGTGTTGATGCCCATAGCATAGATAGCCAGGTGGGTACCGTTGGTGTAAATAAAAATATTGAAACACATCTCAAGTAAAATATTTAAAGAATCTTCTTCATCCTTCACTTTATCTTTTCCCAAACCTACTTAAGGTTGGCATTGTCCAACCTGTTCCTTATGGTTGAGTTGGTTGAGGTTGAAAAAAGATGGAGAGGACGATTTTTTAATTTTAAATACCTATTAGGTGTCTAAAGGGTATAATTTTCTATCCATACACATTATTATTGTGTACCTTACCTACTAGTGTATCTATGATCCGATCTTCCCTTATAATCGGATGTAATCCTATTTCCTAATTTGGCCCTTAGGTTCATCAGTAATTTTTTAATTACATATAAGATCAAGAGTTATTGTGCAAGATCTAATTAATTTTGCTCTTACGATTATTAGATAGAATTTTATCATTTTTTTCAATGTATGTCCTTTAAGGTCTTAGTTTTGCAGAATTTCCAGCTAGGTGTCTCATAGTAGAAGCACCCTCAACGTTCCTTCCTCGGTCTGTTATCTCCTCAAAATAATGTTTCACGATTTCACATCCCTGAAACAGAACCCAGAATTAACATTCCATCGGCGTTCTCTGTTGCTACCATCACATCCATGGCTTTTTATAGCTCTCTGAGTGTGTATCTTACATTTTATTTCACTTTTGTTAAAAACGTTTTAAAATTTTAAAACAGTAGCTAGGAGGAGGTGGTGAGAGAAAAGAGAGGTAGGTAGGGATAGGGAGAGAGAGAGAGAAAGAGAGAGATATACAGAGGGAGGTAGTAATAGTTAGAGAGAGAGGAAGATGGGGATAGGAGAGAGAGAGAGAGAGAGAGAGAAAGAGAGAGAGAGAGACAGAGGGAGGTATTAGGGAGAGAGAGAGAAAGAGAGGGAAGCAGGGAGAGAGAAATAGAGATATATAGGAGGGGAGTAAGAAAGGGGGATACAGAGAGGGTTTTGGTTTTTCAGGTCAACTTGTGGTCATAATATTTTTGGCATCATGACCAGATAGAAAAAAAAAATCAACTGAAAGAAGATTACCTACATATCTCATTTGGGATGTACCTATGTGTAATGTAGAAGTACTTTCGTACATGACTAGTTAAATGTAATAATAAATAAATAATTATGCCGTATGTTTCATTCTAACCAAAGTTAACCAAACGGGAATAAAATGAACCAAACTGGAAGCAAGTCATTTTTCTTTTGGAAGAGGAAAAATTTCCTCTTCCAAAGTTAACCAAAATGGAAGTAGAAAATTCTTGCTTCCAGTTATTTTATAGGTTAAGTCAATTGTTTATCTTTAGAAGTACCGAAACGCATTTTTCTTTCACGAATGACCTTGGAATAAAACGGAAATATTTGGAAAAAACCTAACCTGGAAAAAAATTTTGGTTAGAAAGAAAAATACGACTTTAGTATGTACTTACCTACAAATACAGTCCAAGATATACACTCGACCATGATAGATAGATAGGTTCTATCTATAGTATGAAAGTGGTGGTTTTTTTCAATTAGGCACTTTAACCAATTATAACATGGTCGTTCGTGCCGAGGTGAAGGATGTTGGTACTTGTTAGAAAGGACATCAGTGAGTCCAATTCACCGGTAGAGTTCAGTAAAAAAAAAAAAAATTGTCATACGATGTACAGAATGTAAACCAAGGTAAAATTGTCTAAGTTCGATATACATATTCATTTTAAGAATCAAGAATATTTCTCAAAAATAAGATATTGGGATATTAAAAATACTGAATAGTCCTATAATTCTGCACTAAACACTAAAATTGTGATATATAATAACACAATGAAACACATTATTATTATTATTTCTCTTGGTCTCAAAATAATGTCCTAGACCTTCGTTAAGCAATACATAATTTTTATTTGATTTTATTCTTTCAATTCGAATTGTGTTGGTATTAGGGTATATTTTTCAAGCGGACTTAATCAAATTAGAGTTAAGTGGGATAAACGAGAAGGGATTTTAAAAAAAGCAGAGAATAGAAAAAAGCTTGACCACTTGGAAGTCCCCATTCCAGAATTTACTCCCTTCTGCCTGGGATAAACAGTATCCTGTTGAACCTTTCACGAGGGAAAAAAATCCACTACAATAGGGGGAAAACAGTGTGGTTTTCAAACAATAAAATACCACAGATCTCTTTTATTTTTCTGAATGAAAAAAAATGTTTTTTTTTTATGCCCCAATCTGTCTCAGGAGCGTTTATTTCAATTTGTATCTCCCACCTTGTTATAAAAGGTGGTATATACCTTTTTTTATTATTTAGAATTGAAACCAGTATACTATGTGATATATGTACCTATGTATACTAAGTATACATATATCACAGTACACTACCGTATACCGTATATTGCAACATTACCTATCATACCTAAGTTTTAGGTATGATAGGTAATGTTGCATTATATCACAATTTTTAGTGGGTAGCACGGAATTATAGGACTTTTCCATGTCTTTTAATATCCTGGCATCTTATTTTTTCCTATAATTCCGCTAGGGATCGAACCCAGAATATATCGTGCTTGCAATGCTTAGCGCGCCAACTGACTCGGCCACGGTGACTTTTTATGATAGGTAATAATAATGACTATTGACATTGTTGTATTTTTTTTTTTTTTTTCATTGTAGCGGTACCGACAGTATAGATAGCGATAGTGCAGGAATCCGTTGGTTCGAATCCCACCCAGTGCATGAATTTTTCCTCAATAATTTGAGTTTGTGACCACATAATAATAAGACTCTGAGGGTTAGGTGGTAGAAAATGCTTTAAGCATTAACCACTAAAGAGTGTTATTATTATTATGAGTATAAAGTTTAGAACATGATATTAGGACAAATTCAACATTGGGTGAGAAAATGCTTTGAGCATTAACCTCGCCTGGTGGTTGCCTTCCACTAAAGTGTGTTATTAATATTGAAACTATAAGTTACGCTACTTATTATAGGTACCTATATCTTTTTTTTTTTTTTTTTTTTTTTTTTCAACGTTCCTATCATTGATGAGTCTATTTTATTTTATTTTTATCTCAAAGTTATCATATTTGTGTTAATCACGTCCGTGATAGTACAACTACTCAAACTCGCTTTACTAAGTCTACCCTAAACCCGGGACTTGAACCACCGACTACTGAGTTCGGTTTCATAAGTTCATAATATTGACTCAAGGGTACCTAATTATAACCTTATAATTTTGTTCTGGGCTTAATAGCTTTATTTATAAAGCTTTGCCCTTATTAGATTTAGTATTATTATTAGAATAAAATTACCTGTTTCGTCTTCAAACGCCTTATATATATTATATTGTACTGTAAACTTAACACGCACACAGCCGCCGGTAGCAAATGCCAAGTTTCACAATGCCATTCGTCGAGCAATTGAAAGTCTGTCAGGTGCCACGCAAATAACTCCGGAGTATCGCTGATGCTTTTTGAACTTTTCCATTTGCCCCTCCCCCCCTCGTGTTTATAATTAAAATGTAATTATTTTACAACTTTTCTCCATACCTAATTAGCATTAATGCTTTTACTTTAGTTGCTCACTTCTTTGGGATCTTCTTTTTATCTTCCTCTCCTTCTCGTACTTTCAGTTATCTGTATTCCTTTTCCCTCTCTCTCTCTCTTGTACTTTTAGTTATCTGTGTTTCGCGTTTTCTCTCTCTCTTTCTCTTTATGTGTCTCTTTCTTCTTCTGTCTCTTTCTTTCTCTCTTGTCGCACTTTCAGTTTTCTCTCTCTCTAATATTCGCACATGTTTCTAATTTTCGCTTTCTCTCTCTCTCTCTCTTTTTCTCTATCTCTCTCTCTCTCTCACTCTCTCTTTCTCTATCTATCTCTCTCTCTCTTTCTCTTTATATGTCTCTTTCTTCTTCTGTCTCTTTCTTTCTCTCGCTTTCTTTCTCCCTCTCTCTCCCTCCATCTTTCGCACTTTTAGTTTTCTCTCTCTCTATTTTTCGCACACGTTTCTCTGTTTCGTCTTCAATTCCAACTTTTATGTTTTCAGGATTATTCGAGAAATTAATGGCGGCGTGTGCTTTGCATAACTTTGCAAGAAACTTATGGCGTTTTGAAATGTACAGTTGTACATGCATATTTGCATAGTAATAACTCTATGCTTCAAGAGTGTGTAGCACCAAATAATTTAAAATAAAATAAAAATAATAACAATAAAAATCTGGTGTAAACACCACACGACTTTCCTTATTCCCCCAAAAAGAAGTCGAATTCCGAAACTGGTGACTCATAACTAAAAAACGGTAACAGATAACTCAAAATCCATGCCAAATTCGTAATCAGCACTTCAAAATCATTGGATTTGATATGTCACAACCCCCATCTAGGATGAATAATAAACATGTTAGTCAAAACGAGTCCCCCCCAAAATACCGGTAAATTGTGGCTGAGGCCAAAAAAGTTCAAGATGTCAAAAAATGATCAGAATAGACTCCTTTTATTTTTTTAATCGAATAAAATGTTGCTTTCCAACTTTTGAGATTCTGCAACAGGACCCGCCTGTAAGTAGGATGGCCGGATCCAATCAAACTCAACCATGGGACAGGTTGAACAATGCCGACCCCGTGAACGTTTGGGAAAAGGCAAAGTGATAGAAGAAGACGTCAATTTTTACTTAAAAAATTAATTTGTTTTCCGTTATTAGTACTCGAACCAACAGCCTCTAGAATCTGCCGACTTATCGATCGAGCTACTTACTGAGATTTGTTAAAATTTTCGGGTTATTCCAGGTTTTTTTGTTTACCCAATAAAGTGAGTGAGAGAGAGAGAGAGAGAGAGGGAGACAGAGAGAGAAAAAAGGGATACAGAGAGTCAGAGGCAAAGATATAGAAAGAGAGAGAGAGAGAGAGAGAGAGAGAGAAAGAAAGAGAGAGAGAGAGAGAGTTAAAGAGAAAGAAATAATGGTAGACAAAGAGTGCTATTTTAATTTTAAAAAGGAAAAACATAGCAATTACAAGCACCTGTGAATGTTTCCCTGTTAAGATTGGTACATGAGTGTATAGCAGAGTGAAACAGCTACATACATAGAATACATAGTATACAATGCTATACATACATAGAATAGGTATATACTATACATTTACATACTTAGATTACATACTTAGAAATACATAAAATGGAAAATATGAGAAGAACGGTGTGAGAAAGATCCTAGATGTAATAGGAAAAAGGTTGGGTGGAAGAGATTGCCAGAGGTAATAACCCCGCCCTTCAGTTAGGACATAATTTATGTATAATAAATAATAATATATATCATTAACTATTTCATATGGTGAACAGTACACCCTGAAAAATTCCGTACGTAGTCATAATTAGGACGTATTAGCGTTTTACGATGTACAGTTTTAATTTTTTTTATGGAATAAATTATGGTTCAGCACTGATATTGAATAAAATCCGGAAAGTTGCATGAACATGTGATAAGTATCTGTGTATTTACGATAAGTATTAACGTTTTCTCTTTGCACCTGATATATATTTTTAAAAAAATAAGACAAATTCATAAATAAATACATTGGAACCTGGATATTTTTACGAGAACTAGATATAAGAGAAACCTCGATTTAATAAAACATTTTTCAGGTCCAATTAACCTCTCTTCAAGGAAAATAACCTCTTTATAAGAAAAATATACCTAGATATACCTACACAAGATTATGTGCTTTTTCTTATTTTTGTTAACTGTCAACCCTGTATTCCTTTCTTTTTTTTCATACATAGGTACCTATAATATGTATACAACAATTTTCATCTAAAAAAATTTCTATCTAACTTGGATTTATAATATAAAAACTCATGTATTAGTGTATCCTATATTTATTATGTATTTGTGTTTCTTATATTCGATATGTAAAAAACTTGGATATAAGAGAAAAAAATCCAGTACATCTAGTTCTCTTTTGTCCAGGTTCGAATATATAATATATACAAATTCCACCGTCTGTTACAGGAGGAGTTCCATCAGCACAGAAGACATCAGCAATACGCTGCTGAATTGATAAATTGAATTCAGAATAAAGCTCGTCAGCAGATGCCATTTATTCGAAGACGATATCAAAATAAAACGCCAGGCAGAGAAAAGAAAAGGAAATTAAAATAAATTTGATGAAAAGTTTAGAACAAAAGTGGAATAAGGAGGGAGGAATGGCAGCACCCTGTCTTCTACCGCCTTCAAGAAAATAATGATGCACGCTGGAGGACACCTTCACTTCGCTTTCACGGATTTTTTTTTTTCATGTAAAGTTTTCTACTTTATGTGTTCTTTCTTTTTAATAAAAACAATAAAAAAGTATTTATTTATAATTTGGTAGCGCAGAATTATAGGACTTTCCGTATTTTTCATATGCCAATATCTTATTTTTTCCTCTCTGCTATTTCCAATACTGATATTATTATCAGACAATTTTCCTTTAACTCGCAACGAGGTGAGATTATTGCCTTAGGCAATCTCTGCCATTAAACCTACCTTCCGCCACTTTGATTTGCGAAGAGTTATTGAGTAACAAGAAAAGAGGAAAAAGATTTATTTAAAACAAATATATAATTATATACTACCTTTACATAATTATACATACAAAGCAATTCATATGAAAATCACAGGTGATAGACTTGATCCATCTTACCTACTTGCATGAGGCAATTTTCTTAACATGCAGGTAGCATTACCTCGTTGGATCGCCAAAGAAATCCTTTTGAAAGAGGAAAGCCTTAGCGGCCCTATTGCCAGTGAGACGAACCAAACCATTCAATTTTTCAAAACATCTTTGTGTCGGTATTGGTCAATTTCTTCCTCACTTTGGTTGGTTGGTTGGTTGAGGTTGGTTGGTTCTGGCACTCCTACTTCCACATTTAATGGCTGGATGCTCCTCCCAACTCCACACCTGTGGGCTAAGGGCGCTAACAAATTGTGTTGTTGTCATTTGGCCTAACATGGCTGGTGCTGGTACCGCATCTAAAAAATAACGTCCCACAAGCATGATTCTTCGGATGGGATTCAATACTAAACATGCTTGTTGTGCTTAAAACTATGAGTTAGAGATAAAAGAAAACTATTTTAAGAAATGAAACTACCCCACAAAACAAGAGGACTGTATCCGCCTAGCGGGGGGTAGTCGCATTAAATATAACCTATTATACCTATTATGTACAATTATTAATGCAGAAAAAGTAAACACGTTGAAAATTTATAGAAGGATGATTTTCACTCGACTTCCAAAGAGAGAAAAAAAAGGAGAGAGCAATTATTCAGAAAAATAAAATGAAAGCAAAAAGAGCTGAAGAAAAGATATGGAAATAAGTTGAGAAGAGAAGGTTTGTGTGTGGGGGGGGGGGGGAATAAAAGTTGGGGGAGAGGGTTGAGATAAGAGTTTAGGGGAGGAAGCGAAGAAAAGGGTGGAAAAAAAGAGTTGGGAGGATTAGAGGATTGAGGGTGGAGTGGAGGGGGAGGAAATGAGAAAAATTGTATTATGTTGTGAATGTAAGCGCGAGTGTGGAAGATGATGAAAAAAGGTCTGGAGAAAGCTGAAAGAATGAAACGCATTTGCTTTCCAAAGCTCTCCAGAGAGAGAGAGAGAGAGAGAGAGAGGGAGGGAGAATGAGACACATAAAGAGAGAGAGAGAGAGAACGCGAAACACAGATAAGTACGAGAAAGAGAGGAAGATAAAAAGTAGATCCCAAAGCTGGAAACTAGCGTCGAGCATTGGAATCGCAAAAACACAACAACAACAACAAAAATGGAGCGGGTTTTAAATATTAGTGAGTATTTTTATGATTAAATTAGTGTACGATTAATATTGGTATGACATTAGTACCACTGGAATGAAATATGCATCAAATGGTTCAGGGATCTCCTACGTCTTCTAAGTTCTAAGGATAGGTTTTTAGTGGGTAAAAATCCCACACCCCAGGGAGTGAGGTGGCTGGGTGTCTTTAGAAGATTTTCCTATCCTCACTAAAAAAAGACAAGAACATTATTACAGGCAAAAAATAAATATACTGTAATTCTACAGCTTAGTATAAATATAATTATTTTAGTTGACATAAAAATAACATACCTACATAGGTCTTACAACCTATATCATTACGAAATCTTTCTCTGCCTTATAGTGTTAGTATCATGATTTTTAGCATGATAAAAAACAAGATTTTAAAATAACTCTCACATTACATACACAATATTAGTTTTCGTAACTCACCAGCACTCATTACCAATTCCATCCGTTGAAACAAAACTACTAGAACACCTGGATGACACGAAACTAGTCTTGCTGAAATAAAAACAGTTGGTCAACTGCCGGTCATCCTATATCGGAAGAAGTGGACAAACTCGTAATTATTGTCCTATTCTTTAGAAGAGCGCGAAGCAATAATCCGACGTTAATTATTAAAATTTATTCCGTACATTTAATTTCAATATGTAAATTAAAAAATAAATATGTAAATTAAAATAATTCTTTTAAAATTTATTGATGACCTTTGATCGGAGCTGTCGAAATTCCGAGGGTACGCAACTTGTTTAGGATTTTTGTTTCTTGCTCATCAACCAGTTTTTTCTTTTTGTTTTTTTTTTTGTTACAGAAATGCCGAAGGGATTTTTTTTTTTTCAATAGCCCCTTGAGTAATTTGCATACACGGGTAACTTTAGGTATGAGAGTAACGAGCAATCATTGCATTGTTTTCTTTTTGTTGGAAGGATTTGAAATTGGTCTTCGATATTTTCTTCAGGTAAGTGAAATGCGTTTTGGAAATTAAAAATTTATTTGAAAATGTGTGTCAAACGTCCGTTTGACCGGGACAGTCTCGGTTTGAGGTCTCTTTTCCGACGTCCCGGCCGGTTTGCTATTTCTTGACCTTCTGTCTCGCTTTGGCCATGTCCTATAAGCTTAAATGTATGTTCTGTAAAGGCGACAATCAAATCATACAGGTGGAACCCATCAATTTGTATAAAAAAATAAAATTAAACAAATTCGCAACATTGTGTTAAAAAAATAATTAAAGATACGTTATTTTGATCACCAGCTTACCGCCTTAATAAATCAATAATCTAATTCATGTTTTAAAAAAAATCACCAATCCAGCGTCGATGGCATGTTGAATACACCGGTTCCCTTCAGAACACCGAAGTTAAGCGACATCCAGCGAGGTTAAGACTTGGATGGGTGACCATTCAAATTTTAATTCTCGTGACGCTGGCTTTTCCCGGCCCCACTCAGGCTGGGTGAGGTCAATGTGAGTAGCAGGTTTGTGAGTTTCCTGTGAATGGAGGGTAAAACCCCCGTCGTGATTTGACCATGGCAGTTGAAAGCGACGTTAAACCCCACTTAAAAAAAAAAAATCACCAATATATGTATTAGCAGAGATAGTTCTGATGTACCACCATTACATTAGCAAAGATGAATCTGTTGTACACCATTACATTAGTGATAATTCTGTTCTACCACCATATTACATTGGCAGAGATAATGCTGTCATACTACCATTACATTATCAAATATTTTTTTTTTACCACATTACATTGGCAAAGATAATTCTTTTCTACCACCATTACATTAGCAGTGATAATTCTGTTCTACCACCATTACATTAGTGATAATTCTGTTCTACCACCATTACATTAGCAGAGATAATTCTATTCTACCACCATTACATGGCAGAGATAATATTCTGTTCTACCACCATTACATTAGCAGAGATAATTCTTTTCTACCACCATGACATTGGCAGATATTATTCTTCTGTAAACTATTACATTGGCAGAGATAATTCTGTTCTACCACCTTTACAATGGCAGTGATAATTCTGTTCTACCATCTTTTTTTTTAAGTGGGGTTTAACCTCGCTTTCAACTGCCATGGTCATATCACGACGGGGGTTTTACCCTCCATTCGCAGGAAACTCACAAACCTGCTACTCACATTGACCTCACCCAGCCTGAGTGGGGCCGGGAAAAGCCAGCGTCACGAGAATTAGAATTTGAATGGTCACCCATCCAAGTCTTAACCTCGCTGGATGTCGCTTAACTTCGGTGTTCTGAAGGGAACCGGTGTATTCAACATGCCATCGACGCTGGCTACCATCATTTCATTAGCAGATATAATTCTGTTGTACCACTTATACTTTTAAAGAAATAATTCATGTTTGGCAAAGGTAATTGTGTTGTGCCCATTGATCAAAGATTATTTTCTTGTAGGTACCACTATAAATTGCATTGGCAGAGATAAATCTCTTGTACCACCATTACTGCCGACCTCCGTGGCTCAGTGGTTAAGAGCATTGGTTGCTGACCCGGAGGTTGCGGGTTCGAATCCCGGCCGGAGCGGAATATTCTAACCGAGTTTTCCGGTTCCGGAATGGTATGGACGTAAAGGTGAAGTGCCCTGAAGTAATGCGAAAGCAGTTCCGGGGCACAATAACCTTTAAAAAATAACCATTACAGTGGTAGAGATAATTCTTCTGTACCGAAATACATTGGTAAAGGTAACTCTGTTGTGCCCCCATTGATCAAAGATAATTTTCTTGTACCACTATTGAATTGGCAGAGATAATTCTATTCTGCCACCATATTACATAGGTAGAGATAAATCTTCTGTACCCAAATAATTTGGCAAAGGTAATTGTGTTGTGCCCCCATTGATCAAAGATAATTTATACTTTTGCCACTATTGTATTGGCAAAGATAATTCTGTTTATTTACAAGCATAAGATTGGTAGAAATAATTCTTCTGTACCGAAATACATTGGCAAAGGTAATTGTGTTGTGCACCCATTGATCCAAGATAATTTTCTTTTACCACTTTTGCATTGGCAGAGATGCTTATACTGTACCCCATTACATTGATCAAAGATAATTTTCTTGTACCACTATTGAATTGGCAGAGATGCTTATACTGTACCCCCCATAACATTGAGCAAAGATAATTCTTCTGTACCCCCATTAGCCCCGCTACATTCTCAGATATAATTCTATTCCACCGCTATTACTCCGACACCCTAAGGGTTTCGCATTTCCCGAGTATAATTTCTGCACAAAACTTGAGCATCCGTGGAGCTCAACTTTTAATTGCTTTTCTATTTTAATAAAATTGCGAAACTTAATATTATAAATTGAGAACTCTTTTCGCATTAAGTCTGCACTGGGACACATAATTATGGCAAAGTTTTCTTCTATGTGCCACGCTAGTTTTCTCTCCGGCAAACACGAGTGTTGAGTTATATGCGAGTACTTGTGTCTTCGATTATGTACTTGTGTCTTGAGTTATGTGCTTGTGTCTTGAGTTATTTACTTATGTCTTGAGTTATTATTATAATTATAATTATTATTTTCATAGTTAATTATATACCTGCCTTTACATGCATAAACATAATATGTCTAACACTAAACTATACAACTGTAATGTACCATCTTTGTATTAACTTATAAATAGTGAGTAACAATGTAATTGGTGGGGCCGAAACTTTTTTCTTATTCACTCTAATAAAGAAATATATTCAATTCAATTCAATTCAATTCAAAAACTCTTTTATTAGAAGAACATATATACAAACAAATAATGGTAAAAATTAAAATACAAAATTGACAAAATTAATATAAACAGGAACAAAATAATCAAAATATATACATACATATGTCCTAACTAAAGGGCGGGTTTTTGCCTATGGCAATCTCTTCCACCCAACCCTTAACTTATGTCTTGAGTTATGTACTTGTGTCTTGATTTATTATTATTATGAAACTCTTTATTAGAAGAACAAATATACAAGCAAATAATGGTAAAAATTAAAAAAAAAAATTCACAAAATTAATATAAACAGGAAAACAATAAACAAAATATCTACATACATATGTCCTAACTAAAGGGCGGGGTTATTGCCTATGTAAATCTCTTCCACCCAACCTTTCACTTATGTCTCGAGTTATGTACTTATGTCTTCGATTATCAAACAAAACTTGATCAGGTGCTAATGCCTAATACGACATTCTCTTCCACACCACCCTAGTGTAGTGTCGTGTGGAAGAGAGCATGGCGAAAAATAGTTACAACAAGTAGGTGTAGTTAGTGTTGCATGATTCAAGGAGAAAAACGGCCCTTTTCTTGAAAAAACAAATGCCTGGTGTTGGTTTACAAAATAAACTTAATAAGCATCTTATTTCTCGGAAAGAATCAATGGCGCTCTGCTCTAAGATTGGGAGGCGAGCGTTTCCCTTCAAAATCCCCATCGCGGCTTGATAAATGACTTGCGAAAGTAATTATTATAAGTCAACAGACCCGACTCTCCCCTTGTCACGTTTCACCCCACTCTCCTGTCGTCCCGACTCTCCCGCCGTGCCCATTTTCCCCACTCCACCCCGACTTTTGTTTTCTTGGGGAGCGGAAGAGAAAAATGTTTCTTTCTTCGCCGTTCTCGAAGCTTATTATTATTTTTTGCCTTTCTTAAATTTCTTGCACGATGAAAAATGAGAGTTGGCTTTTACCCTCGCAAGAAAGAGGGAGAGAAGTTAATTTTGTTGAGGAACAACTGAGGGAGGCAGTGAGGGATGTGAGGGAGGCAGTGAGGGAGGAAATCTGTGTAGCCTGATGAACGTAAACTAATATCTAAGAGAAATTCCTCAAGTTAAACGACCGCACAGTAGCTTGATCGATGAGGCAGCGGACTTCTATTCTAGAGGTCGGTGGTTCGAGTCCCAAGTTAGTTAAACTTTGGAGTTGGAATAATTTTGTTGTGATATTCACACATACCTACAGTCCTACATAATAATATGATAAAAATATTAATAATTATTCCGTGCTTCTGAGACAGATAACTAACCTATTTAAGATAAATTCTTCAAGTTGCAGCAAAGTTCAGCGCTCGTAGACAACCAGTGAAAGAGGTCAATTAGAGTGGTTGGGTTGTTTGCCCACTGATTAGTGGGTAAAATAACAGCTATTGTAGAAGTTGGCTTTAGTTATTCCACTGATCTGACGAGAACTGGTTCATTCAAAATGCCATGCGACGTGGGGTAAAAATATACAGAAAAAGATGAATTGCCGGCACAGTCGAACCTGCGGATATGAGATAACTGAATATAACAGAAACATGGATGTAATAGAACTGAAAATAAGAGAAACCTTAATATAAGAGAACTGAATATCTGTAAGAGAAACATGGATATAATAGAACGATTTCCTCTCTATAAGGTAAATTTATCTCTTTATAAGAGAAACCTGGATATAAGAGAAACATGGATATAAGATGAAAAAATTCTGGTCCTTTGAGTTCTCTTATATCCAGATTTGACTTGATTTGCAAAACGGTCCACCAGCTACGGACAATCAACCTTTGCAGGTCACTGAGTGTTGGGCTCAGTCCCTTTAATGTTATTATTATTGAAATAGAATCCCGACGAGTACATTCATTAAAAAATATGGAAACACAATTAAAATATAATTTTCTTACAGAGCATAATACTTATAATTTATAATAATGTAGAGTGCAGAGGGGTGTAATTTGATTACTGGAACGCCATTTTCTATCTTCTTTCTCTCTTACTGAAAAACAATGAAAGTTTTCCCCCAGTAAAACAAGATGATAATAAGATTGTTAATGTTTAAATATTAGTAACTTCATTGACTATCATGTAGCTTGGTGGTTAAGGCGGTGGACTCGTAACCTGGAGGTTGGTGGTTCAATAAAAAGTCCCAAGAAGGACAAAAAATTAAGAAAACAAGTTTGAGTGGTATTTAATTGTGACATTACGATTTTGAATAAAATAAATAGTTATGCAATTTTTTTATAATCACTGAATTATGCATTATGTTTGTTTTTGTTAATTGGATTTAACGTCGCTTTCAACTGCATGGTCATATCACGACGGGGGTAGTACGCCTCCACAGGAAACTCACAAACCTACTATATGTATACCTACATTAACCTCAGCCAGACTAGGTTGTGCTGGAATGCGAAAAGTCTTCACTTCGCTGGACGTTGCTTAACTTCGGTGATCCTACGAGAACCGGTGCATTCAACGTGCCATCGACGGCGGCTAATTATGTTCTAGATAGTTCAAAAAGAAAAAAAAAAAAATAATTTCAACTTTATTATCTGAAAAGTTTCTCAGTTCTACCTTACATTATAAAAAAGTATATTTATATAAAAAGTATATAAAAAAGTAGATTTATACAAGTCTGCTTCGGTATAGCCACACGTAGTCAGAAGAGCTATAGTACCCCAGTCTATTGTTACATTCAGAGAGCAACTTAATGTGATTTAGACTTTCCTCGAGTTTTTCCAACTTTTAATAGAATGGTATGAAGAGGTGGGGAAAAAAGTTACAGAGATGCACTTGGAATAAAGCTCTTGACGTGAATTTTTGAACAAGGTAGGCCTGAAAGTTGGGAAAAATGCACAGACTTGGGGCCGGTTACAAAGTCAGGCCTAATACATAATATCTCCCTTGCCTTTATTCCAGCATATTAGCTTATGTTGCTATTGGGGTCGGCATTGTTCAACCTCATGGTTGAGGTTGGTAGGGTGGAGCACTTTTTTTTCGGCTGTATGCACTTCCCAGCGCCAACAATTCTATTTGAGTTCAACTTCCTAATTAGGACGGAGGTATTACCCTCCATTCGCTGGGAATCGTACCAGCTAAACACATTAACCTCACCTAGCCTGGGTAGGGCCGGAAATGACAGCCTCACGTGTTTGTATGGAACAGAATTTTCTTCTAAAAGTTTGCCCCAGCCGGGAATCAAACTTGGGATTTCTAGACTACAGGCAGTAGTCACAACCAATACGCAGACATAATAATAATAACACTCTTTAGAGGAAGGAAACCATTTACATTTTCTACCACCTAACCCTCAGAGTCTTATTATTATGTATTCAAATTGACGAGGAAAAATCCATGCACTGGGTGGGATTCGAACAAACGGATTCTTACGCTACATGGATTTTCAGACCAGCATGTTAACCACTTGCTACCAGTTCTAGTTTGTCTAAGAAAATATTAGTTTTGCCTAGGACGAACTATTTTGTCCTAAGAATAGTTGGACCGGTAATATCCCGAATAAGGTTCAAGATTTATTATTATTAATCCGGTCATTATTATTATTATTAAGATTACGAGAGACAAGGGTGAACGGAAGGTTGGTACGAAACTCCGTATTTATTTACTGTGTTATATATTTATAAAATATGTAAAAAATATTACATAAATAGAAAATATTCTGCCTACATGACTTTATTGCCATATAACATGAACATCGGTATTTTCCAAACGGAAAAAAAAACAAGAAATTATTTTCTTTAATATGCCAAGGAACATAAAAATATTTCTAAAAATAATTCCGAATTTTTGTCTGAAAAAATAAAATACTGAAAGTGGGTTTTTGAATGAGATAATACCGTGCAGTACAGTTCTCTGCTTGCATGGAAATGAACCATAAAACTCGATGTTTTCGTATGAAATGCATAGCATAGGTACTATAAAATATTATTTTCAGAGAAATATTAGAACTATACCGTATTAAATATCACCCCTTCAGTATTTTTACGTTGGTTTCGGTAGGTTTTTGGTAAAGACATAGTGGTAAAGACCCAGAGGTCGCTCGAAACCACTGAGATATTATAACATAGAGGGAACCTTACCTATCTCGAATTGAACAAATTTATGTGTCCAACTTTGAACAGCTGATGGTCCCTCTTTCAACAAATCCCGGCCTCTGATTGGTTCAATTTTTTTGATTTATTTGTTTACCTCATGCAGTGGCGGTTATCTAAACATCCTTAATTTTCACGTCAGATACTAACTCTAATATTACTAGATAATAAGTAGAAAATAAGGAAAGTAAAAGAGGAATCAATGACAAAAATAACTAATAGGTAAGTATGAAAAAAATAAAAATATAATTTTAGAAGAATTAGATAGTTTAGGAACCCACTCCTTCGCGAGAGAAAAATTACTACTTACAACTCCGGCACTGATTTTGAAATCAGCTGATGGTCCCTACTGGACACAAATCTTGATACATCGGGTTCCCTCTATGTTATATAATCTCAGTGCTCGAAACCCAGCCGGAATAAAGAGACACGAAAAAAATATAAAAACAAGTTTTTCTTCATCATATGATGGCGTCATCAAGAACGATGGTAGCCAGTCAGTGGAGTAATGACTCAACACGTCTACCACTGTCTACTGTCTATACAAGGAGGCTAATAATTGACAAGGGCCCCCAGAACCAAGCCAATGCTGGTCTACTCCCTGTTTATAGTCTACCAGCCAGACTGCTGGTCTACTCCTTGTTTAAAGTCCCCCAGCCAGACATAAAAAAATAATATGGGTTTACTCTGTTATTTTTGGTTGTTGATATTTTGAATTTTTTGGAACCCGGCCCATCAAATCCAATCATTTTGAGATGCTGATTCCGAATTTTACATTGATATTCAACTAACGCATTTTTGTGGACCCTGAACACCCAAGTACAGAGCAGAAAAATTCCTGCCCTGCTGGGGATCGAACCCAGGGCACCTCTTACTCTGCCACGGGGACTATTTCAGTGAAATAAGAAAATGAATTCGCACAAGTATTAGGTACCTATATATATTTTAATACATATGAGTCCTTTGATTATTCCAAAGGCTCTAAACTCTAAGATATTAGAATATAACTTCTTGAGAGTTGTATGTATACTACATAATATTGCGTCTTAAATAAACGAACTTACCTACTCACATAAACTACCACCTTAAACAGAACAAAATTAATAGTTCCCTTATCTTCCCATGAGATCATTCACTCAGATTTCATTCTCAAACCATTACCAATCGTTAAGATTTCACTTTCAAACCAACAATCTGTGTTTGGCTTGAATTTCCTAATCCACAGTAATTTGGGCCACCTCCTTGCAATTGCCACATGAACAGAGGGTCTCAGGGACCTAGTGAAGCACCATCGCAAGGTCAGGCAACATCTGCTTAGCCAAATGACCTAGATTTTTGATTTCTATAAATTTTATCATATGAGAATACTGGTGATAATAATTATTTAATTTGCGTTGTGGTAGGTAAAATGTTTGACCTTTCAGAATGATTCTATACAAAAAAAAATTCAAAAAACTAATAGGTAGGTAATTAGATTTTTTAGATTCTGTGGTCGTGTACCTATGAGCCTAGGCGAAACTCGAGTCGGTGAGTGAAAATTTGAATAATCCTAGTATAATAAAAAATTAAATTTGTTTACGTATTAGGAATTCTAATTTGAAGCTTATAACTTATAACAAATAGTTATTTTTTTACGAAGAAGTGTATAAACTAAACTAACAAAAAAATATACTAAAAAATGGAAAATGGAATTAAGTTGTCGGTTTGAAAAAGAGAGAAAATAAACTTAGAATAGATAAAAATATTGGATCACGTAAATAATAATAGAAATTAGAGAACTTGGACTTTGGATGTAGATTTTTGAGGTTGCTGATATTTTAAAATCTCAGTCACCTGTGGTAGGTATCTATGTAGGTATGTGGCTATGTGCTAGCATATCCAGTAAAATCTAGCATCAGATTTTTAAACAACTTGATCCCATTATTTCTTGCGATGGTGACGAGGAATTATTCCTTAACTTTTGCCAAGTTTCCAACTCGTCTAAACATAAATTATGAAATCTTACAGGGTGTTGAATGAAATGGAGGTATTAATAAGAATTTTTAATTGCAAGAGACAGAACAACCGCAGGCAATAGAAGAATTTGATTAATAATAATAATATTGTCCATTTATGTCAAGCCGTAAGGGAAAACTAAATGGATGTGTAGATATTCTTTTTCTTCAACAATTGGTAAAATGTTGCACTCAGATACGATAGCCGACCTCCGTGGCTCAGTGGTTAAGAGCATTGGTTACTATACCGGAGGTTGCGGATTCAAATCCCGGCCGGAGCGGAAATTTCTGACCGAAATTTTCCGTTTCTGGAAGTAATGCGAAAGCGGTTCCTAAACACACTTACCTTTTTTTAAATATCTATACTAAGCTACCGAGACGGCTACTCAAATTAGGTGATATAATGTTTGGGTTTTTGATTTCGTGTATAGGACCCTGCTCCCTTTTTCCTTGCTAAATTCTTAGCATGACCGATTAGGCATAAAATTTAATAAAGATTTCCTTTATTTCAGCTGCATGGGTACAGCAAGTTCATGCATTGGGCAGGATTCGAACCAAAGGATCCCTACGCTACTTGGACCACCAGACTAGCGCCTTAACCACATTCAAGGAATGACGCTGAACACCCGATGATGTTTAGGCACAGGACAACCACCTGAAAACAGGAATATAATCAGTAATCAGTATATCAGTATAAAAAGAAAAGTGAGATGTTGTATTAGATGTACATGTACATGAATAAGAATGCATTAATACAAAATATGCTTCAAAAATGGAACAGAATGTTATCGTTTTATTTTGATATATTATTCACAAATGTTAAGTCACATTAAAATTACTCAAACCTGCCTTCCTAAAAAATTTCATACTTGATACTTGAAGCTTAAGAAGTTTTGGTTGGAAAAAGGATCCAGCTGAAAAATGAGGAAGTTGGAGTCCCAGAACCAACCAATTTTCAAAAACTATGAGAAAGAGTTTGAAGGAGTAGGTTTGGGAAAAGATAAAGAGAAAAAAGAAGAAGAGAGACTCGAACCACCAACCTCCAGGTTACAAGTCCACCGCTTTATCGATCAAACTACTGAAGGCGGTTTCTAATAGAAGAGAAATATGATCAAGGTTAACCAAAATCGACCTTAGTAGCTTGATCGATAAGGTGGCGGACTTGTAACCTGGAGGTCGGTGGATCGAGTCCCAAAGTCGGTATACATTTAGCAGTGTCAGACATTTGAGTACTTTGTGACATCACGATACTGATTACCACATAATATAGGCAATAACCCCGTCCATTAGTTAGGACATCTGTCTATTTTTATCTATTTATCTACATATTTATGTAGTTTATATTTTTTTCTTGTTTATAATGTTCTAAATTTTATATTTTAATTTTTATCATTACTTTTTCATACATAATAATAACACATCTACGATAACTTTTTTCAATAGTGGTTCACCCTGTACGTATTATTGTGATACAAAAATGAATTTATTACTTCGCTGTCTGAATTTTTAAGAAGAAATTCACGCGACAAGGAAAGCACAGTTTTCTTCATTAAAATTCAGTTTTTCAGAGCGTCGCAGAATCTATTCTAAACATTTTGTATCAGAACTTTAATTAAAACTTTTTCTCTTGTTTCAAACTTTTGCTTGACGCCATTTTGTTTTTTACCAAGTTTCAAATTTTAAAATTATCATTGCTGAATGGTAACAACGGTGTTATCATTTTTGCGCGCCTATCTCTCTTGTTATGAATTTCCAAGTTTTATTATAAAGGACAACAAAAAGCCCAAGTATTATAATGAAATTTATAATTTTGTTGTACTATATTGGTACCTAGCTATGTATATTTAATAGAAATGTGTGGTTTAAGTCCCAACTTGAAATTTTAGTAAAGCGAGATTGCGTAACTGAGATAATCAGTCACATTTGTGATTGAATAATATTATCAAATATTACACAAATAATATTATCGCACATAAAAACACACAAATTTCTTCATTAAAATTTAGATAATATTATCATCATTATGATAACTTTTTTTTTCTTCCTACTTTGTGTTAATCACTTTTGTGATGTCACAACAACATAAACTTGCTTTATTAAAAATCTTTGCTGAACTTGGGACTCCAATGACCGACCTTCAGATTACAAGTCCGCACTCCCGCCGCCTTATCGGTCAAACTACTGAGGTCTGTCAAGTATGATAACTGTACGAAAGCCTCAGTAAGAAACAAATGAAGATAATTTATAATTATACAATAATTTAACCATTTTACGTGACATCTTTCTGAATTTTCAGGTAACACAATAAGTTTCTTTCTTTACATTACAATATGATACAGGAACACAGGATTTATTGACGATGATGGTAAACAAAATTTAAATTACACGTGATTGAAATTCCATTTTTTGTAATTTGTATTAATTACCTATTTAATAATGGTTAAAAATTTATTCATCAGATTTGGTATAGGCGATTTTTTATTAACTACCTAGGTATATACTTTAGAATGACATACGCAAATATAAATAAAAACCACGTAATAAATTCAAATTCATTTTCACTATTTTACTATGAACTTGATGAAAAAACAACCACAATTTTAAATGTGGTGGAAAGAGGAATACTTATGAATACTATATTAGGGTAGGTACTAGGTATTTACTCAACTTTTACTTTTTCACTGTATTCTGAATACCTTTATTATAGCAGTACAACGTAGTAGGTAATAGATGTTAATAGGTAATACAGGTAGGTATAAGTAATTTCTAATTAATAATAAAAAAAGTTATCATATTTCTTTTAATCACTTTCCTGATATCACAACTACTTGAACTCGTTTTACTAAATATTCGCTGAAACCGGGACTTGAACCACCGACCTCCAGGTTACCATTCCGACGCATTATCCATCAAGCTACTGATGTCGGTGACTTTGACCTATAGATGTCTGGACCACGGGCCGTGACAACCTTTACTAGTTAATAAGTAAGCCTCCGTGGTGAAACAGTTGTGACTACTGCAAGTAATCCAGAGATCCTAAGTTCGATCGACGGTCTGGGAAGAATTTTCTCACAAAAAAAAAAAATGTTCCCTTCGATGTAAAAAACACGTGAGGCTGGCGTTTCCGACCCAACCTAGACTGGGTGAGGTTAATGTGGGTAGCTGGTACGATTCCCAGATTATGGAGGATTACACCGTCCTGGACAAACTCAAAAACAGGACCGTAAAACCCAATGGAATCAAAAATAATAATATCGTCTTTTTTATACTGCTCGATCAGGACTATTAAAGTCCCATTATTCCAGCAGTAAGCCCAAGGCGCATTATTTTATACGCTGTGTAAAAATTCTAAATGGGAGTATCACTTGTCATGTCCCAGCTGGGTTTCGAACCCACGACCTCTGGATTCTCTAGATTCACAGAGTGCCGCCTTTACCACTGAGTTATCGGAACAGTGAACAATTGGACATGAGAGGAGTCTCGACATTGGATGGAACTTGGCGTGGCACACTACTGCCCGCTCATCTCCACCAGCAGAAAATAGAACGAGTAAGTCGACTTACGAAAACTCTTTGCAAGCTCAATTAAAACTTTAATTAGTCGTTCAAAAAGTATTTAAAAGCTCCAAAGTGTTCTCTCCGCTTGCAAGTTGATGATGAGGAAAATGAAAGCACTGGCACTCAGCTCGACTTTTTTATTCTAATTTCATCTAAACTTCTGATGAAGGCACTTAGTAATTATCCTATATGTGCAATTTCGTCGCTGGGGATTCTTATGATTCGAACGAACCTACGCTCAACTTTATTCCAAAGTGGAGAGAGAGGTTCTCAGAACAGCGTTTTGTATGTGTCTTCTCAAACTGTTTTTTTTCTTCGGAATTTGGTAATATTATTTTTCTCCAAATAATAATAATATCGCCTTATTAATACTGCCCGATTAGGACTATTAAGTCCCATTATTACAGCAGTAAGCTCAAGACTCATTATTATGTGGTAAAAGTCCCAAATGGGAGGATAACTTGTCATGACCCGGCTGCAGGGTTTCGAACTCGCGACCTTTGGAATCTCTGGATTCACAGAGTGCCGCCTTTACCACTGAGCTACCGGGACAGACAGGACATTTGTGTTTTTTTTCCTTCAGAATTTGGTAAGTCAAGTTAAGATAAATTTGAAGAGTCAGATTAAAGAAATGAGGTTTTATTTTCATTGTTCTTGCCATGAGATTTTATTATTCTTACCCTAATTTTCATGAGTTGTGTTTCTTTCTTTTTTCTTTTTTGTCTTTTTCTGTTTCTACATGAGTTTGATTTTAAGAGCGCGTGGTTAGATAGGTGGTTAAGCACTCGCTTGCCACGTGGAAGGTAGCGGGTTCGAACCTCCAAGCTGAAAAAAAATTCTAGTCTAAATTTGGTTACAAATACCTTCCGGTGCGTTCGTGTTGACAGAGCAGCTAATTGGGAAGTTTTGTGTCACCTCTCGCCCATCAGAGAGGAGACATGCTACAATACAGACCACAAGCGTCTACAGTATCATGAGTACGAAAAAAAAAATGTTTTGAATAATTTCTAATTATGTATTATGTTCTATATAAAGTGCATACTTCACATCCACTGATTTAGAAATCTTCAGTAATAGATACAAAACATAGATTTAGAAATTAATATAAACTGTAGGTATAAAAATTGCACATCCACTAATTTCTAAATATGTATTATGTTCTATATAAAGTGCATACTGCACATCCACTGATTTAGAAATCTTCAGTAGGTACTATAGATACAAAACATAGATTTAGAAATGAATATAAAGTGTAGGTAGGTATAGGTATTTTTTTTTTTTTTTTTTTTAAGTGGGGTTTAACGTCGCTTTCAACTGCCATGGTCATATCACGACGGGGGTTTCACCCTCCATTCGCAGGAAACTCACAAACCTGCTACTCACATTGACCTCACCCAGCCTGAGTGGGGCCGGGAAAAGCCAGCGTCACGAGAATTAGAATTTGAATGGTCACCCATCCAAGTCTTAACCTCGCTGGATGTCGCTTAACTTCGGTGTTCTGAAGGGAACCGGTGTATTCAACATGCCATCGACGCTGGCAGGTATAGGTATTGCACATCCACTAATTTCTAAATACATATGTATTACGTTCTATATAAAGTGCATACTTCAGATCCACTGATTTAAAAATCTTCAGTACTATAAATACAAAACATAGATTAAGGAATTAATATAAAGTTTATAGGTATTGCACATCCACTGATTTCTAACTTTGTATAGGTATTGTAGAAATATTTTGTATAACTACATAATACAATAATATCTATTATAAGCATTACATACTTAATATGTATGTATATGGCATTGAAAACAACATAAGATCCACCTTTTCTCTGTACACACATAAATACTGATAGGTAAATATCATAACAAGCTATTTATTTTGCTATTTTCACATTAGCCTGAAATAAATCCATTAGGTTCGAAATTAAAAATTGCAATAAAATGCACAACGGCTCTCTCCACTGCTCAAAAATTGGTAAAAAATGACCTCCCAAATTTTTCATGCATTAAATGATCTGTTAAATTTTTCGGAAAAATTTCCATGATGAAAAATTTCGCTAGGATAATGTGCAGGCAAAAAACGCAAAAAGCTGTTAATAGAAAAATAAAGTGACGAGAGTGATGGACACTTTTTGCCAGGGCAGGGGGTGAACACATTAATTTGGGGTTCTGTCAAAATGAGCCGTGGTATGAGAAATAATAACATAAATAATTTTATTTCAATGAGTAGATACGTTTCTGCATAGGTGGAATAAAAGGTAACTTTAAACGATCCTAAAAAATATGATACCTAAAGGTATCCGTCCCGGTAGCTCAGTGGTCAAGGCAAGCGTCTGTCTTGTACTCTGGAGGCGAAAGTAATGCAGTAGAACCTCGATTATTCGGATTAATGTCTGCTGGGGGTATTCCGGATAATCGAGGTCCCATATAAAAGTCCGGATAATCAAGAGGACCTAAAAAATCCACCAAAAGATAAAGAAGAGTTTTGATATTTTGTAAAAACAGATGTATGAATTTTGATATCTTTTATTATAAGAAGAAGATGACTATAAAATGAACATACATAAAAAGTATACTACTCAGATCAGCGTTTATATTAATATTTTATAATAATAATAATATGTATGACCTATTCAACAGAGTGTTTTTTTTTATCAGAATTTTTTGAATCCGGATAATCGAGGTTCTACTATAGACAAATTCTATATCACAAGTCATTGTTAAGTGTTGGATTTCCCTATCTTACACAGTACATACGCAATCCGTGACTTAGCACCACAGAGGTATTACAAAAAGCGTCTATTAATTCCACCCTAGATGTCACCGGTTTTGAAATTCAGCCAGGACATGACAAGTTATCCTCAAATTTGGTATATGAACATAAAACCAAACACAGTCATGTCATGGTAGATAGTAGATACAGAATCTCCGCAGCTCAGTGGTTAAGAGCATTGGTTACTGACCCGGAGGTTGTGGTTTCGAAACTCGGCCGGAGCGGAATTTTTAGAATTAATTGCGTGTAAAGGTCTAAAGGTACAGTGCCTCGAAGTAATGCGAAAGCTGTTCCGGGGCACAATTACTTTACCTATATATAAAAAAAAGCTACAAAACCATGGTCTACAGGATTGTACTGAAAGTTTTTATTGATACGGAACTCTTGACCAACATATTTGCTAAAATACCTAGGTGTTGTGGAAGGGGGGGGGGGGGGAGAGACAGGGAGGGAGAGAGAGGACGGAGGGGCACTTGCTGATAATGGCAAAAACAATTATTGACAGCAAAAAATAAAATGTACATACGTTCCCGGAATTCGCAATGAGGACCGTAATGTTTTCAGACATTTCATCACACCATCGCCATAGTATACAGGACTGATATGGCCGATATTCAAACATTGTGAGGTGAATATTCAATAGAGGTCACTAATTTAAAATATATAATACTAAGAATTACAATAATGATAACACTCTTTAGTGGAAGGTAACCACCAGGCGAGGTTAATACTCAAAGCATTATTATGTGGTCACAAACTCAAATTAATGAGAAAATTCATGCACTGGGTGGGATTCGAACCAACGGATACCTACGCTACCTGGATTTCTAGACTAGCGCTTTAACCACTTGACTACCAGTGGACATTTGTGTTATCATAAAAAATAATGTTCTTTAGACTCGAACCAGCGACCTTAATATTACGAGCCCACTGCCTTACCAATCGAGCGACTGCGAAGCATCAAGCTCGCCGGCAGGCGAGCGCTCGTCAAGCAGCGCAAGCCAAGCGGCCTTAACACGAAATAGAGTTTATATGTACCTCTTTTGTTTTATTGTTTTCACCCACTTCCCGCCAACTTTTAGCAATTTTTATTTCATATTCGTATGTAGAAGCGAAAATAGATTGAGTTTCACGAAAGCGCGAGGTTACTACACATAAACTTCAGAACAGAACTGTGCAGTACTCAAGTAGGTGGTTCTGTAACTATGCAACATTGTTCTTTCAAGAGTATAATTTTGTTGTGTTGCTATTTTTTTGGTTAGATTCTCAATAATATATACCAAATCGAAGTTTGCTCAAGGGTGTTGTTGTGAGGCTATTATTTTAATTGAATTCCTTCAAACATAAAAAATTGATGATGTTTTTGACATCAGTTCTTTTCAATCATTTCAACGCTTGACGACTATTTTCACACGAAGTGTTTTTTGGGGTATCTTGAACATTAAACTTTTCTGAAGCAAAAATGTCAACAGTTAAGAAGTCGCGTTTAGTATAGTACGGTCAATTAGGCGTGTTTATTAAGGACAACAGCCCCGTGACGCTGCCTACGAAGGAAGTTAAGTACATAAGGTACAGCGAAAACAATTTATGTACCTACAATTTAAATACATACATAGGTAATTATACATGTCATTGTATACTGTTAACTTAGATACAAATACATAATAATTATCTATTTTCCATGAGTATGTATAATATAAAAGGTCAGCGTAAATGCTACTTGAGTTTCAAAATGTAAATAATATTACTTTATACTTATGTAAATTTTTTTTTTTTTTTTTTTTTTTTTTAAAGATGAGTGTTTCAAGCCTTTTTTGTTTCGTAGCCATGAAACAGGAGCTACTGTAGACGCTTGTGGTCTGTGTTGTAGCCTGCCATCCCGTAGTATGCCTCCCTCTGATGGGCGAGAAGTGACACAATACTTCCCATTTAGTCTGGTCAACACGAGCGAACCGAGGTATCCTTACAAACAACTGTAACCAAATTTTGAATACAAATTTTTGTCGGCGCGGGTTCGAACCCGGGACTTTCCGCATGGCAAGCGAGTGCTTAACCACTGAGCTATTTTAATAATATTTATACTGTAGTACTTAGGGTGACAGTCTAAGTAAGTCTTGCGATTTCTCGCTTGTCCATTTCTATGAACTACATGGTCACTTCATGTTTAATTGATGTTTCTCATATAAAAAAAAAATTGAACACAAGTCAAGAAAAAAATTAATCTCTATATATAAAACAGAAAAAAGGACTACCTATGTTTGTTTGTTTGTTTGTCCGGAGTTGTTTAGCAAAACGGTAAGAGATAGCTAAAAATGTCTCAGAATTGCCTCCCCCCCCCCCCCAAAACCATTATGCTTTGTCAGGAAAATTATAAAAAGTTCAAAAAGGCATTGTTGTCCAGCAGTACGGCCACGCCTTAGTAAATTTGAAATTTAGTCCGTTGCAGAGCACGGCAAACGGCTAGTAAATATAAATCTATCTATATCTATAAAATAGTCGTCATGTACGACAAGGTTTTATCCTCCATGCGCAGGAAACTTACAAACCTGGTACCCACATTGATCTCACCCAGCCTGGTTGAGCTGGAATGGCAGAAAGTATTCACCTCGACAAGCAAACATGATAAACATTGCAATCTATTTATAAGCAAAGTACTCTAAGTACTTAGAGGGAAAATTAGAATTTTAAATGTATATTTGAGAAACAAATAAATTCATTATTATTAGAAGTTAGTAATATCAGCTGTATTTTTAATTCGAAGGAACTTTGATTTGATTATTTTGGTAGTCAAGTGGTTATAAGACGCTAGTTTGGTATTCCAGGTAGTGTCGGGATCCGTTGGTTTAAATCCACCCAGTGCATGCATTTTTCCTCACTAATTTCAGTTTGTGACCACATAATAATGACTCTGAGGGTTAGGTGGTAGAAAATGCATCAAGTATTAATCTCACCTGGTGGTTAACTTCCACTAATTTAGTATTATTATAAGAGGAGCAGCGGGATTATGGACCGAAGGGATAATCGTAGGAAAAGGATGCTGCGACATGTCTTGAAAATTATAGTTTGAAATTTTTGGAACATTGAAGGATGATAATTTGTTCATTTGAAAAATATTTTGTTCTCCTCAAGCAACACTTTCTCATTTAGTTCTCTATCTGCTGCTTGGCGTCAGCACTTGCCTCGCACAGTTTTGACATCGTGAATCCATGCCATTGTGTTTAAGACTTTTTTATTTTAAAGGATTTAACGTCGCTTTCAACTACATGGTCATATCACGACGGGGTGTTACCCTCCATTCGCAGGAAACTCACAAAGCTGCTACCCTCATTAACCTCAGCCAGCCTAGGTTGGGCCGGAATGACAGCATCACGAAGTCTTCACCTCGCTGGACGTTGCTTAACTTCGGTGATCCTACGAGAACTGGTGCATTCAACACACCAACGACAACGTTCGATCTTTCTTTATTCAGTTTGGTCATACCACGAAGGGTTTCTACAGAAACCGCACCCAGCCTGTGTCAGGAATCTCGCCCAGCCAGTGACAGATTGAGCACTGGTGTATTCAGTCACTGAAGTTGAACAACGTCCGGTGAGGTTAACACTTTTGGATCGGTCATCATCTCTTCCTCATCCTAATCCTGCTTTCCTATTTCTCATCTTCTCTTCCTCTTATCCTAATCACCTCTTCCTCTTACCCTATCTCTCTCCTCTTATCTTATCATGGCTTTCTCTTATCTTAATCCTCTCTTCCTATTTCTCATCTTCTCGTCTCTTCCTCCTCTTATCCTAATTATCTCTTCCTCTTATCCTAATCCTTTCTTCATCTTATCCTAATCTTCTCTTCCTCTTATCCTTATCCTCTCTTCCTATTTCTCATTATCTCTACCTCGTCCTAATCTTCTCTTCCTATTTCTCATCTACTCATCTTCGCTTCCTCTTATCCTAATCCTCTTTTCCTATTTCTCATCTTCATCTCCTTTTCCTCTTATCCTAATCCTTTCTTCCTATTTCTCATCTTCTCTTCCTGCAGTTTTTGGTCATACACTTTCTTCTCCTCAGAGGAAAACTCACATTACCACGGATAAAAGAAACAAGACAAGATTAATTGTGTCGCCCACAAAGTAAAAATTTGGACCCGGAAATTAGGGTGTAAGGGAGAGAGAGAGTGAGAGAGAGAGAGAAGGAGAGAGAGAGAGAGGGAGAGAGGGGAGAGAGGGAGAACCACTAACAAGGACAGGAAAGCTACATCTGGATGAAAAAGTACAATCTGGGCCAAGTGGCAAATGGCTCGGAAAATTATTTTTGGAAAAGAAAAAGATGCTGCTAACCAGTGGTCCCCAAACATTTGATTTATCTAACGGGAAAAAAATTAAAATAAAAGGGAATACTTTTATTTTTTGGATTTTATATTTCATTGTTTTCTATTGGAGATTTTAATAGTATTTTTTTCTCTCGAGTTTAACGTTGCTTTGAACTGCATGTTCTTATGAAAATGAGTCATATCACGAGAGGGGTTTTTTAACATCCTATTCGCCGGAAACTCTCAAATTAATGATGCCGATAACCAGCATCACCAGCATCATGAGTTTAAGTGTATAATACAATGGTTTAAGTGTATAATTTAGCACGATTAGCTCAGTGGTTAAGCACTCGCTTGCCATGCGGAAGGTCCCGGGTTCTATCCCCCGTGCCTACAAAAATTTGTATTCTTAATTTGGTTACAATTGTTTGAAAGGAATACCTTCCGGTGCGCTCGTGTTGACAGAGCACCTAATTGGGAAGTATTGTGTCACTTCTCGCCCATCAGAGGGGAGGCATACTAAGGGGTGGGCAGGCTACAACACAGACCACAAGCGTCTACATCAGTAGCTCCTGTTTCATGGCTACGAAATAAAAAAGGCTGTGAAACACTCATCTTTAAAAAAAAAAAAATTAGATTCGACTTAGACATAATTTAGACTCTTGCAAAAATGGAGGAAATATTTTACTTATAAGATGTAATTCATGTTGTGTTGTTTCAGTATTGGCTTGGTTTCTCTCGATTGTAAAAGAACACAAATAATATAGTTACCACACAGGACACGGAAGGAACTTGAGCATTGCTCCTGGTCGTCCAAAAGGTTCTGTATTCTGTATCCATATCACTAGACATTGGACACGGAAAGTAAAGTAAGTAACAAGCTAACAGGTAAAGTAAGTAACAAGCTAACAGGTAAAGTAAGTAACAGGCTAACAGGTAAAGTAAGTAACAGGCTAACAGGTAAAGTAAGTAACAAGCTAACAGATAAAATAAGTAACAGGCTAACAGGTAAAGTAAGTAACAGGCTAACAGGTAAAGTAAGTAATAGGCTAACAGGTAAAGTAAGTAACAGGCTAACAGATAAAGTAAGTAACAGGCTAACAGGTGAAGTAAGTAACAGGCTAACAGGTGAAGTAAGTAATAACAGGTAAAGTAAGTAACAGGCTAACAGGTAAAGTATCAGGCTAACAGGTAAAGTAAGTAACAGGAAAGTAAGTAATTGTATTGTTTACTAATTCGTCTAATGACTCTAATGTTACCACTATCCATGTATAATCAGACTCTTTAGTGGAAGAAAACCACAAGGCGAGTTTAATGCTCAAATTATTTTCTACAACCTTATTTTGTTGAGTACTGCTGTCTCGAGGTCCCACTACCTAAGGGTTCAGGTACACATTATACAAGTAATATGTAATATGTAGACACATTATACAAGTAATATGTAATATGTAGACACATTATACAAGCATTATGTATACTGGTATACACATTATACAAGCAATATGTAGACACATTATACAAGCAATATGTGTACACATTATACAAGCAATATCTCAAATAACTTTCTCCTGGAGACTTTGGAATTTTTGTGGAAAGTTTGGAAAAATATTTGTCCATGCTACCCAAACTGTTCCTAGCACGCGGTGGAATGTCCAGTTTGTTTTTTGTCAATGGTGGGAGGTATGCTGAAGTTGAAAATTCGAAAAATTTACGGTGGCTCAATGAAGATACATATAATTACTAATTTACATACATAGATATGTATATGAGGTACCTATTTACTTTTTGGAGAATGAGAAAGAAGAAGATATGGAGGTAGAAAGAATGAAAGAAAGGAAAAACGACATAGGAAAAGAGAGAGGGAGAGAATGAGAGAGAGAGCTACCATACAGTATCCTTACATTGATGATAATAATAATAATATCGCCTTATTTATACTGTCCGATTAGGACTATTACAGCAGTAAGCCCAAGCAAGACCCGGGTTTACCACTGCGCTACCGGGACAGGTAATGATCTCTGTAAACTTACTTAATGCTGTGATACTTTTGATAGGTAGGTACTCGAATTTTATGGAGAGACTTGTGATTTTTCAACAAAAATAGCTTTAGAAAAAATTGGCCTTTTAAACATGACTTAATTTCTGCTCTTTCACTTGCGAGCAAGATCTCAAAATTTTCGAACTTTCGTGTGGATTCAGAAATCTTCCAACTGAATATTAAATTTGTACAGCTTCAATCAACAAGAAGAGCAAAATACTTCTCCTAAATTCTCTCAACTCTGGATTGAATTCGGTAATAAAAAGTAAGGCCCAACTCTTATTTCAACCCTAATGAAAGAAAAGTAAGCATGGAAGCTCACATATATGGAGGGAACATTTATAATTCTGAGAGATACAGGGTAAATCTATTTTGGTTTCTAATATTTAAAATAAATTAAGAAATAAATTTGACCTCAGCAGCTTGATCTATAAGGCGGCGGACTTGTAACCTGGAGGACAGTGGTTCAAGTCCCGCTTTCAGCGTAGATTTAGTAAAGCGAATTTGAGTAGTTGTGATATCACGAAAGTGATTAACACAAATATGACGATTTCTGTGTTATTTTGTACACAAAACTTTGTTAGTTTATTTAGATAATTTTTTACTTTGAACCGCATAGTCATTAGTCATATCAATCATATCACGACGGGGTTTCTACATTAATTATCCTCACCCAGCCACAGTGGAGCCACTACACTGAAAATAAATATAGAAATAGGACTATTTTTGTGTTATGTGTACATAAATTCTGTTTTTTTTTTAATATAGAGGTAGAAAATATTAAAGAAAATGGCTGTATGGGTTGTTTTTGCCCAATACCAAAAAAAAAAAAAAAAAATAGAGGTAGATTGAACTTCGTTTTCAACTCCATGTAAATAGCCCAGCTACTCAAGTTATCCTCACTCTGCCTGTGTTGGGCCGGGAATAGCCAGCTTCACAAGGATTTCAATTTGAATTGGAAATAAGTAGAGAAATAGGACGATTTTTGTGTTATTTTTAAACAACATATTGTTTCTTTGTTTTTTTTTTCTTAGATTGAACCTCACTTTCACGATACGGTTCTGCCTAGTACTATCTGGAAAAACATACAAACAACCAAGCTACTCAAATTAACATCAGCCAGTCAGAATGGGTTCTGGAATTTCCAGTATAATGTAGATTGGCATGTTGCATTTCCAAAAAATATATAGGGAATTCTAAGAATGGACAAAAATTAAAGCCTTTATCGCGTTATAACGTAATAACAAAATTATAATAGGGACAAAATAATGTCGATTGAGTTAATATACCGGAATCACTTCAGTCAATTCTCAAACACGAGTCTTTTTTTACATCATATTTATTTGTGTTAATCACTTTCGTGATATCACAACAGCTCAAACTCGCTTTACTAAATCTAAGCTGAAATCGGGAATTAAACCACCGGCTTCCAGGTTACAAGTCCGCCGCCTTATCGATCAAGCTCCTGAGGTCGGTTTAATCCGCACGAGTCTTATACATTTTGCCAGACCCTGTTTGTTCAACGAAATTTCAATGCATTAGAAGGGGTTAAATGAAAGGAATATAAATTTTTAATTCCCTTTTTCAGAATAAAATTTCCCGAAAAAGAAAGGCAAAGTAAGAAGCAGGAGGAGCAAGGAGTCCTGTGCCTTTATTTTTAAGGAATTATGCATGAAAAAGTAAACTCAAATAAAAAGGGGGAAGCCATTTTAAGAGGGTCTGCTTTCCTTTTTTTGTACATTTTAGGGGGGAAACTTTAAAAAAAAAAAAAAAAAAAAAAAAAAAAAAAACATTTTAAGGAGGGTAAACGGAGAAAAATAATCCACATCGGGGCTTTTCTCAACTTTCCATACTTGATCCTTTGTAAAATTGAATTATGTAAATTCACTATGAAATACACTGCCAATTATGGACACAATACTTCCTTGTGAATGGTAATCAACTAATCATTTTTTTCAAGTTTTATTATCGTTAGAATCAGAGTTTTTTTTATACTAAATTACTTGTATTTACAAAAGTTCTGTACCGATTCTCCTCAAATTTGTTTTAAATAGTAGAATGTTGTTTTTTCTTCATTCTAGATTTTACAAGAAATTCTGTATTGGCGCAAGTCGAACCTTACTTATTGACTTTTTTGTCCAAAATTTCGGATTTTCTTGACTATCAGAGGTCAATCAAAATTTACTAACAAATATGTATAAATTCACTATGTAAAACAATAATGCGCATATACCTACGTACAAAATTTCATCAAATGTAATCGGATGTACCGTTCACGAGATAAAAGCGTATAAGTAAAAAGTTAGTGGTCAGGCGCATGGCCGCATGGTCTCTATCGAATCGAACCCAGGTCACCATGCATGCAATGCCTAGCGCGCTAACTCACTCCTGCTCGGTGACTGTTATAATAATAGGTTAAATAGGTAATTATTAAAAAATATTGTACGTGTAACACATCCACTGAACGATTTATGCATATTGCATAACTAAGTTAAAATATTCTAGGCTGCAGAGAAGGTGAAAAAGACGAAGAAAATAATACATATCTCACGCCGTGTTTCTTTGTGAGTATGCAATGTGCGTAACTTATTTCAACTTCTTTCCAACCAATGGGTTCTAGGAATGGAATGATGTCACGTGCATTGTGCAAATCATGTTGGACACTTTTGGTGTCCAACATGATTGGTCCAAGCCTTAGTCATAAAAATGGAACATCTTTCATACTCTTAGCATTCACGGTAAAGCTTAGATTATATGTGTATTTTAAAAGTTGTTAATATTTCAAGTTTACATATTTTATTGCACGTTTTTTTTATGGTAAGTACTAGGCTTTTGTATTTTTGTAGACTGGTTGAATTTAATAAGTACAAAGATATAAAATATTTTGATTCCAAAAAATATTTTGTCTTAAATACTAAGGCATTTTAGCCATATTCAATGGCACGTTGAATGAATCAGTTTCGTTCCATCCTAACATTCCTAACCTCGATGGACGTCGCTTTCGTAAGCGACGTCCATCGAGGTTAGGACTTGAGTGGGTGACCATTCAAAATCGAACCATCGTGACAATTCGAACAATCGTTAGAAAGAGATTGCCTAAAGCGAAAAAATTATAATTAATATTATTACTTGTATTATAATTATAATAATAACATTAATAACAATCTTTAGTGGAAGGTATCCATCAGGCGAGGTTAATGAACAAAACATTTTTTTCCCTCTAACCCTCAGAGTATTATTATTATGTGGTCACAAACTCAAATAAATGAGGAAACGAGGTGGGATTCGAACCAACGGATTCCTACGCTGCCTGGATTACCAGACTAGCGCGTTAACCACTTGACTACCAGTACCAGTATAATATGTAGGTATATTAATTCTAATTTTGTGTCTCTCTCATTAGAGTCAGTCCCGGTAGCTCAGCGGTCAAGGCGTCTGACCGGTAATCCAGAGGTCGTGGGTTCAAAAGCCAACCAGTTTTTCTCCCTATTGGGAGTCCTAATAGGGCAGTATACGTAAATAAGGCGATATTATTATAATTATTAAGGGTAAGTATCTTATAAATATATTACGTCTTTATTTAATCAATAATGTATATTTACCTATTTATCAACAAACAAAAAAATTCTCATGTACATACAGTCATACATATAATATATACTATACGTCAGGTACAGAAGGTAAAGTAAATACACTTCTAGATCTTTCCCAGGATCTTCTGGAGACAGCCCTATTTCTTTGGCTGTCGCGAAGTATATGAGAAGGTGGAGCGAAAAGTTCGCTTTCTCTGGGGAAACGCACGCTCCTCATTGGTGGAAGAAAATCAAAAAAGGGCCGCGGTAAAAGTTTTCCCAGAAGTTACATTATTCAACGCATACTTACTCTTATTTAACATAATATATACTGCCATTTAACATATTATATACTCTTATTTAACATAATATATCCATGCATTATTTAACATATTATCCTCCTGAGAATGTTTTCTTTCCTTTTTTATTACCCCCCCCCCCCTCCCTTGCCCCCCTCCCTTCCAACTCACCCCTCTTCCCCTTCCTTCCTCTTACCTCTTTGGATCTCATTTATTTTGCACAAAGTTCAAACCGCCGCCATATTTGAAACCGCCGAAATGACACGCTACCTTAAATTATTAAAATTGGTGATAAAACAAATGAAAAATTCTGAGTTTTCTCCTCAATGTCTTTGTATGTCCTCTCTTTCTCTCTTTTTCTCTTTCTCTATCTCTTTCCCCATTCTCTCTCTCCTCTCCCTTTCATTTTCCCTCTGTCTCTCTTTATCTGTCTTCTCCCTTTTTCTTTCTATCTCCCTCTTTCTCTCGCCTTCACTCTATATCCTTCTCTCTTTCTTCTTATCTCGCCTTACTGAAAATAGCCGTATCTCCTTTTGCCTATTTTCAAAATAGATAATGTCAAACTTATAAAACGTTAAATAATGAAAATATTTGAAATGAAATTAAATAATGAAACAAAATAAAAATAGCTGTACCAAAAATATTTTTACCTTCAAATTACTTATCGGGCCTCATCATGCAAAATTTTGAATGAATGCCAACGTCCTATGGGCGATTGCACGCTTAATAGACCTGTAACATGCGTAACTCTGCGGGTTTCCCCCAAGGTGTATCAGTTGTGACTACTGTACGTGGTCCAGAGACCCTGAGTTCGATGCCCTTACACTAGGAGTGTTGTCGTTGAGCAGTTATTGCACTTGAGTAGATGGTGCACTTATCTTAAGTTAAGCAACGTCCAGTGAGTTGAAGTCTTGCTGAATAAACTCATCAGGTTCAAACTTTCATGATTCCGTCCATATCCGGACGAACCAAGGCTATATGAGGTGAATGTGGGTAGCAAGGTCCTGCGAATAGAAGATAGATGTGCTCTTCAACAATGACTTCGATGTTGGAAAAGTATTCCAATTTTTTTTTTTTAATATCTACGAACAATTTAGGCTATATTATTTTATATTATCCTCTTTTTCTGGTAGTTCAGTGCTATATTTGGTACCTCAGTGGTCAAGGCATTGCGGACAATCGGCGTCACGTCTGACTGGTTATCCAGAGCTCTCTCGTTCGAAACCATGCAGCCGGGATATGACAAGTTATCCTCTTATTAGGGATTTTGACCACATAGTAATAATTCTTGGGCATACTGTTTTTATTGCTGTGCGATAAGGACTTATGAGACTAATGAGTCCGTAATGGTTTCTTTCGGCCATGCCTTATTTTTCTTTTCTTTTTTTTCTTGCAGGTAGTGTGACCAATCTAGGTTGGTTATCCATTCCCATCAAATTTTTGCTTTCTGTTACTGATAGGACTGTCGGAATGAAACAAATTTATGTATTGAGATACATTAATATAGGATACAAAGGTACTAGTCAGGCAATTTAGAAAATCTCAAAAGTTTGTTTCCCCGGGGAAGAATGATTACTTTTCTTTGAATGCGAAGGAATATTTTCTGTTTTATATTATTTATCTTTCACGAATTGTTCGGGAAATCCTGAAATATTGCCGTCATATTTCAAAGCATTGACAGCAATACCGCTTTCCTCTTGGAAGAAAAATCACTAGACTCAGGTGAATGATTTCGAAGGATATTTTTCATACCCGTGCCAGTTTATTTCAAAGGGTTTCCTGAGAGGAATGACTCATCTTATACAATTTCCACACTTCCCGAGTTCCAGGTAATTTTTCTTATAACAAAATTCGAAATTTGTTATAAGAAACAGGATAAATAAGGCGATATTATTATTATTATTATTATTATCTTCTTCTTACACTAAGGGCCATATTATGAAACAGGATAAGATTGATCTCGGTTGACCCTATCCCTTAACACGCCATCTAGTGGGAATTTCAACCGACCACAGCGCATCTATACCAGCTGGTAAGTGATAGTGGCTTGGATTAACAAATCCCAGATATTTAAAAACATTAAATGTTTTATACATTTAATGTATGTCCCGGTAGCTCAGTGTAAAAGGCGGCACTCTGTGAATCCAGATGTCGTGGATTCGAAACCCAGCCAGGACATGAAAAGTTATCCTCCCATTTGGGATTTTTACCAGCACATAATATGTCTTGGGCTTACTGCTGGAATAATGGGACTTAAGTTTAATAGTCTTATAGGCAGTATAAATAAGGCGATATTATTATCATACATTAAACATTTAATTGAAGAAAAAAATATATAATTCGGCCCTGGGCCTTTTCCCAAACCTACTTGGGGTCGGCATTGGACAACCTCTTCCTCATAGTTGAGGTTGTCTGGTTCTGGCACTCTTACTTCCTTTGCAGAAATTCAAATTTCATATCGTCCCTTGTTCTTATTTTTTACTAGCTCAATCTCCACACTTCGCCCACATGTGTCGCTTCTTGTGGCGAAAAAATATGTTTAGCTATCATGATACTAAAAAAGTTATCATATTTGTGTTAATCACTATCGTAATATCACAACTACTCAAACTTGCTTTACTAAATCTACGCTGAAACCGGGACTTGAACCACCGACCTCCAGGTTACAAGTCCGATGCCTTATCGATCAAGATACTAAGGTCGGTTCATGATACTATACTTGTACCTGCTTGTTCTCGTCCCAAGTTTATCCATATAACGAGATCCCCCACCCTTGATAAATAAAGTAAAAAAAATACGACATGACCCACCCTAAAAAAAGTATGGCCTGTTTACACCCGCGATGAAACATACCCCTCCCCCCCTCCTAGAAATAGAAACATTGACCCAGTTCAGTCATCACACCCCCCCACTCTATAACACCCCTCCTTCTTACATTCTACCCCCCCCCCCTCTAGCAACTTCCTACGTTCTACCCCCCTCCCCCTCCCCATGCCTCCCCCTTCTCCATTATGGCGCAGACAAACAGGAGGTAAGAATATGTATGTCAGTAGTCGCTCGACTTAGGTGATGGGGTGACCTGGGGCCGCCATTGATGATCAGATCACTCCTACACAACTTACGGAGTGGACACATGCGGAAACTGTGTAGCCATCATGCGAGCAATTGGACCCTTAATGAAAATTAGGGAAGCGCTTCTCAAACGTCTAATTTTTTAAGCTCCCTTTGACTCAGTCAGGTTTCATTTTTGTAGAAGTCAAGGCAAAATCGATATCTTAAGTCGTGACTTAGCATTAATTTTCGCCATTTAAAACAATACGGAAAATCTAGACTTAGCTTCCACAGAGATGTTACAAAAAAACGATTATTCATTCCGCAACGTCTAGTTCATTTTCAAGTCATATTCCAGTCAATCTTATTATTTCAATGTTGCAACGTAAAAGACACTAATCCTACACAAATTTGGCTTGTTCAAGCACTAAAAAAAAAAAACATAAAAAGCCTTATTCTTTTTTCTTCACAAGAATATAAATAATAAATAGACTAACAACACTACATACCTACCCATTCCAGAAGTCTCATAATATCACGTAGAAGATAATTATTAATATAATTATACCCAAGATAGTTTTTGTATCCTCTTAGTTAGCTCGTGTGGGCCTCGCGGTGTAACTTTGGGAACCACTGAAAGAAAGGGTTATGCAAAATAACATGAGGGTGAACGAGGGAGAAAGAGCGCGAGAGAGAGAGAGAGAGAGAGAAAATGGGGGGGGGGGGGGGTGTCTAATGGCCAACATCCTGAACACAGGAAGTCCAACACCAAGCCACCATCGATACAGAATCGATTTTGTTAAATCGAAGAAAAAAAAAAAAATACTCAGCCATTTTTATTTTATATATTTTTGTCCATCATATACATTTCCACATGTACGAGTATACGTATTAATAACTAGCGGGTTACACCCGCTGCTTCGCCAGCCCATCAAACACACACAACGCACACACCACACACACACACACCACACACACACACACACACACACACACACCACACCACACACACACACCACCACACACACACACACACACACACACCACACACACACACCACACACACACACATACACACACACATACACACCACACACACACACACACACCACACACACACACCACCACACACACACACACACCACACACACCACACACACACACCCCACACCACACACACACCACACACACCACACACACACACATCACACACATACACCAACCACACACACCACACAACCACACACACACACCACACACACACACACACACACACCACACCACACACACACACACCACACACACACCACACACACCACACCACACCACACCACACCACACAACCACACACACACCACACACCACACACACCCACACACACACACGCCACACACCCCCACACGCACACCACACACACCCACCACACCACACACACACACAAAATGTCATTTAGGTTTGAAAAAAAACCTGAATATTTTTTGTCGCCCATCTATTTTCTGGTCTTCCCCGGCGTAGCTCAAGAATGGCTCTTCAGAATTTCGCGATCAATATGTCAAATGAAAGCCTAAACCCTTGCCTAAAACTTTCTCGCTTTGAGTTGATAGGTCGTCACTACAAATTTCGAGAAAAAATGTCATTTAGGTCAAAAAACGTGAATATTTTACATGTTACCCATCCATTTTTTTACCTTACCCGACGTAGCTCAAGAACGGCTCAGCAGAAATTCGCGATCGATATGTCAATTGAAAGCTCAAACCCTTGCCTAAAACTTTCTCGCTCTGAGTTGATAGGTCGTCGCGACAAATTTCGAGAAAAAATGTCATTTATGTCAAAAAACGTGAATTTTTTTTGCGTCACCCATCCATTTTTTATCCTTACTCATTGTAGCTTAACCTTAGGGAGATATAACCTAGCCTAGAAGAATTTCCTGATCCAAGCGGACCTATGTGCAAAATTTCAGGTTTCTCGATCAAAAGGTGTGGATTTGTATAAAGAACATACATACATACACACATACAGACAGCTTTCTTTTATAGATATAGATAATAATAATACTAAAATACTCACAGGCCGCGCCTCTAATGAATTTTTTTTACACTATAAAATATTACATTAGGGTGAAAATTGGATTTAAAAATTTCCAATCCGTGGGGTGTGAGGTCGCGCTGGGTTTTTTATTGGTTGAGAGCTTCGCGGTACGGGACACCTCTGTTTTTTTATATTCACCGTCAGTCGCGAGCATTTTTACTATTGACACAGCGTGCATTTTCAGGTGTGCAATGTGTGTGCATTTAAAAGCGAAAAAACCACAACAAGTGCACTCTGCAGAGCCCGGGTGTTGGGCGAATTTTTTTCGCATGACTGGGCTGTACATTTTATTTATTAGCTGAACGCTGTGAAAGTTTTTCGTAGTATAATGGTCGCTATGTTGTATACTGCCTATATTGTATGGATAAGTCTGGTCGTATGGAATGGATTTTATGGTTTAGGACACATATTGGATGATTTTTTTTTCCCTGTCGAACAAAAGTTCGGAAACATGTTGATTTAGCTTGAATTTGAACTATATAAAAATGTATTTAGATTCAAAATATTGTATTTATATAGTTGTCTTTCTGTAGCAACAAAGAAGGCATGGGAAATTAAATACTCCCTAAGAAACATATTACTATAATTATAATAATAATAACGTATTATTTTATACTGCCCGACAAGGACTAATAAGTCAAATTATTTCAGTAGAAAGCCATCGACAAATTAGCATGTGGTCAGAATCTCTAAAGGGATGATTATATTGTCAAGTCATGGCTAGGTTTCGAACCCGCGACCTCTGATTACCAGACCGACTCTTTGATCATTGAGCTACCGGGACATGTTTAATGATCATTGAGATTGAAGAGATCTTGGAACTCTTAATTGACTTCTTATTCGTCTAAGTCTCTAAGTCATTCCAATTTTTCCAAAAAGGTAAACATAGAAATCGAATCATCTGCTGGAAATCTGGTCTCAGTAGGTACAACTAGTGAGGTAAATCTCTACAAGTTATCATATTTGTGTTAATCACTTTCGTGATATCCCAACTACTCAAACTCGCTTTACAAAATCTACTCTGAAACCGGGACTTGAACCACCGACCTCCAGGTTACAAGTCCACCTAGATCTCTACAATCCCTACATTCTACATATAAAACTCAAATCCAAGTCAATCCAGTGTTGCTATCATGACGGTTTGCCCGTCAAAAATGGTGGTTTATTTGGAGTCGGTGACATAAAAAAGATTCCCTGAGGGGTGCCGGGAACATTGACGGGTTTCTTGATGATCATGACGGATTATCGACGGATTGCATGCGGATAGATAGACGGTTTATCTATCTACTCAAATCTATGCCTATGGATCTGACTATGAGGTGTTGTCTATCACCAATATTGTAACCCACCTAAAAGTACAAAAGATATTGTACTTAGAGGGGATTTTTAACAAAGAAATAATAAACAATTGACATATTATGTCAATTGAAAATAAAGAAAGTCCTTCCTAAAGTCCTTTCTTCCCAAACAGTAGGTATCAGATATCGAAAATTTCAAGATAATCGATGTATAAATGTAGCGTACATGAACTAAGAAAATAAAAGCCCTTTAAAAGGAGGTAGAATATTTGCAAGGCTTGAGTTTGTTCGATTATCAGCGAATGGTGGGTAAAACCTTTGTTGCAGATCCAAAAATAATTTTGGCAACAATCTCCTCTTTAATAAATGCCCACAGAACAAGGTATATTCTAGAGCCAAACACTATTTTGTGTAGTTAACAAATAAAATCAATATCACAAAACATAGGTTGCAAAATAATCATTTAAAAAATCTGGTGTAAACATCACACGACTTTCCTTATCCCCCAAAAAGTAGTCGAATTCCGCCACTGGTGACTCAACGGTAAAGATAACTAAAAACCAATGCCAAATTCGTAATCAGCACTTCAAAATCATTGAATTTGATATGTCACAACCCCCATGTAGGAGGAATAATAAAAAAGATAGTCAAAGCGGGTCCCCCCCAAATACCGGTAAATTGAGGCCGAGTTCCAAAAAGTTCAAGATATCAAAAAAATGATCTGAATAGACCCCTATTACTTTTTTAATCTAAGAAAATGTTGTTCTCTAAAAAATTTTGTATCTTTAACCAATTTAAAGAAGCGGCGCTTGCGGCTAGCATTTGCGGCCCTGTGGCCGCAGAATGCGGCCGATTTCAACCAAAAGTTTCGTGGTTCGTCTGGTGTATAAAATTAATTTGTGTACCAAATTTCAAGTCTCTAGCTTTTACCGTTCTTGAGATATCCTGTTCACACACACACAGACAGACAGACAGACAGACAGACGCACGGACCAATGGCTGAAAACAACTTTTTTGGTATCCTGAGGCCATGATTCGTCCAGAAATGTAAAAAACTGGGTAGGTCAAATTTTCGACGAATACAATACTTTCCTTATTATAAGATAAGGAAAGTAAAAATCTAAAAATATAATACATTTTTCAGAGCTAAACAAAAAGAGTTTAAAAAAAGAGAAAAGAATATCCAAAAAATCTCAGTAGCATGACCGAAAAATGAGTGAACTCGTAATCGAGACTACATGAAGGTCGGTAGTTCGAGTCTCAATTGTGGCAGATTTTATTAGGTAGGTATGACAGGGGGATCAAATGATTTTGAAATAAGTTTTTAAACATGTGTACAAACAAAATAACTGTAAAAATACTCATAATTTTAACATTTGCTTTGCAAAGTATTCCAAATTTCTGAATAGGTGTACTTGTATTCAAAGAAGAAGAGATGTATCTTCTTTGAATAAAATTTCTTCCCTACCTCTCTTTTGAATAAAATCTACTTTCCCGAAGAAGAACACTCCCCACTCCTTTACATTTTCTCATTATATTCCCCACATCGCAACGGAAAGTTTTTATTAAATTTCTTATAAGACGAAACTTCAGTTCCCTTCTTATATACGTTGAATTGTGACAGCATGTTCTTTTATAATTATAAAATATACAGGTACCTCCATCTACAAACTTTCAATTCAAGATGGCGACGTACTTTATACACATGTATAATACATAATGATTCGACAGGGTGGAACATAATACAGTGGAACGACATTTTTGTTCTCGTTTTTAACTTTCACGTTTTTGTTGGAAAATTCTTAAATATTCCCAGTAGCGAACACCATGCAGAGCTGACAAAAAATTGCTTTAGTCAGAATTTGATTTAAATTTGTAACTGAAGCTTTGAAAGGCGTTTGTGTTGAGCCAACACCCAATTGGTAAGTATCATGTCTCTTACAAGTTCTACAAGAGCACTTGTAAAACCTTCTTCCATCTCTTACAAGTTAGAAACTAAAGTCACTGGAACTTCTACATCTCTTACAAGTTAGAAACTCTAGTCACTGGAACTTCTACATCTCTTACAAGTTAGAAACTCCAGTCACTGGAACTTCTACATCTCTTACAAGTTAGAAACTCTAGTCACTGGAACTTCTACATCTCTTACAAGTTAGAAACTCCAGTCACTGGAACTTCTACATCTCTTACAAGTTAGAAACTCCAGTCACTGGAACTTCTACATCTCTTACAAGTTAGAAACTCCAGTCACTGGAACTTCTACATCATTCTCTTACAAGAGCACTTGTAAAACCTTCTTCCATCTCTTACAAGTTAGAAACTTCAGTCACTGGAACTTCTACATCTCTTACTAGTTAGAAACTTCAGTCACTGGAACTTCTACATCTCTTACAAGTTAGAAACTTCAGTCACTGAAACTTCTACATCCCTTACAAGTTAGAAACTCCAGTCACTGGAACTTCTACATCATTCTCTTACAAGTTAGAAACTCTAGTCACTGGAACTTCTACATCTCTTACAAGTTAGAAACTAAAGTCACTGGAACTTCTACATCCCTTACAAGTTAGAAACTAAAGTCACTGGAACTTCTACATCCCTTACAAGTTAGAAACTCCAGTCACTGGAAGTTCTATAAGAAAACTTGTGATAGCTAGTTCCATGTATTCTGCGTAATAATTCTTGAGAACATTATTTCGTGAAAGCGCTTTCTGGTTTTTACCTAATTATTTCTGGTATTTACACACCATCGAAATCATCATCATTATTTATTATTATTATTACTTACTTACTTATCCACGTGCTGCTGTCAGTTCCCATGCAGTGAGGTAAGACAAGACGTTGATATCAGTGCCGGAAGCTTTTTAGGGGGAGTCCCTGGAACTTTCTGGAAAAGGAAACTCTTTCTCTCTCTATCTCTCTCTATTTCTCTCTCTCTCCTTCTCTCTCTCTCTCTCCCCCCCCCCTCCCTAATTCTTTCTTTTGCCATACATGTAGAAACACAATTTATACTATCTAAATCCAGGCACGTGATACTTACTGTCTTTTCTCAGCTATATCAATTTATTTTTTTTGTCAACATCACCTCTTTATCGTTGTTTTTGCCTGTTACTTTGATGACATAGTCAGTTTCCTTAGCCAAAACTCTCATTCTCTTTCTCTCACAATTTTATCAATTTTGTTACATGAAAAAGTCAATAATATAATATTCTTTATTCATAAAACACATTATAATGCCTGATTAAGGTCAAAAATATTCTTTGTTTATAGCTCTAAGTCTGTACGTTAGCTCAGTGGTAAAAGCGGTACTCTGTGAATCCAGAGATTCCACAGGTCGCGGGTTCGAAACCGAACCGGAACATGACAAGTTATCCTCCCATTTGGGATTTTTACCGAATAACAATATGTCTTGGGCTTACTGCTGTGAAAATGGGGCTTTAGTGGTCTTAATCCAACAGTATAAATAAAACGTTTATATCATTATATTATTATGAACTTATGTAAATCGGGAATATATTGGGTTGGGTGGAAGAGCTCCCTTGGTAGAATCTGGCCACGTTAAACAAAGCCATTAAAAAATATATGGGTATTATTTTACATGGGGAAATATAACCACTTACTTGAACTTGTGAATCCGATTATGTCTATTAACTCACTCTAAGACTCTTCTATGCACTGGTAGTCAAGTGGTTAAAGCGCTAGTCTTTTAATCCAGGTAGCGTAGGGATCCGTTGGTTCAAATCCAACCCAGTGCATGAATTTTTCCTCAATAAATTGAGTTTGTGTCCACGTAATAATAAGACTCTGAGGGTTAGGTGGTAGAAACTGCTTTAAGCATTAACCTCGCCTGTTGGTTACCTTCCACTAAAGAGTGTTATTATTATGAGAATAAAGTTTAGAACATAATATTAGGACAATTTCAACATTGGGTGAGATTCGAAGAAATATATCCCTACGCTACCTCCAGACTAGTGCCTTAACCACTCAACTACCCATAATAAATAAGTACTATATTTTTAGAAACTTAACTTTTTAATTTTTGGTAATTTTTTAGTAAAATAATCCTTATTTTTTTGGTCTGAATTCGAATCCGTGGATTAAATAAAATAATGTAAATTAAATAAAATAAAGTAAATTAAATAAAATAAAGTAAATTAATTAAAATAAAGAGCCTAGAAAGCAAAATTAACTTCACAAAATTACCAACTTTGATATTAAATGCTCGGTTAAAAATTCCAAAATGAGAATCAAGATTAATAAGTGATGTCCTTGATGTTGAAGAAACAGGGAAAAAATCTTCAAGATCGAATTGAGGGGGGCAGTTGGTCCACAAATGAAACATTGATGTTCGAATTGCAGATCGTCTGTTCATGGGCCAGTTGTAAACATTTGCTGCCTTTTTTATGCTCACAAAGTGCGTGTCTGTTTGAAATCTACTCTTGCGAGTATCGATAGTCTCCTGTATGGGCAAGTTGTCAACAAATATTGCAGCACTTTGGCCCGAATTATGTAACAGGATTTGTTAATATTAGTGGAGAACATCCCTTAACACCTTGACAACAAATGTAAAGGTCATATCTAATCGGGGCTTTTTTTAATTTGGGTTTAACGTCGCTTTTAACTGCATGGTCATATCATAACGTTGAAAAAAGCAAGGCTTTGTAGCTGTATATTAACTCTGTGGCGCAACGGAGCTGTGACCAGCTGCCCAGCCTTTGTGACGGAAAATCTCATTTAAGTATACTTATTGGTCAGCTGATAAAATTTAAGGGTCGGCTTAGATTTACTAATCCTGTTTCATAATACGGTGTTTAACTATCTTACGTGTAACGGTAGGTACTATTCTCCCCACGCGTTTTGCGTTTACTTCTCGCGGCCAGCAGCAGACCACTTCAATGTACTTTCGATGGGGTTACTTTGCCCCGATGGGGTGACTCAGTGCGCGAAAACAAAGGGGCCCTATCTAACCATGTTATAGCGCCGCCGCCGCGCCGACGCCACGTAAAATAATCTAACCATGTTGTAGAGAAGAAATTCGTCAAGAATTCTGAGTACTTTGCCTTCTGGATTACAAATGACAGAAATCTATTAGCTGTACTAAAAAAATACCTTTACCTATATCGAAATACCTATCACCATCACCGAGCAAAAAAAAACATGTTATCAAATATCCCGAAAATCGTCTCAAGCTGTTGATACTATGGTCTTGGGTCTAGCGGACTCTAGCGTCTAGGGTCCAGGGCTCTGTTGTGGTCGCGCATTCAGACGCATACACGAGACAGGATCAGTACCTTTATTGCTCCATTTTTACACCAAAACAATTTCAATGATAATAATCGAACACAGTGGAAGTTAACCACCAGACGAGGTGAATGCTTAAAACATTTTCTACCACCTAACCCTCAGAGTCTTATTATTCTGTTGTCATATTCTCAAATAAATGAGGAAAAATACATGTATTGGTTGGGATTTGAACCAACAGATCCCTAGGCTACCTGGATTAGAGACTATCGCGTGAACCACTTGACTATCCATTCTGGAGCAAACATCTCGTCCGTGTGTGCCCGGCTTTAGATTTCCAGGAAACATTCTATTTCCTCCTAGTTTTAGAGATATCTATTTCCTTCTAGTTTTAGAGATATCCATTTCCTCCTAGTTTTAGAAATATCTATTTCCTCCTAGTTTTAGAAATATCTATTTCCTCCTAGTTTTAGAGATAACTATTTCCTCCTAGTTTTAGAGATATCTATTTCCTCCTAGTTTTAGAAATATCTATTTCCTCCTAGTTTTAGAGATAACTATTTCCTCCTAGTTTTAGAAATATCTATTTCCCACTAATTTTAGAGATATTTATTTCCTCCTATTTTTAGAGATATCTATTTCCTCCTAGTTTTAGAAATATCTATTTCCTCCTAGTTTTAGAAATATCTATTTCCTCCTAGTTATAGAGATACCTCCAGGTGTCATCATACTCACCTGCTGATTCCAAGATTCTGTGTCCAAGGTCTCCTCTGCGAATTACCATCTGGCATTCCACATTGTTCTAATCTTGGTTTAGAATCTTCCTTCCTGGAAAATCTGGGTTTGGTAAACTGATTTTCTAATTAATTCTATTCATGTATTCTTCTTTTATGTCTCTGCTATGTTGCTAACACATTATGGGAAATACTTTGTATTAGATAATAGGTTTCTTCTTTTTAATATTTACACTCATAAAAATATAGCGAAAAAAATACTTGGTACATAAATTGGTTTTCTTTTTTCTAGCTTTTTTACGTCAAGTATAGGTATTTCTGAGTGGGAATTGAATATAGTAAAATTATATTATCCACACCAAAGATTAAACTTAAGATTAAGCCAGCGTCGATGGCATGTTGAATACACCGGTTCCCTTCAGAACACCGAAGTTAAGCGACATCCAGCGAGGTTAAGACTTGGATGGGTGACCATTCAAATTCTAATTCTCGTGACGCTGGCTTTTCCCGGCCCCACTCAGGCTGGGTGAGGTCAATGTGAGTAGCAGGTTTGTGAGTTTCCTGCGAATGGAGGGTAAAACCCCCGTCGTGATATGACCATGGCAGTTGAAAGCGACGTTAAACCCCACTTAAAAAAAAAAAAAAAAAAAAAAAAAAAACTTAAGATAATACCTACTGTATATTTTGATTATTTTCAAGGTTTTTCTGACTTGGCGAAAAATCTCACATATTTATACACCTATACTATTACTCGTATTACTTTTATATTCATATATTTTACTCACTGTGATAATATCTTTACTAATTTTTTAAAATAAACTGTTTTTTTTGTGAGATCTTAACCGTGAAAAAAGGAAAAAATTAGGAAAAAATCTTTTAAGACACCCAGGTCATCCTGACTTGGGGTGTGGGATTTCCAACCACTAAAAACCCACCTTCTCTAAGAGCTAACCGCACCTGGAACCGAATATACACTACAATAAACTGTTAAACAAATATTTTAACTATTTAATTTTGCTCCGATAAAATAACTCAGTTGTTTAGAGAAGATGAACGTCAACTGCCTATACTAACATTACGACTGTTAGATAAATGTAACGATGTATTTCATGGTAAGTATGCTGATGGACATAATTATGAATACGACAAGTTAAGATCTATCATTATCCTATTTCACATGACCTTGTGAAAAGGTATTAAAATTTTGAATCTAATTAGCGCATCTTGGGCTTGCCTCACACTTGATCAAAAACCTGCTTTCCAAACAAACCAAGATACAAGACTACAAAATTCCCACAGTTAAAAAACTTGAATAAATTGATAGTTGATTAGAAATATCCAGTAGGTCAATCATAAATTATTAAAGAAAATAGGCAGTTTTTCGAAACAAACACTCTTAGGAGAAGATACAAGATTCTCACACTCAAACATTTAAATTGATCAGATATATCCAAAGGGTCAATAATTAAATAAAATTAAGCAGAATTCCTAAACTGAAGGTGCTCTTCCAAAAAGATACAAGATTCTCACACTTAAACATATGAATAAATTTGACGAGTTGATTAGAAATATTCAAAGGGTCAATAATTAAAAATATGGGTCAATTCCGCAAGACTTGTATCGCCGTCGAAACTCACGCGAAGGTCGTGAGAAATGTTTTTTAGTAGGGGGATGGAACTGACCTGTCGCTTTCTGAACAGGACTGACCAAGCCACCAAGCGGTGTGTTGGAACAGTATCTCGTTTTCTTAATGGAATTATAATTGATCGACCCAAGTCTTATTTCATAATTTTCAAAATGATAATTTTTTTCGGAGCTTTATTTATTTTTATAAATTTTCTTACGTTTTTTTTTGGGGGGGGTTTAACGTTGTTTTCAAATGCAGGGTCATTTGGACATATCATGGCAGGTTTTTACAAGTCTTTCGCTGGAAACTGACAAACCAGCTATTCAAATTAACCTCTCCGAGCCTGAGTATGGCCGGGAATAGCCAGCATCATGAGGGTTCGAATTTGAATGGTCAACCATCTCAAGTCCTAGCCTCGCTGGACGTTGCTTAGCTTCAGTGACTGAATGAGAACTGATGTATTCAACGCGTCGCGACGCTTGCATTTTAAGTAACGTTCTTGCTTTTCCACATAGACTGTTTCTGCAATGGTGTGATAAAAATCTAACGAATACTTCAATATTGATAAATGATTATTAAATTTATACTTCGTCCGGAGACAGACCTCAGTAGCTTGATCGATAAGGCGGTGGATTCGTAAGTTGTAAGTCGGTGGTTCAAGTCAAAATACAAGACCTTTGTTCATACTTTGATTAGGTCTTGTCAGAGATTTATCAACCTGTTCAATATAAATTGCTATAGGTACGCACCTTAATATCAATAAAGTTGGTACACTTACAATTTGCGAGAAACAATGTAATTATGGGTATACTCTTATACCCATAATTTTCTTATTATATTCTTATACCCATAATTTGATAAGTATACTTCATAATAATATACTTTGATAAGTAATAGGTATTACGCGTTAGAAAAATAATAAGCTCACATGGCTCGAATTATTGGTTCCCGGTAGAGCAAGATTTTAAGTGTGCCTCTTATTGCCAGCACGTGGAGTATCTTAAAAACCACTCAAAACAAGTCTACAGTAAATTAGAACTACCTACTACCTACTCTCAGTAAAACTACTTAAAGGTATTATTTTTATTTATTAATAATACATATATTTATATTTTCTCTTCCAGTACCAAGATACATGCATGAGGCCGCCCCTCCAGACTTGCCTGATACCATGTCTAGCAAATAATAAAGGAAAGCGGAAAATGCTTTCCAAACAGCGACTTGCGGGAAACCCCTCCGCTTTCCAGAGCTCTTCCCGTGTAGGTTCACAAGATAACGTAAGGAAAAATGTACGAAGGAAAAATGGAGAAGCGAGGAATACGGGGTTGGAAAATGGGGGAAAAAAATTCCGTGGAAAAACCTGCGCGCAGAAGTAACGGCGCAACATCTTACCAAATTTCTCAAATGTTCATTGGCTCTTCTAATGTATACCTCATTTTCTCCACATTTCCCGGGCTCTGTGAAAAATATCGACTAAAATAATGTTCTTTTTCTTTCGCTGCTTGTTCTTATGTCTTTTCCCTAGGTGCTCGGAGCTCCTTACAGCTGCGGTGGAGGGTGCAACATATTGAGTTTTCGCTTTCCAGCTATGAATTTCTGTTCTGAAGAAAAAATAAATCTCCTTGATAAGAATATATTCCATGGGCTCATCTTTTTTTTAAGCTAGGAACTCTTTAATTAACAGAACTCAACTTCTTACAAAATAAATAGAATATTTCTTCCATTGGCTCAGTGGAAGGTTGAGAACCTAATACACTCGCACTGTTTCCTCTCTGAATGGCTAAGGATAACCTTTCAATCAGGAAACAACGCGAGCGTGGCTCTTTACTCTCTGTTTATAGTCTCCCAGCCAGACTGCTGGTCTACTCCCTGTTTATAGTCCCCCAAACAGACTGCTGGTCTACTCCGTGTTTATAGTCCCCCACAGTGCCGGATTAAGGCTGCGCGGGGCCCTTGGCAATTTCAAGGCGCGGGGCCCCAAAATTGTACTGAGTTTATTCTAAAATACTAGAACCTTGAAATCGAAGCAAAGTGTCCTGAGCACCAATCCATAATAGTATCCAAAACGACGTTTATAACACCAAAGGCAACATTTTTTCCGAATAATAGTAGAAATATCTAAATATGTATTATGAAAACAATATGTGTAAAAAGATGTCATTAGGTAAGATGTATTGTGTAGAAAGTAGATCATCGATTACTATGAAGATTTTATCGCTAGTATTGAATGCTAATTTTTTTAAAGGTAACTTTCCAAATTAATTCCAAACAATCAAAAGGCACTTTTAAAATGCCCAAAGATTTTTTTTTCTTTTAATGGTACTAGAATTGCATGTCTTGAAAAACAATCCAAACCATCAAGATAAGTAAATTTGACGGTACCGCAGTCGAAATTTTTGCAAAGTTATGGGGTAAAGTACTCGGAAAATAGATAGAAAAAGATATCTTGAAAAATTCATTAAAAGCGCCGCAGGCGGCTATAATGAAAATCATTGGTTAAGATGTCGATAAAGCCGATCAAAAGTTTGATGGCAGAGATTACCTAAGGCGATAATCACGTCCTTTGTCAATATTATTCTTTTCAAATACGAGTAATTATATTATATTATATAAAGAGCCGCAGGAAATAGGTATCTACTCGTAAAGATCTACCTATTTTCATATATGTGGTCCATTTTAAGGGGGTCCCGTGGTTTTTCTTTTAACATTTTGCTTAACTGGCTGTGATTTTATTTAATATTAAAATCCAGAAAAACCGAGTTAAAGGTCATTCAAACACTTATAATTTATGTAAGCTGCCCGAAAGGCGGGGCCCCCAAAATCGCGGGGAACTTGGCATCTAACAAATCTGACATATTGGTAGGTAATCCGCTAATTCCTATGTTGTTGATCATTGTTTATTCAAGGAATAGATAATAATAGGGAGCCCCGCGCTTTTCTTTCAATTTATGTACTTTGTTGTCAGTGTGTTTTTTTCACTTTTATTTCTTCTTATTCTTACTCATTATTCAAAAGTACCTAGTGTAAGCTTTTAAAAAACTCATAATACCTAGTGTAAGCTTTTAAAACAACTCATAATATCTAGTGTAAGCTTTTAAAACAACTCATAATACCTAGTGTAAGCTTTTAAAAAATCCATAATACCTAGTGTAATCTTTTAAAACAACTCATAATATCTAGTGTAAGCTGCTCAAGCGCGGGGCCCCCTAAAGCGCGGGGCCCTTGGCATCTGCCAAATCTGCCATATGGGTAATCCGGCACTGGTCCCCCAAACAGACTGCTGGTCTACTCCCTGTTTATGGTTCACCAGACAGACTTACAAAAAATACAATACATACAAACAAGTTTTAGTGAGCGAACACAACAGAGCCCTATATACTCTAGACCTCGTATTAGGTAAAATAATATAACCATGTAAGCGGCCACAAGGGAGCCCCGAAAATCGTCAAGCTGTAGATACCAGTGTCTGGGTTCGAGGGTCCAGGGTGTAGGGTCTAGGTTAGGGTCCTCGTTGTGGCCGCCTAATACTTAATTTTACTTTCTATTACTTAACAGAAAGTATTGTTTTTGGTCGGTTTTTTCGAAATTGAGCTGATAACATTTGTGGACATGTTATCCAAAACTTACAAAACTAGTGCTTTGCTTGATACGAGTAAAACACCCGCCCCCCCCCCAAAAAAAAAAAACACACACACACACACAGACACATATTATCATACTCATGTTTCATAGATAGTATCCGTGAAATTACCTCATGAATATCTTAATGCGAATGTAGCGTTTCTCCCCCGGAGCCCTTTCTCTCATCTATTATACAAAGTCTTGAGACTTCCACTCGACTTTACTCGGTGAGCGAAACTTCAAAATTTTCTCATTTCCCGTCTTTTCTTCGCTCGCAGAATCTACATTATAACTTCTTCTACGACGCCCTCCTCCTCATTTTTCATTTCGGAATTTCTCCATTTCTCTCTCTCTCGTTCCAGCTTCTTTAAAAAGAAAATTTTAATATTGTAAGTTTATGCAAATGAAAAACTTGCTACGGAGTCGCTTCAAAACCAAGGTGCCCTCAGGTAAGGGGGGGGGGGGGGGGGGGGGAATTCAGCAGGGTATTACGCTATTTTATTTGAAATATTATACAAAATATTATTTGAATAATAATGCACAGGGTGTATGCCAGGTTTCGGTTCGGTTCTGGAACACCGCACCCATAGGTACGTTTGAAGAGTCTTATCTATACTTTTCTTACGAATGGACATTTTTTTTTCACAAACATGTACTGTGAGATGTTAAAAAAAAACTGAGAGATTGAATTTTTATTTAACAACAACATTAAAATCTAAAAACCAAGATCCAAGAACTCTAAAAAGCAAGAACTAAGGTTAGCGAGGACCTTACCACTGAACTTTATTTAACAAATGTTTGCAAGATTGAACGACGAACGTCCCTTTCGACTGCTCAGGTCATATCGAGGCTGAGTTTCTACCCTCCATTCATTGGAATCTTACCAATCAGCTGCCAACATCTACCAACAACCTTTGATGATACCATCTTGCAAAAAACCATTCTCCATCTGAGCTATTAGACTATCACTGTCCCTCGGCATAGCCTTGTCCACTACAACAACAACAACAACATACCATCTTGCAGCACTGCGACGCTTTCTGTGATAACTACAGATTGATCCTACAGCAGATCCACAACAATATTAATAATAATAACACTCTTTAGTGGAAGTTAACCACCAGGCGAGGTTAGTGCTCCAAGTATTTTCTACCACTTTACCCCCAGAGTCTTATTATTTTGTGGTCACAAACTCAAATTAATGAAGAAAAATTCATGCACTGGGTGGGATTCGAACCAACGGATCCCTACCCTACCTGGATTACCAGACTAGTGCGTTAACCACTTGACTACCAGTGCTCGTATTAACAGCTCTTCAATTAAAAGTTAAGTGCTGAACCGTGTTTTAGGTACCATACCTAGCTGTCCCAGAGATAAATGAAGAGGAAGAAAACACTCTACCGGAAACAACAACAGCCAAATTAGCTCAACTTCGCTCCGGTTGGTGTGAAGACCTGAAAGCTACAAAGTCCAGAACAGATCCAGAAATACAAGATCTCTGACCACTATGTATGAGCACAAACTCAACACATGATGACTGTGCCTCACCTCTTTGAATTTTAAATGTAAAATAATTTTACACTCCGATTCGACACTCTACAATCTCTACATACATGTGCATGTACAATTGTACATGCAAAATTAATATGTATCCTGAAGACACGGAAGGAGCCATTGCTCTCCTTCAGCAGCAATGGCGTCATCACACAGTGACCCAGTCACTCAATCTTTCCACCACCTCTCTTCCTCATCTCGTGAAATTCACTCCAATCTCTCAATTCCAATGAACGTCCAAACACATGAAGACCTTCTGGTATGTGATCAACTAAAAAACCCCTGCACATTGGATGATCTACTTCAGGCAAACAAAAAAGCCCTAATGCTTCAGAGTATTGGAAGTACAAAATTTGACCGAGGAACGAAGGAGGACACGGTATAATAAATAAAATAAAACCTCTTTGAATGTCCGGCGAATCGAACCAGCTTGGACGCCACCTCCTTCTTTTAGGACCCCGGAGCAGCAGTGGCTTTCTTTGGCCTGAAAACTGACTAAATGAGGTTGAATAGAGTAAAACTAGCACAACTTCGTTCCTGTTGGTGTAAAGACCTGAAAAGCTACAAACTGACTATGTGAAGCTAAATCGCGTAAACGACAACAACATCATTCAGCCTGGGTCAGGCTATTAGTCAGCATCACAAGCAGTGAGTTTTCGAATTTGAATGGTCATTTAGAAGTCCGCGAATGTAGAAAATTGGTTGGATTGAACACATGATTACAAGACAAAATTGTAATTATACATTTAAATAACGTTGTTCTATATATATTTTTTTTTTTAATATTTGTAAGTTTTTTATTTGTTAATAATTTATTATTGATTGTTTTGTATAAAAAATACAGTGTAAATAGATAGAAAGTCTTTAGAAGGCCAGGGGAGCAGAGAAGTTTCATGAATACACGTTATTCAACACAATAGCCTTTTAGCCAGAGTAATCGAAGGCAAAATTGAAGGGCAAAAATACAGTTGGCAGACCCCCACTCAGATAGGTCTCTTGATCAAATCATGAAAGATGTTAATATACGCACATACCAGGAAAATGAAAAGAAAAGCAAACAACAGAGAAGCATGGAGAGAAGCTGCAAACCATCCAAATGGCTGTTAACTGTTGATGATGATCTGAGTTGTTGAAAGGGACCTCTACCCCAAATGCTGAGGTTGTCTTTGGGACATAGGAAATAATTGTATGTATGTATGTATTTGTGGTGAAGAACAAGTCTTCTTCACAATTTTTGTGGGTAGCGCAGCATTACTAACAGCCTTCTTCAAATTTCGAATTATTCTATTACATTAATGTCTTTTTACTCTGGTAATGACGCCACTGGTCGTTACTCATACAGGTAACTATTCCGAGGTATGATAGGACCCCGAACACCGAAGTATAGAGCAGAAAAATTTCTGCCCGCTAGGGATCGAACCCAGGTCACTATGCGTGCAATGCTTAGCGCGCTAACTCACTCTGCCACGGTAGGAAATAATACTACCTCATAGGAAAAAAACGCTTGCATACGAGTCTGCAACCATTTCGACATTTTCATCTTTACTATTCAAGGTCCAAAACCCAACTGACCAAATTTCGTATTGTGCGCATGACACACACTTTCCCTCTTCTCTTAGGGTTGCAATATCGAAACGAAAATATCGATATTAGGTATATCGATAATATCGAAACCATAATATCGATATCCGATATTAGAAGACTTCTCTCCCTTTACAATTCGATATTTCGTTACATAATATCGTTACATAATTTCGTTACATAATTTCGTCACATAATCTTGGTTATGTGCCAGAGCAAAGACATGAAAATGTCAATAATTGTTTCTCGTTTCCACACTTTTCAGGCACCGGGTGAGTTTTATTAGAAAGTTTTATGCTCATGTACCTTCCCACTTCCCGCTAGGACTCAGGATGAAAGGAAATCTTGCCAGAGTTTTCCATTTCCTTGGCCCAGGAGAGGGCGGGGTTTCTTTTCTCAATATTTATGTATTTCTTTGTGGAACCTCATTCTTTATAACGTCTTGTATAAAATGGAAAATTTTCCGCCAGTATTATGAGCAGTATTGTAATTTCAAATTTATTTCTCTGTTTGTTCCTACAGGGTGGTGGGATGGAGAAATACTTCCGATATCATTTTTGAGCAATAATTTTATTGGTCTCTTATTTTTAAATTTATTTTGTGTGTTCTCACAAGGTAGGAATGATAAATACGTAGGTACATTCTTTCGATTTTCTTCTTTTTTTTAATCTAATAATTTCATTATAAACAACACCATAATCTTAAATTTACTGACAAATGTCACTTTAGATATATTAGTCAATTTAGATAATTTAGAATTTGTTAATATATTTGGGAATAAAGTTACAAGGGCACTGTGTTTGCGAAGACTATTCAGGGTCGATGGCACTTAAACACCAGTTCTTGATCTGTCACTGAAGTTAAGCAACGTTCAGCAAGTTTAGGACATGGATGGGTGAGTATTGAAATTTGAATGCTCGTGATGCTGGCTATTCCCATCCCAACTCAGGCTGAGTGAGGTTAATTTGGTTAGCTGGTACGATTTCCAGCGATTGGAGGGTAAAACACCTGTTCCGTTTTGTTCAAATGTCCTAAAATAAACCAAATCAGGACTTTAAAATCTACTAGAATCATTGGACATGAAACGAGCCTATAGACTTCGGATCTGGGTGTCCATATAATCCTTCCACCATCGTAAAATAACTAACTGTACCTATATATCTCACGGATCATTATTATTATTTAAAAAAAATATCAATTATTATTATTATTATTATTATTTTTCTCTCATCTCACTCTATTTCATCAATTTTGAGTTAGTTATTTATTTTTCTTTTCAAATTTCATATTATTTACTAATGAAATATTGCTCTTTCGATATTTCTATTTATTTAAAATAAATATTCGCTGGAACATTTTTGATGATTTCATGAAAATATTTATTTATCTATTTGCTTTTGGTTCTTTCTGCTACCCAGATATTAAAATCAAATATAATTTTCACTCTATCGGGGATGCAATAATATGTATTCCTTTTTCATTTTTCAGGTAGGTACCTGCATGATAAAAATTTATTTTAGTTGGAAAAAGTATGAAATTTTTTGAAGAAATTCCTATTTTCTGCGTCCTGCATTTTAAGAGCTATTGAAACCTCTTTAAAAAAAGATATCATAATTGTGGTTTCACTTGGTATCACAACTGCTCAAACTAGCTTTACTAAATCCACGTTGTAACCGGGACTAAATCCACTATCTATTTGCTTTTGGTTCTTTCTGCTACCCAGATATTAAAATCAAATATAATTTTCATTCTATCGGGGATGCAATAATATGTATTCCTTTTTCATTTTTCAGGTAGGTACCTGCATGATAAAAATTTATTTTAGTTGGAAAAAGTATGAAATTTTTTGAAGAAATTCCTATTTTCTGCGTCCTGCATTTTAAGAGCTATTGAAACCTCTTCAAAAAAAGATATCATAATTGTGGTTTCACTTGGTATCACAACTGCTCAAACTAGCTTTACTAAATCCACGTTGTAACCGGGACTTGAACCACCGACCTCCAGGTTATAAGTCCGCCGCCTTATCGTTCAAGCTATTGAGATCGGTTAATAGGTATGCCAGATGTTACCAAAACTGTCCCTTCTGCTACGCTTTTACGAATTATCGTGTCTGTATTGGAGGCACAAAGTTTTTGCAAAAATATTTTTTTTCAAAGTTTTTGCAAAAAATGCAAAAAACACAGGTACCTGCAACCTACATAAAAACTACGGTCAGATTTGGATTTAAAAGAACTGGATACTAATAGAAATCTCGATAAAAGATAACAATTCCCAAATTCCCAAACAAAGAAAAAAAAATCCTTCTATACTTCTCCAATCTCCTTTATCCAGGTTCTACTATACAATGTACATAACTAAAGTTATCATATTTGTGCGAATCACTTTTGTGATATCACCACTACTCAGTCTCAAACTCGCTTTACTAAATCTATGCTGAAACCGGGACTTGAACCACCGACATTACAAGTGCGCCGCCATATGGATCCAGCTTCTAAGGTCGGTACTGTACATAAATTATGTACGTATGTAAAATATGTATATAGGAACCTATGTAACTTACAAATTATGCCATAGATATAGTAGGTTCATTCATTACTTTCTTCTGTAAGAGAAGAAGGGTACGACGAAGCAATTAAATTCGAAACTACATTAATAGAGTCAGTCGACTTGCAATTTAGGCAAACGGTTTTTTGCCAACAAGATTTATTCGCACAGAGGCCCTTTAATACCGAATGCAAGGTAGAATTTTCAATGAACTGTTACATAGATATAGAAATTATAGATATAAACAGATATATTCGAACTTTGTTGCGAGTTTTCCTGATTCCCACTTAAATGCCTTTGCAAATGATAAAGTTTCGGTCGGGTAGTTTGTTAATGCATAACCTCAGATTAACTGCTTGAATTAGCTTAACGATAAGAGTGTTATTCTAGCCACGGATAATTGAGGCAATTATTAAATTATCTAATCTATTAGAAAGTTATGTCCTGGATAGTCAGAACACATACTTACATACATAGGTTATAAATTTGTTCATAGGAAATGTTCTGTACATAGGAATTTATAACAAAGGTTATTACAGTATCTATTTTCTATTGTCTGGTAATGTATATTGTAGATAGGACAATAAGTAAAACTTAGATTTTTTTTTTTTCAATTTGAAAAATTATAAAAAAATTCTTACCAAATTTCTTACCAAAAAATTTCAAATCTCATTTTTTTGTACCTAGATGGAAAAATGCAATATTATTATTATATTTTAAGTTAAAGTACATGTAAATATATATTTTACAACCGCAGACCCAATGATGTGTTGCTTATGGCACGGTATACTGAACAATTTTTTTTTGTTTGTTTTTCATAGCTTGAGGATGTTGTTTTAGACTGTTGTTTTTTTTATGAAATTTTCAGACATTAGAAAGTTAAAATTTCATACACCTTATAAGAAACTTTTTAATAATAAATTCATATCTTTCATTAAAAAAACCATTAAATTTACTGCAAGCTTCAGATTTCAATTTCTTAAAACTTTATACATAGAAAATCTCAGCTAAAGATTCTGTAGGTGTCTATATTTAATATTACCTACCTATGTATACCTACACAGTACATAATATGGATGAAAGTATCTTATATTATACTTTTAAATTACCTTAAGCTATTTGTGTATCATGTCAACGAGCTCACACAAAGGCTTAAGAAGAAAATATCTCGGGAACGCCCTGAAGGCAGAACAAAAAAGCCAATCTCGCTCATGTTACGTGACTGATATTAAAGTTTGCAACAGTGAAAAGTATTTTAATAAGGATGAAAGATACAAGGAAAGAGGAAAGTAGGAAACTGAGGTAGTAGGAAAAAGACACAAGATGGAAATTAATGAAAGACGCAGCCAAGTGGAATATCTTTGAGAGATTCTCGAGAAAATGAGAAAAGACAAGCTTTCATATCAAGTACCTCCGTGCCGTTTACTGTGTGGTTCTAGTTAGAGAAGTAATGAGAAAAGACAGGCTTTCATAAAAATACTTATATTATCAAGCACATACTGTGTGGTCTCCGCGGCGTTTACTTTGTAGTTTCAGTTAGAAGACTAAGGAAAAAAGACAAGCTGATCGGCTCTTCAGAAATTCGCGATCTATATGTCAATTGAAAGCTCAAACCCTTACCTAAAAAATTTTGTTTGAGTTGATAGGTCGTCGTGACAAATTTCGAGAAAAAAAATTCATTTAGCTCGTAAAACGTGAATATATTTTGCGTCACCCATCCATTTTTTATCCTACCTCATTACAGCTTAACCCTAGGGAAATAGAACATAGACTAGAATCTAAACAAACCTAGGTGTAAAATCTAAACAAACCTAGGTGTAAAATTTCAGGTTTCTCAGTCAAACTGTGTGGATTTGTATAAAGAACATACATACACACAGACAGCTTCATTTTATAGATATAGTGCCGTTTACTGTGTGGTTCTAGTTACAGGAATAATGAGAAAAGACAAGCTTTCATTTCAAGTACCACCGTGTCGTTTACTGAGTGGTTCTAGTTACAGGAACAATGAGAAAAGACAAGATTTCATTTCAAGTACCACCGGCACGGTGGTACTTCATTTAGCTCGTAAAACGTGAATATATTTTGCGTCACCCATCCATTTTTTATCCTACCTCATTACAGCTTAACCCTAGGGAAAAAGAACATAGACTAGAATCTAAACAAACCTAGGTGTAAAATCTAAACAAACCTAGGTGTAAAATTTCAGGTTTCTCAGTCAAACTGTGTGGATTTGTATAAAGAACATACATACACTAAACAAAATCTAAACAAACCTAGGTGTAAAATTTCAGGTTTCTCAGTCAAACTGTGTGGATTTGTATAAAGAACATACATACACACAGACAGCTTCATTTTATAGATATAGTGCCGTTTACTGTGTGGTTCTAGTTACAGGAATAATGAGAAAAGACAAGCTTTCATTTCAAGTACCACCGTGCCGTTTACTGTGTGGTTCTAGTTACAGGAATAATGAGAAAAGACAAGCTTTCATGTCAAGTACCACCGTGCCGTTTACTGAGTGGTTCTAGTTACAGGAACAATGAGAAAAGACAAGATTTCATTTCAAGTACCACCGTGCCGTTTACTGTGTGGTTCTAGTTACAGGAATAATGAGAAAAGACAAGCTTTCATGTCAAGTACCACCGTGCCGTTTACTGAGTGGTTCTAGATTGAGGAATACTAAAAAAGAGTTTTGAATCTTGTGCCTCCGTGCCGTTTGCTGAGTGGTTCTAATTAGAAGAATAATACGGAAAGACATGCTTTCATTTGTCAAGTTTGTACTCTAGTAATACAAACATTCACGGCGCGAACGACCTGACAATCGCAGTGTTAAAGCGCCTCACCGGAAAAAAAAAAAACATTTGTGTTGCAATGAATTACTCCACCTTATTAAATTCACCTAATTCAGAGATATGTACATTTTATGTTGTGAATGTACAAAAAACAGCCAGCCCGTGAAATCCTATTACTTCAAAACAGAAGTTTAGGTATTTCTCATCCATCACAACATCTCAACTTTTTTCTTGCACCACCCTGAAGAAGTACCAGCGCTGAAGTCACACACTTTATATTCCCCGTATAAAATATCTGCTACATGAAAGTCTTCCTTAATTAAAACACTCTTGTTCCTGAGAAAACTCCTCGCAACTCATTTATTTTCCTTTTTCTTCAAGATATTCCCCGCCACACCTTTTCCACGTTTTTCCGCCATCTTGAATTTCGCGTTTTCCATGTACCGACTTAAATAATAATAATAATAAGATACGAGTGTCTTGTATAATGAATTCTATATTCATGGCTTAGAGAACATTTTAAAAGCTCCTCTCTCCTCTTTGCGAGTTTAATTTTATGAAAATCTTCTTTATTTTCTTTGGTAACAACGTTTTCAGCGGAAAATGTATCTCGCTGCCTTCGCTTTCTCAGAGGCGTGGGCGAGGTTGGTTTGGAGGTGCAGTGTGCACGTCAGGGCCTCCTCATTTTAGAAGTGATTGCTCTCACTTGCATAATGTATTGATCCCCAAATCTCCTTTTCAACTGCGATTGTTCAAATGTATCAACTTTTGGGGCTTGAACAATAGTTTCATTTTGAAAATAACTCCCATCACCACTTGCCTCAACTTCAGTCCTAGAAGTTGATACCTAAACAACACTTTTAAAATGATGTGACAGATCTCAACGGACCAACATTTTGTCTTTTGTCTTTTGAAATTTACAAAATCAATCTGTCATTCACCAAAATATGTTTAGGGCGGAAAACCTAGGCAAATTCGATTTTTAAATTCCTATTACGCACTTAAAAGGAAAACGGACTGTTTCATAGATCCTCATTTTAAATAACCTATCTACTTAAACACACCTAAACGTTTTTCGACCACCGTTTTTCGACCACCAGGGTATTAAATCTCATTTTTCATTTCGGATTTTTTATTTTGGAATAAAAATTTCCATCTCGATATTCAATGAGTCCCATCTGCCACTGTTCTTCTCCTCCTCCCTCTGTCTCTCTCTCTCTCTCTCTCTCTCTCTCTCTCTCTTCATCTCTCTTCATCCTCCTTCCCATTTAAAATGTATTTTACTGCTTGACGGTAAGATGTCTAATTCCGCTTTATTCTATTTTAATTAAATAAAGTGTTTTGCATTTTCTTTCCAAAACATCCCCCATCTTAAAATTTTCCGAGTCCACATTTGTATTCTTTATCGCTCACGCTGAAATCGTAAAGTACCTCTAATGAGGAAGCTTCTGGTGCCAAGATAAAGTTGAAATACTAAATGAAATATACTGATAATTACGGACAGATTACTTCCTCTTATTACTTGTGTGATATTCTGAGTTTTATTTATAAAAACACCTTACTTATGTACAGAATAACCTTGTGTAAAAGTTCAACCGATTTTCTTATAGCTTGTTTCATTAGATAGAAAAATATGTTTTCTATATGAAATTATCATACAAAAAATATGAAAAAAATTGAAATCGAAGTAAAAATATAATTATTGTTATTTTTTACAAAAACGAACACAATACTTCCGATTTCCAATGTTAGAAATTATCGGAAGTAAAATATAATTAGGTATGTAGCGACATTTATATCTATTGTTAAGAAGTTATTTTAAAGTTAGAATCCAAAAGCAAAATAGAGTGAGAACGTCAAGTTTCTATTTCAAGTAAAAAATATTGTGATTTTTTTTAAAAAATAGAATAACTTTTAAATTAGTAAAATGGAATAACTATGATCTATTTAAGCTCACTTGTCTGAGTAAAAAATTGTAAAGTAGCTTGTATAACTGGTGGAATAATGCTGATACATAGGGACCAAAACTTAATTAAATTTAGAAAACACAAATTACACATCAATATTTCACAATTAGAAGTTACACAAAAGGATGAATTTCAGGACCAACCCAACAACAAATCTACACATACAGACGAGATATCAGGACGATCTAAAACAAATATTTAACACGTCCGAAATTCCTGTCCTGGTACGACATGGGGCAAAAAAAAACAAAAAACCTGTCCCATTTAAATTATAAATAAAATTTAAATACCTACTCTACACGTATTAAGACAAAGACCACTGTCTTACGATAGCCCCCCTCCTCCCTCCCAACCTCAACCCCTTCGCCCTCTGCCAAGAAATTTCGTCCAAGGGTCATCCTAGGGGCATCTCTCCGATGGTGAGAAGATGATCAAATTTGTTCCCTCAGGATATTTCACAAGGTCGAGGGGGGGGGGCAGCTAAGACGTGGACTGGAAGATGACCTTTGGTTTGCGAGGTCACATTTGCATAAAGGTATTTTTGCTGCGTCCAGTTTGTTCAAGTTGGTTGAAAAAATGAGAAGCATTCATTTTCCCACACAATTTTGATTTTTATATATGAGTTGAATTAATTATTATGCGTTTGATGCGTCAATGTGTTTTTTTTTTTTAATGATTAGTTCTAGCATCTTTACTGCTCGTTTTGTTTTGGAATAAACCTGTATTCTCAATTTCTCATATTGAATCTTACAGGCAGGTATTTCGAGCGTTTGTGACATTTTGCAATCGTTGGTTTTAATGTTAATTTTAACAGGTAGTACCCAGGTATCGATTGGGAATTATTTATATGAGAATTAATTAATATGCATGATTGTAAGTAAAAAAATGATAATTTCAGTCGTGAGAACTGGTCGTTGCCCACTCTACAACTGCCCGAAGTGTCCTCACGAGGCTACGGTAGGCCCCGACAGTGCAGAGTAGAAAAAATTCCGACCCCGCCGGGATTCGAACCCGGTGGAAATTCTAACCGAGTTTTCCGTTTCCGGAATGGCATGGATGTAAAGGTAAAGAGCCCTAAAGTAATGCGAAAGCGGTTCCGGGGAACACTTACTTTTTTAAAAAAAAATCAAAAATCGATACAAAATGTTGCACTCAGTGGGACCCTGGTTTGATTTCAGAGTTATACCGGTCACTTAATAGACAAATTATGAAAGAGGATTACATATCTAGGATTTGTTAATCCAAGCCACTATCACTTAACAGCTAATATACATGCGCTGTGATTGGTTGAAATTCCCATCAGACAGCGTGTTAAGAGGGATAGTGTAGGATTAGTTAATTTAATCCTGTTTTATTATAAGCCAGCCTCCGTGGCGTAATGGTTGTGACTACTGCCCGTAGTCCAGAGTTCCCGAGTTCAACTCATGGTTGGGGCAGACTTTTCGAAGAAAATTCTGTCCCTTCCAAACACGTGAGGCTGGCATTTCCGGCCCTACCCAGGCTGGGTGAGGTCAATGTGGGTAGCTGGTACGATTCCCAGCGAATGGAGGGTAAAACCCCCGTCCTGACTATCTATCTCAATCAGGACGTTAAAACCAAATAGAATCAACTGGTCACAATAGATCTAATTAGGTCGCAGTGTTAATTGTAAGGGTTTCACTGAAAACCCTGCAACCAGGTCAGATAATAAATTCCTGTTTTATAATTTGAGCCTAAGGGCCTTATAATGAAACAGGATAAGTAAATCTAAGCCGACCCTTAGATTTTATCAGCTGACCGAAAGGTACTCTAAAATAAGATTTTCCGTCACAAAGGCTGGCTACAGCTCCGTCACGCCACAGCCCTGATTCGATATGACCTCTACAGTTGTTGTCAAGATAAAGTTAAGGGATAGCGTCCACTGAGATTAGAAAATCCTGTTTCATAATTCGGGCCTAAGTCACCTTATCACAAAAAGAATATATAACCTATCTCTTCAGAACCTTATCACTAAAGTCACCTTATCACAAAAAAATGTACACATCTCTTCAGAACCTTATCAGTAAAGTCACCTTATCACAAAAGAATCTACAGATCTCTTCAGAACCTTATCACAAAAGAATATACACATATCTTCAGAACCTTATCATTAAAGTCACCTTATCACAAAAAGAATATACGAGTACACATCTCTTCAGAATTCCATTGAAAGTTTTCCCTCAATGCAAAGATGAATGATGGAAAAAATGCAAGAGAGAAAGCGCGCTCTTTGAACTCTTTTTTCCCTTTCAAACTTAAGATGGGTGCGTGAAAGTAAAACTTTCCCTATAAGGGTGAAATGGGAGGGGGAGCTTTTGAAAGAGAGAGAAATATTCAAACAAAGAATTGATGCTTTCTGCGCCATGTTTTTTTAAAGAAATTTTAATGGGGGGGAGAGAGATTGAGCGCGATAAAAGAGAAAAGTTCGTAAAGTTTTCTCAATATGGCGGGCAGTAATTTGGAAATTACCTTCATTATTTAATGGAAGACACTTAAATAATGAATAGAATGATTAGTATATTCTGATGTCGTAGTTTTGGGGTACTAAAAATATTTAGGATTCAAGATCATAATTTATTATAATTAAATTTTATTGAAGATGGAATGGTAAAAAAACGTACCTTGTGATATAAAATTAGACAGGCTGCAGGCATTTGAAGAAAAGAAATTGTATGTGATAAAAAAAACGACTTGTGCCCGCAAGGAAATGTACTGATCCCATCCCTGATGCATTTAGCCGAATATTGTTCGTTAAAATAAATTGAGGGAAATATTCTCTAGGGGTTACTCAGCCAGAGTCTAGAGTATTCTTTTCGTAATGTCCTGTTTGAGTAGTGACCGTGGTCTAGTGATGTAGTGCACTCGCATTGCAACCAGATGTCTTGGGTTCGAATCTCAGCGTGGTAGAACTTTTATGCATCTGTGCTTGGATGTTGCGGAAGTGCACTCATACCTTTTGGGGAAAAATGAGCAACTTTTTGTAAGCCCAGCTTCCAGTAGTTCCACTGTCAGCTTTACATGAAAGCAATGGGTTTTATTAGGAAAATAATGGTATTAGAAGTACATATTCGTAATAATGATTTTCAATTCATTAAACAACATTGCGCGAAGCACGGTCCACAATATGAGGCCTTCAGTTCGCTCGCATTTTGAATTCACTTTGGAAGAACCCCTGATTCCTAACCAATCTCATTTGTCATTATAAGCAAGATTCAGTCCGCTCGCATTCTGAATTCACTTTGGAAGAACCCCTGATACCTAACCAATCTCATTTGTCATAAGCAAGATAAATTAGAGCGCCTAATTAGTTCTCAGAAAATTCTTCGAAGAGAGATTTCCTAAAGTAAACAAATTGCCTGTCTCTCTCGAGTCTTTCGCCTCAAAGAGTGTAAAACTGAACAATATCTTGAGCTGCACAAACAAAATGAAACAATTACCAAGAAGAACGATTATTAAATGTTTTGTAATTAATTGGAGTAGGAAATGATTTCGAATTTATTGTATCTTCCTTGGAAACCCCCGACAAAATGGCGCTTTTGAAAACTAACAAAACTCTAGAATCGAGTAGGTATAGTGTGCATAAATCTGTGTCATTGTCTGTGTCTTTCGTACTATGATTAAAAAAATAAAAGTACAAACCTATAAATCTACAATGTCTACATTTTACAAGAAAGAACTACATTCTTAATAATTATTTTATAAACTAGTAAAACATCTCGTTTAGTTCAATTTGATGGGGCAGAGTGCCACTGACACAGGCAGCGTTCAGTTTTATTACGCATTTCAGATGGAATAAAAATCTTATATTGGTTGGTATTCAATTGATTGTGGAAAATCGAAACCAGATTTTTTTAATTTCAGGCCGAATTATAAAATGGGATAATAGTTTATTAGGATTAGACATTCCATCTTTCAAGTTGTACTTTACTGCGCTGTAATGTATATTCAAACTCCAACGTAAAAGACTGTCCACTGCCCAGCTTATCTTTGTAATAATCCTATTTTAGAATCCGGCCTATCTATATTTTCCAACGTGAACTACGAAAGTTCTCGCTCCTCAAATAAATTAGAATCTTAAAATTTAGTTTTAAATCAAGACTTTTAGAGTTTTGTAGTCATTGTTTCAACAATTCATCTTTTATCCCACATCTTAACTTTTAAATGACTAATTTTTACACATTGATAATACAAGATGCTTTCAACTCAGTTCAGTTCCTCTCAAAACGATGTAGAATGTCCAGTATGTCAAAAAACGTTCAAACGAAGAGGTTTAGCCATTCACATGGGCCGAGTCCACCCTCCTCATCTTACTTTGCAAGATTCTAATGTTGATTTGTTAGCAGACGTGACTCATAACAATCGCACCTTAACTTCAATCGCTCATAAAATGGTCACTCATAAACAAAATGCTAAAATACTCAAACGTGTTCCCAAAGGCGTTCGTAACTTGGCTGCCTCTCACCTTTCTGAGAAAATTGATATTTGTATGAAAAACAACAGCTTGGAGGCATGGGAAAACTTGTTTTTATTCTGCTTCTTAAATTTTAACATATCCGAGCACAAGAAAGGACTTTCTCTTGTTCAAGTCATTAAGAACAATTTGACTTCAAATGTTACAAATGTCACACCCATATCGCGAATAAATTTCAAACCAAAATCTATTGCCCAGCAAGTTGAAAATAAGTTGCGAGATCTTGATGTACGTGGCGCAATCAGGATTATAAGTTCTAATGATCAACTAGCAGAGTTCAATGTAGATAACTGCGCTGAGTTAAGGAAAAAACACCCGGCACCCTCAAGGGACCTGATATTTCCAGCACCACCTGACGACTCTACTCCTCCATTAGTGACCACGCCTGCTCTAGTCCTCAACGCTATCAAGTCTTTCCCAGCTGGCTCCAGTAGCGGTTTGGATGGTTTGACTCCACAGCACATAAAAGATCTTGTGTCTTTCTCTGCTGGCGAGGCTGGTAACAAGCTTTTAAGCTCCATCACTAACTTGTGTAATTTTTTATTGGCTGGTAAGCTCAATGAAGATGTTTGCCCTCTTTTTTACGGTGCATCCCTCTGTGCTTTACAAAAAAAAGATGGAGGTCTAAGGCCAATAGCTATTGGTTCAATATTTAGACGCATTACAGCCAAAGTTGCATGTTTTTCAGTGAGAGACGAACTGAGTGAATATTTTCTACCTAAACAGCTTGGATTCGGAACAAAGCAAGGATGCGAAGCAGCGATTCACAGTGTTCGAGCATTTATTATGAATCCCATAAATGCTGGAAAAGTCCTCCTAAAAATAGATTTTTCAAACGCTTTTAACTCCATTGAACGTGATACATTACTTTCACGAATTCGCGAGAAAGCTCCTTCTTTGTTCAGTTACTTGTGGCAGTGTTATAAAAAACCATCAAACCTGTTTTTTGGCAACGAAAATATCCAATCACAAGTGGGCGCTCAACAAGGGGACCCGGCTGGACCTTTGTCCTTTAGCTTGGCGATACACCCGCTAGTTATGTCACTCAAGTCCTCTTTGAATGTTTGGTACCTGGACGATGGCACTTTATGTGATTCACCAGACATTGTATATGAAGATTTCCAAACCATCATTCAGGAAGCTGGAGCAATGGGATTGAAAGTTAACCCTTCCAAGTGCGAACTTTTCTACTGCGGCCTAGATGTGGACGATGTATCACTACGGAAATTCAAGGATTTAGCCCCTGGTATCAAATTGAAACATGAGCAAGACTTGGAGTTGTTGGGTTGTCCCATATTTGATGGTGCCATTACTGAATTTGCAAAGGAAAAGTTTACTAAAATTACAACTATGATGAGCAGGTTGAAGGATGTGCAAGCCCACTATGCTTATTTCTTACTGAAGCATTGTCTGACAATCCCAAAAATAAATTATCTGATCCGGACTTTTCCAATGTGGAAGCACCCCGACCTTCTACTAGAATTAGATACCGCAGTGAAGAATGCTTTGGAAGAATGTTTGAATGTGTCCCTCAATGATGTCCAATGGTCCCAATCTAGCTTGCCAGTAATCAATGGCGGACTTGGTATCAGAAAAGCAGCTGATCTGGCGCTTCCGGCTTTCTTATCGTCCTCGTTTGGAGTAAGGGAACTCGTGTCTTCTATTACTAATATCATGGACTACGAGTGCAACTTACCACATTTGAGAGAAGCTTTGGTAGCCTGGGAGCCTTTGACACTACCTGACAATCCTTGCCGTCAAGAGAATTGGGATAAAATCAAAGTACAGAAGCTGTTGAGTTCCATCGTCTTCCCCACCCCGCAAGATACTTTTAGATTCAGCTTGCTACAAAACCCCGTCTCCGGAGCATGGCTCAATGCTATACCCTGTCCCAGTTTGGGTACTTTCCTTGACAACAATACAATGAAAATATGCGTGGGTCTACGACTTGGTTGTAATATATGTGTCCCTCACGAATGTCAATGTGGAGACAAGGTTGATGCTCTGGGCCATCATGGGCTAAGTTGTCAGAAAAATCCTGGCACATACTCAAGACATGCTGAGCTAAATTCACTCATTAAAAGAGCTCTCCAGTCTGCCAATATTGGTTCGCAACTTGAGCCAACAGGACTTTCTAGAGAAGATGGCAAAAGACCCGACGGCATAACAAACACGGCTTGGGAGCGGGGACGTGCCTTAGTATGGGATGCTACTTGCGCTGACTCTCTCGCTCCAAGTAATATAAACGAGAACGCGGGTCCTGGTTTTGCTTCTGAGAAGGCTGTAAAAAAGAAACATCGAGTATATTCCCAGATCAAGAATAATTTCATCTTCGTGGCTGTCTCTGTAGAAACGCTCGGACCTTGGGCAGAAGAAACAATGGGATTTATAAACAAAGTTGGCAACATCTGTAAAAGAAATACCGGAGAACCAAAGGCTCGATCATATTTATTTCAAAAAATGTCACTTGTAATCCAGAGAGGAAATTGCTCAAGTATTCTGAGTACTTTGCCCTCTGGATTGCAAATGGCAGAAATTTATTATCTGTAAAATAAAAAAATAAAAAAAAATAAAAAAAAATTGAAAGTTGATGTTGAACATCTAACTAATAAATCTAAAAGAAGTTCATGAACAACGTCAGTTTAATCTTATCCTTAATTAAATTAAGGCATATCCAGGCAATTAAATTAAGGCATGTCCTTAATTTAATTCTGTCTATTTATGATTTGGCCCTAAAAATAATTGCTTTTCTATTATTATATCTCTTTACTCATTATTTCAGTCATTATTTTCTGAGATAACAACTTCTTTGAATTCTATTAACAAACTAGGCGCAACTCGTTTTGCGCTTATTTTCAATGATGCTTTGAAAAGGCCACTTCTCGTTCTCATAATTATAATATGTAGCTCTTATTTTGACATCTTCAGTTGACGACTTATGGTATATAAGTTTAGTATTTATATAAAGTTACAAATACATATTATGTAATATTATGTATACTTATATCAAGACGTACCAACTTTATTTCTAAAGTAACAAAACCGAGCAGAGATAAGAAGAGACCGTAATGTAACGAGATGAATAAATGTATCTGCCATTAATTTAAAGTTAAGTGGAAAGTTATTAAGTTTTCGTCGAAAAGTTTGGCTAACTTTTAAACAGAAGCTTTTCTAGTGAGTGAAACGTAGAACTGACATATTATAATTAGGTCCTCTTCGGTACCAAATGACACATGACTTGATATCTAATCTTTTATTGAATTCTTTTTTGAAAGTCATTCATAATTTTAAATGTTAAGACCAATAATTTGTCAACAACAACAAAAAATACTTTCAATTTCTACCAACTTGATTTCTACCAATTTCTACCAACTCAGTAGCTTGATCGATAAGGCAGCGGATTTGTAACCTGGAGGTCGGTGGTTCAAGTCCCGGTTTCACCGTAGATTTAGTAAAGCGAGTTTGAGTAGTTGTGATATCACGAAAATGATTAACACAAATATGATAACTTTTTTTTTACTTCCAATTTCTAATATTAGAAATTTATCTGAAGTAAAATGAGAGTTTTTGTGGTAGATTTTTCTAGTGGGATTTTCTTCAAATTTGTTTTATATGGTAGAATACTATTTTTCCTACATTCTAGATATACTTCTAATATTAGAAATTTCTCGGAAGTAATATTTCTGTAGGTTCACTTACCTCTCATGTTATTAACATGTGTAAATGAAGTTTGACTTCAAGTTCCTCGGATACCGAAGATCCCTGAAGTCCTGAAGTCCTGAAGACGCCGTCTGGTAAGAAGTGCTGACGTCTCTGGGTATTCCACATTACAGCTGAGTACGTCAACGCCACACAAGAAGTCTTCCATTGTCTATTGTTGCAAAACTTGGGCGAAATTTCGGCACTATCTTAGAGAGAAGTCTGCAGAGAACAACTTTACAGCGCTGTGTTGTATTTTCAGTATAAAATGTTACAAGTTAGAACAGTAAGATCTTGCACAGGGTGTTCCTGGAGCGATTAGACTTAAGGCGAAATAAATAGACAAAATTGATAACTTAAGTCATTGCTTAGAAGTCTGCAGAGAACAAATTTACAGTGCTATGTTGTATTCGCAGCATAAAATGTTACAGGTTAGAACAGTAAGATCTTTTATGTATGCACAGGGTGTTCCTGGAGCGATTATACTTAAGGCGAAATAAATAGACAACATCGATAACTTAAGTCATTGCTTAACATCGGTTTTCCCCATCTAAGACAGTACACATTTCGAGACTTAGCCCCACAGAGGTATTACAAAAACGTCTATTAATTAGGCATTTATTCATTCCATATGTTTAAATAGTAGGGGTGAAATTAGTAGACATTTTTCAATACCTCTGAGCTAGAGTTTGCGTAATGCGTAGTCTAGTGTTTGCGTGATGCGTACTATCTTAGATGGGTAAAACTAATGCTGTGTCATGACTTAAGATCTCGATTTTGTCTATTTTATTTCGCCCTAGATGTCGGAAATATTTCAAAGGTATGTTCAGCATGTCATGTAAAGGACTTTCAAATAAGCCTTAACTCGCGTAGGAGCATTTGATTAATTAAAAAGTCATGGCCAAATGCATGTTTGTTCACAGGTCTGTGCCTTCCTCCGATATTTTGACGTTTGTGAGGCATTTCAATAAAATTTTCAATCCAATTTTCAATGAGCAAAAAATAAATAAATATAAATAGTTGCATTGAAAAACAATACCAACCAAAATCATTGCACGCCGAATGCGCTATCTCCTCTGACAAGATAAAACTACCTACCTTCATTTAGTAGCTACTTTATTTCATCATTTCTGATTTCCCCTTTTATTCACCAGCCGCATTTACTCCTTCGTTAATTCCTCCCTCATGTATGTTAGGTACATAATACTTTATCACAAAGCTTTCCAATGTGACGACTCAAATCTTTTCTTTCTGTATCGCCTTCTATTTCTAATTCCCCAATCTTCACTACTTCTCTAGATCTCGAAACCACCCTCAAGTATCTCATATGTTTATTCTCAATAATTTATCACACGGCTTTCTAATGTGTGACGGCTCATTTTCTTTTCTTTATCTACCCCTTCCATTTCTACTTTCCAAATAACATTTCTTCATTATTCCACTGGTTTCTTTATCTCTTTCTCTATCTTTATCTCTTTCCTCATGTATTCCTAATAATTTATCACACTCGCGGCTTTCTTGTGTGTGACAGCAGTGATTTTATTTCTCTCTAAATTATATCTACATCTTGGAATCTCATTTTCTTCATTCTGCTCCTTCAACATAAATTTCTACTTTATATTCTTCTCCCCCTCTTCCTTCTAGTCTTGCAGCTCCTCATCCATTTATGTCTCATCCCATTTAAAGAAACCTATGCTTCTTACAACTCCTCTACTTGGTTCTCCATTTATATTTCCTCCTCCTCCTTTTTGTTGCACCTCCTCATATCCATTTTTCTCCTCCTGTTTCTCCACCTTCTTTTAAACATTTAAAATCAAGTAACAATTAACAATATTACTCTTATTCTAAACTATGTACACTTTACACTGCGGAGGTACATATAGTTGGTCATAGTTGTATCGCCTTGGGAAGATTCAGCAAAGTCAGATTAATAATTTACCGACGCATATGTGAGGAGATTGTCATTCAACCTTTCAACAAAATGGAACAAACCGTATTCCCAAATACTATCTTGGTTGAAAGCCCAAGGGCAAATGTCTATAATAAGAGCAGTTGCGTTAAGAATAAGAGGAGCAAGAAGACTAATAAGAAGCTTACCTTACGAAGATGGAGCGGGGATGCCTCATTTTTATGTATAATCATTATTTTTATTTATTTTATGATGACTGAGTATGTTAAATCAATAAGGCGTTATCATTGAGAAATGAATTATAAAGAATGTTCCGAAAAAATAATTTACCTATGTCCTAATTTCTGGAATTTTTATAGAGACATGGGTGTTACCCTCTACTCGTTGGAAATCGCACTATACACCCACATCAACCTCAGCCAGCCTGGGTTGGTCCGGAAACACTCCTTGCTCCACCTAATTCTCCTTCATTTCAACTTCTTTAGTTTCACTCTACCACCCTTGATTTTCCCCGGGCACATAATTATATTCTTCTCAGAACGCTGAATAGAATACATAAGAAATTACATACATTATGTAGATTAAGTAGCATACAGAAAGTAATATATTATGCTCCGTACACCCTCAAACCTCACACAAACATGTAAGATGGAAAGACTGAGATTGCTTGCCTTAGAAAAGCGAGGAAAATAAAATACATAGCGTGATAAAAAAAGAAACATAATTATTATCATGATCAAGATTTTTTTTTTCAAGATGAATTTTTCAGAGCCTTTTTTATTTCGTAGCCATGAATCCAGGAGCTACTTTCTGTCCTGTCTGTCCCGGTAGCTCAGTGGTAAAGGCAGCACTCTATAAATCCAGAGATTCCAGAGGTCATGGGTTCGAAATTCAGCCGGGATATGACAAGTTATCCTCCCATTTAGAATTTTTACCACATAATAATATGTCTTAGGCTTACTGTTGGAATAATGGGACTTTCATAGTCCTAATCGGGCAGTATAAATAAGACGATATTATTATTATTACTTTAAATGCTTGTGGTCTGTGTTGTAGCCTGCCCATCCCGTAGTTTGTCTCCCATCTATTGGGCGAGATGTGACACAATACTTCACATTTAGGTGCTGGGTCATTTAAGAGCTGGAGTTGTATAGTATCCCTTACAAACAACGGTAAACAAATTAAGAATTTATTGACTCCGTGGATCAAACCCGAGACCTCCTCATGGCAAGCGAGTACCTACTTAACCACTGAGCTAATCGCACTAAAAAAAATATTATTTGTTACGTTAATAACAGCAGTAAAGCTGTTAATAATACGTTAATAACAGCTTTACTGCTGTTATTAAAATAAATTATTTCACAATAAATTATTTCTGATACTCTACTAAATCTCATCTAGTTTGGGTTCGATCAGGGACCTCCATGAGTGTTTCACGCCCTCTTTTATTTCGTAGTCATGAAACAGGAGCTACTGTAGACGCTTGTGGTCTGTGTTGTAGCCTGCGAATCCCATATTATGCCTCCCTTCTGATGGGTGAGAAGTAACACAATACTTCAAGTTTAGGTACTGGATCAACAAGAGCGCACCGGAATGTGTCCCTTGCAAACAACCAAATAACTTTAACCAAATCATGAATGCCGGGTTCGAACCCCAGGATTCTGGGGTTCGAACCCGGCACTTTCTACATGGTAAGCAAGGATCTTACCACTCAGCTAACCTAGCGCTTTTCTTTAAAATTTCCAGGAAGATTTCCTTCAACTTGATGTCTCGTCTCGTCTTGTGCTCTTGAGTATTCGAAAGTGGTCGACCAAGTTTCGATACAACCTGTATATTCGCCGAGCTCGGTTTCTCTCGCGTGTTCTTTATTTTTCGGATCCCACCAGCGAAAGCAAAACAAACATGTCGCCTCCATAAGAAACACACCCACCCCACATCTTAATACCCCCAGTTTCTATACTCACACCCCATCAGCTCGATCTTCATCCCCCCCACCCCAGTCTTCGTACCCACACCAGGAAAGAACTTTCTTATACCTCCCCTCCACCTACAATCTTCTTATCCCCACCCCCAATTCTTCAAACCCCCACCCCCAATTCTTCATACCCACACCAGTCAAGAAAATGTTCATTTCAAAATATTCCACACAAGATAATATTATTCTTCCCGCGCTGCTGAGATTTCCTCGAAAATCTTCCGGATAATTTTTCGTTCCCCTAAATCCTCCCCCCCCCCCCCGATCTCTCCCCTCTCTACTTCTACCCCCAACCTCTCCCCCTTTCCTCTTTACCTCGTATTTATTCTCCCACTCGTATTTTTCCAAAAAGTTAAGAACTTTATATCTCCCCAAGTTATCGCGGATGAAGAAGAGCGCCGTCCAAAGTACATTCAAAAGCTTAGGAGGGCTTTCGAAAATAATTTAAAACGGCATTGTTTTGGAAAAAGAAATTCGGTTCGAAATGCTGCAGACCCCCCCCCCGCGCTCTGCCATTGTAGTCAAAGTTTAAATTGTAAATGCAATTCTACAAAACTTTTTCGGCCACGTTTGACTGTAAATTTTTAAGCCGATATCAGTCCGTCTAATTTTCTTTGCTTCTGTGCGCTTTTAAAAGGCAAAGTTTGTCTAGACTAAAAAAGCTCTCATACAATGAAATGGCTGTTTACTAGTTTGAAAAATAAGACTGATTTTCAAACCCACTTGGGGTCGGTTTTCAGGCGCGTCCGGTGCTGAGGAGCTGCGGAATTCCAGCACCCCCAGTCGAAAAAGAAAAAGAGAGGATTATCACAAGTCCTAGCTCGTACACAATTATCACATATTTCTAGAATAATTAATGCATAATTATTATGATTAGCATGGTAAACAAACTCAAAATCTTTACAGTCCGGTTTATGTGGCAGCAACCCCAAAACATTTTCCCATCGGCCGCTCCTGGTCGGTATGCAACCTCTTCTTAAGAGTGAGAATTTTTTGGTTCTGGCACTCCTACTTTCATTTTTTACGGCTGTATTGTCTTCCCAACGCCAATCCTGTTGAGAGCGCCAACGGTTTTTGTTATATTGTCTTTTGTGTCGGACAAGGTCGGTACTGCATCGGTTCAAACCCTCCTCCTTTAGAATAGCGGAGCATAACGACTCTACTTTCGACAAAGTCTGTCCCGGTAGCTCAGTGTTAAAAGGCGACACTCTTTGAATCCAGGGGTTCCAGAGGTTGCAGGTTCGAAACCCAGCCGGGACATGAAAAGTTATCGTCACATTTGGTATTTTTAGCACATAATAATACGTATTGGGCTCACTGCTGGAATAATGGGACTTAATAGTCCTAATCGGGCAGTATAAATAAGGCGATATTATTATTATTACTTCTGATTACACCATGTAGGTAGACAATGCACTATTCTTATAAAGTGCAGGAGGGCCGGTATTTGAGTACGGACTAACAGAAAGCCGGCTAATTCTTCTTTGGGTTGGGTGGAAGAGATTGCCATAGGCAATAATCAGTTGAAACCAAATTAGAGAAAAAATATATAGGATTCTATAGGTTTAAAATAAAATAAAGTTCGAAAGTCGCATCATCTCATGCGCGCCGCTACAGAAATATGATAATAGAATATATTGTTCAAAAGTCTTTATCCTGGAAACAGAAGAATTCTTTATGGCAGTTTTGTAGCCCCTAGACAGTTATACCATAAAGCCCAACAACTTTATGGCCGCAACAGATCTCATAAAGAACAATGAAAAAACCATTTCCTTGGCGCCGCATCCCCCAACACAAAGGCTGCTCGATTTTCTTCACACAAGAAGCTGTGTCGAATTAAAGAAAATAATTATGAGACATTTTCGTCGTCAAAACTTTGGCACTCAAATGCAAGCAAATAAAGAAACTAGAAACATCTAGGACAGATTTGCGGGGGATGAGGAAAGTCGCACAATGCTTCCTCTATATATTTAATTATTTCAACTTTTTACAACGCCTCTTTAACATGAAGGTATTCTGTATGTGATTCGGGGATTTATCGTCAAGTGGTTAACGCGCTAGTCTGGTATTCTAAGGCAAAGTATTAATAATAATAATAAGAACACCCTTTAGTGGATTTTTTACCACCTAACACTCAGAGTCTTATTATTAGGTAGTCATAAACTCAAATGAATGAGGAAAATTTTAAGAACTGGGCGGGATTTGAATCAACCGATCTTTACGCTACCTGGATTACCAGACTAGCGCGTTAACCACTTGACTACCCGTGCTATAGAGTAGGGATCCGTTGGATCGAATGCCACCAAGTGCATGCATTTTTCTTCATTCATTTGAGTTTGTGAGCACATAATAACAAGACTTTTCAGGTTATGTGGTAGAAAATGCTTTTAACATTAACCTCGCCTGGTGGTTTCCTTCCACTAAAGAGTGTTTTTATTATTACCTTCCATTCGCTGGAAACTCACAAACTACTATCTTAATATATAAATGTCAAAGACACTGACCACTGACTGATCATCGCTCTACAGCCCAAACCGTAAGTCCTAGGAAGCTGAAATTTGGTAGGTAGCTTTGTCTTATAGTCTAGATGTGCAATAAGACGGGATTTTTCGAAATTCCCACTACAACACCTGCCATTGGCGAAAAAGGATTTTTTGCTTTCACGGCCATGCCTCGGACCGCAAAGCGGGCGACAGCCCGCTTGTCAGCAATAAAGTGCAATAACATCTTTTATACCTTCGGTGTGGCGGAGAATAGCCAGCATTATGATGATTCGAGTTTGAGTGGTCACCCATCAAGTCTGAAACTCGCTGGATATTGCTTTTCAGTGGTCTGGCGCGAACCTGTGTATTGAGCCTAGTTATCGGTTTTGAGCCTGTTAATCACTGACTTATTTTATGAAGTACAATGTGTGAAGTTGATTTTATCAGTTTTACAATTCTGTTAACTCACACGAGTTTACTGTGTGCTACCGTATTGATCGCAAATTCCTGGATTATACTGAAATCCCGTATACTTGAAATATTAGTTGAGGAAATAAACCAGTGAAGATAATCTCTACGTAGCCTAAGTAGATAAAAAATTATTGAGTACCGGCATAATAATCAAGTGTTAAATTATTTTGAAGGAACTTGAAAAAAAAAAAAACATCTACATTTATCAGATAAGCCGTGGAAGGACACAGGCGATTTTATTAAAAAATAAAAAGTCCAAAATAAAAAACAGGATTAAAGTTAGGATAGGCGAGTCTGTTCCTCAATTCGGGCTATTATAGTGCGTTGTGATTGGTTGAAACTCTGACTTGAGGGCGTGTCTGGCGTATCTTAACTTTAATCTTGATTCATATTTTGGCCCTAATTTTGTGTCCATGGGTTCACACGATATATTTATCCTAAACATCTTCCGAAGTTTGGGATAAAATATGATAATGATAAACTATGAATGTTTAGGCTCCTGTCTTGCCCAATGATTTTATTTTGGTTTACGTCCTAATTTGAGCTATTTTAACCTCCAAGAGTATTTAACCTCTTGGTAATTTTAACATAAGTAATTTTTAACAATTTTTTTACAGGTAAATTACAGTGCACAAAATTTTAACATAATTTAAAAGATAATTTTAAGAAATACCTCAAATATACACAACGTACACAGTAAAATTGAGGTACACAACGGAATTTTAACCTCCTCTAATCGCTATGATTCGTACTAGCTACTGTTGTTGTTGTTGAGAGCTTGGTTACAGCGGGAGGAGTGAGTGATCGTCTCCAGCCAACTTTATTTCAAAGTTGGCTCGTCCTGAACCACATATTTCTATGTGCGATCAACCATTATTAATGCTACGAGTATGAGGATCAGAGGAACTCGGAGAAGAATTCGTGGTGTTGGATGTGAAGATGGAGCGGGAGTGTTTGACGTATGATTGTAAAGAGTATTTTAACGTTTATTGAATATACAGCTATGTAAATGAAAAAAAAAAGGACTTGGACTTTTCTTTATAAGCCATTAAACCCTTAGGAAACTGCCAGCTAGCCGGGATTGTAAGGGTTGGCTAGTCTGTTTATAGTCCTCTAGCGAGATACGAACTACTGATATTAACCTTATCTTAAATTTTCATTGAGGAAACAAGGTTTCAGAATCTAATGTTACTGAGAAAATCTAATCTCAAAAGTAATAAAAGTTAAGTCTTGTCTTATGGCTTTTGGCTCGAGACAAAAAAGACTTTCATCATGCGAACTCTAAAAGTCTTTCTTGAAGGATTTCAAAACTAATCATGGAGTTTTCTTATTTGTTTAGTTTAGCTCATTTCAATCGTATTATCGTAATGGGAAAAGCTTTTTTGTTTGAGCTAATATTTGCTAGCAATCATCTGAAATGGGATGTTTTTAACCTTTCTTCGAAATTGGAAATGGAATACCAAACAGTAAAGTACTTCAAGAGAAAATGATGGTTATGATTTATGAATAATATGGTTATCAAACCAACCTCAGTAGATTGATCGATAAGGCGGCGGACTTGTAACCTGGAGGTTGGTGGTTCAAGTCCCGGTTTCAGCGTGGATTTAGTATATCGTGAAATTAACTAACACAAATATGATATAACAACATAATTATATTTATGATAAAGATGTTTCGATCCAATGTAATATTTTATTCTTGAAATCAAATTGGTATGTGAAGTACGGTTTTTTTTTTTTTAATTTTCATTATTATTTTTATTATCCTATCCATTAGATATTAATACAAGTTTTCAAATTAAAAAAGCACTGTCTATTTTGTTGGAAAGGGATATACAAAAAAGATTATTTTTCTATGGAAAAAAAACTGAATTTATTTTTATTGTTTTAGATATAAAAAAAGTTCATTCAAAGTTTTTTATTTCAGGTCAGTTTTCAAGTTTTTAGAAACCTTTTTTTGTCCAAGTTTTATTAATAGCAAGCGGTCTATTCTTGGGAAGATTAAAGTTTTGAAATTTCTTATTTTTGTCAGAACTCATGAAATTAATAATGAATATTTATTATAAAAAAGCCGACCCAAAGTAGGTTTCTGAAATAATTTACTGCCTCTTTCTTTGTAGGCGTTCTTCACACCTCGAGGTGTTTCATTGGGAGAATTTTTTTGAAAAATCTTAATATATAAATGTCAAAGTCACTGACCACTGACTGATCATCGCTCTACAGCCCAAACCGTAAGTCCTAGGAAGCTGAAATTTGGTAGGTAGCTTTGTCTTATAGTGTAGATGTGCAATAAGACGGGATTTTTTGAAACTCCCACTACAACACCTGCCATTGGCGAAAAAGGATTTTTTGCTTTCACGGCCATGCCTCAGCCCGCAAAGCGGGCGACAGCCTGCTTGTTTATTATAAAAAAGCCGACCCAAAGTAGGTTTCTGAAATAGTTTACTGCCTCTTTCTTTGTAGGCGTTCTTCACACCTCGAGGTGTTTCATTGGGAGAATTTTTTTTGAAAAATCGTCTGCTGTAAGTAGGTCAAAGATCGGTTGTCATGTCGGGGTTCCTCAAGGAATCTTCCTTTAACTATACAATTCTTCCCTGGACAAAAACATTGTCCACTGAATAACCGGTGAAAATCCCATCGTGATGTAACTGTGTATATAAATCAAGAGAGTGACATCCAATTATTTTATACATATATGTATAGGTATATTGACGATTTTCACATTGTTTATCTGGGATTAACTCAATATTTTGTTTTTTTAATTTGTGTTTAACTTCGCTTTCAACTGCATGGTCACATCAAGACGGAGGTGTTTCCCTCCTTTCGCAGGAAACTTACAAACCTTCTACCCACAATAACCTCACCCAGCCTGGGTTGGGCCGAAATGCCAGCATCACGAAGTCTTGACTGCGCAGAACATTGCTTAACTTCAGTGATCCTACGATAACCGGTGCTTTCAACGCGCCGTTGACGCTAAGCAATAAATGTTGAAAATTGCTTCATTTTACTTTCGAGAAATTTCTAATACTCGTATTAGTAATCGGAAGTAGAGTTTTTTTTATTTGAACAGATATAGCTGATCCAGACCTATTCTGTAAGGATAAACCGATACGTGATCATAGTTCTCTATCAAACTTCTGTACAGCAGATCTTTGTTGCCGAAAGATCTGTGATTGTGTCGGGCCTTCTCCACAAACCAATCGTAGAAGATTCTTGCAGAGGCAATGGCATCCTGAAACCAAAAAATGGAATCCTTGATTTTCAAACATACCACTTAAACTTAAAAATCAGGAAAGAGGTTTAAATTGTGTACCTGTGGTTACAACAATACACATTTTGTAAACCTACTTGTAAACAACTCTGAAAACATGGAAAATAACACTGAAAAAAGACAGTCTTCAGTTTCATCCTCATTATTCCTATTTTATAATAAGGTACCATGTTGTAGGTACTTTTCTACATCAACAACATCAACTTCGATAGCGCGCGATTAGCTCAGTGGTTAAGCACTCGCTTGCCATGCGAAAGGTCCCGGGTTCGATCCTCCGTGCCGACAAAAATTTGTATTCTTAATTTGGTTACAGTTGTTTGTAAGGGATACCTTCCGGTGAGCTCGTGTTGACCCAGCACCTAATTGGGAAGTATTGTGTCACTTCTCGCCCATCAGAGGGGATGCATACTACGGGATGGGCAGGCTACAACACAGACCACAAACGTCTACAGTAGCTTCATGGCTACGAAATAAAAAAGGCTGTGAAACACTCATCTTTTCTAATAAAAAGAAAACTCTACAAAAGGACTCACATGATGGTGGGGGTTGTGCTGAGATTCTTCCCACTCGAAGGCATTCTTCTCCGGATGGAACTGGAGGCCCACTATAGGGTGTCTCTTGTGTTCCACACTACTCACGAAGCTGAACGCCTTGTGCTTGCTGGTCGTCAGAATGTTCCAGTCGTCCAGTAGGTTCTTATCCTCCATGCCCTTGGACGTGACACACCAGCTGAGGGACATGCAAATAATCAATCCGGTTTTAAGCAACCAGATTGTTGTTTTTTTTTTTTTTTTACAACGCTTTATTAGGTATAAATGGACATTATGTACATACAAATAATTATTTTAACAATGAAAAATGGAAACAATATATAAAATAAAAATGAAAAAGAATAGAAAATATATAAAAACATATGTCCTAACTAAAGGACGGGGTTATTGTCTCTTCCACCCAACCCTTGTTATAATCAATCAATCCTATTTTAAGCAACCAGATGGTTGTTGTAGTTCGTTCGCGAAAGACTTTCTACTATCCAAATCTTCCAGCCTTTGTGGCGTAACGGTTGTGTGGAGGGTGAAACCCCCGTCCTGACTATCTATCTCAAATCAGGACGTTAAAATTTAGCGAAGAGATCCTTTGGTTCGAATCCTACCCTGTGCATGAATTTTTCTTCATTAATTTGAGTTTGTGACCACATAATAATAAGAGTCTAAGGATTAGGTGGTATAGAAAATGCTTTTACGTTGCCTGATGGTAACCTTCCACTAAAGAGGGCAATTTTCATTATAATTGCTCTTAATGCACTTTATTTACGCGTAGAGGGTAGAAGTCTTTAAAAATGTATACAATAGTGTTAAGTAGGGAAAACTTGTATGTATGGGTAGTTCCCGTAAGCTTATATAAAATTATATATAAAAAAAAATATTTTTTGAGACTCACATGTGGTTATTGTGGGTGATGGGCTCGGACGCCAGAACCTCCATCAGCCTGGGTGGGGCGCGGGCGTAGAGTGAGCTGGATTCGAACCCGGGCTGGAACTCGAGGTTCAAGTTGACCTGCTGGACCCGGCACTTCTTGAGAAAGTCCTTGTCCTGCGCATGCTCCTGTAGGATGAACTCGAAGCCCAGACAGACTGCCATGATGGGCACCTGTTCGTTGTTTTCGTTCATCTGAAACGAATATTTAGACAAGTGTCAATAATAAGAGCAGTTGGGTTGCGAATTAGAGGAGCAAGGAGGCTCATAAGAAGCTTACCCTACGAAGATGGAGCGGGGATGCCTCATTTTTATATATAATTATTATTTTTATTTTACGATGAATGAGTGTGTTAAAAATTAATAAAAAGGATGATGTTGATTTTAAAAAAAAATTACAATATCGCTTCATTAAAAGTGACAGATTAGGACTAATAAGAATCCTTATTGCAGCTGGAATGTCAAAAAAGTATATTACTATAAGTGGTAAGTCTTAATATTCTAGCAGTAAGCCCTAAGTGTATAACTATATGTTGTCAAAATCTCAAATAAGAGGCTAATTTGTCATATCCCGAATGGGCTTCGAACCTTTGGATTATACTTTTAGCAGACCAACGGGACGGGAGACAGACGGTTAATTAACATCTAGATGATCTAGATTTTAGGTCATTCAAGACGGTAAAAATTTTAACTTTCAGAAATAATTTTAAGAAAAAAAAAAAAAATTCAGAAATATTAAATTTTAACTTTCAGAAAGAAAGAGGGCGCCATTAGCTCAGTGGTTAAGCCTTCGCTTGCCATGCGGAAGGTCCCGGGTTTAATCCCCCGTGCCGACAAAAATTTGTATTCTTAATTTAAAATTGATTGTAAGGGATACCTTCCGATGCGCTCGTGTTGACCCAGCACCTAATTGGGAAGTATTGTGTCACTTCTTGCTCATCAGAGGGGAGGCATACAGGCATACTACAGGATGGGCAGGCTACAACACAGACCACACGCGTCTACAGTAGCTCTTGTTTCATGGCTATGAAATAAAAAAGGCTGTGAAGGACTCATCTTTAAAAAAAAAACAATTACCTTATTGGCGAAAAAAATGAGATGCCGAGCCGCCTCTGCGTAGCCGTTGGTATCATTGAAGTTGGAGCCGCCCCCCGGCAGCAAGACGCCGTTGATGTGGCTGAGGATCTGGCTGCGGGCATGGAGAACCAAAGAGATAATGATGAGAATGGTTTATAAAACAAAGGTGGAGGAAGCTATGAAAATAGAGAAACCAGTGGTGTGACCATGCAGTTGAAAGCAACGTTAGATCCAAATTAAAAAAAAGAGAAGAAAAAAGAAATGATATTGATGAGAAAGTTTTATGAACCATTATGAATGAAAATAGAGAAACCAGTGACCATGCAGTTGAAAGCGACGTTAGATCCAAATTAAAAAAGAAGAGAAGAAAAAAGAAATGATATTGATGAGAAATTTTGATTAAAATTAAGAAGGAACTAGCTGGGAACAATGAGATAATAGAGAACCAAAGTGATATTAATGATGAGAATGATTCATTTATAAAAGTTGTAAGAAGCAATTGTAATAGAGAATCAAAATAATAATGATGATTTTTTTTTACAGGGGGAGAATGTTATGGATAACTTAGGTGAAATTGATGAAAAATTTCAGCCCAATTTACCCTGTAGGTGGGAGCTGCTATCGTTATTTCTTAGTTTCAACTTGAATAGAGGATGTCTTCTTTTAAGTAATTAGTACAAAGTTTTCTCAAAGTGTCTATTTCGATTAAACAACATCAAAATTTCTGGAGTAAGTCATGGTACGTTCCGACCTCGGTAGCTTGATCGATAAGGCGGCGGACTTGTATCTTGGAGGTCGCCGGTCGGTGGTTCAATTAGCGGTTTCAGAGTAGATTTAGTAAAGCGAGTTTGAGTAGTTGTGACATCCCGAAGGTGATAAACACATATATGATATCTTTAACTTTAAAACTTTTACTTAATTTCGATGTTTTTCTGATCTCCGTTCACCTCAGGACACATATTTCTTTATAATTTCCGGTCGGTCAGGTCAGAGAACCAAGTGAGAACCAAATGATTGAATTTAATAGAATTACAACGAGAATAAAGCAAGACCGTCTTATCTCCGAGATATTTCGTACGGTACGCTGTCATTTGTAGCAATCCTTTTCATAAAGGACATTCTTTGGTAAAACCAAAGGTGACCAAATTTTCGAAGAATACAATACTATACAATGAATACAATTCTTTCTTGCAGGAGAAGGAAAGTAAAAATTCTGAGATACAAAATATCTCAGAAAGTGGACGTCCTTTTTGACTCTTATTGTCATCCTCTTGTAAGTAGGCCCTAAGCTCTATGAAAGGTGCCCGAAAAAAATATATTTTATTTACTCCACTTCTACTCACGCATAGTATTCCCGAGTTTGGCCGATGAAAATCGGAACAACCCGAGCGCCGGAACTCTCCACCCCCTTGACATAGGAGGCCGCAATGTAGCTCCTGTGGTTGGGAAAGGCCCTCACAAAGGCCGCGTGATGGTTGTATTCCTGGGCCAGGATGCCTATGACGGGTGAGTTATTGATGGGTAATTCACTGGAGGAAGCGCAGGCCAGGAGGAGAAGCAGGGATGTAAGGTTGAGAACCGCTGCTTTGGTGTGTAGGAGATTCAGACAATTGCTATTTGGTGCCATTTTAGGAACTAATTATTTGATAATATTAAATTTTCCCAAACTCTAAAAATTTAATTAATTATATTTAAAGAACTTGTCTAATAAGAAATCAACTTAAAAAGTTAATTATTATCGAATTTGGTGAATATTCGAATTGATCAAACTGAACAACTTAATCTCAATTGAAACTCGTTTTTACTTTCCTTATCCTATAATAAGGAAAGTATTGTATTCGTTGTTTTTTCTGGTAAAATTAATTAACAAGAAGTTACAAAATCACAGAATCGCTCTTTTTTATTTGCTGGAACTGCTTAATATCTACTCTTTGACACTTTGAAATTATCCAATTCTCTTCAAGAGTGCGAACAACTGCAGCTTGTGATAGCACTAAGTACTGTTGTGTCTAAGTCAACAATTTCCTGGGTACCTACAATTTATTTACAACGAAACCACGGCAGTAAAAAGTACTAGATATTTAAGACGATGGGTGTTTTTTACGAGGTGTTATCTGACAGAGTGATTGTTATAATTGTGACAGTATATTGAAGTGACCAATTTGGCACTTTCTAGATAAATCTAGAGAAAAAAATTGACAGATGTATGAGATTAGTATATTAATGATTGTTTTGCTGAATAAAAAGATAAGTACCTATAGTTGCTAAATTGTAAGTACCTAGCTATTTTTTTTTCAATAAAAAATCAGTAAACAATTTTTCAGATAAAGACAGATTAAAAGTGATCACTTCTAAATTGATAAAAACCTGCCTCAAAACATATTCTCAATGGGTAGGTCCTTGACCGATTATTGCTTTGAAAGTAAAATTCACATCCACAGATATTATGACATTATCTTTATTTTTTATCGGGACAATCCCCCTATTACACAATATGGCAAAATCTCGTGACGAACTCGTGCATCTCAGATCCGAAAAGGAGCGATTATATAAAGGAATCTTATCGGGGCGGCGGCGGTCGACTCACAACCTAGAGGTCGGTGGTTCGACTGTCAATTAAGGTAAAAATTTAGTCAGAAGATTACCTACACTTTGAAATTTAACATGGGTTCAAGTTTATTTGAGACATTTTTTTTTTTTCGTAGATGACTTCATATTTAAAATTAAGAGAATATATTCTTATTCCACCTATGATCACTAAGAAAATCTTTGGTGGAAAATTTCAGCTTTATATTTAAACTACAAACTACACGACAAAATCGTTTTGAATGGAACTTTTTCGTTTTTTTTTTTCTTTTTCCTTAATAACAATTTCGTTTTTATAACTAATCATCCACTACTAACAACAACTTATTACTTTTTTTAATACATTGATTCCCTTTTAATCATCATCATAGGGTGGCGTCATCGTGAACGATGGTAGCCAGACAGTGGAGGAATGACTCAACACTTCTACCACTGTCTTTACAAGGAGGCTAATAATTGACAAGGGCCCCCAGAACCAAGCCAATGCTGGTCTACTCCCTGTTTATAGTCCCCCAGCCAGACTCCTGGTCTACTCCCTGTTTATAGTCCCCCAGCCAGACTGCTGGTCTACTCCCTGTTTAAAGTCCCCCAGCTAGACTTTTAATATTTTTGATAAACTTGGTACATACCTATATAGTTAAAATTTATAAAACTTCTATACATATGTGTGCAGGATTATGATTTTTTTCATATAGGCTTCCTGATCAAAACATTATTGTACAAACATAGCACATTATAAGATGTGTGACTTAATGTAAGAACTAAAACTAAACAAATCTTAACCAAGATAATTTCTATTATTACCTGCTAATTTTGTTGCAAACGTGCCCAAAACAGTTTATTACCTACTACAGATCAATCTTGTCAATAATACAAATTAAAAAAAAAACGTAAATCACGTGCTGATGTGTTTAGTAAATAAGTCAGTCCTAATGAACGTTGGATTAATTCAATTCAATAATTTTTTCCACCTTGAAATATTTATTATACCTACAAATCAATGGCAGAATCTATTTTCATTGTAAAAGTCTTAAAAGCCCATCTATAATCCCATCTATAGGCTCATCTATAATCCCATCTATAGACCCTAGCGGAGTGACAATGAATTAATCTCCTTAAGTGAAGTGACTAGTGTACTTGAATGCACTGGTAGTCAAGTGGTTAACGCGCTAGTCTGTTGATCCAGGTACCGTAGGGATCCGTTGGTTCAAATCCCAACCAGTGCATGAATTTTTCCTCATTAATTTGAGTTCGTGATTACATAATAATAATGTCTGAGGGTTAGGTGGTAGAAAATGCTTTGAGTATTAACCTCGCCTGGTGGAGTGGTGGTTACCTTCCACTAAAGAGTGTTATTATTTTTAATACTTGACTTGTCCTAGTCCATCTCCTAGTGTAACCAAGGATATCATGTTTTTTTTTTTTCTTCTTCTTCTTCTTCTTCATAAGCCCTGGATAACCTAAGTATTGTTTTACTTTTAAGATTTTATAGGATTGGAATTATTTTCAAAATTACCTGCAAATAAATTGGAGCTGCCAAAGAACTCTAGCGATTTTCATATTATATGTTGAAATTAATTTTCTATATTGTTGACTTAGCATGTTTTTCATCAGCATGTTCAAAGTTGATCATCTCTATATATAAAACAGAAAAAAGGACTAACTATACCTATGTTTGTTTGTCCGGAGTTGTTTAGCCAAAACGGTAAGAGATAGCGAAAAATGTTTCAGAATTGACCCCCCCAAAACCATTATCGCTTTGTCCAGAAAAATTATAAAAAGTTCAAAAAGGCATTGCTGTCCAGCAGTACGGCCATGCCTTAGTAAATTTGAAATTTAGTCCCGTTGCAAAGCACGGGCAAACGGCTAGTATTTTATATTTTTTTTCTTTTTTTTAAGATGAGTGTTTCACAGCCTTTTTTCATTTCGTAGCCATGAAACAGGAGCTACTGTAACAGGAGCTGGTCTGTGTTGTAGAATGCCCATCCCGTAGTATGCCTCCACTCTGATGGGCGAGAAGTGACAAAATGGGCCAATCAGGGGCTGGGTCAACAGGAGCGCACCGGAAGGTATCCTTTTAAAAAAAGTGTATCCAAATTTTGAATACAGATATTTTGTGGGCGCGTGGGTTCGAACTCGGGACCTTCCGCATATACATGTGAATTCTTCATGAATCATCTACAAACAATCTGTTTGGAGTGTCCGATTATTTTTAGGTTGCACCTTCCAAGGAATTAAAAGGTTATTATGAGATGTGTGGGTGTTGTATAGTATGTAGGTATTTACAGAATTTGTTCATAGCCATGCATAATGCATATTTGTGGAAGAATGTTCATCAAGGGAGGAGGTAGGCATTTTCAATGTTAGTAGTTTTAATGAGGTAGGTAGGTATACAAAAAAAAAGATGAAGAGCTAGTTATTTGTGTGATTATGTCATAATTTTTAGTGGGTAGCATCGATATTACTGCTTTTCATCATAAATATCTCCAACCAACCATCATATTCCAATATCAATCTCGTAATGCCGTCACTGGTCGTTGCCCACTCTACAACTACCCCAATAATTGTCCTCACGATGCTAGGGTAGGACCCGACATCCAGAATACAGATTCTGGATGTCGATGAATTCCTACCCCGCTGGGATTCGAACCCGGGTCACTTGGAGTGCAAGCCGAGAACGCTACCGCTAGGCCGCTTGTATAACTATAAAATTGGTCATTTGTTCTATATCCTTTTCTATATTTAATAAAACACAAGGCTATTTTTTCGAATGTACGTCACGATTGTAAAAGCAAAATACTAAAAAATCCCTTTCCACATTTTTGCATCCATTCTTTTTCTGCATTTCCCTTTGTGTCACATTTTCCATTGATTTCCAACTAGCAGTATATGTTGGCTATTTTTTTTCATATTTTCCGCTTCCGCATTTTTTTCCCCAGGTATGGTCATGCCCATTTTTTCTACATTCAAACCTCGAATAGGTATGTGTGTCAAATGAATGGACAGTAGAGGGGGCTACCTATTATTATCATTATTATTTTTTTGCATTTTTTATATCCAAAAGGGTGGAGTTTAGAAAAATGTATGAGGGGATTCGCACAAATAAAAGTTGAAAAAAAGCTGAAAAATTGTGTAAAGAGCATGAAAAAAATCTCAAGGGAAGAATGATAGGAGGGGGTGTTTTTATATAATTATACCTTGTAAAAAAAGAAACACATAAAATCTATAGAACTTTTTTTTATTATTTAAATATCTTTTTTGAAATGTTTCTTTTTAGTTTGTTTTGTGGTCCATAATGAATTGAAAGGGTTTAATTTTTACTCCTTTTTCGCCATCCGAAAAGTTTTCGTTTTACAGTTTCGAAAAGGTCCAAATTTTTAATTTTGTTATGTTTTTTTATAATTTTAATCACAGAAAAAAAGCTTCAAAAAGTTCTCTTTAACTTTCATAAACGTATTAATAAAATATTAAAGCTGTTCTACTGTTAACTTTTATAATGTTCATTGCCTCACTCATCTTTTTTATTCAAAATGAATCTCAGAATTTTTATGGTCTACCCTAAATAAAGTTTTGCCATTGTTGATGTGAATGTTGAAATGTTTTCGGATAAAAGTTTGGCAGGAATTTCATAGACATAATTATATCAGTGATAACAGGCATGTTACTGTTAATGTCTGCATGCTTGCAGGATGTTGTGTTGGCAGGAGTGGTACGTGAGTTTCATTTGCTGAACTTGTCAATCGTAGGGTAATTATATTTGAATCCTAATTAAAGATGATCTTTAAGAAGCAAGGACTCTAATTATTAAGTCTTGTCTATAAATAAATATCATTTAAAAAAAAAATGATCTTTAACTTAGCTAACGCAGGGGACCCCGATCGTGAGTTAGATTTCTAACAAGGTAGATTTTTTCTGTTCAGTACTTGCGATTGTCCGGGTTATACTCAATACTATTGAGGACAAATGAGTAGTTATTTGTAGAATTGATAACCAGTGGCGGCATTACCAGAATATAAATGAATAAAAAAATCATGGAAGCTCATTTATCAATACTATCACAATAATCAGTTGATTATTTAACGACACCTAATTATAGAAAATGGCTAACTTGAAATTCCAATCCAATTTAGTTGATCAAAATGTGATTGATTAAATAATGTGACTCGCTTGACATGCGGAAGGTCCCGGGTTCGATCCCCCGTGCCGACTTAAATTTGTATTCTTAATTTGGTTACAATTGTTTGTAAGGGATACCTTCCGGTGCGCTCGTGTTGACCCAGCACCTAAATGGAAAGTATTGTGTCACTCCGCGCCCATCAGAGGAGATGCATACTCAATTACTCATACTACGGGATAGGCAGGCTACAACACAGACCGCAAGCCTCTACATTAGCTCCTGTTTCACGGCTACGAAATAAAAAAGGCTGTGAAACACTCATCTTTTTTTTAAAAAAAAAAAAAGAAAAAAAAAAAAAAAGATAATCACACCAACAGCACTTATCAGCTGATTAGTGGTACTGTTAGATTAATCACCCTGTTTAATGTTTTGGATAAACATTATCAACTTCTTTGCCATGCTGAATTCCGCAAATTTTGGAAAAAGGTTAGCCTTGGTTCAATTTACAAACACTTGGGTTTACTGAAACATGTGAGTAAGAGATTCAAAAATGCAAAGGTTCTCGGTAATCTAACCTAAAATAAATAATCAATTTGATATCTCTTTAATTGTTAAAGAGTCAAGACCCTGAATTTCTCACGATTGCTTTTTAGGGACACAGTACTGGGTACATTACACTGTCGTTTCGCATTATATAGAATAATTTGCATAATATCTACCATGAAAATTGTAACATTCGTATCTATCAATCGGTCATTTTATAATATCGAAAATCTTTGCATATAATTATCGAAGAAAACTAGATCTTAAGAAAGTTGTACCTACTTGTTTCAATAAACCCAAGTGTTCACAAGGGGTGATTTGCATTAATTAAAAGAAAATGACCACTAGCTCTTCTTGACTGTGTGTGAAAATATTGTTTGACCGTTTCTCAAATTAATACATTTATGCATATTATAGGTAGTAAAATATTGACAATATTCTGACCTTTGTCATTAATTTATTCAAGGTAAAAAATATATTTTTTAATCAGCATTTATTCTTCTTCTTGTTCTTTTACTTTGTCTTATCCCGCTTAAGCAGGGTCGACGTTGTTGAACCTCATGTTTGAGGTTAGTTGGTTTTGGCACATTTTTACGGCTGGATGCCCTTCCTTCCTAACTATTTGATTTATCGTCCTGGATCAGGACGGGGGTTTTAACCTCCATTCACTGGGAATCGTACCAGCTACCCACATTAACCTCACCCAGCTTGGGTAGGGCCAGAAATGCCAGTCTCATATGTACGGAGGGAATAGAATTTTCTGTGAAAAATCTGCTCCGACCGGGGATTGAACTCGGGATCTCTGGACTACGGGCAGTAGTCACAACCGTTACGCCACGGAGGCTGGTTAATTAGCATTTATTATAGTGCGTTATTGCTAATTAAAAGAATATATATTTACTATACAGAATACGTAGCGTATTTTAAAAATTAACATTATGTGTACATATGTAAATATACAGGGTGGTCCAGAAAGTTTGCACCAAAATGATAGGGGTAATAAAAGAGACCATTTCCAACAAAAATATTCCCGGACATTTTCCTTTATTTTTTGTCGTTTTCAAAATGGCGGCCAAAACGTGTGTTTTTCAAATACGTGCGTTCAGAACCTTGACAGCCTAAATGAGCATGAACATTAAAACATTGAACGGGTTAATTTGACTTATTTTAATTAAAATTTTATTCTCAATTCAAAAATGAAATCCGTTTTTTTCTAGGTGGTACAGAAAAAATTAAAAAAATCAAAAGCCAAACCAAAGTCGGAATATTGAAAAACACACTTTTGGCCGCCATTTTGAAAACGACAAAAAATAAAAGAAAATGTCCGGGAATATTTTTGTTGGAAATGGTCTCTTTTATTACCCCTATCATTTTGGTGCAAACTTTCTGGACCACCCTGTATAGGTATAATACTAAGGGCCGAATTATAAGCAGGTCAAAATTTAAGATGGGCCAGACCGCCACACTCAAGACATAATTTCAAATGAAAAATGTAAACAAACACCGATATCTTTATTGCAAATAAACCAGAGTCCCAAAATTCACTTTTTCTTATTCTTCAAATTTTGGTTGACCAGAGCTGACCGTTCGGTCTTGTTCAGGTTTTTCGTTCAATTAAAAAAAAAACCGCTCAATGTGTCATCGTGACATCGACGCTAGCTAATTTATTATTTTAATATTACAAGGTAAAAAAATCATTGTAAACACTTTGTGAAGTAGGTAAGTATATAATCTCCTAAGTAGATAACCTGCATCTCAGAGTGTGGGTGATGGATTGAACTGTCAATAATAATTCTAGCTACTTCTTTTTTAAGTGTTTTTTTTCGGGAGAGAGTTATGGAAATTAATTGGAAAAGTTTCAAGTGTATATGCAAATCTACTGTATCTAAGGGTGTGTCAATCAATTGTCTCACTAATCAGTTGATTATCTTTAATCAATCGTTAGTTTTTGATAATGACTAACTTTCAATAGTATTCAAAATGTCATTAATCATCAGAACAACCTGATTACTGCTCTACTTGTATTTTTCCAGTCATGGCTTTTTGTAAGATTTCTGAAATAAAGCGATTGAGTCTACTAAGTCCAGATCTGAGAATTAATTAGCTAATGTCCAAAAGACTGACGCATGAACAAAACATTACTATGCATTTATAAAATTCTATTTTTTTTTTATTCTGTTGGGTTAGGAGAAATACGTGGAGGGCCATGTTTCGGTTTAAGAAAAATACACGTACAAATACATCTTGGATTCTTACCAAAAATTACTTCAGATTATTTTTGACGTAATTTTCGGATACAAAAGTTTTCATTTGGAGGAGAAGGAGGAGGAGGAGGAGGAGGAGGAGGAGGAGATGGGGCAGACTTAGTGGAAGAGAAGATATTTTCTTTAGTCGCCGCTTTATTGTTTAATGGTCAGCAAAAGTGGATAGAGGGAGATAGATATATGAGGAAGAGAGAGACAAAGAAGGGGAGAAAGAGAGAGGAGGTTGCAAGGAGAAGGAGGGGTAAAAAGGAATATACAGAGAGAACGAAAGAGAGATTGAGAGAAGAAAGAGAGAGAGGAAGAGATAAATATGGAAATATAGGAATAGAGAAAGTGAGGATAGAGAGGAAGAGAGAAATGGTGAGAGTGAGGGAGAGAGAGATAAGGGGTTCAGGAGAGGGATAGGGGAGAGAGAAATAGGGAGAGAGAGAGAAAGGAAGAAAGAGAGATAGTGAGGGGAAGAAAGAGAGGGAGAGAGAGAGAGAGGGAGAGAGAGATGAAAGAAAATTGTGGGCTACCCACTACCTCTCCGATGATGTCGAAACTTGTACTCAACTGGCCTTTTCCCTTTTCGGGATATAATCTTTATCGGAATAATTACCATTGTTTACAAGAGGAGAGGAGGGACTATGACTACTGACCCTGGTCAACAGAAGGTCAGCGAACTAGAAGTGGGTCAAGACCAAACTGAAAAGTTTGAATTTTAATCGTTTTGAAAACTATCCTCCACTAACCAGTGTCTAGCTGTCTAGAGAGAGAGAGAGAGGTTTGTGGTTTGCGATTATATAACAAAGTATACCTACTAATATAAGGATACATATTACCTAAATGTACACTTTGCAATTTGTTTAATTTAACCTACCTTAGTAATCATTTAGTAAGGGTTGGGTGGAAGAGATTGCCATAGGCAATAACCCCGCCCTTTAGTTAAGACATCTGTGTATATTTTGTTTATTTTTTCCCTGTTTATATTTATACTGTCAATTTTGTATATTAATTATTACCGTTATTTTTTGTTTATATGTTCTTCAAGTAAAGAGTTTAATAATAATAATCATTGGCTACAGTCAAGTGGACACTTTCGATTAGCTCGGGCTATAGTGCGCTGTGATTGGTTGAAACTCAATATGTAGAATATGCCCAAAAAAAAAAATCTAATTTTATAAATCGACTCCAAGGCAGCTGACTCGATTACTAAGGCAGCCAGCCAAATGAATTGTAGCCTAGAGGTCGCTAGTTTGAGTCTTAAGCATGTCCAAATAAATAAAGGCTGGTTTGAATTATTGCGACATCCTTTGAAGGACCTGCGATGGTTTCGATTCCTCATAGTTTGGTTGTAGTTAGGTAGGTATCTATACTTTCTATACTCTGATTTTATTTTTCGATGGTCCTCATTTTTCCTCACGAGGTGGACCCAGTAACAACCAAGGGCAGAGCCTGAAAATACTGATCGCGACGGGAAACAAACTCCTGCGACAAACCACGCCCCCTCGGCCACGGTAACTATTGTACACGGAACTTTATTATTCTTTTTAAGTTGAGTATCCAGACTACACAGCGTCCAGCCGTCCATGGCACGTTCAATACACTGTCCAGCGAGGCTCTGAATTTTATGGGTAACAATTCAAATTCGATCTCCCCTGATGCTGGCTATTCCCGGCCCTCCCCTGGAGTCAATTTGAATAGTTGGTTTACGAGTTTCCCCCAAAAAAAGTTGGGGGTGCTTACAAAAAAGATCCAATAAAAAGTTATCATACTTGTGTTAATCACAATCGCTAAATTACAAGTTTAGTACTGAACTCGCTTTACTAAATTTTAGCTTATCGTGCGCCGCTATATCGCTTGCGCTAATGAGATTGGTTAATGGATCTTAAATCTAAATAATACCAGATGTAATCCACATAATATATTTTAACATTTAAATTTACATTCTTGTATTTATGCTATAAGTACATGATATAAATGAAAATTTAAAATTAAAATTATTAAAAAATACATTTATAAAACCAGGTGGTACATAGAATTAACTGATACATCTTCAGGGCTAGTGGCTTAAAAAGTAAAAAAAAAAAAAAATACGAAGAAAATGAAGACATGTTAGAAGAATGAGTATTTTTGATTTTAACAACTTGGTAGTTCATTTTATTCTAATTAATAATGTTGTTTATTAATTAGAATAAAAAAAATTGTGTTCACAAATTGATAACAATTCATTTCAGTGAGTTTAACATTTTTTAACATTTTACTTATTTATTAACAATTTTGGATTTTTACAAAGGTTCTTTTCCTAAGCTCATCGTAAAAGCTTAAGAATGATAAAAGGGGTTCTACTCTATTTTATTTTATTGTACCAAAAGATACATCATGTATGTGTACAAACTTATTAACCAGGTAGGAGGCTTAGATGTAATTAAATCTTTAGGTAGCGCTAGGACATTTCGGTATTTTTAATAGGACATTTTGGCATAAATCGTAATATCAATTTTTTGCCTATAATTTGCCTATAAATCCGCCACTTGTCGCTGCTCAGATTAAAACAGTTATTCATTTTTCTTTACGAAGTATGAGTAAACCCCAGACGTCCAAGTACAGAGTTGAAAAATCCTGCCCTGCTGGGCATCGAACCCAGGTTACTCTGTGACCTTGGCGTGCCTTTGGCCATGGTATCTACATTTTTTCTCAAAACATGTACATCTTTCTATTCGGGACTGTCCTGGTGGTTCGGTAGTCAAGGCGTCCGACTGGTAATCCAGAGGTCGCGGGTTCGAAACCCAAGCGGGACATGACAAGTTACCTTCCAATTTGGTATATTGACCACATAATAATACGTTTTGGGCTTACTGCTGGAATAATGGAACTCCTTAGTCCTAATCGGGCAGTATAAATAATGCGATGTATTTATTATTAATATTTTTCTGCACCAAAAGCAAACGCTAGACCCTGAACAATCCCTGCCGAGATTATCATAACCCAGTATACTAATGGTCTTCTCTCCTTTGTTAGGGTAGGAAATAAATTCACCCTAAATGTCCAACAATGGCCCTAGCAGCTTCTTGTCTTATAGTTCTGTCTTGCCTTTATATTTCGTCCGGCTTCCTTTTAATTACCACAGTTTTAGGTTATTTTCCATGCCTCGTATGTGTGGGGACTCGGACAAACATATTTATCAAGGCACACGTCAGTAGTGTAGGCTGGAAATTGTGAAACTGAACGGAGAATTTCTTTCTGACGGGTCATTCATAATTAAATTTTATATTTATTTAAATGCATCTCATTGATGCTTGCCAGGCGACACAGTAATCTTATCAAACAATTTTATCTTTTTTTTAAATGATTTTTATACAGGTGGATGTCAAGACTATTTGTGATATAAAATATAACAAAGAAATACTAGTTTTCTGAGCCATTTGTCAAAATAGGTCTTTCAATCAATCAATTTTTTACTGACTTTAATGGAGAATTTCTTTCTGACGGGTCATTCATAATTAAAAATAAATATGTCAAGACTATTGTGATATAAAATAAAACAAAGAAATACTAGTTTTCTGAGCCCTTTGTCAAAATAGGTCTATCAATCAATCAATTTTTTATTGACTTTTTATCATATTATTTTGTGTTAATTACAACCGACCTCAGTGGCTTACTCGATATGGCGGCGGACTTGTAACCTGGAGGTCGGTGGTTCAAGTCCCCGGTTCAGCGTAGATTCAGTAAAACAAGTTTGAGTAGTTATGATATAACGAAAGTGATTAACACAAATATGATAACATTCTTTTCTTTAACATTTTTCTTGTGTTAATTACAATCGTGATATTACAACTACTCAAACTCGTTTTACTCAATATTTGCCTTACTTGTGTCTTGAACCACCGTCCTCCAAAGCTAAACTGACCCCTGTTAAAGTGTAAGACTTTTTTTTAAGAATTCTAAGATATGCTAATTATACTTAGTATTATAGTAAGTAATAATAACAATAGTATCTCATTATTTATACTCCCCGACCAGGACTAGTAAATCCTATTATTTTGTGGTCAATTCCAAAATGAGGAGATAGCTTGCCAGGTCCAGACTGGGTTTCGAACCTGCGAATTCTGCATAACCAGATGGACGCTGCGCCGGCGTGACCGCGACACCTTGTTTCCTGAGGAACTAAATTTCTCGGACCCGATGTTTTTTTATTAGAGTTTATTCATTTGGATATTCTCAGTTCATATCTTCCAATTTGAAATCATTTTAGTGGATGTGCTGAATTCACATTTTTCAATATTTGAAGTAATTTTAGTATTATCTATTTCCAATTCGGTTAAGGCAAAACAAGTAAGAAGACTTTCTAAACAAGTTCTTCTTTTTAGAGGCTCCTCTTCTGGTTTGAAACTTTGAATTATCTCAGAAATTGCATTTCCTCCCAGAAAGCGTCGTTATTTATTGTCACTTGTGCCCCGTTAGCCCTTTTCGAAGTAGATGTAATCTTATTTTGCAAATTTGCACTCATGTTTTGTACCTTTATTGCTGTTCACCTCTCTCTTTCTCTCTCTCTCTCTCTCTCTCCCTCCCTTTGTTTCTGTCCCTCTTTCTCTATTTCACATTCTCATTCATCCTCTCTCCCCCCCCCCCCCATTATTGAGGCAATACTAGAGAAAGGGCCAGATATCTGAAATATGACGTAAACAAAGAGGTCCAGGAAACATATAACAAGAGGGCACTTCCATTAATAAACAATTGCTTTAAATTAAACCAATCAATCGTTGTGAGGAAGAAGGAAAACTGTCTTGAGAAAAGAGCCCAAGAGCCTGGTTTTCGACTCAACTAAGGCTGGGTGAGGTTCATGTGAACCTACATAGTGTAGCAACAGTTGGAACTGTGGTTTTACGCAAATAAACAAAGAATATTGAAATATTCCAATAATGTTTTTAATAAAATATATTTGAATAACACATCCTAGCATAAATGTGCATTCAATTCAAATTATTATTTAATTTATTATCATATTAATAGGCAAAAAGGCATACATACCTATCTATACAAATATTTTATATATTATTATTGAATAAAACGTAATCTATGTGCTTGTTATAATAAAAGTTCATATTTGTATTCTATATTATTTTATATAACTAGGTAACGAGAGGTTTAATATTTGAATTTTAAATATGAACATTTTTGTTGGCTTTTGGTTTTTGTAGAGTTGATTTTTCATTATAATAATTTAAAGCGTAGGTATTGAAAAATGAAATATTAAAATAATAATATGATCTCGTTATATTGTGTATTGTTACTCATGCATTGAAATTATTTTATTATTTATTTTTGCGTGTTATTTTAAAATTTTGAAAAGTAGAAATTTATGGAAAACCGGGGTGAATTTTTTTATTTCATCATGAAGGGATTATGTATATGTATACCGCAGGATGGAAACTCGCTGGGGGACGTTAAGCAAATACGGTACCAGCTTCTTCATGACAATAGACGATTACACAAATTATTGGCGCCCTTAACAGTATTTGCGTAAGGAAGAGCATCTAGCCATTAAATGTTGAAGTAGGAGAGCCAGAACCAACCAACCCCAACCATGAAGAAGAGGCTGACCAATGCCGACCTCAAGTAGGTTTGGGAAAAGGCAAAATTAAAAATAGATGGGATTATTTATAATATTTTGTTCTTATTCCCGGTTGGGCAGAATTAATGTTAGTAAAACTATAATATTCAACTTACTAAAATAACTGACTTCCTTACTTACTGGACTGGCATCTCGAGCCTTTGCCTCGTCAGTTGTTTGCCTCCATACATTTCGGTCCATCCATTTATTTGGTGCAAGGAAGTGTACAAAGAATTTTACAAAACAGACGGTCCCTCAAGTGGGAATTTCAACCATCACATATTACTCTAACCCGACTTGAGGGACAGTACTTATCTGATTTGTAATCCTATTTTTATAATTTAACCCTTTATTTTATCATTTCCCTATTTCCATTGCAAAATATGTATATTCAACAATTATACTCAACGTTTGACGAATCTTCTTCTTTAAATCTGTCTTTTTTGACTTTTTAAACTGCTGTAGGCATTAGCACCGCCCTTGATCAAGTTTTGTTTAATAATTTCAATTTTGTTTTTTGTAAATTGTATATAGGTACTATATTTGGTATATAAAACTTGATTAAATCTGTTTAATAATAATAATATTATAGTAGTCACTGTGGCAGAGCGAGTTAGCGCGCTAGGCATTGCACACATGGTGACCTGGGTTCGATTCCCAGCGGGGGAGGATTTTTTCTGCTCTGTATTTGGATGTTCGGGGTCCACTCATACCTCGTGAGGAAAAATGAGTAGCTGCTTTAATGTGAAGCAGTGACCAGTGGCAGAATCTTAGGCAAAAAAATAATACAAGATATTGTAAATTAAAGTGGTAAAGTCCTATGATTCTGCGCTACCCACTAAAATTATGACATAATAACACAAAGAAAAAGCATTATTATTATTATAATAATATTATTTTTTTACGGATATTACTTTAAAATAAAATGCTCAACAGCTAGTATTTAAACTTGTACCTTCTTCGAAAAAGAGAGTCCAATTCACCCCAAACTCCGCTACATTGGTACTTGATATTATTATCACCCTTCTCCCCGTCGTCCCGTCTGGCGGGCAAAAAATGAAATATTAAATTTGAAACTCGTGCAGTTTCATTCCAAGGGTCGGTCTGGAGGCATAATTTTCAAAATTCAAGTCAAATTTCGAAGCTCTATGTATCATAATTTCTGATTTTTTTCACACACAATATTATGTCTTTTACAATTTTCACACAGCGGTATAAAAGATGAAAGAGAGCTAGATGTTTGTGTTATTATGTCATAATTTTCAGTGAATAACATCGACAATACAATAAATAATGCTAATGCATCATATCTCCAACCAACCGTCATATTCCAATATCTATATCTCGTAATGTCGCCACTGGTCGTTGCCCACTCTACAACCACCCCAATTGTCCTCACGAGGCTAGGGTAGGCCCCGACATTCAAAGTACAGAACCGAAAAAACTCCGACCCCGACGGGATTCGAACCCTGGTCACCTGGAATGCAAGCCGAGCATGCTACCGCTAGGCCAAGGTGACGACTACAGCGGTATATTATTATTGGCCATCTCCAATATACAAACCTAGTAGCATAGATTTTTTTTATAATATAAATATATTATATGCTTCCTCTCTCATGGGTGATAACGAAAGTAATTGTAAAGATTGTCCTTGACAATCATGACGCCCTCAATGCCAATTTGTGACATAAACAAAATTACCAAAACAAAATTCCCACCATTATTTTAACAGGTAATAACTAAATAATAGGACAAGAAAAAACACGAATAATTCTCATGAACTCATTAAAAACTCGTGAGATAATTACTATTATGAATGTCCAGATATTCATGTATAAAAAATATATTAGATGTCCACTTTCTCTTGTTCTGTTTACCTCAAAGGGTTGGGTGGAAGAGATTGCCACAGGCAACAACCCCGCCCTTTAGGTAGGACATTAGTGTTATTTTCTTTTTTACTTATTTATTTTGTCATTATTTTTTTTGTTTTTTCTTTATTTTATACTGTTAACGTTGTACTTTGTCCTCCTAATAATGCATACTATAATAATAATAAACTGCTGAGAATTCTACCAGTTATTGACCGGAAATCTAGGGATGAAATTATCAAAAGGTAAATAGAAGTAGTCACCTTGGCCTAGCAGTAGCGCCTTGCACTCCAGGTGACCCGTATTCGAATCTCAGCGGAATTGAAAAAATTTCGACTCTGTACTTTGAATGTCGGGGCCTACCCTAACGAGTGGCGGGATTACGATATTGTTATTGAACTATTATTATTATACAAATTCAATCAAGTTTTACTGGCACAATATAAGCTATATATGTACCCTGGTAGTCAAGTGGTTAACGCGCTATAGTCTGGTAATCCAGGTAGCGTAGCGATCCATTGGTTCAAATCTCACCCAGTGCATGAATTTTTCATCATAATTTGAGTTTGTGACCACGTATTATAAAAAGACGCTGAAGGTTAGGTGGTAGAAAATGCTTTGAGAATTATCCTCGTCTAGTGGAAACCATCACTAAAAACCCTAAAGAGTGATATTTTTTATTAGCTTTAGGCTTTAGGGTTGAGAGCAATATAAAGAGTTCGAAGTTTAAACTCAAGTCAGAATTGATTAATTTACACAAAAAATTTACAAAAACGAACACAATACATCCGATTTCTAATATTCGAAATTTCTCGGAAGTAATAGAGACTCCACACTCGCATTTATGAACAGAACATTAAGACAGTCTTAAGGAAAGACTCAGTTGAGAACGACTCGTCAGAGAAATCATATTTATGAACGGTTTGTCAGTCTGGACTCACTTACGTGTTTAAGATCTTGTCAATTCCATTAGACCAGCTGTGTAAACGAAATTTTATGCGAGATGTTGTGTCTCGTGTCGGCAATATCGGGTGATCGAGGAAGAGGACCGGTTTCAGCTAAGATTCGTGAGATTCTTTATTTTCGGAATGTGCTTTTGCTTTTCCTCTCAGCTGTGGAACAGGCTTCAAGTTCTTACATTATGCGCTGAAGCATGCGCGGTAAAACTCTAGGAGGTTGAATAAAATAACTGGTCAAGATATAGCAATTAGTGTAGCCAAACCTGGATATATTGATGGTATTGGTAAAAGTAGCGATGTCGGCTATGAAAGCTCTTTGTCACTGCGACCTGAAATAGATCTTTTGTGACATGCCCCTATAACTCCAAAAGAGATCAAAGCTATTAATGTAGCTTAAGATTCTTTTAGGACTGATGTCGGGAACTTTTATAAGGGTTAGAATCAGCCTTGAGAAGTGTTTTAATCGAGCGTGAGAGGCTACTTCACATTTACAGAGAATGCTTTTGTTTTGCTGTCTCTGGTAACTGTGAAATCACTGTGATTAACAACACAATGAAACTTAACTTAAACATATTTATTTTAATATGATAGAAAAAAGACTTGTGTTTTTCGCAAATAAATTTACAAAACTATTCAGTGGTCTCTAGAAAGCAATATGACTTTTCAAAAAGGCTAAAACTTCCAATGAAAAGTATTTTTATGAAGATTAAATTGATTGGGTTAGCCGTATCTATGCTATGTACAAGTAAATAAGTATAAATGTAATAGATAAATGAAAGGATAAAGTGCCTCTCTTCATAAATTGATATATCATCAGCATCATAATTATCGTCCATTTCATTTTATAATTTTATTTTATTTATTTTCCTCGATCAAAAAGGAAAATGGGGAAAACGTTTAAAATAATATAAATAGAAAATAAAATTGCATTTGGACCGCAGAAATAAATTAAATATAATTATAATCATGTGTGCCGGATTGAGTAGGTATTTGATTAAATAAAAATAGGGAAACAAATAGAGTATGTCCCAGAGAGGCGAACCGTTGAAACGTGTTATTTTGCTGGATTAAAATTTTTGTTGCAATTTCAGATTTGATTAAAAAATGGCATACAATGAGAGTAGGTAAATAGTTGTATTGGTTCTGTCCGCATGTATTCTGTTAAATGCATGTCTAAATATAAATGTACATACTCGTATATTAATTATATAAAAATAAAATGTCTAAATTAAATTGAAAACATTTTCAGATTTGTTCCTACCAACATACAGCACAGCACATTGGATGTTGGAAAAAAAAAATTAATGTTCATATTGTGCCTACTTTAGTGGATTTCTTTTATTTTACATCATATCAAAGAAGAAAAATACATAAATACCTATTCAGTGTGATGTACCACCTCAAGGTACTTACAATAATAACACTCTTTAGTAGAAGGTAACCAGGCGAGGTGAATGCTCAAAGCATTTTACCACACCTAATCCTCAGAGTCTTATTATTATGTGGTCACAAACTCAAATTAATGAGTAAAAATTCATGCACTGGGTGGGATTCAAACCAACGGATCCCTAAGCTACCTGAATTAAAAAACTAGTGCGTTAACCACTTGATTACCAATGCACTATACTTATCACTATAAGACGAACTGTTGAAGTCAAGACTGTCCTAGTTATAATAATTAAGTAGATATCCTTTATTTTACTGATCTTTTTTTACATTAAAAGTGCATGAATGCCTCTTATTATAAATATCTTGTTCATTTTTATTCATTTTTAAGAAACTAATGAATCACCATTATTTAGGACACCAAAGATTAATGTTTCCATAATTTATATTCTACAAAGCTAGGTTGTACCAACACAAAACTTTTGCTCATTATAAGTTTTTCCAACATTTCTCTTAAGTTTCTGCTAAGAACAGGAAGAATTTTCAGCACTCTAGTTTGTTAGAGTTTTGTTTGTAGCTGAGATTTGAATAGAATTAATTTCTTCTCGGATAATTTTCTAAAGGGAAAAGAAAGTTTTCCAATGGGATCTTATTATTATACAGGGTGGATGGTTGAGATTTTTGATTTGTCCTTGCCTCTGTACTGGGAATTCATTCTATCTAACAGGCGCGGCCGGTGGGAAAATGTTTTGGGGGTGCTTCCACATATACCGGACTAAAATGGTATTTATAGAGTCGCCCTTTCAGCATCTAAAGAGTTGGAGTATTTGTTTATCATGCCAATCATATTTTTATTATGCAATAATTATACCAGAAAAGTGCGATGATTTTAATTCTACACGAGCTGGGACTTGAGAAAATTCTCCGTTTTTCTTATGTGTCTGGGGGTGCTGCAGTTCCGCAGCTCCTTAGCATCGGCCGCGCCTGCTTAATAAATAAAATGTAACATATTAATAGATTTTATTTAAAACTCGATTAGGATTAAAGAGTCCTATTAATCCAGAAGTTGTTCTGTAGTTATTAATATTTTGTAGTTAAAGTATCAAATAAATGACAAAAATTCATACATTTGGTGGGATTCAAACGAACGCATCCATCCCTAAGCTATCTAGATCTACAAGCGCTTAGCAAATATTTATAAATAAACAAATATTTATATTTCTATGAATATTTATATTCTTCATGAATAAAATGTCAATGTGTCACTGACAAAATATTGAATAGTACCTACACCTGAACAAGAATGGACAGATACCCAAAAATAAAATATGTTCTTCTTTAATTTTATATCTCCAAATGGGACCTGTTCTGCTACATCCAAAGCTTTTTATATGGTTTAAACTTTATTCCTTATTACCCATGTCAATGTACGTGTAAATGGCTTGTATTAATAAATTATTTTCTTCAAAGCAACATCCATAACATAACTACGGGTAGGTACCATCTTAACCCAACTTATCTCTCAAACACATTTTTTTTTTTTTTTTTTTTAAAGATGAGTGTCTCACAGCCTTTTTTATTTCGTAGCCATGAACGCTTGTGATCTGTGTTGTAGCCTGCCCATCCCGTAGCCTCCCTCTGATGGGCGAGAAGTGACACAATACTTCTCATTTAGGTGCTCGGTCAACACGAGCGCACCGGAAGGTATCCCTTACAAACAACTGTAACCAAATTTTGAATACAATTTTTTGTTGGCACGGGGGATCGAACCCGGGACCTCACGCATAGCAAGTGAGTTCTTAACCACTGAGCTAATTGCGCGCTCTTATTGTTTTACTTTGCCTCTTCCAAACTTACTTGGGGCCGGCATTTTTCCCATGAATCCTTTCTTTCCATATCTTTTTTTTTCCCCACTTTTTCTCTTCTAGGTTTTCCTCAACTTTGTCTGTCCATCTCTATTCTCTTCTTTGGTCTCCCTCTATTTCTTTTCTCACCTTATCTCACCTCCCTAACCTCCCTTTCAAAAACAACTCACGAGTATCTCTCAAACAAAAGGACTCAAACCTTTCACACTGAAGTCGTTCGAAGGAGTAACATGCTAACTTCCTGAATTTCCTCTCACAACTTTCCTATCTCTACCCGCAAATCCTCCTCCAGGATTCCTGAGCAAAGAAGAAGCTATCTCATTATACTCGTATTATCTTTCCATGGAAAATTTCAACTCGTGTAGAAAAGTTTGCGAAGAAAATTGAAGGGGGAACGGTTACCGGGAGGCAGGCACAAAGAGATTGTGTGCGCGAGAGATATTCATTATGTAGATGCCTTGGAAATACATGTTAAAGTAAATACGGGGTGTCCCAGTTGTACTTTTAGAAAAATTCAGAATCGATTTCAGGAGACATTCTAAGACTAAAATAATCTTAGGCACTTTTTCGAAAATTAAAATAATAAAAAATAAATTTTAGAAAATATATTTTTCGAAAATTACAGAATCAATTTTAGGAGACATTTTAAGACTAAAATAATCTTCGGAACTTTTTCGGAAAATTAAAATAATAATTAACTTGAATAAAAAGTTTTCACCTGAAAAATAAACTTTAACTGGTTGAAAATTTGTGAAAATAGTTCTCATGTCCAATGTGTTATATGATTATTAAGTAATATTTTCAAGGAAATACCTAATACTTTGTACCTTTGCATTTAAAACTGAGTTATTATTTTGTTCATATCTCCATTCGGCGGCATTTTTCTACAATTTATCTGTAAAGGTAAAGGCGGCATTCTGTCAATCCAGAGGTCGCGGGTTCGAAACCCAGCCGGGATATGACATGCTATCCTCCGCTCTTGAATTATTATCTGTGATTATTTGACTCTTCGAGTTCGATTATTTCAGTATTCCCCAAATGTCATTCCAAAAATTTCTAAAAAAAAATCTGGGACACCTTGTATATAAATGTAGATTTTCTCAAGAAAATGTAATTTATAAAACCGAAATTACTTAGTAATGTATTTTCTCAAGATCCTCCTCCCTCCATTTTATTTTCTTACCTTGTTTCAAATTTTCCTCTGCTCCTCCTCGTTTTCTTCGTATTTCTTGCTTACAAAAGGCGGCTGATGTGTTGAATAAGATGGAGTTTTTCAATTTTATTAAATTTGGATTACCAAATGACCTCGAATATTTAATATATTTATTTTAAATAAAATAAATCTCAAATTAACCTCAACCAGCGTTAATGGGGAGCCTGGGCCTAGGCAGCATCACGAGGGTTTGTCACCCATCCAAGTCTCAGCTTCGCAGGACGTTGCTTAACTTCAGTGACAGAATGAAAACTGGTCCATTTAACGTGCATTCAACGCTGGCTAAACTCCATGTCTGTCTACAAGAATAAAACTTGAGTTTTTATCTTGGTGAGAGCCGCAAATTTTGTAAGAGAACATTTTCTTCCTGAGCGAAATTTTCTATTAAACATGGTAGAATATTACCTTCGACTGATCCTCTTCAGTGACTAGCAGTTTTTATTAATATTTCTTTACTTAAACATTTTTTATCTATGTGCCACCACTAACGGATTACCCATATGGCGGATTTGGCAGATGCCAAGGGCCCCGCGGTTTTGGGGGCCCCCGCGCTTCAGGCAGCTTACATAAATTGGTGATCTATTTTCTACACATCTTACCTAATGACATCTTTCTTAACATTTTCTTTTCATAATACATATTTAGACATTGTTTTCTACTATTATTCGGAAAAATATTGCCTATGGAGCTATATAAAAGTGGTTTTGGATTGATGTTGAGAGCACTTGGCTTCTATTGTATAGTTCTAAAAATGGTATTATAGAATTTAGTACAATTTTGGGGCCCCGCACCTCAAAATGCCAAGGGCCCGCATAGCGACTGGTACTGCTTGCCACTATTTTTTATACAATAGATAAAAAGCTAGTTATTTGTGTTATTGTGATTTTTATTGGCTATCATCGACATTACGAGAACTAAAGGCCAATGCAGTATATCTCTAAGCAGCCATCATTATATATATTCCAATATCTATCTCGTAATGCAGCCACTGGTCTTTGCCCCCTCTTCAACTACCCCAATCAATCACTTTCCTATACACTATACAGATTGTATTGATTCTCATTATCAGTCTTATAGGGGGACCCTTGCCAGCATTTCGCCAGCACCACCACCTTAGACACAGATCAGCAGTGCGACCTCCGTGGCTCAGTGGTTAAGAGCATTGGTTACTGACCCGGAGGTTGCGAGTTCGAATCCCGACCGGAGCAGAAAAATCTGACCAAGTTTTTCCGTTTCCAGAATGGCATGGATGTAAAAGTAAAGTGCCCTGAAGTGATGCGAAAGCGGTTCCGGGGCACAATTAATACCTTTTCAAATAAAATATATATAAATAGAAAACGTCAGACATCAGACATGTAAACAAAGCAGTACAGAAGAGTCTCGTATTCCTTACTAACTTCCTATACACAGTACACTGAAGCTCATTATTTCCCTCACCCCCTCCTCTTCGACTCCCCATCGTTACATGAGCTCAAGCAACTAAGGGAGGGGGCGGGGGGGTGGGTTCTTACCCCTGGATATGGGGGGATGATACTAGTGGGATGTACAGATGAGATAACTGGGGTTGTGCCACATGCAGTGCAGAAGGCACTTGGAACTTTCCCTGCAGCTCTCAGGATCCAAATTCGAGAGCAGATTGATAAAAAGAAAACCTCAGAAAAAAAACAACAAAAAATGTATCAACTATAAATCGAAGACTTCACCGAGGAAACTAGATGGAGGAAAAGTCCCCTCAATACTTGCACTGTTCTTTCTCTGGATTGGGAGGGAAAGTCGCTGGTATAGGTACATCCTGGCCCTTTTAACATGTTGTAACTTGCTTGGCGAGTCTCAGCTTGAAAGGGTACATCTTTGCAATAAACTGTATCTTATATTTCGAGAATGGCAAGACCTTTTACAAAATTCTCAGGACCCATTTTCGTCACCTAAAGAAGATCCCTACCAAGTTTCAAGTCATTCAAGTCAGCAACGTGTCAACTGTTTTCCAATTTAATATCTTGAAATGAAATATGCATTAAATAAAAAAACATACTAACTAATGAAAAACATGAAAAATAATACAGCACAGCCGCCGAATATGTGAGAACACCAAGTGTTTCATAACTGTCGGTTGCTAAGAATTCTCAGGGGGTCACGCAGAAAAAAAAAATCTTGGTTATTTTGGTTTTTCATTTTGACATTTAAAAAGATTCGCCTGCGGATTTTACCGGGCTCCTCTCAGTGTATTTTCTTTTTCGGGATCAAAGACTTACCTTTTCATTTTAACAGAACCCTTTGTGAAAGGGTCACGAAGTTAAATAATTTAAAACACCCTGATTTTCACCATGAGACTGCTCAACGCCCGTACGATGGGGCACTACATGTAGAATTTGAGCAGTTTATAGAGTCTATTTGTCAAGCTTCTATTTGTCAAGCATTGCCTGACAAATAGAAAAGGAGTTATTCTAATATTTCCAGTGCTTGGACCCCTAGATTACGATTCCAACTAATGATTGGATTTTTATCTCATTTGATTGAGAATATGACCACATAATAATGATTATTTTCAATAAAGCTTTCATAATTTCACCACTACCACAAAGTAAAAATCTTCACGCACCTAGTAAAAACTGTAAAGGTTAAGTTGTTGTTATTGTAGCTCAAGAGGGGATTGATAGTCTCTAGAAAACTTTATTTCAAAGTTGGTTCGTCCAGAACCACATATTTCTATGTGCGATCAACCATCGTAAGGACTTAACCCTATAAATGCAAGCCAGTCTGGCTTGTAAGGGTTGCCTAGTTTTTCTCTGTTTATAGTCCTCTAGCGAGTACTTGAACTTTTTCTTTCTAAGCCATTAAACCCTTAGGAAACGGCAAGCTAGCCTGTCTTGTAAGGTAAGGGTTGGCTTGTCTTATTTCTGTTTATGGTCCTCTATCGAGACACTGGTCCACTTCCTATGTAAGGGTATGGTGGTGGAAAATACCTTCTACTAAAATACCAACCCTAGTAGCTCGACGGATAAGTTGGCATCCTCGTCCCCATTGATTGGTGGTTTGAGTCCCAAGTTCAGCAAAGATTTATTAAAAAACGAGTTAGAGTAATTTTGTGATAGCGCATTGTGATTAACATTGTGAATATAATTGCACCAACCCCTCTAAATCACACAGTTCGTCACTGATTTACAACAGTGGCGGCTCCTGACTTCAAGACTAGGTGAAGACAAATTATACCCAGAAGTATTGAAAAAATAAAATTATTAATTTATCAGATCTTAGTTCTTATGGTCTCATAAACACAGCCCATTGTAAGTTATGGCTGTTTCCCTGCAAAGCATGATTTTCTCTCATACCAGTTTTGCATCATATAAGTTTTTATAGGTACTTTTTTTGGAGAACACTTGGTACTTAATAAATAAACAAGGCCAGCAGAACAATTTGTCAACACTTGAGCTGGTACACAGCCATTCATTTTTCATAAGCCATTCAGGCTTGAACTGTATGGCTGTGGGGCAGGCATTTGCTTTACTTTTTTAGTGGTGGTTAGAAATTGGACATCCAGTAACCATAATATCTTTCATATCCTCATTACTTCTTAATCTGAATGGGGTTACTTTTAATGTTTGAACCCCATGATTTTGTGGGAATCTCATTGTTTCTTTGAAATGTTGTTATTAATTATTCATCTTAATAAAAAATATTTATTCATCTTAATAAAAATTATTAACTAAAAGTTGGTAAAAAGGAATTAAAATAAAAATATTAGGATTATACCTCAGTAGATAGGTAGGTACAACATTTTAAAGAGGGGTTAGAACTGGGAAGGAAAGAAAGTTAGTTGAAGACTAAAAATTACAATCCAAAACTGGAAGAAAATCCACCACCAGATTACAAAATAAATCTAAGAAAACATACTTACTACAAATATAAAATCAGCTTAAATTTGTGTTACCATTGATGTTTAAATGACTATTTATGAAAAACACAGATATTGCCTTATAATTTTAAGTACTTCACTGGAAGCTGTGTGCTTAGCTACCTGCAACCTGCATAATTATAATGTTATTTCTGACACTGAAAGAAGTACATAGCTACTTCATATTCAACTTATTATGAAAAGCACAGGTCAGATCAGGTAGGAATAATGTTTCTATCCTGTATCAAATACTGGGAAATAACTTTATTAACTAGTTACACCAATTAAAAGTCACTTAATTACCGTTGAGAAGATTTGAAAATATTCTAATAAAATTTGAAAAGTGCGCTTTTTGTTTTGTTTACATTCTAAAGATAAGAGATACAATTTTGCCAAGTTAATTTCATAGCTAAATTTCTACAAACTTCAAGAGCTATATTTTAAATTTAAAGAAATCCCTCAAATCATGTAAGACGTATATTTATTTTAAAAAATAATACTACACCGCCTGAACACAATTTTCTCTTGAGAATTTCATTTCAACACGTCTCATTTCATGATTTTTTTTAATGTGGTTCCATAGTCAGGATCTTAAACAGGACCACCATTGTCCCTATTTAAAAACTTCTTGGAAAAACTAGATACCAGATTATCTTATTTGGCTCAATTTCGGTACCTACATTAAATAATTATCTCCGAGATTTGACCTCAATCGAGATGTCCTTTTTAAGACTATAGTTGACAAGATACATAAATAGTTAAAATTTATTGGTATCGGCTATCGTTTAGTAACTATGTACAAAACTAGAACCCAAAAAATGAGAAATAATATCCAAAATTCCTGACACAAAATCCTGCTTTCCTAACGCCAACGTTATTATTATTTTTTTTTTTTTTAATATTACAAGATTGTGCTAGATATGGGAGGCTAAATCATTGACTGGTTTCCTAGGTCTGGCATAATGCTACTGGCAACAATGTTAATATCAAAAACACATGACATCGCACATGGTGGCTTCGTGACATTTCGTATGACGTCGTGTAGATAATGTAAACTGAATACAACTGAAGACTGTCCTCAGTAGCATATTACATAGATATAGTTCTTGCCTAATATTTCATGATACCTACTTGGAAATACTCAACTCTGATTGGTTGATTCAAGGACAACTGAAGACAATTTCGAATTGTCTTCACATTTGGTGTTCTCCTTGGAAAGTAACATGAAATGTTAAGCAGCATTGATCTATTTTACACAAAGCTTACTCTTTTTTTTTTTTTTTTTTTTTTTTTTTTTTTTTTTCTTTGAGTTGGATCAATTGTGCCATGTTCAAGGGATTATGAGTAGTGTTTTCACTGTTCAAAATTAGGTGAAAATGTCTTCAGTGTCTTCACCCGACGAGCCGCCACTGATTTACAAAGCTCTAAAACAAGTTAGATATACATTACACCACCCCCTCTACCTCACATGGTTCGGCACTGATTTACTGAGCTCTAATACGGGTTGGATATACATTACATCCGGCACTTTAACTTGCACCAGTTTAATTTCCCCTGTAGTTTTTACCTTCACAAGATAGAACTTGCTTGCCAGGTTGAATTTTAATCTCGCTTCTTTCTTCTCCATATACTTTGTTTCGTATATCTCATTTTCTACTTGATCTTCTTACTGTGTTTTCTCTTCTTCTTCTTCTTCTTCTTCTTCTTCTTCTTCTTCTTCTTCATGAAGAAGAAGAAGTTCTCCTTCATTTTAATATTATTACTATTTTCTTCATTTTCTACTTGTTCAATTTCCTTCTCTTGTGTTTTACTTATAGAAGGTAGAAAAATGGAATCACTCAAAAGTTTCAATAGCCAGTTTTGAGTGCCGAAACACGTTTTATTGGGGTTCCCAGAAGCTAAATCCAAAGATTCAGCCATTGGTCCGTGTGTCTGTCTGTTTGTAGTGTTTGTCTATCTGTCTGTAAAGAAAATCTCTATATATAAAGAACGGTGTAAGCTAGAGTATTGGAATTAGTCATGTAGACCTCATGTAGGAGATGATTTTTTTAGGGCCAAGTTTTTCTTAAAATACAAATTATAAAAATGTTCAATCATTTTTTGATACATTGAACATTTTGGAAAAGCCGTCCTCAATATCGCTATTTGAGGTTTCCCGATTAGAATAACTTTTTTTATAATTTATCCTAGATAGGGATTGTGACATGATTATCAAAACCGATTTGTTATGTTTTGTAAAAAAAAAAGTAATTTATTGAAGGAAAAAAAATCTATGAGGTGCTGATTACGTGTGTGGCTCATCTTAAATTTAATCCTGTTTCATAATTTGGCCCTAAGCCCTTGAGGGTTAACTGTCTCCTTCCTCCTTAACCCATTCTCTCTCTCTCTCTCTCTCTCTCTCTCTCTCTCTCTCTCTCTCTCTCTCTGTCTTCCACTTTGTAATCTTCACGGTGCTCTTCTGGATCATAAAACGATTTCAGAAAATTTAAGTTTGACTATTAACTCCAGCGTCTTTTAGCTTTGGATGCAAATAAGATTCAAAACTCACTTTACATACCTCCTATAAAGTTGGATATTGAAAACTTAAATTAGGTTCTCTATCTGTACGCTTTTGACTCAACATTACATTTACAATTGGTTATTATAGGATAATATGTACTTTGAAAAGTATAGATAATACCTTAGCTGTATTTTTCTTTCCAACCAAAGTAGATTCAAATGGAAAATGGACAAACTGGAAGAAAGTCATTTTTCTTTTGGAAGAGGAAAAATCTTCTTCCAGTTTGTTGAACCAAAATTTATAAAATTCTTGCTACCATTTCTTTTGTAGGTTCAGTCCATTGTTTAGCTTTAAAAGTACCTAAACGCATTTTTCTTTCACGAATAGTGGGGAAGCTAAACTTGGAAGAAAATGGAAATATTTTTTGGAAATACCAAACCTGGGAAAAAAATATCCAAAAGAAAAACACGGCTCTTTGAAAAGAGTTATTGTTACAACATTTGAAAAAGTGGGTTGCCTGTCGAATGATGTTATTAGTCCATAGAATGAAAAACATGATACCAATACAAAACATACTAAGTATGTTTTGTATTCCTAGTTACATTAGATTGTTAAACTTTCTGTTACAAAACGAGTCCCATTATTTCAGCAGTAAAACCAAGACGTATTATTATGTGGTCAAATGGGAGGATAACTTGACATGTCCTGGCTGGACTTTGTACCCGCGTCCTCTGGATTACCAGTCAGACGCCTTGACCACTGAGCTACCGGGACAGTGGTATTAAATTATCTTCTTAGGTTGGTTGGTTTTGGCACATTTTTTTACGACTGGATGCCTTTCCTAACGCCAACAATTCTATTTGATTTAACGTCCTGGATTAGGACGAAAGTTTTACCCTCCATTCGCTGGGAATTGTACCAGCTACCCACATTAACCTTACCCAGCCTGGGTAGGTCCGGAAATGCCAGCTTCAGATATACAGAGGGAATAGAATTTTCTGTGTGAAAAGTCTGCTCCGACCGGGGATCGAACTCAGGATCTCTGGACTACGGGCAGTAGTCACAACCGTTACGCCACGGAGGCTGACGTGGTATTAAATTATATCTTATATCAAACTTAAAATATCTTACGAACACAAAAAAAACGTCAATTTCTGTAGAACAGGGTGAAGTTTTGAATCTCAGGAATAGGGAGAGAATTATTTTATTTATTCTGTCTCACCCTTTTCTTTCATGATTTGTGGATGATTTTATTTTGTGAACGCCTGACTATTATACTGCATATGCAATGTGGTGTACACATACAAAATAAGGTTTCGTGGTGGATGTGTCTACGGCACATCTTTTCTTTTTTCTCTCACTTTATTTTATCATAATTATGAAGTTTGCATAGCTTTGTAAGATTTTATCTCTGGTGAATGTACCTACGGAGGTACTTGTATAATATAAATAAAAATAAAATAGAATAGACTTTTTTTATTTTTTCAGCATTATTAGAAAGAGCTTTTGTAGTTTTACTTTTACATCACAACTTAAATATTGTAGTTTTATTTATCAGTTTGTACAAGATATAATATTATATATGAGTACAATAAGAATTAGATGTCACGCTTGGATTTTTCTATTTAATTTTTCTACAATATTTCTTTACCATATTGATATATTTTTTAATCAAAATGATAAAGGTTCACTTTGAGTAGGTTCATTTCGTGCCAGTAGACATTATTGATATAAATATTATTTTGTTTATTTGAGTTTGATATTGCAAAAATGTACCTATCTATTACCTATCTAACTGTTTTCCAATATTGCATCAGTCAGCCATTTTAGACTCTACTGAATTTACCTATATTATCAACGAAATAATTGGCGAATGATGCATAAAAAATAACAAAATAGAATTACAAAAAATAATCTACCAAGTCTTTTTCCCCTCTTTATTTCGTGAAGAACAAAATCATTGATCAGTTTTCTTTTCGAGCAGTTTCCCTTATTTCCCGCGCGCGACAGCACCAGTCGAAAACCCTTCGCGGAAATCTTCGCATCAAACAGAGAACACTTTTTCTCGTAGAGAATAAAACGGAGGGGAAATTTTCGAAAGGGTTGGGAAAATTCGTCGGAAAATCTACCCCTCCAATTTGCGTGAAAAGGGGGCTGGACTTGACTTCCCCTTAAACCCCTCCCACGGAAAGTTCCCCTATCGTGATGGTTGGAAAGCGATGGAGGGGAAGTTTTGCAAGCACGTGGTCGGAAAAGCACATGGCTGAGACGTTTGAAAAGTTTGTGTCGGTTGGGTCCTTTCACAAGACGCACAGCAGAAAGATGTTGGGTACTTGAGAGTGCGATATCTCTAGGTCTGAATGCCTTTACGTGTGGCTTAACGAGTTATGCAAAAGGTTGTACAGATGTACAGTACAGCATAAGAGTACTATGGTATTGTTACTCTTCACATCGACCTCAGTAGCTTGATAGATAAGGCTTCGGCCTTGTCACTTAAAGGTCGGTGTTTCAAGTCCCAACTACTTTTGACCTTGAAAATGTCTCATTGACCTTGAATAACGTATTCTTGTGTCTGAATTTTAAATTTGCTCACGTTCATGTCTTCAAAGAAAGCTTTTTAATTAATTTATTTCTGTCACCGACCTAAGTAATTTTATCTATAAGGCAGCTGACTTGTGACCTGCGGCTCGGTGATTCAAGTTCCGGTCTCAGCGCAGATTTAGTGAAGCTAATTCAATTAATTGCGTACATGGTGTCACGGTTGTGATAATGCAAATATGATAACTTAAAAACTTATACTTATTATAGTTATTATTAATTTTATTACCCTTCACACCGACCTCTCTGGTTTGAGCGATAAGGCATCGGACTTGCAACCTGGAGGTCGGAGGTTCAAGTCCCGGTTTCAGCATATATTTAGTAAAGTGAGTTTAAGTAGTTGTGATAACATGAAATTATTAACAAAAATTAATTAATATAATATATATGTTAACTTTTTAAGTTATTATGATAATTTGAATGATTTCATCGATAAGGCTTCGAACTAGTTATGTGGAGGTCGCTGGTTCGAGTTCTAAGTCAAGCAAAATATTAAACCTAGTTTGAGTAATTATGTATGATGTTAATTGTGATAAACGCAGATATGAAAACTTTTGACAATTCGGAATAACTTGGATACTTGGATAGTTACAAAAAGCACATTGATTGCACGCAGTCTGGTAATCCTGGTAGCGTAGGGATCCGTTGGTTCGAGTCCCACCCAGTGCATGAATTTTTGTTTTGTTTATTATCCTTTTGTACTCAGCAGAAATATTTTCAACGACCTCAGACAAGGTCGATGGCATGTCTCACATGACAACAATAAATCCAGCTGTAACTCGTAAGGTTAGAATGTCCAAACCCCCATAAGGTCGTCATGGTTTTTGAATAAAAAAGGAGTAGCCCAAAACAAACGTTTTGAAGAGGATCTTCCTCTTACTGCACCAAAAATAATTCATGCTAGGTGTGTTTATGTAATTTTTTTGCCCCCCCCCCCCCCCAAAAACGTCATTTTCAACTGCATGGTCAATGGTCATATCACTGGAAACTCACAAACGAGCTACTCAAATTCAACTCAGTATCCAGCATCACGAGAGTTCGAATTTGAACTGTTAACCATCCAATTCCTAGCCTTGCTGGACGTTGCTTGACTTCAGTGACTCAATGAGAACTGGTGTATTCATTTTATTTTTATTAATTTTATCATGCCTTAAAATAAGTAGTCACCGTAGCCCAGTCAATGATGGTAACAAAGTGATTGGATGCAAGTGATACGATTCTTTCCCTCATGCACTCCATGCAATGTTCTTAGTCAAAAGCTTAGTAACTTTTCAAGAATTACTGCATTTCATAATATTGTTTTCTCTTTATAATAATAAGAAAAAAAATCAAGCAACCGACATCGATTGCACGTTGAATACGCTAGTTCTCATCGGATCACCGATTCTATTACGAAATGGCCGCTTCACATATTTTCAGTTAAAAATGGCAATCAACAATCTTCCACTACTAGGCTTTTTTGCGACTTAATTCAGGTAGGTATGACCTTTAGATTTCTCAAGTACCAATGAGATAAGTTAGTATGAAAAAAAATTGTAATAATTATTATCAAAATAATTGCCATAAAAATTCATTCAGGTGAAAATAAAAAGAAAAAGTAGCCTTGATTTTTTACCTGAAGGAAAAGGAAACTCAAAGGAAAAGAGGTGTTGTTAAAAGGCAAATTCAAGATTGAACAGAAGGGAAGATGCGAGGGAGTCGAAATTGAAGAAACGGGAAAAATAAAACGCGAACGAGAAGAAAAAAATCTACAATTAGCTGAAATAAATTAATTCTCATTTATTTCCTTTGAGAGAGAAAAAATGCTTTGATGGACTCACAGGGGAATGAAATTGTATAAAAACGAGAAATATAGACTAGGTATATTCTAAGTTATTCATTTTATATAAAATAAAATGAATAATTTAGAATATAGAGAGCGAAATATATAAAATAAAATGAATATTATAGAAAGCAAATTGTAGCTCGAGAGAGAAAAAATTAAAAAGAACTCTGAAATGCTTTTAACAATCATTTCTTATTCTTACTTTCTGATCACAGGGTGGACTGAACAAGTGAACACGTAGAGGGGTAAGTTGCCTGTTTGGGACCAAATGACTGAAATTGGAAGGTAACCACCAGGTGAAGTTGATACCTCAAGCATTTTTGACCTTCCTTTGGTAGTATAATGTTGTCAGATATATCTCTCTTGCCTTTATCCCGTATCCCATATTAGCTTATTGCTATTGGGGTTGACACGATACGCCACGGAGTCTGAAACAGCATAATGTTGTCAGATACTAAAAAAAAGTCATGTATTTGGTGGAATCTGATCCAACAGAACTACACGCTCCTGGGATTACCAGACAATTCAAATCAATGTAATGAATAATAATAATGTGTTTCTTTGTATTATTATATCACAATTTTCGTGGGTAGCGCAGAATTATAGCTCTTTGCCGTATCTTTAATATCCCAATATCTTTGTTTTGCCTATAATTCCGCCACTGGTCGCTGCTCTAACATTAAAGCAGCTACTCATTTTTCCTCACGAGGTATGAGTGGACCCCGTGAATGTAATGAATACTAGTGGAGAAATTTATTTTGTTTATTTTGACAGGTTGAGTGCGAGGAGCTCTCCAAAGAAGTAAGGACACAATCGCCAGTACCTTAGAATGTATGTTTGATAATTGGCTATCAGAAATTTTGTGTTGACTCTATCTGCAATAAAAATTGCAGCCAGGGTCGATGCCAGCCAGCGAGCGTTGAATTGGTTCTCGTAGGATCACCGAACTTATGCAATGTCCAGATTGTCCAGCGAGGTGAAGACTTCGTGATGTTGGCATTCCGGTCCAACCCAGGCTGGGTGAGGTTAATGTGGGTAGCAGGTTTGTGACTTTCCTGCAAAATAAGGGTAACACCCCCGTCACCAAGCAAAAAAATTGGTAAAAATAGAATATTTTTCTTCTTTATTAGTTGCCTATTCGTTTCGATAGTTGGCGATTATCACAAAAAATTTCAGTTTGTCGCTTGCAATCCGGAATAGTTTCGTAGAGCTTTTATGATAAATTGTAAGAAGACGTTTTTTTTTTTTTTTTTTTTTTTTTTTATTTTGTGTTTAACGTCACTTTAAACTGCATGGTCAATCACGACGGAGTTGCTACCCTCCATTCGCAGGAAAATCACAAACCCTTTTACTCACATTAACCTCACCCAGCCTGGGTTGGGCCGAAATGCCAGAAACACGAAGTCTTCAACTTGCTGGACGTTGCTTAACTTTGGTGATCCGGTACATTCAACGACGCTAGTAACAAGTTTTTTTTTTGACATTTTGCATAATATGGCCAAAGAACTTTTCGACATTTGATAGTTTTCATTATTTCTAGATCTTTCTTAATTCTCTAATAGTTAGTACAGTTTACAGCTATTGAGTTTAAACGTCGCAATAGAGAATAGAGCTCACTAAACAATTAAATTATTACTTCCGATAAATTTCTAATATTAGAAATCGGAACTATTGTATGCGTTTTTGTAAAAAAAAAAAAAATATTTTTTTGCTCCGATTTCAATTTTCTTTTATTGCTTGGTAGAGTTCTGATAATTCTCGCCAACTATGATTTTTTCAGACCCCATTACTTGTACTTGAGAAAGAAAGTGTTACGAAATTTCAAAGAACGTTTTTAATGAGAAATAAGTAAAAAATATTTCATTTTTAATACTTTTTTCTCTCCTTGTTGAAATTTCAAAGTATTATTATTTTATTCAACTCTAAAAAATGGAGGAATAAAAAGAGTAACCCCATTATACTTTATATTTATATTTGCTGATATTTTTCTTCAGCGTTCCTCTCTATTTCTTAAGAGTTAGGGACGGTTTCAGAGAGTCAAGAAAAAGGTGAGACAGTAGTGACTGTTGTTTCAGTTGCATGCTTCACTATAGCAGGTTTCAAGAGTATGCTTCACTACAGCATAATTCAAGAGTATGCTTCACTATGACAGGTTTCAAGAGTATGCTTCATTACAGCATACTTCAAGAGTATGCTTCACTACAGCATACTTCAAGAGTATACTTCACTACAAGTTCCTTGGAAATCACAAATGATTCTTTGTTGCCTTAAAATCTTGATCATCATTTCTACAAACTGGTCAAGATCATCATTTCTACAAGCAATCTTGATCATTATTTTTACAAACTGGTCAAGATCATCATTTCTACGAGCAATATTGATCATCATTTCTACAAACTGGCCAAGATCATCATTTCTACAAGCAATCTTGATCATCATTTCTACAAGCAATCTTGATCATCATTTCTACAAACAATAATGATCATCATTTCTACAAACTGGTCATGATCATCATTTCTACACAGAGGTCATGATCATAATTTCTACAAACTGGTCATGATCATCATTTCTATAAATTGGTCATGATCATAATTTCTACAAACTGGTCATGCTCATCATTTCTACAAACTGGTCTTGATCATCATTTCTACAAACTAGTCTTGATCATCACATCTACAAACTAGTCATGATCATCATTCCTACAAACTAGTCTTGATCATCATTTCTACAAACTAGTCATGATCATCAATTCTACACAGTGGTCATGATCATCATTTCTACAAACTGGTCATGATTTCTACTTTCAACAGTAGTTCTAAAATTCGAGGAAAATTGGCAGGACTCCCCCTCCTGAAATTGCCCATGAAAGTCCCCCCCCTCTTCCCCCCACCTCCATACCGTTCCTCTTTCTGCCATTTTATTTCATAATTTCTTTTTTCTCATTTTAATTTTTATTTTCTTCATTTTTTTCCCCTTTTTTCCGTTTTAATGATTTCTTCTTAACCCTTTTGTTTCTCATAAATATTACTTTTCTTTTGTAGTGACAGGGTGTCCAAGTATTCATTGAAGTCTTAAGTTTCATTGTACACGTTTCATTTAGAAAAATACAGAAATTTCTTTTCCGAAACCCAATAAAGTTATGCAATATACATAATAATGTATTTCCAGAAAATATGTCGATGTTGTTAACCTTATTTTTTTTATTATTCCTACATAATTATAATTAATTAATTATTTATTAGTAAATACATATTTAGGCACTTACTAAATTTATACTTCTGCATATATGTATACCTAATACTTACAGAGCTCGGAGGTTCGAATCCCAAAATAGGGCGAAAATTTAGACACGCCAGTTTCAATAATTGAATGCGTGTCTCGCAAAACTATTGTCAGTCAAGTGGTTAACGCGCTAGTCTCGTAATACAGGGAGCGTAGAGATCCGTTGGTTCGAATCCCACCCAGGGCATGAATTTTTCCTCAATAATTTGAGTTTTTGACCACATAATAATAAGACTCTGAGGGTTAGGTGGTAGAAAATGCTTGGATCATTAACCTCGCCTGGTGGTTGCCTTCGACTAAAGAGTGTTAGTATTATTATTAATTACATGTTAAAAATTTTGGAAATCGGTTTTATTCGAATATAATTATCTGAGGAGGGTTTAGAATACATGCTTCAAACTTTTTTTGTATAAAAATGATTACAAGACTTTATTTTGAAAACATTTTTCCAGATAAAAAAACTAGCTATTCGAAAAACATTGTTTTTGGAGAGACGATTTCAATTGTAATTTTGACACAAGTATGATAACTTTTTTTTCAAATTTAATGATCCACCCTGAACAATTTTCATAAAAAGTAATAAAGCGTTCTTGAAAAAAACTACAGGCGCCGTTCTCTCTCTCTCTCTCTCTCTCTCTCTCTCTCTCTCTCTCTCTTTCTCTCTCTCTCTCATTTGAATTTGCCTTTTTTTTCTTTTATAAATGTCCCTGGATTGCCAGAAAAAATCCCCCCCCCCTTTCCACCAAATCCTCATGATTTTTCTTGGAGAAAAATACAAAATTTTATTCAGCATTAAATTAATATTGTTTTTTTTTCTGAATTTTAAAACATAATGTGTAACCGTCTGTGAAGTTAAGATTGGCTGGAGCTTTTCTTAGACTCGGACCACTAGAATAATATTAAATTTAATATTAATTAAAATAAAATTATTTGAAAAAAGTATGAATAGTATTCACGTAAATACAATAGTCGATATATTTATTAGTGTGTGTATGGATGAAAAAAAAAATAATCTTTTGTATAATAGTTATTTAATTATATTTTTTATTAGATTATTGAGGGTAGTTGGACTTTTGTTTTTGTAAAAGGATGTAAAGAATTGATGTAGGTTTTGTCAAGAGTTTGAAATTTTGAACCCAGAACATAATGTGATATTATGAAATATTTCGATTTTTTTTTTTAAATTTTGGTTCAACTTTAAATTCGGTTTCAATTGCATGGTCATATCACGATGGGGGTGTTACCCTCCATTCGCAGGAAAATCACAAACCTGCTAAACCTCACCCAGCCTGTGTTGGGCCGGAATGCCAGCACCAGTAAGTCTTCACCTCACTGGACGTTGCTTAACTTCGGTGAGCCTACGAGAACCGGTGCATTCAACGCGCCATTCTAAAAGGCGAATTTTAGTTCAACGTGCCTCTTGATTCAAGTTTCAATTGTTGTATTACGATTATTAGGTACCTTATTTCGTACCTACCTAATGCAACGTTTGCAACACAAACAAAAGTTGAAGTTTTTTTTTATACACTTATTTTTTCAGTTGTCTAAAGTATACCTACTTATGTACAGAGGTTAAAATATGAACAGACCAAACTGTCACAACAGATATCTTTCTAGTTTAAAATTCTCAGCCAGTTTCAGAGATAACAAAATAATTGCATTAAAATGACTCCCCCCCCCCCCCCCCTCCCCTCTCCCTGTCTTGCTGTGTCCCATCATTCCATCTCATTGTACTCCCGCTCCCCCCCACTCATTACCCCACTCTCCCCGCTCCCCCCCACTCATTACCCCACCTCTCCCCCCTCTCCCATCTCTCCAACTCAACCTTTTCCTTCAGATTTGTATTTTTTCTCTCGCCGTTTTCATATTTCATTTCAAGAAAATTGAAAAATAAAATAATTAATTAATCAAGAAGAGAAAAAAAAAGCCAGGGGTGGCATAGCTGCCAGGGGTTGAGAGAGATCCGAGAACACCAATCAACTTTTTGTTCCTCCAAGAATTTACATTTTTTTTTTTTTTTTTTTTTTCAAGAAAACTCAAAATGAGAACATTTTCAATAGCTTCAGGTTATTTTTTTATGCTAATTTAATTTGATTGAATTTTTTTCTAATTAAAAAAAACGTGAGAAGTTCTTCTTTTCTTGCGCGGGGGTTTGTGAAAATGTTCGAGGAACTGCGATGTCTTGAGTCTTTTGAAATCAGCAAACAGAGATGGGGCATTATTTTTTCGGTGGAAAATTGGGTTCAAGTTGTATCAATCTTTTTGTCGAAAAGATGTCTCGCAGGGGGCATTAAGCGTTAGGCCAATAGACACTAACACAATTAAAGTTGCACTAGACCCTAGGATAGCGTTGGTACCACGTAAAATAATTTAACCATGTTGATATAAATGTAAGCGGACTCAACGGAGTCCCGAAAGATCGTCCATATCAAACTGCAGGTATTACTAGGGTCTGGGGTCTAGGGTCTAGGATCCGTAGCTCCGTTGTGGCCGCGCACTGAGACAAATTTCATCCCTACTTCGAAAAATGAGATTTCCATTTGGGTGGAAGAGATTACCACAGGCAATAACCCCGCCCTTTAGTTAGGACATCTGTATGCATAGGGCAAAGTGACCCATTGAAGGAGTGGTCTGATGCGATTAGACGCAAGACGCTGACGCAACCACGAGACGCGTGGTTGTATCTTCAGGCATAGGACTGATCAGGCGAATCATAAACAAATTATAAAAAAAACGTGTACCTATGCTAACAAAAGTATTTTATGGTTTTTTTTTTTTTTTTTTTTTTTTTGTTTCATTACATACAAACGATGTCAAACTTGCTGGAAGTACCTATCTATAGTCAAACAGACTTTTACAACACGTGTTGATTCAATTTTTTATTTTGGCATTGGTAGGCAAGGCCATTCCATACAAGCATGATTCAAAATTAACAGCACCTTTTAAAACACTTGTCTAATTTTTAAATACGTTCTTCGCAGGTTTTTAACTCGTGTTTATGACTATAAATCGATAGATGTAAGTAGACAAGTAACCTACTTACAGTACAAATTAAGTACCGTGGTAATTAGTTTGGTTTTTTTACTCAACCAAATGATTTTACCATCCAATTAGTAGGTAGGTACATATTCGATTGTCAAAATACGATGGATAATATATTGTTTCCAAATTATAATTTCATATAATATCGTCGACTAGAAGGTAAAACTGACCAAGTGACAATTGGTCATTTTTTCCGATTTTTCGTTACTCTGGTCGGAAATTAACCCAACTATTGGCTAAAAATCAAAAGTTTGGTAGTATTCAAACACTTGCGCGGGAAAAAGGGGAAAAAGAATTAAATGAAAGTCTGGTGGAGATTTCAATGACCAAATGGAGATGGTCCAAATGCAGATGGTCAGTTTTACCTTCCAGCTGACGATATACCTATCTACTGGTGAAGACTGGAGAATTGGAGATGGCCAACTATTTTACCATCCAATTAGTAGATACTTTAGATGTTTAGATTGTCAAAATATGATAGATAATTTTTTCCAGCTTATACCTATTTTATTTCTTTTTTTCATAATATTATAGACTGTAGGGAGATAGCTAACTTTTTGTCGCTATATTGATTTATGTAGATAAGTCACGATAATCTCATTTGACTAGATATGTAAATTTGTATATAAAGTACACGTGGGCCCTGTTTGAGTCCCAGTTTCTAACAACCTCAGAGTCAGTAGTACCTTGGTTCAGATCTTGTACCAATGGAAAAACTTACCTTTTTTTTACTTGCCTTTACCGCTTTCTGCATAATAGCAGGTAAGATTTTTGTGTGTGATGTACCTATTTTTTTAACAGGAAAGACTTTTTCGAGCCAAACTTTTTAAAAGTGAAATAAATCTTATATTATTCAGGGTTAGCATCATTTTTGCTAGCAGTCAGATTACTGGTAGTTACAAGATTTTTTATAGTCCCCCAGCCAGACTGCTGGTCTAATCCCTCTTTATAGTCCCCCAGCCAGTCAGACTGCTTGTCTACTCCCTGTTTATAGTCCCCCAGCCAGACTGCTGGTCTACTCCCTGGTTATAGTCCCCCAGCCAGACTGCTGGTCTACTCCCTGTTTATAATGCCCCAGCCAGACTGCTGGTAATAATGGACAGGTATTTATACCGCCCATACGCCCAATAAGGACCAAAGTGTCAGCGTCGATGGCGCGTTGAATGCACCGGGATCACCGAAGTTTAGCAAGCGAGGTGAAGACTTCGTGATGCTGGCATTCCAGTCCAACCCAGGCTGGGTGAGGTTAATATGGGTATAGTAGGTTTGTTAGTTTTATACGAATGAAGGGTAACACCCACCCACACGTCCTGATATAACCATGTAGTTGAAAGCGACGTGGGAAATTAAAAAAAGGACCGAAGTGTCCTTTTTGTGCCCCAACTGAGGTTCTGCAACTATAAGTCTAAAATGTAAGAGGTAAAATCCATGCATTGGGTGGAATTCGAACCAACGGATCCCTACACTACTTGGCTTACCAGACTAGCGCCTTAACCACTCTACCATCTTTCACAGTTGCCGGTGCAAACAAAAGGCCGAACTCAAATGATGGCGCTGACGAAAGCAAGCGTATTTCCCGTATGCAGCGACAGCAGCGAACTGATAATCTCAGACAGAAAAGACAAACTGGCAACAAGGCAGATAAGTAAGGGTCTAATTTGCAACAGAGATAAGTAAAACATAAAAATTAACACTCTTTAGTGGAAGGTAACCACCAGGAGAGGTCTTATTATTTTTTAGTCCTTCCTAAACAATCACAGCACACATTCTGGACCACATAATTATGGACTTGGGGGTCGGTCTGAGAGTGAACTGGAGTGTAGAGAGCGGGTACAATGAGATGGAATGATGGGACACAGAAAGACAAGGGGGAGTCATTTTAATGCAATTATTTTGTTATTTCTGAAATTGGCTGAGAATTTTTAACTAGAAAGATATCTGTTGTGACAGTTTGGTCTGTTCATATTTTAACCTCTGTAGAAGTAGCAAGATATTTGGGCCCATCCAAGAAAACAACCACTGGAGAAGGAGAAAAAATCGCGAACTAAGACAACTTTACAAAGACCCAAATATAGTATCCATCATTAAAAATGTTATGAGGGGAAGCAATAACCTCACACAAGAAATCCTAACAGGAGAAGTAGAAGGCAGAAGACTCCCCGGCAGACCTAGGATGAGATGGCTAGACAACATCAAAGATGACATGGAAATTATGGGATTACAAGAAGGAGAATGGCAGAACAGAAATATTTGGAGGCGAAAAATTGACGAGGCAATGGACCGGTACCGGTCTGAAATGCCACTGCAGTAAGTAAGTAAGTAAGAAGTAGCTAATTGCTAATTTAGGTCAAAGGATTTTCTACCACCAAACCCTCAGAGTCTTACCGACCCCCAAGTCGGACCACATAATATCGTGTGCTGTGATTGATTAAGAAGGACGAATTAGAACAAGAAGAATTAGAGGGTTTCTGCACAACTGCACAGACGCATTATTGCTTTCTTTCAGACAACTTGACTGTTGTTTCCAAGCTTGACTGTTGGTTTCATAATATTTTTATAATTTTAGTGGTGGATTTCATCAAAAAACAGGTATTGTATAAATTATTCACAAAAAGTGTAAAATTGGAAAGCTTACTATGAAATATGAAGATTAAGATGTAGTAAAATTCAGAATTTCCTAAAAATGGAGCGCAGGAATTTTAGCAAGAGTTCTAAAGAAAGAGCAAGAATTCTAAAAATAAAAATGATTTTGTTTTTCACTTACAGGGTGACAAATATTGGAAAATCAAGCAATGCCGCCCCAGCCGCCCCAAGTAGTGTGTTTCCTCCGCAACCCGCCCCAAGTAGTGTGTTTCCCCCGCCATCAGAATTTCAAGGCTTCCCGGTGGAAATCAGTGGCAATGCAAGACACTTTCTGAAGCAAGTATCTCACGTTGGAGCAAGCAACACGGCTCCTAACCCCTCCTACAAACAGACAAGCATACCAAGTGCAAGTGGTACCGCACGGAGCCCGACCAATCAAAAGATTAATCCGATCAAAAATAGTATTGGACCTAATACAGCTCCTTGTAATACACCTCCCACTCGTTCCATTCCTCTTCCTCCTACTTCTGCGGGGTTCGACACGGCCCCTGTTCCTCCTCTTTCTATTTCATACGTCGATATGGACCATGGTCCTCGATTCCCTCCCAATCAGGAATTTCTGAACGCTGTTTACAGGTCTGGTGTACCGGAAGCTGGACGGTCTAAACCTGATAATGAATTATCAGTAGGAGACGACGGTATGATGTTTTTAGACACAAATAGATTGACTTTTTCTAAACCTAAATTAACATAGCTCAAGGAAGCAAAAAATTGACGTAGAAAAAAATCATATTTTGTATCATGAAATACTTACCTCTTATTATTAAAATATAAAAACAAAAATAACAATATGAAAAATGTTTTCTTTGAGATTATTCACACATTTGCATGTGCCTATATTATGAAGAACACAGACAAATGTGACCTGAAACAATAAATGTATACGTACTTTGTTGTATTATCATATCATAGGGTGGCGTCATCGTGAACGATGCGCGATGGTAACCAGACAGTGGAGGAATGACTCAGCACTTCTACTACTGTCTTTACAAGGAGGCTAATAATTGACAAGGGCCCCCTGTTTATAGTCCTCCAGCCAGACTGCTAGTCTACTCCCTGTTTATAGTTCCTCCGGCAGACTTTCTAATATTTGTTTGTATACTTTGTATACAGAACAGAAAAAAACACACTACCTACTTCCAATTTCTAACATTAGAAATTTCTCGGAAGTAAAAATAGTCTTCGAATTATTTTCCTGCGTTCTTAATTTCGTGACAATCCAAGCTGAAAATAACTTTTTAAAAAACTGTAACCGATTTTTTTTTTTCCAAAACCTGACAAATTAGAAAACTTTTTTTTTCAAGTTGGTATTTGGGGAAAAATGGAGAACACCAACCATTGGGGTGGTTCATCGTGTTTGCTGAAATTAGTGCGAAATTTTTAGTATACAAGTTAAATGATGTTTTTTTCGGACAAACTAGAACTAGAACAATACCTGTATTTCTGAACAGAAAACACCGTCTGAGCAATCTCTCAAGCATGATTTAATTTAACAGTATTGGCCAATGCGTTGCTTGAGACAGTGCTCAGACAAAATTATCTGTTCATAAAAATACGGATGTAAGTCTGTGATTTCTTTGTTTGTGTTTCTTTTCTTTTCTTTTTTCTTTTGTGTTATTATGTCAACAACTTTGTCTTAAAACTCTCAAACCAGCTTACCCAGACTAAATGGGGTCTTTTGAATGCATTATGAGGGATCGAAATTCCGTATTCTGGTCACTTACCAATTTTAAAACCTCGCTGGACCGTTTGATATGATAACTATTTATTTGTGTCTGAAGGATAGAGGATAACTAATTATTTGTGTCTGAAGGATAGAGGATAACTATTTATTTGTGTCTGAAGGATAGAGAATAACCATTTAATTGTGTCTGCAGGAGAGAGATATTAGACTAAGACAGTATGGACATTTAACTACGGACATTCTGTATATTTTCCTGAGGGACAAAAATGAAAAGAAAAGAAGTAGGAAAATAAATAAGGCGAAACTTTTAATTTGTAATAAATCGAAAGCAGGAAGGAGAGTTTCGAAGAAGTAAAAAAAAAAAACCTTTAAAAAAAAGGGAAAATAACAAATGAGAAATTGCGAGGACTAATCAAGAAGCAATAGCAGGCTAAGAAACAGAGGCGGAGATATTGGGGGGGAGGGGGGCTAATAGGGAGTGTGTACCAGTGACGGACAATCTCAACCTTTTGCCGTTGGGGTAACATATTGTCCACAGTTGTGTTTTACGCTCCACTCGAAAATAACCATGTAAAAAAAAAAACATTACATTTCAAAGGTGGCGGTTCTGGCGAAATGGACCCCCATTGGCTGGGAATCGTAACAGCTATCCACATCAACCTATCCCAGCATTGGTAGTTGTTTGAAGGAAACAAAATTTTCTGTTCAAAAGTCTACCCCAACCGGGAATCGAACTTTGGACTACGGGTAGGAGTCACAACCGTTACATGTGTTGCCTCGGAGGTTGGCCCCACATGTGTAGCATTGAGGAGACTAAGCGTTCAGATTATGTATGAAAATCTTGATGTGAATTATTCACCAGGTGGTGGGATTTAGCCCTGGGAGCGACACCAGTTACAGACATGAACCTCACCCATCCTGGGCTGGACCGGGTCGAGTATACTCACAGCGTATACTCGACATGGTAGGTAGCAAAATTTTCTTATTGAGATCTTGCCCCGGGCGACAGAAATTTCAGAGTAAAATCCCTGATGATAAAGTTCTGTAAAATATAGTTTTATAATGTGAGACAATGGGCCCCTGGAGCAAGGAGTTGAATTTTTTTTTTAATACTGTTGGTGATGGCTTGGTTCGTCTCACTGGCAATAGGGCCGCCAAGACTTTCCTCTTTCAGAGGATATCTTTGCCGATCCAACGAGGTAATGCTACCTGCATGTTAAGTACATTGCCTCATGCAAGTGGGATATATCAAGTATATCACCTGTGATTTTATTTGCCTTGTAAATAAAAATAAAAAGTTCTGTTATAATTTGAAAAAAAGTTTTATAATACTAAGCTACTCCCTATGTTGTGACACAATAACTTTAATAGTATGTCAATAAGTCAGCATGATGAATCTCCAAATTTCATCATTTTCCAACATCCATTATATTCCTTCTCAGAGCAAAAAATGTCTGCTCTGCTGGGAATCGAACCCAGGTCACCGCACGTGCAAGCCAGTGCACTACTCCCCTCGTCCACGGTGCCTACATGACTGCAGCACATAAGAACTCACTACTGATGTAAAACAAGTTTCCCGCTAATTTTCACCAGATCCTGCACTGCACGAAAGTTTCGTCCTCGTTTACCTGCGCTACATAGCAACCATCCGCCACTGACAGGGAAGATAAATAAAAAGACTTGAAGAAACATCGAAGGGTAAATGAAAAATTGAGAGGAGAAAGTGAAATGGAGAGAGGGAGAGTAATAAGGGGAAAGAGAAGGGAATAGAAGGATAGAGAGAGAAAGAGAGAGAGAGGAATAGAGAGAAGAAAGGTGGAGAAAGAGATGGAGAGGGGGTAGGAGGATAAAGAAGAGACAGAGGAATTAAGAGAGCGAAGAAGAGGAGAGGGGAGGGTAAGTGAGGAGGGATGGGGAGGTAGAGGAAAAGGTAATGGGGAAAGAAAGAGGGTGAGAGAGAGAGAGAGGGGAGGGAGAGAGGAGGGAAGGAAGAGACGGCGAGAGAAAGTGGAATAGAACAAACGAAGTAGAGGAAAGATAGAGAGAGAGAAGGAAAGAGATGGGGGAGAGAAGAGAGGAGGAAGGAGAGAGTAAGTGAGATGAGATGGGGAGGCAGAGGGACAGGGAAAGAGATAGGGTGAGACGGACAGAAGAGGGGAGGGGAGGGAGAGAGAGGGGAGAGAAAGAGTGGTAAAAAAAAGTTGAAAAAGAGGGAGGGGGGAAACAAGGAAGAAATATAGAAGGGAATAAAAAATCCCAACTTTCTTTTCCCCCGAGGCGAGATGATGGCCGAAGCAATTAAAAAAGTCTTAAAATTTTCGAGTCTAGCCCAGAGTTTTTTTTAATCATTTTTTTTTATAACTTGTGTCTTTTTCTTTTGCGTTTCTGTCTTTGTCTTCTTCGTCTTATTATTAAAATTGAAACTTTTCATTATTATTTCTTCCTCTCTCTTTTTTCTCAGTCTCTCTTCTCTCTCTTTTTTCTGGTGTATTGTCTGCTTCTTCTTCATTATTTTCCTTCAATAATTGTGACAAGCGGAGAGAAAGAACCCCATTTGTCGGTTAAAATAGATGTACCGTCGTTAAAATTTCCACCTTTTGTGGACTTTTTCATTTCATAGAAAAAAATTTAACACTAAGAGCGGTCTCTTCGATTGACATTTGAACGAAACAGCAGCAACATTGCTATTTTGACACAAATAGATTGTTTCCATGTCGGAAAAGAGTTTGCAGCCAGCGTTCATGACGCGCTGAATGCACCGCTTCTCGTAGGATCACCGAAGTTAAGCAACGTCCATCGAGGTGAAGACTTCGTGATGCTGGCATTCCGCCCCTAAACCAGGCTGGGTGAGGTTAATGTGGGTAGCCATTTAGTACGTTTCCTGCGAATGGAATGTAAAATCCCCGTCGTGTATGACCATGCAGTTGAAAAGCGTCTTTAAACTCTAATAAAAAAAAGGGTTTGCAGGGTTGTATAATCATTCAGATAGGCGGGGCACGTGGCTAGGATGAAGGATAATAGGTGGACACTAAGTAGGCTGCCACAACGGGGACCTTGGGCCTATACCCTACACCCTAGACCCCAGACCCTGGAACCTACAGCTTGATATAAATATGTATGTAGACAATTTTCGGGACTCCGCTGTGGCCGCTTACATTTAAAAACTTGGTTAGATTTTTTTGTTAGATTATTGGTTAGATTATTTTACGTGGTAATGGGCTTATACCCTGGTACCTACAGCTTGATATAGACGATTTTCGGGACTCTGTTGTGGCCGCTTACATTTCATAACATGGTCAAATTAGTTTACATGGTAATGGCTCTACCTCAGTACCTCTACACTCACTTTATACAGAGTGGTACCCCAGAGACAAGCGAATAAGACCGAAAGAAAGAAAGAGAGGAAGACCGAACATTTGGTTGTCGCGGAGTCAACTCATACCTTCTGAGGAAAAATGAGTAACTGCTTTAATGTGACCATCTAGTTGTGAAATTATGGTCAAAAATATATCTGGTATATTCAACCAATACCTAGTATATTCAAGGTAAAGAAAAAGCCGACCTCTGTGGCTCAGTGGTTAAGAGTTGCAGGGTTCGAATACCGGTCGGAGCGGAAAATTCAGACCGAGTTTTCCCGTTTCCGGAATGCCCTGAAGTAATGCGAAGTTCTCAGTCAAGAGGAATTGAATATCACCATCTAGTGTTTTTGGTATGCGAAAGTGGTTCCAAGTTCCAAAGAGGTAGCACAACTATTACCCTTTAAAAATAAAACCGTCTTAAATTTTTATTGTGATGTTTTAACACAAAAAACCACATTTTTTAATTTATTTATCTATTTAATTTTTGACCCTTCACAGAAAGGCTTTGCTATGAGTAGAGTAGGTATAGTATAATTATGGTTGTATAATAACAATGACACTCTTTAATGGAAGGTAACCACCAGGCGAGGTTAATGCTCAAAGCATTTTCTACCACCTAACCCTAAGAGTCTTATTATTGCGTGGTCACAAACTCAAATTAAAGATGAAAAATTCATTTTCTGGGTGGGACTCGAACCAACGGACGCCTAGATTACCAGACTAGCGCGTTAAGCTCTTGACTACCAGTGCACGGTATTATAATTAATTGTATAGTCGTATACTGTACATAAATAATGTTCAATACTTTCTTTGATGCAGCCTTTGAAATGATTAATTTAGCAAGGCCTTTGTTTAATTTACCTGAATTTTAATTCCATTTCAGGACTCATTTACTTGAATTTAGAAATTTACTTATGTCCCCAAAATGAATTTAGAAACACACACCCCATTTGCCTCCCAAATTAAATATTCTTCTCGAATTTAAATAAATATCAGAATGTTAAATCTAGTAAGCACTGTTTCTATTAGTGGGGGATGTAACTACAAATAAACTAGCGTATACCTAGCTAATATGGGATAATGGCAAGGGAGATATAAATATAATATATATATATATATATATATATATATACCTAGCTGTATACAAAATTATTTATTTACATTGAGATGAAAATGGTAAAGTGCGGTATTTGTTTTAAGTTTTGTAAAAGTTGTACCTTCTTAACCTTTGCTGTACCTACCGACCTCAGTAGCTTGATCAATAAGGCGGCGGAATTGTAATCTGCAGGTCGATGGTTCAAGTCCCGGTTTCAGTGTAGATTTAGTAAAGCTAGTTTGAGTAGTTGTGATACTACGAAAGTGAAACACATATATGATAAAAGCTCTTAAAATGCAGGACGCAGCAAATAGGAATTTCTTCAAAAAACTTCATACTTTTTTCAACTAAAATAATTTTTTATCATGTAGGTACCTTAAAAATGAAAAAGACTCATACGAAAGTGATTAACACAAATTTAATATGATAGCTTAACTTTGTGGTATCTTATGGCTTGTTAATTCATAAACTTCTATTTTTTACATAATTCACCATAATTTTTTTTAAGCCTCGGTGGTGTTACAGTCATGACTATATTGCCTCTGGATTTCCAAAGATCATGGATTCGATCCTCAAGTTGTAAATTATCTCACAACTATTTGCTCCAAAGAACATATGAGGTTGAAATTTCCGGCGCAGCACAGGCTGATGGGTGAGTAAGGAGGTAGCTAGTATATGATTCAAAGCGAATGAAGGCTGAAATACCCATCTTGAATTTCTCAAATAAGAACGTTGAACCCAAATCGACATTGGACATGAGAGGAGACTAGAAATTGGTTCTTGTTGTACATTACATATTACAGGAACATACAATTGATATAATCATAATAATATGTTTCTCTGTATTATTATATCACAATTTTAGTGGGTAGCGCAGAATTATAGGACTTTTCCGTATCTTATAATATCCTAATATCTCATTTTTACCTATAATTCCGCCACTGGTCGCTGCTCACATTAAAGCAGCTACTTATTTTTCCTCACGAGCCTATAATAAATCGTTACTTGAGTATTATTTAGCCCTTACAACCACCCACACATGGCCAGGCAGACACCAACGGGTTAAGAGTTGACGTAAAAACTCATTCGAAACAAATTGGATGTAAATTATTCAATTTAAAATAAATTGTTTTATAAAATGTAGGTATTCTATCTAATAGGTAGGATAAAATTTAATTACAATACGAACTGGAGTTATTGAAATGATAATGTATTAAAATGTAGAGAGAAGGAGAGAGACAAATATACATACATTATAGCGAATTCAATAAGTATTTAATGAAATAATAATTAATCATCTTCCCTACCCAGGCTGGTTGAGGTTAATGTGAATAACTTGTACGATTCCCACCGAATGGAGGGTAAAACCCCCGTCCTAATCGGGACATTAAAAAAAAAAAATAGAATCGTTAGCGTTAGGAAGGACATCCAGCTGTAAAAATGTGCCACAACTAAACAACCTCAAATGTGAGGTTTCTACCATTGCGGCAACAAAGCTAAAAATTGTGCTGGTAAAAAAAACTATAGGCTGGTAATCTAGGTAGCATAGTGATCCGTTGGTTCGAATCCCACCCAGTGCATGAATTTTTCCTCATTAATTTGAGTTTGTTACCTCATAACAATAAGACTCTTATGGTTAGGTGGTAGAAAATGCTTTGAGCATTAGTCTCGCCTGGTGGTTACCTTCCACTAAAGAGTGTTGTTATTATTATTATTATTAGATATTATAAGTACCTATAGGTGGTACATCACACTGGATAGGTATTTATGTATTTTTTTTCTTTGATATGACTTTTACCTTCCACTAAAGAGTGTTTGTTATTATTATTATTATTATATTAGAATCTAAATTTCAAAACCATCTCCTGTCTGTCTAAGGAATGCAAGTTTATTCTTTGGCATTTGAAAAGCTGACAGAAGGAAGAGTCGAAGGGTCTGATAATCCCCGACTTTTTTTTCCGAAGGAATTAATGCATGGCACCAAGCTGTCACACTCAGCCCCCCCCCCCCCCTCCTTTTCTCTCTCCTACCCTGCATCCTGCCTGCCATTTTTCTGTCTATATTTTCTTACTGACTTATACAAACTTAATATTTTTCCATGAAAGATTAAGATGAGTCTTTTCTCCTTTTCCTTTTTTTTATGATAAAAAATGAAACGTCAACTTTTTTTTCACCCCCTGAAATAAAATTCGAAGCAACACAAGAGATCTGCGGATGTCAATGTCTAACCTCTCTGGAATTTTGAATTTTTTCTCGACGGTGAAAAGAATTTAGGTTTCGCCGGTCTTATTGTCAAATTTCGTCGGCTTGCCCAGTTCAAATTCATCCTTGAGAGGCAATTTTGTTACTTAAAATTGAGTCTGTTTGACCATACTTTTAAGGGTGTGAATCAAAATTTCAGGGCAGAAAAAAACCTCAGCATATTTGGTCAGATATTTTATGCTTTTTGATTGTCTGCAACGTTTATTATAGTAATTCATCCTGTTGTGGTTTTTTTTTTTTTTTTTTCAGGTGCTTATTCATCAGTCAATATGTCAAATTTCATGTGTCTTAATTTCTCGTGGAGCAGTTCACAAAGATCAGCCCAATGAAATCACTAGAGATTTCATTAAAACTATTTTTGTCAGTGTCGGCACTCGGCAGTGACGTGACCAATGGCATTTTCCGGGATTTCAGCTTCATAACCTCTAAACTTGAAGGTAAATGGAATCATCTTAGAAGCCAATTTAAATGGCTTAAAGATGGGTCCTCTGTAAAAAGAAAATATGAAAAATAAAACAAATGATTTATTATTATTATTGTTATCACTGTAGCTGACTGTAGCATACTTTAGAAAACGTGCACCATGCTCCAGACACTACAATACCGAATGACCTCAGTAGCTTGATCGATACGGCGGCGGACTTGTAATAATAATAATAACTGTCTTGTAACCTGAAGGTCGGTGTTGCAAGTCCCGGTTTCAGGGTAAATTTAGTATATAATAATAATAATGTCGCCTTATTTATACTGCCCGATTAGGACTATTAAAGTCCCATTATTTCAGCAGTAAGCTCAAGACATATTATTATGTGGTAAAAATCCAGAATGGGAGGATAACTTGTCATGTCCCGGCTGGGTTTCGAACCCACGAACTCTGCAATCTTTGGATTCACAGAGTGCCCCCTTTACCACTGAGCTACTGGGACAGACGTAGTTCTGATAGTAAAGCGAGTTTCAGTAGTTCTGACATCACACGAAAGTGATCGACAAAAATAATAATGATAACTTTTCAAATACCGAATGATTCACATAGTTCAATATTGTCTTGGTTCCGGTTCCTCTGGTGCAGCGGTCTCCAGTTCGATATCCGATTTATACACACTCTTCTGAGAAAAAAATTGACCCCGTGGCACTGAACAGGTCGGTATTGCAAATAAGCAAGATAAAAAGAAAGCTCGCGGAGTCTTGGGGGAGGAGAGAGAAAGCATATTTTTCTTTTTTAATGGAAGGTCTGTCGAAAAAAAATGTTCAGAAAAAAAGGGTGCTTTAAAATTTAATCTTCTCCTCGCGCTACGGCGTTCTTTTTTTTTTTTTTTTCAATCCCTCTTCTTTCGATTTTTTCTCCCTCTTGAAATTGCCTCTCTTCTCTTGTTCTGGAAGTTGTAAAGTATAAAAAAATGAAGAAGGAAACCTTTGCGCAATAAAATAGAGATAAAAGTGCGAGAGAAAGAAAGTGCAATATTTTATTGAAAACTATTTGCCAATCTTAGCGTATAGGTAAAGCGGGAAGTTTGCAAATGCGTATGCGTAGCAATATAGGAGATTGGCCTTGGATTGTAAGCATTAATTAATTTAAAAGCGCCGACCTCAGTAGCTTGATCTATAAGGCGTTGGATTTTTATTTAGAGGTCGGTAGGTCAAGTCCCATGATCTATTTAATTGAAGCTTCTATCTAAATTTAAGGGCCGAATCCGGCATCATATTATGAAGGTAACCACCAAGTGAGGTTAATGCTCAAGCATTTTCTAACCACCTAACCCTCAGAGTCTTATTATTTAGTAGGTCACAAACTCAAATTCAATGAGGAAATTTCATGTCACTGGTTATTGAACTATGCTGGTTCTATACTACATTCGAACCAACAGTCGGATACATGCCTATAATAAATAACCGGGGGATGTAAAATAGTTCATTCCATATCCTTTTTCCTTTCTACACCTAACCTCAAGTCATTTGTGCAAATCAATTAGAGGATCATGCACTGGACATGTATTTCGAACACGATAATAATAATATGTAAAGTCATCCATCTTTTCTAACGCTCCAGGACAATGTATAATATATCGCCTTATTACTGCCCGATTTCGACTATTAAGTCCCATTATTCCAGCAGTAAGCCCAAGACATACTATTATGTGGTAAAAATCCCAACTGGGAGGATAACTTGTCTTGTCCCGGCTGGGTTTCAAACCCGCGACCTCTGGAATCTCTGGATTCACACAGTGCCGCCTTTACCACTGAGCTACCGGCACAGACATGTATTCACTGTATTACCAATGTAATCCTTTCAATCTCAAGTTTCTTAGTTCGACCTCAACTTAAATATTATTGGTCCGATATTTAGGGACAGTCTGGGTTATCAGCCCTTATTTTTTTATTCTTTTTTTTTCAAATTCGTCAGGGTCACTTTCATGGTCAAGAGATAAAAAGATAAAAACTTTCAACTTGTCCTATCTCGATGGAGCTTCAGAAAAAAAATTGAAGAGGAGAGCAAAGAGCAATCAGCAGAAATGTTTTTATCTCCTCTGTCTATCTTCTTTTTCTTAATGAAAAATGAAACAACTTGAAGCGAAATGGTAAAAAAAAGGGTGAAAATAAAGAAAGCTGGGGTGATTTGAATAAAAAAAGAGAGGTAGATCAGAAGGAAGGGTTGAATTTGAAATCAATATTTTTCTTACATTTTTTTTTTTTTTCAAATAAAATCTGAAGATTTTTTGAATAAGAGTCTAAATCTCTTCTAGATTTCCCCTTGCTAGTGCTGTTCAAGTATCTTTGATATTTACATTATAGGTAGGTACAGACAGGTGTAAGATTTTTTTTTCTCCAGAATTATTCAGTTTTTCAATATGATATCTACCAAGTAGGTATCTGTTATATTTATAAATCACTACCTCGCCTGGTGGTTACCTTCCACTAAAGAGTTTTATTATTAACAAGAAAATAAAATATACCTGTAGATAAAATACATAAATATACAGATGTCCTAACTAAAGGACGGGGTTATTGTCTATGGCAATCCCTTCCACCCAACCTTTATCTCTTGCATCCAACTTTACCTGTTCCCAAACTTACTTAGGGTCGGCATTGGCCAACCTCTTCCGCACGGTTGAGGTTGGTAGGTTCTGGCACTCCTACTTCCCCATTTTACGGCTGGATGCCTTATCTAACGTCAACCCTGTTGAGGTTGCCAACGATTTGTGCTATTGTCTTTTGCCCTGACAAGATTGGTACAGTAGGGGTATTATGTTCAACGTTCCCTTAGAGGAACATTTTTTTCCATTAATATCATAATGTCATTTAATATGACAGCTTGGACGCTGTCATAATATGTAATTGTTTACGTAATTGCAGCATTATTGCTGCGTGTATACAGAGATGAAAAAAAAGACAGCAACGATTTTTTTAACCTTATCATCTTATAGTACAATTTTAAGGCTGAAAATGGCAAGGGTTAGAGATTCCCGACTAGCGTCGATAATGGTACGTTTTCAGAGATCGCTGAAGCAACACCCAGCAAGCATCGGACTTGATGGGTAACTGCTGATGCTGGTTTACCTGGCTTCTGAGACAAGGATAGACAGAGCGCAAGATTATCTCAATGGTAAGATCAAGCGTTCAGTAGCTGTTGTTACATGTTTGTTAAAAAATTTGGTGTGAAACATTCGAGAGGAGCAATTGGAAACACTGTCATCGACTTATTCGAGCATTTTAACTTGCAAAAAAAGCAATTAAAAGAAATCAGCGAAACCATCATTAAAAATTTAATCCGAATCCTACAACACCACATACATGGATAAAAAAAATAATATGTACATATATTTACAAATTGAGATTTAGTAAACATCAATGAAAGAAAATGAAGTCAAGATCTTTTGATGAGTATGCTGTGTATCAAGCAACCAGTTAAAGGCTGGCAGTTCATTTTGTTTGTTAAATAAAAAATAAAATTGTTTCTCTCTTAGAGGAAGAACAAACTTCCCATTTAGTTGCTGTTTCAATACGAGCGCACCGGAAGGAATTTTTTACCAACAACTCAACTCTAACCAAATTTTGATTAGATTTTTTATGTCAGCGAGTATCTGCCCACTGAGCCAATCGAAAAAAAGAGGTGAGCATTTTTTTTTTTTTTTTTTTTTTATCCTCATCGTTTTAAAAAGTTATTCAAGCTCAATTTGTAAGTGTTTAAAATGTATTAACATCAAATTTATGTTACTTTCAGAAAAGTTGCAATCTTTCTCCACAGATGAAAATGACGAGCTAAGTACCATGAGAATGCAGTTTTTACATAACCCTTCATATTTATTGCACTTGTAATGTTTCCATTTCTCTGAAATTATTTTTTAATGGAAATTCAATCCAAACTGTAGCTACTTGTCAGGAAAAAAAATTCCAACCTTCTATAAGTTATAAGGATTCATGGCGGCTAAAGTTGAACGGTCGAAAGGAGAAGAACTTTCTCTTTTGGATACCAAGTTCGCGAGTTCGATATCTGCCGGAATGAAATTTTGTGGATGAAGCTACTTTATGTTTCTTTTCTGATAAGTGGACCTGTTTTGATGGAATTTCGTGGTTGAAAATATTTCGGACAGTTTTTTTATTATTTTTATTTTTTGGCATTGGAATTTGCCATAGAGCCAATGTGGTCCTGTTTATATGTATAGATTCATATTGTATTAAAGATAGTTCGTTAATTATTAGATATTAAATGAGTATATTGTTAGTGGTTAGGAAATAGTATACCTATGTATCCGTATGTACGTGGGGATTGCGGACAGTTCGATTGGGTGATCTGACAATTTGGTCTGAACTTTCGAGTTTCCAAGTTTCTATTTGGTCGTTTTTTTATGGTTGTAGATACTATTTATGTTATTGTTGCTTCCTTACTGAATTTGATTGTCTTCATTATTCATTGGCTTAGCGGTAGCATGCTCGGCTTGCACTCCAGGTGACCCTAGTTCGAATTTTGATTTTATAAAAAAATTTTTAGATAGTATTGAAAACAGAAATGGTTAAGAAGAGGAAAGAAACTTAAACGATGGCAGGAGAGCAGGAACAAAGGAAAATAGAAGAAAAAACAAACAAACTAGAAATAAATAACTACATCATCATCATCATCATAAGGTGGCGTCATTATTAACGACGGTAGCCAGACAGTGGAGGAATGACTTAGCACTTCTACCACTGTCTTTACAAGGGCCCCCAGAACCAAGCCAATGCTGGTCTACTCCCTGTTTATAGTCCCCCAGCCAGACTCCAGTTTTGTAATTAAAATTCGGTTTTTGGAAATTGTTTTGAAAATGTTTTTCGGTGAGATGTACTAATTTTATTTTAATTACTAGCCAAACCGAGAAGCAAATATTTTTTATTTCATTGAAATATCATTTTTTGTATCAAGCTAAGAGTAATAAGCCAGTAACCATAGATAATATTGAACTAGTTTGGATCTTACAAAAAAGAAAATTTTTCATTCTACATTGAAAATTGTAGTACTGAAAATTTTGGTAAGGACAGAGACAATTTAAATTAAGAAACATCGCTGTACTTTGGTTTCATAGACCAATACAAGGAATGTGCTTATGCTACTCAAGTTGAATGCTAAAAATATTGCCATTGAAGATTGTACCAAGAGTTGAGGCTCTTCAATATCGGAAATTGTTGATATCATCAAATATGTAGAAAGACAAACTTCAAAGTTGTAATGTAAGGAAGGCAGATCAGAAGAGACGGAAATGCAGCCATTGCTCAATTCAGGGGCTTTCTAGGAGTTTTCTCGGACATCCTGATGAGATTCTGGATCCAATTTTGACTACCATCACATCATGAGACGAAATTCAAACCATGACCGATCATGATGCCAAAAACCAAAGTAGTGAGAGCAAATTAGAAGAGACGAAAATGCAGGCATTGCTGACTCGAAGAAATCTCTAGGATTTTTATCGCGCATCCTGATTGATTTTTTGGATCTAATTTGGTGATGATTTTTGGATCCAATTTAGGTTCAATTATGAAGACTCGCATTTATTTCGGTTCTCTTTGCAAAACTATTTTAACAAGAAAATCCAACGTACATACATTACTGAATGACCTTCTTCTAACTCAAACGGTCTTTTAAAATTCCTATTATTTTCAAGTCACCATAAAATTGTTTTTCTAGTTAAGTGCATAATTTTAAGAGAGACGTTGTTTCATGGAGCCCTACACCATGAATTCAAAAGGTCAGTTGAATTAGATTTCATTCTAAGTTTATACATTAGGCCTACAATTAGTTTAAAAAAAACATCCATTCATTATTTTCCCAGAAAATTCTCTATGTATGACAATGATTGAAAAGAGTGCAAGTAAAAATTTGCTTTGATACTAAGCACGAGATATTGTTAATATCAATACTCTAAAAAATTCAAGGACATGTTATACATTTCTCTTCAGTAAAAATTACAAATTTTAATGCCTGAAGAGTCTTTTTTATAGCAGTAACATAGTCTCATTCTATTAGTCAATAATGATGAAAATTCAAAATCCAGTTAGCAATGATTAAACTAAGTATATGAAATACTACCTATTAATGCATCTACTTATCACACTCTACAACAAATTGTTTTATGCTAATAATATTAAGTATATCTCTTTTTTACATTTCAGGATTATCCAAAATCAAAAAAATAACAACAAAAAGCTCCAAATTCATCGTCAAAAGTATCTCCAAATTCATCGTTCAAAGTATCTCCAAATTAATCGCTGAAATTATCTCCAAATTCATCGTCAAAGGTATTTCCAAATTCATCGCCGAAAGTATCTCTCCAAATTCATCGTTCAAAGTATCTCCAAATTCATCGCAGAATTATCTCCAAATTCATCGTCGACAATATCTCAAAATTCATCGTTCAAAGTATCTCCAAATTCATCGTCAAAAGTATCTCCAAATTCATCGTCCAAAGTATCTCCAAATTCATCGCTGAAAGTATCTCCAAATTCATTGTTCAAATTATCTCCAAATTCATTGCTGAAAGTATCTCCAAATTCATCGTTAAAAGTATCTCCAATTTCATCGCTTAAAGTATCTCAAAATTCATTGTTCAAATTATCTCCAAATTCATTGCTGAAAGTATTTCACAAAATTCATCGTTCAAAGTATCTCCAAATTCATCGTCCAAAGTATCTCCAAATTCATTGCTGAAAGTATCTCACAAAATTCATCGTCCAAAGTATATCCAAATTCATCGCTGAAAGTATCTCAAAATTCATTGTTCAAATTATCTCCAAATTCATTGCTGAAAGTATCTCACAAAATTCATCGTTCAAAGTATCTCCAATTCCTCGTCCAAAGTATCTCCAAATTCATCTCTGAAAGTATCTCCAAATTCATCGTTAAATAAAAGTCAAAATTCGGCAGTCACGAAATTCAGCAGTTACCAAATTCAGCGTCAAATTAAAGTCCAAATTCAGCAGTCACCAAATTCAGCGTCAAATAAAATTCCAAATTCAGCAGTCACCAAATTCAGCGTCTAAGAAGTCTCAAAATTCAGCAGTCACCAAATTCAGCGTCAAATAAAAGTCCAAATTCAGCAGTCACCAAATTCAGCGTCAAATAAAAGTCAAATTCAGCAGTCACCAAATTCAGCGTCAAATAAAAGTCAAAATTCAGCAGTCACCAAATTCTGCGTCAAATAAAAGTCAAAATTCAGCAGTCACCAAATTCAGCGTCAAAGAAAAGTCCAAATTCAGCAGTCAGCAAATTCAGCGTCAAAAAAAAGTCAAAATTCAGCAGTCACCAAATTCAGCGTCTAAGAAGTCTCAAAATTCAGCAGTCACCAAATTCAGCGTCTAAGAAGTCTCAAAATTCAGCAGTCACCAAATTCAGCGTCAAATAAAATTCCAAATTCAGCAGTCACCAAATTCAGCGTCTAAGAAGTCTCAAAATTCAGCAGTCACCAAATTCAGCGTCAAATAAAAGTCCAAATTCAGCAGTCACCAAATTCAGCGTCAAATAAAAGTCAAAATTCAGCAGTCACCAAATTCAGCGTCATAGAGAAGTCAAAATTCAGCAGTCACCAAATTCAGCGTCATAGAAAAGTCCAAATTCAGCAGTCACCAAATTCAGCGTCAAATAAAAGTCCAAATTCAGCAGTCAACGAATTCAGCGTCAAAGAAAAGTCAAAATTCAGCAGTCACCAAATTCAGCGTCAAATGAAAGTCTAAATTCAGCGTCAACTCCAAATTCGTTCGTCAGCAGGTAAGAAGAAATTTGTTTACAAGAACTTAAAACATAATTTTTTGGTGACTTGAAACTAATATAGGTCAATCAGTAATGTATCTAAACTAAATACATAATGTATTATTTATTGTATGATTGGTCTATCTGATAATTATAAGGTAATAAAAATGTAATTATTGTATGAAATGAGAAATTGGAAATATAATTCAAACGAAATTCAAACCATGACCGATCATGATGCCAAAAACCAAAGTAGTGAGAGCAAATTAGAAGAGACGAAAATGCAGGCATTGCTGACTCGAAGAAATCTCTAGGATTTTTATCGTGCATCCTGATTGATTTTTTGGATCTAATTTGGTGATGATTTTTGGATCCAATTTAGGTTCAATATGAAGACTCGCATTTATTTCGGTTCTCTTTGCAAAACTATTTTAACAAGAAAATCCAACGTACATACATTACTGAATGACCTTCTTTTAACTCAAACGGTCTTTTAAAATTCCTATTATTTTCAAGTCACCATAAAATTGTTTTTCTAGTTAAGTGCATAATTTTAAGAGAGACGTTGTTTCATGGAGCCTACACCATGAATTCAAAAGGTCAGTTGAATTAGATTTCATTCTAAGTTTATACATTAGGCCTACAATTAGTTTAAAAAAAAACATCCATTCATTATTTTCCCAGAAAATTCTCTATGTATGACAATGATTGAAAAGAGTGCAAGTAAAAATTTGCTTTGATACTAAGCACGAGATATTGTTAATATCAATACTCTAAAAAATTCATAGGACATGTTATACATTTCTCTTCAGTAAAAATTACAAATTTTAATGCCTGAAGATCTTTTTATAGCAGTAATAGTCTCATTCTATTAGTCAATAATGATGAAAATTCAAAATTCCAGTTGCAATGATTAAACTAAGTATATGAAATACTACCTATTAATGCATCTACTTATCACACTCTACAACAAATTGTTTTATGCAAATAATATTAAGTATATCTCTTTTTTACATTTCAGGATTATCCAAAATCAAAAAATAACAACAAAAAGCTCCAAATTCATCGTCAAAAGTATCTCCAAATTCATCGTTCAAAGTATCTCCAAATTAATCGCTGAAATTATCTCCAAATTCATCGTCAAAGGTATTTCCAAATTCATCGCCGAAAGTATCTCTCCAAATTCATCGTTCAAAGTATCTCCAAATTCATCGCAGAAATTATCTCCAAATTCATCGTCGACAATATCTCAAAATTCATCGTTCAAAGTATCTCCAAATTCATCGTCAAAAGTATCTCCAAATTCATCGTCCAAAGTATCTCCAAATTCATCGCTGAAAGTATCTCCAAATTCATTGTTCAAATTATCTCCAAATTCATTGCTGAAAGTATCTCCAAATTCATCGTTAAAAGTATCTCCAATTTCATCGCTGAAAGTATCTCAAATTCATTGTTAATATCTCCAAATTCATGCTAATTCTCAAAATTCATTTCAAATTAATCATCCAAATTCATTGCTGAAAGTATCTCACAAAATTCATCGTTCAAAGTATCTCCAAATTCATCGTCCAAAGTATCTCCAAATTCATTGCGAAATATCTTCTACAAAAATTCAATCGTCCAAATATCGTCCAAATTCATTCGCTGAAAGTATCTCCAAATTCATTGTTCAAATTATCTCCAAATTCATTGCTGAAAGTATCTCACAAATTCATCGTTCAAAGTATCTCCAAATTCTCGCCCTAAAGTATCTCCAAATTTCATTCTGAAAGTATCTCCAAATTCATCGTTAAATAAAGTCCAAAATTCGCAGTCACGAAATTAGATTACCAAATTCAGCGTCAAATTAAATCCAAATTCACGCAGTCACCAAATTTCAAAGACTCAAATTAAAAGTTCCCAAATTCAGCAGTAACCAAATTCAGCGTCTAAAGTTCTCAAAATTCATGCAAAGTCTACCAAATTCATGCTCAAAATTAAAATCAGTCCAAATTCGCGTCAAGTTCCCAAATATTCAAAGTACGTCAAATCATCGTAAATAAAAGTCAAAATTCAGCAGTCACAAATTCAGCAGTACCAATTCAGCGTCAAATAAGTCCAAATTCATCACCAATTCAGGTCAAAAAATTCAAATTCAGCAACCAAATTCAGCTCAAAGTCCAAAATTCAGCGTCAAATTCAGCAAATAGTCAAATTCAGCAGTCACCAAATTCAGCGTCAAGAAAAAGTCCAAATTCAGCAGTCACCAAATTCAGCGTCAAAAAAAGTCAAAATTCAGCAGTCACCAAATTCAGCGTCAAAGAAAGTCTCAAATTCAGCAGTCACCAAATTCAGCGTCATAAAAAAGTCCAAAATTCAGCAGTCACCAAATTCAGCGTCAAATAAAATTCCAAATTCAGCAGTCACCAAATTCAGCGTCTAAAAAGTCAAAATTCAGCAGTCACCAAATTCAGCGTCAAATAAAATCCAAATTCAGCAGTCACCAAATTCAGCGTCAAAATAAAAGTCACAAATTCAGCAGTCACCAAATTCAGCGTCATAGAGAAGTCAAAATTCAGCAGTCACCAAATTCAGCGTCATAGAAAAGTCCAAATTCAGCAGTCACCAAATTCAGCGTCAAATAAAAGTCCAAATTCAGCAGTCAACGAATTCAGCGTCAAAGAAAAGTCAAAATTCAGCAGTCACCAAATTCAGCGTCAAATGAAAGTCCTAAATTCAGCGTCAACTCCAAATTCGTTCGTCAGCAGGTAAGAAGAAATTTGTTTACAAGAACTTAAAACATAATTTTTTGGTGACTTGAAACTAATATAGGTCAATCAGTAATGTATCTAAACTAAATACATAATATTTTTATTAATATGTATGATTGGTCTATCTGATAATTATAAGGTAATAAAAATGTAATTATTGTATGAAATGAGAAATTGGAAATATAATACTAAACTTTATTATTCTATCATTATTATATATTAATTATTTTGTATGAATCATTATCTTTTGTAAGTATGAATTTGTATGAATAAGTAAAGTCTGGCTGGGGGACCATAAACAGGGAGTAGACCAGCATTGGCTTGATGGTTCTGGGGGCCCTTGTAAATTATTAGCCTCCTTGTAAAGACAGTGGTAGAAGTGCTGAGTCATTCCTCCGCTGTCTGGCTACCATCGTTCACGATGATGCCACCCTAATATGATGATGATGACACTCGCATAATCATACAAGATCATCCTCTGAATACCCCAATAATAATTCAAGTACCTTTATTTTTGTACCTGTCATAACCGTAGACTATTTCATAACTTCACAACAGAAGAGAAAACTTTCCCTCTAGACTCTAGTACAAAGAAACACAAAATCCTGACATTATATTTTTATTTCATTATAAAAGTAAAAGAAAAATTTCTAATTTCCCCCTCAACCCTCCCCCATCCATTAAACTCTTTAATAATTCTTCCATTATATATTTTTTACCCCCCCCCCCCGCTCAGATTTTTTCCTCCCACTCTGCGCCACACCCTCCATCTTACTAAAAAAAAAACTTTTCCACCCTTCAAAAAAAATTATGGCCGACAACATTGATAACGCTCAATAGCGTTATTATTATTATTTTATTATTATTATTATTATAATTTTGTTACCCTTTTGTATTTTATTTCTTCTGCGTTTCCGTGTTCAAGATTTTTCTTCTTGAAGTAAAATCGATGGGTATTTTTTTTTTTTTTTTTTCATCTTGAATTGCAGTTTTTTAAGAAATAAAAGGGGTGGATTTTTTCTTGTTCTTTGGAAGTAATTGAACACAGCAGGAAAGCGAAGACTGAAAACATTAGACACTCTTGATGAGGGAAATGTTACAAACTACTGCACCCGAGTTGCGGCCCAAGGCATGGCCCTATATTTTTCCCGAACCTACTCTACACAATGAGGCAATATGAGGCATTGCCGTACATCGTGTCGGGCCGTAACGTGGCGCCGCAGGCCACAATTAGAGCGTCTGGTACGATTGGATCGAAATTACACGTCGTCTTCAGCTAAGCATCGTGGTCAAAGGGTCGCTGCTCATAGTCGAGAGATCCTGAGTTCAAAATTCACGTTGCGTTGGGCAGAAATGTATAACAAAAGCGTCCGTCACCTTGCAAGTAAAAAACACAAGCCCCGTCGTGATATGCCCAATTGACCATGCAGTTGAAAGCGACGTTAAAACCAAAAAAACAGCACAAAGGGCAACGTTATGAAACAGGATTAAAGTTAATCCAAGCCTGACACGCCCTCAAGCCGATCAACCAATCACAGCGCACTACAGCCAAAGTTAAGTGATAGTGGCCAATTTGATTGAATCTAATCCTGTTTCATAATTCGGTCCTAATAATGTTAAGATAGGCCAGACTTTTCCTCAAGCCGGGCTATAGTACGCTGTGATTGTTGAAAGTGTTGAAATTTATCTTAAATTTAATCTTGTTTCATAATTTGGCCATAACACAAATGAAAAATATATTAATCATACACTGATCACAATCAACAACTTACTAATAAACTTGTTATCATATTTGTGTTCATCACTTTCTTGAAATCACAACTACTCCAAAAAGACTCTCATTCAAGTCATAGTTTCAAACAATCATAGCGCACTTTAACCCGACCTAAGAGACAGTTTTACTAAATCTTCGTTGAACCACAGACCTCCAGGTTACAAGTCCGCCGCCTTATCGATCAAGCTACTGAGGTCGGTACAACTAGAGAAGATAATAACAACTATTAAACTTAAAAAACACAGGATTCACAGACAAAAATACGTCCGACTTCAGTAAATCTCACAAGTCTACTAAATCCTAAATCGACTGAAATTTTAAACCCTGAAATTCCTTCAAAAACCGGTTGCACATCAGATGAGGGACAGAACATAAAGTTCCCGCTGTCCTTATTACAAGAACAGGTAATTAATTTATGCACAAAAACCCTTTGAAAAAAAAACCCTACAAAAGAATATCTCGTGAACACATGAAGGTGACCAGTACTAAGGTTATTGTCTTGTGCGGAAGATTTTCCGGGTCTTTTGTTTTTGAAACTGAAGGGGCGATTGTTAACCTGAGCCAGGGTAAATAAGTTTCTTTCTGTGTGAACTTTACCGGTTTTAATTGTTCAGGATAATTCTTGGCTTGAATTCAATATTGCGTGTTGAGAAGAGAGAAGATATTGTTTAAACTCTTAAGTATTATTATACTCATACCTAGGTTAAGTATTAAGTTCGTGTAATTACAGTAAACAAATTGCGTTAGAACATTAATTGAAAAAAATGTGCAAACGCCAAAACATTGAATTTTTCATCAATCCACGTTATAAAGACTATTCTCGGGTCCACTCAGGCTGGGTGAGGTTAATTTGAGTAGCTGTGTTGTTTGCCGGAAATTATTTAATTTTTAAAAAGTAAGTATTTTTTTTAAAATATTTACATGGAAATATATTGAATGAAATTTTTTTCCCCATATGAGAGACAAATTAGTGTGTGAAAAAAAGATTTCCACATTCTTACCCTTCCATTCTTTCGGATACTCCGCCGTATGTTAACACGTTGCTCCCCTAACCTACTGACATGTAAGCTAATGCACCCCTTGGGGAATGAAGACACTTCATTTTCATGCTCATATTATCTTGTTTTTCCTACAGAGAGTCCTGTTCGATTTTTCCTCTGTCTCGTCATTTAGCACAAATATGATTTTGGAATGGGGAAAAAAATCTTGGGAAATTCCTGTTTTTTGCAAACAAGAAAACCTACAATAATTAATTGGTTTCAAGTAGATGTATTTTTTTTTTTTTTGGGGGGGGGATTAACGTTGCTTTAAACTGCATGGTCATATTACAACGGGGGTGTTACCCTCCATTCGCAGGAAGCTCATAAACATGCTACCCATATTAACCTCAGTAAATCTTCCTATGTTGATATGCTGAACGATTATACTTCAAAGAGACTACTAAACTTCATTAAAATATTTTTTTGTTTTTTTTTGTTTTTTGTTTTAACAACTACGTGATATCACAGTTTGTCAAACTCACACTGCTAAATTCTTACAGAACATGGGACTCGAACCACCGACCTCCAGGATACTAGTCAACCGCCTTATCAATCAAGCTACTGTGATATCGGTCTAGCTAATCGATCCGCCGGCGCTGCCTAATCGATAAAGCCACTGTGAGATTGGTCTAGCTAGGAGATTACTTAAGCTAAGTATTATATTTAAAAAGAAATAATTTATAAAATAAAGTTAATGAAATAACGATTAACGAAATATAACGGAACATAACGTGAATATCTGTTCTTTTTCAAGAGGTCACACTCTGGATAGATATAAAGGTCAGACCGTTTGTGAAAAACTGGAAAAGGGCTAGAACGCGCGGACTCCAGGACAATCAGAGGGGATTCCTGGAGCCTCTTCCTGGAACTGGTTCCCACAAACCAGTCTTTCCAGTTTTCTCAACAGACCCGGGGTCGCATCCCTTCGAGGCGATTATCTTTTCACTTCTGGACAGCACGGTAGTTTCTTGAAAGAAAGCGGTCCCCTCTTTTGTCTAATGAGTGTTATTTGCGTAGATATTATTTCAGATTTTTAAAACAAAAGACTTCTGCGGCGGACAATAGCCCCTTCAGTGTTCACAGGGATGTGGATTTTCGAAAAGTATTTTATAGTTGGTTAAAAAAGTTCTGGAACGTTGAGTAGTGTCGAGAATTTGCAGAGTGTCTGAGTCAGAAAGTCAAACTCATTGCTCATGACGATATCATAGAACATTTCCTGAAAACAAATTACCAACAGAAAACCAAGTATAAGTTATCACATTTGTGTTAATCACTTTCGTGATATCACAACTACTCAAACTTGCTTAACTAAATCTACGCTGAAACAGGGACTTGAACCACCGACCTCCAGGTTACAAGTCCGTCGCTTTATCGATCAAGCTACTGAGGTTGGTTAAGGATTTTATAGTCACCCAGATTAGGTATTTTTTTTTTAAATTAACGCGTTAGAAGATCTTTTGTAGAAGGCGATTTTGTTATCACAATCCATTAATATCATGGAAATTATATGGCTATGCAATTTTATTTCATGCAATAGCGAAGTATATGTGACATTTAGTGCCGAACTATAAAATACTTTCCTTATTACAGGATAAGGAAAGTAAAAAAAAAGTCTATAGGTATTATGTATTATGATAAGCTGGACTGTCCCTGTGATAAGTCGTGCTATAGTGAGCTGAGGTTGGTTGAAACTCCCACTTGAGCAAGGGTCTGGCTTATCCTAAATTTAGTCCTGTTCTATAATTCGGTCTTTATTCCCATGGCAACTAAATTTAAAAAAAAGCATGGGATAAAACAGAACACCATCCCGGCGGCGTTTGGTCATAGAAGATTATAAACAAAATGAATCGAAATTCAATATAATATGGTCTCTTTATCGATAACTTGCCCCCATAATACTAAACAACCTGGGTGGGTGTCAAATATTTACCCATCCTCTAATCGTAACCGACCTCAGTAGCTTGATCGATAAGGCGGCGGACTTGTAACCTGGAGGTCGGTGGATCAAGTCCCGGTTTCAGCGTAGATTTAGTAAGCGAGTTTGAGTATTTGTGATATCACGAAAATTATTACAAAAAAAGTTATCATATTTATGGATAACTTTTTTCTTAAAATCCTGAGGTACCGAAGAGGCAAATTCAAATCTCACCTTTACTTTTACAATGGACAATGGGGCATGGTGAAAATTAGGAAACTGATTTTGATGAAAATTAAAAACTCGAGAGAACAAAAAAATCTGACCCTTTTTGTCTTAGTTGCCCTCAGCTGCAGCGGACAACGATTGCCAATAAAACCAGTTGAACAGGTTTTTGGATTTTGATAAAACTATTTTTCTCTTTTTCAGAAACAAAAAGCGTCCAAGCCATTGTTTTGAGTGGAGTTTCGAAAATTAGTTTCTTCTTTGTTTAGAAAAAGTACATTGAAGAGTAATATTATTATCTGACAACTGACTATGCAGGATCTAGATTGATAGTATCTATGCTATGTATGTACTTGTATACAATAGGTATATCTTTCGTAAGTGACCTTTGAATTAATTTATAACAATAATAACTTCTAAAAAATATACTTGAGAAAATGAGGGTTATGATTTATGAATATTATGGTAATCAAACCGACCTCAGTAGCTTGTTCAAGTGGTTCAAGTCCCGGTTTCAGCGTAGATTTAGTAAAGCCAGTTTGAGTAGCTGTGCCATCACGACAGTCATTAACACATGTATGATAACTTCTATACCTTATTAGGAAATCGTCCGTGTAATAATACTAATAATTGGTCATTCTCTTGTGGAACTCTGAAACTCTCAAACCAGTCTCTCTCTACAATAGAAACACACGCTCAAATAACACGTTGTTTTTTTTTTCAGGTCAAAGTATCAGTTACTGTCATTTTTTTTCACGTCTTAACTGCAACTTACTGAAAGAAGAACACCTTGTAAAATTCTTTATGAAATAAAAGTATAAGAAATATTTTTGTAGCTACGTACAATGTACCGCGATATACATACATAATACATATCACTGAGTTTTTCACACTCAATTTTTTCCAAAAAAAACGATACATTATATTTTAATTTTATCAAGCCTCCCACTTCTTCTTGTTAAATGGAATGTGAAGATTTTTCCAAGACCCGTGATAAGAACTTGTAGAAAGCGGCAAGACAAAAGCCCAACCCTTCAACCCAGGGCCAAAAGTGATGATACCGAAAAAACAACACACAAGGCTCTTAAGATATTAATAATCACCCTGCTTGACACTAATGAGCGCGTCCCGAACAAAGGACGTATTCGAAAGCGCTGGAGAAGGCAGAAAAAGAACATTTTGTAAAAATACGTTTTGTAGAAAAACATTTTGTAAAAATCATGAAAGGAAAGCTGATAATGTCACACCAGTGAGACAAGTCTTTGTTTTGGATATTTATATCGCGTTTTTCTTTTCTTTTTTTTACACAATGAAGACAAAAAGAAAGAAACGATGTATTACTATGGTACCTACATACACAAAAAATATTATAATATATACAATTGTGTATGTATTACCTAAGTATACATACAATCTTTACATTGTATTCTAGTTATAGCTGTAGAAAAGATTGTATGACGTATGCTGGTAGGCATAGGACAACAAATTTGAAGAAGAAATATTATTAGGATAATTTATTTTTATATGTTCGTTTAACGACGAGGGTTTCACACTCCATTCGATGGAAACTCAAAAACTAGCTGCTCAAATTAACCTCACCCAGACAGAGTGGGGCCGGACATGGCCAGCATAACGAGATATTTTTGGAATCATGAATATTTTCCAATTTGAATATTTTCCGGTTTCAGCATAGATTTAGTAAAGTGAGTTTGAGATATCACGAAAGTGATTAACACAAATATGATAACTTTAAACTATTTTCCAATTTTATTATTTTCTCTTAATTTTGGTGTAACTTCGCTTTTAACTGCATGGTCATATCATGACAGGTTTTTTTTACCGTCCATTCGTTGAAAAATCACAAACAGGCCTTGAATAGCCAGCATCACGAGTGTTCGAATTTAAATGGTCCAAACCTCCCTTGACGTTAACTTCAGTGACAGAACGAGAACTGGAAGTTAGTGTATTCAAAAGCTGGCTGACCGATCTTAGTATCACGATCCATGCAGGATGCAGGCTTGTGGTTCGAATCCCAAGTGCGGCAAATTTTAGTAATCACTGAAATTTCTCTTCACATCACTCTTGTAAATAACACACATGATAACAGTTCTAAACGTGCACTGGTAGTCAAGGTATTTACCTTCCACTAAAGAGTGTTATTATTATTATTAGGGTTTTTAATTTGGATTTCATGATCATATTACGACCCTCTATTCGCAGGAAAATCACAAACCTGCTAACTACATTAACCTCATCCAGCCTGGGTTGGGCCGGAATGACAGAATTATTAGGGTTTAAGCATAAGCTGTTTTCTGGTAGACCATCGCGTTTGGTTTGGTTGAAGCTAATTTTAAAGGACAAAGAAGTAGGGAGATCTGAATTTATTTCTCCGATTTTTCCGAGGGTTAGAAATTTTTGAGGAGGAGTATAATGTTTTATATTCTTTGATATTTTTCTTACTAAATAAATAAGCGCTTTCGCCCCTCCTTTGCGACATCAGCAAGAAAAGAACAAATTTGCTTAATTACAATACAAATGAGTTGCAAAGGTTGAACCCGCGCGCGGGCCCCTCAAAACTTCATTTTTATTCATCAAATAAATATAAAAAACTCTGGTGCAGTAAACAGCACACGACTTTCCTTATCCCCGAATAGAAGTTGAATTCCGCCACTGGTGACTCAACGGTAACAGATAGCTCGATGACAAATTCGTAATCAGCACCTCAAAATAATTGAATTTGATATGTCACAATCCCCATCTAGGATGAATAATAAAAAAGTTAGTCAGAGCGGGTCCACCCGACAGTACCGGTAAATTGGGGACGAGGTCCAAAAAGTTCGAGACATCAAAACAATGATAAGAGAAGGCCCCTATTATTTTTTGAATCTAAGAAAATGATGTTCTCTAAATTTTTTGTATGCTGCGACCGCAGGGCCGCAAAATGCAAGGACGCAATTTTAGTCTTTGTCGTTTGACTGGTGTATAAAATTATTTTCCATACCAAATTTCAAGTCTCTAGCTCTTACTATTCTCGAGATATTGTGTTCACATACACAGACACACGGACCAATTGCCGAAAACAACTTTTTTGGTATCCTGAGGCTATGATTCGTCCAGAAATGTGAAAAACTGGGTAGGTCAAACATTCGACGAATACAATACTCTCCTTATTATACGATAAGGAAAGTAAAAATGCCCTTCGTTTTTGTGTTCGTTTGGGGAGTTCCCAATCTTGCTTGTTAATTCATCTCTTGATTCCTATTTTTTTAGTATTTCTTTTTTACTTACCTTTTTTGATGAGTAATAATAATAATAACACTCTTTTGTAGAAGGTAACGACCAGGCGAGATTAATGCTCAAAGCATTTTCTACCAACTAACCCTCAGAGTCTTATTATTACGTGGTCACAAACTCAAATTAATGAGGAAAAATTCATGCACTGGGTGGAATTTGAACCAACGGATTCCAACGTTACCTAGATTACTAGACTAGAGCGTTAACCACTTGACTATACCAGTGCACGGAGTTATCATCTTCTATGTTATACTTTCAACAACCAAGGTCAAATCGAGACGCCCTTTCAACGACTAACATAGGTAAGGTTATATCACATAATCGAGACGAAAGTTTACCCCAGCTCGCTGTTAATTTACAAACCAGCTACTCCTTGAATCCTCACCCACCCTGGATTGGGCTGGGAATAGCCAGCACCACGCAGATTGAAAGAGGACTGAGAAATTCAATTTCGCCCCGGATTACAAAACAATTGTAAATTTTATTTTAATACCTATTTTTGTATACAAAAAAAAATGATTTTAGAATATGAGTTAACTGGCCGACCGCTGGTGCATTTACTTACCCTATAAACCTATTTTTGTATTCCTAGTTACCTACTTATATTTAAATATTTAAGTTTCAATTTATGTTTTCAATTTTTGGTAAAAAAATAAAGTGTAAATATTTTAATTAGACACTCACTTCTTTCGGTCAGTTTCATATCGTTATTAAAACTTTTTTCGGAGAAAATTGTGCTGTTCCTTGTCTTCCGAATGCTTCCTCTCTTTTTTTCTTCACTCTCTCCTCCCACAAAATAATTGCATATTCTTAATTTACGTAATTTTAAGATGGATCTTTTCTTTATTTTAAATCCTTCTCTTTCTGTAGAATTTATTTATATTTTTTTTTCTTATCTCCCTTATTTTTTAAACCGTTTCTTTTCCCTTGGGTCTCTCTCTCTTTCTCTCTCTCTCTCTCTCTCTCTCTCTCTCTCTTTCTCTCTCTCTCTCTCTCTCTTTCTCTCTCTCTCTCCCCTCCACTTTCTTAATCATCCCACTCCGTTTCTTTCAATATACATTTTTTCCTAATATTTAACTATAGTCTATAGGGGACCTCGTTAACTTTCTTTTGTCCTGAATTTACTCTCTCCTTCCTTATTTGCATTTTATTTTTCACAACATTTTTCTCATTTTCTCCTTTTTTTATTCGATTTTTTTTTTTAATTGTTTGTTTGAAGAAATATTTTAGCCTTATCTGTGTGGATGAGAGATATTGTGCTGCGCCCTGAAAATCCTGAAATTGAACTGAGGTCATTTTACGTAGAATCTTGCCTATTTTTTAATGCAGTTATCTGCTTTATTGAGTAGTCATCATGACTGAGTGGAGTAGTGCACAGTGACCTGGGTTCAAATCTTGGATGGGAGAAAAAAATTCTATTCTACATATACTCTGATTGTCCTGAGTGCACTCATCTCTCGTGAGGAATAAATGGGGAAGTTACCCACAAATTTTTGATGCCTTCTGCTTCACCACAGAGAAAGCATATTTATTTTTTAACTGAACACAGTGTGGTTCTGTTTTAATTTGTATACGAGACGATTTGGCTTTCGTTTGTCTGTATGTTTGCATTTATGTTTGTATGTCTGTTTGTTCCTCGATAAGTCTCGACCAGATTCTTCTAAATTGTTAAAATTTAGTATACATGTTCTTTGGGATCATAAAATTTTATCTATTGTTTTTGGGCCGATTCGGGCCACTCGGGGCCAAATGGGGGCCGTTTTGGTGAAAATTAAAAATATTTTTTGCAGTTTTATTGAATAAAGCAAGGCTCTTGAAATTGAAAATATATTTGAGTTCAGCAGTAAAGTTTGGTGATTGTGAAAGCTAAGGGGGCCGCATCTGTGGTAAAAAATCGAAAAAGGAACAAAAAAGAGGGCCGGTTGATATTTTTTAATTAAAACCTATTGAGTAGGGTATTGAATGAAAGGTCTCGATGTCCTCATACTTGATTGAACATTCATAATACGATAGTTGAATCTGTGTGAGGTTTACAGTTCACAGAACCACTAGTAACTTATCTTTTTTTATTTATCATACTGGCTGAGGGACTATAAACAGGGTGTAGACCAGCATCGTCTTGGTTCTGCTGGGGGCCTTGTAAAAACAGTGGTATGAAGCGCTGAGTCATTCCTCCACTGTCTGGCTACCATCGTTCACGATGACGCCACCCTATGATGACGATTGTATTCATATACTCCCGGCGCGCAGCTTAGGACTAAAGAGAAAATACGAAGAAGGAAGAAAAGCTCTTTTGCCAGAAAATATGCCCAAGCCAATCTACACCATGGGGTTCTGAACGCACAGTGGTTTATTTCTCTAAATTGCCAATGCTATTCTCGAAAGCTGCTCCTCTGTTGTCTTTGCCAGCTTTCGGAGAAGAAAAAAAAATATTTTCATTTCTATTTTCAAAAGGAAAAGGAAAGATAATGCTTGCTGAAATTTATACATTCTAAAAAATATGTATAAACAACATAAAAAAAAAATCAGATAAAAAGTCGTTTCATTTTTCTATGTTTTTATCTCTTTCTTCTGACTCTACTTATTTTTGACTTCTCCCCCCATCTCCTCCCCTCTTCACCCCCCCCCCCCTTCCATCTCCTCACCACCCCTCCTTTCTGCACAGTGACATATGCAAAATATATTGTCGCAAGAATTCGCTGCAAAGACACAATCAGGGCAAGCGTGGAGCGGGGACTATCTGCTTTTCGTATTTATTTTTTTTGCCATAATAATTTTGCAGCCTTTTGTTTTGCTTTTTTTTTATCTTTTTCTTTTTCTTAATGACATTATAGCCTCTTCAGGTCTTTGTTTTATCTCTAGAATCTCTGATAAATGCAGCATCTTATGTGTTTTTTTCATTGTTTATTTTTATTTTAAAATGAGTGAGTGTTCACAGCCTCTTAGGCGCTTGTGCCATGAAACAGGACCTACTTTAGTAACAGGACCTATTCCGTAGCCATGAAACAGGACCTACTTTAGAAACAGGACCTATTCCGTAGCCATGAAACAGGACATACTTTAGACGCTTGTGGTCTGTGTTGTAGCTTTAGCCAATTTGATCCCCGACCAAAGTGACGCGTGACGCATGCACGTGCAGCAAAGTAGTACAGGAAATGGTACCTACCATTCATTTTTTTTTTTTTTTTTAATTTCAAATTTCAAGACCGTTAACCAAAAAAAGTATACATACCTACAAGTATGTCGAGTATGCGTCGAGTTCAAGTCTCTATCTTGAGCCGTTAAAAAGATAAAATTCCGTTCCATGACTTTTCGTTCACTCTTTAGGCCTAGTATAAATTTTAAAATAGAAACACCTAATAGGTATCATTGAATTAGACCTGAGACATGGCATTTATGAACACAAGGACCGAAGAAGTAAAGGTCTTTCTTCCCTTTTTTTTCCTTTTTCACTCTAAAGATAAAAAAATTCTTCCTCCTGATGTTTTCTTTCCGTTTTCCCTTTGTATTTCCTATCTCTGTCTCTCTCTCTCTCTCTGGATCTATCTCTCTCTATCTCTTCCTCTATTTCTTTCCTCTCCTTCTCTTTCCTCTTTCTCCTTGTCTCTTCTTCCATCACCTAAGATTTCTTTTTCTCTTGCACTTATACTCTCTCTCTCTTTTATTCTTTATCCGCTCTCTTCTACCTTTTCTCTCCCTAATTTATTCTATTTTCCTCATTCACTTATCTGCCTCTCTCTCTCTCTCTCTCTCTCTCCCTCCTTCCCTCATCTATCTCCCTGTCTCTCTCTCACTGTTTATCTCTATCTCTCCCTTGCTACTCCTCTCTCTTTCTTCTTATCCCTTCCTCCATCACCCAAGATCTCCTTTTCTCGCCCTTCTTTCAACTCTTTTCCACACTCTCTCTCTCTCATTCTCCCTCTCTCTTCATGTCTCTATCTGATCTATTTTCCTCTTTCTCTCTCTCTCTCTCTTTCTTTTCCTATCTCTACCACATCTATCTCCCTGTCTCTCTTTATGTTGCATCTGCCTCTCTCCCTCTCTCCTTCTCCCTCATGTCTATACCTGATCTCTCTTCCTCTTTCTCTCTCTTTTTCCCTCTCTTTTCCTACCATATCTATTTCCCTGTCTCTCTTTCTCTTGCTAGTCCCTTCTAAAGTATTCCCAATGTTGTCATAAATTTATATTCTCTTCTTCTTTACTTTCAATTGTTCCAGAACGTCTGGAGTTTTTCTTTTATTGTAGCATAATGCTCTTTTTTTTCTTAATCATAATATTGTTATCACCTACCTCTTCCTTTTGTCTTTTCTTAATGTCTGAAAATATCCCTCATCTTAAAATTCAAAATCCATTTTCATTAATTCGTACATAATCAACGCAGCTTTGGAAAGTCTGGGCTAAATGACTCCAACTTTGGTCCATAGTCTTCTTTGGGAATGAAGATGTGTGTTAGGTACTAAGAAAGGCATTTTAAAAAATTCAAAAAGAATTAATGCATGCAAAAAAATATATGATCATCTGACAGTCGAACCTGCTAACAATTAACATCATCGCAAGGAACATGTATTTCCTGTTAAATATTGCTTATATACCTAAGTAAATAAAATTAACCAATCATTATTGAACTATCAACCTTTATGAGAGAAAAAAAAGAAGAAAAAAGAAGGAGATTCAAACCCACTACCTTGCTCTCAGCTCACCTGATGGTCTTTCAAAAAAAAAAAAAACGCTGCAGATAGCGAGAGCAGATAAGCGAGGAATAATTTTTTCTACCTATTTAGATTTTTTTTTATTTATTTTTATATATCTATATCTATAAAAGAAAGCTGTCTGTATGTGTGTATGTATGTGTGTATGTATGTTCTTTTCTTTGCCCCGGGGCCGAGAGATTTCTGGAGAGATAGTACCCTTGTGTTGGGTTGACCACACTCTGGTTCTCACAGAATCACAGGGCTGGATGATGCGAATACACAGCCTCTCTCTAGTCAAGACCGTACTGCGTAAGTCCAACGACTACATCCTACCCGAGGTGGCCCTGTCAACGCAGAACAGTACGGATCTAGGCCGGGAGGCCAATAAACATCCCTGTCTGAGAGGCAGCAGTCTCTGGCAGTATCTCATCACGGCGGAGAGGATGGACCTTGGTACGGCGGGATGTGGAGTAGCTGGAAGCATGGCTAAAGAAGCTTGAATGGTTCTGGTACTGCGATCGGCTGGATATACAGATGACAACCGGCCAACGGGCTTAGAAAGGGATTTCTTGGCGCGGAAGAGTCAGGACAACGGCTTCACCGATTGAAGGCGGATGATCCACAGTGAGAAGGATACTCCATAAACCGGGTCCCATTTTCCTGATTCCTCCTAGCCCCGGCTACAGGAATCACTAAGGGGAGATGAGATTGACAGGGAGACTGGTGAGCAAGCCAGGATCACTAAAAGAAAATCATTGCTATAAATCTTCTTCAATTCACAATAATGTCGAGTACAACATCTGATGGAATACTATCCCAGGCGAGTACCCAATCTCGTCCAGCACCAGCTGGCTGCCCCATCGGTTCTGGGAGGGGCAAATACCCGACATCCGAGAAAAGAAGATCAAGCAAAATAACACAACTCAAAATAGCAACCTGGAACGTCCAAACACTACAAGATTCGAAAAGAACGGAATCAACTACAACACCAAGACGTACAGCTATTATTGCAAAACAACTGGATGAACATAACATCGATATAGCGACCCTTCAGGAAGCTCATATGATAGGAACTGGATCACTGGAAGAAAAACAAATTGGTTATACCTACTATTGGTGTGGAACCGAAGGACCCGAGAATGACCATGGTGTAGCCATATGTGTAAAGACGAAATTAATAAGACAAGGAATTGTCTCAAGCCCAACATACATCAATGAAAGACTCATGCACCTAACCATTATAGAGAATAACACAAAAACAGTATTAGTGTGTTGTTATGCTCCAACAAATGTGAGTGAAGCAGTAGAAAAGGACAAATTCTATGAAATGCTTGAAGAATGCGTAGAAAGAACACCGCGCAGTCACAATATCATACTCGCTGGTGATTTTAACGCCAGAGTTGGAAACAACCACACTCAATGGAAAACAGTGATAGGAAAACATGGTATTCCAACAACAAACGAAAATGGAATTCGGCTGTTACAGTTTTGTGCACTCAAAAACCTCTGCATCTTGAACACTTTATACCAACAGAAAAACAAACACAAGGGCACATGGAAACATCCACGATCTAAACAGTGGCATATGATTGACCTAATTGTCACAAGGCATAATCATAGCTCCAACTTTTTAAGATGTCGCGCAATGCGTGGTCCTAACTGCGACACAGACCATCATCTAGTAAGAGCAGTCCTAAAATTTAAGCAACCAAACATCAAAAGACAAAAGAAAGAAGACCCTCCTCTAAGAGATAGCCGAGCCCTAAAAAATGTAGATGTCAGGAACAATTACAATGAAACCTTAGGAACAGAAACAGACAGATTCAATGATAGAATAACCGAAAACGCTGAAAACATCTGGAAAGCCATCAAAACAACCATTGTCAATGCAGCAGAAAAAACCCTACCAAGAAAATCAACAAATCAGAGAGACTGGTTCGGCGAATCGAGCACGCCCATTGAAGAAATTCTGAAGAATAAAAAAGCTGCGTATGAGAAAATGCTATCACTCCCAAACTCTAGATCCAGGCAAGAATATCAGTCAATTCGAAGAACAGCGCAGCGAGAAGTTCGTGCAATTCAAGAAAAATGGTGGGAGAAAAAAGCAGACGAACTAGAGACATTAAGTAATCGGAATGACACATACAACCTGTATAGATGCATTAAAGAACTGGTCGGACCTGTGAGAAAATCTGTAAGCATATTAGAGACTACATCTGGAGAGAAGATTAATGAACTTGAAGCTCGCCTCGAAATGTGGAGAAACTATTTTGACCAATTGTACAACCAACCAAACGACATCCATGACCCTCCCATACTTCTTACTGCTGAAAACACACCAACTGATGAACCACCATCTGAAATGGAAATTGAAAAAGCTATTGGGCAAATGAAAAATAACAAATCACCAGGCCAGGATACAATAACATCAGAAATGCTTAAAGCAGGAGGTCAAACTGTTGTACAAATGCTAGGAACTCTATTTTCCAAAATCTGGGATGAATTACAGATACCAACTGAGTGGAAAGAATCAATAATAATACCAATTCATAAAAAAGGATCAAAGACAAAGTGCGAGAATTACAGAGGGATTTCCCTTCTTTCTGCCCCCGCAAAAGTTTTATCAAGAATACTCTACAACCGCTTGTATCCACAAATTGATGCACTCCTCAACGACACTCAGTGTGGATTTAGACATGGGCGATCTACAACAGATATGATCTTCACAACAAGGCAAGTCATCGAAAAAGCTCTTGAACAAAACACATCACTCGCAATAGGATTCATTGATATCACGAAAGCTTTTGACTGCGTCGACCGGGAAACATTATTCAAGACACTACAAACAGCAAACTGCCCACCTAAGACATTGAAAATCCTCCAGGCACTCCATGAAGATACGTCATCAATTGTTCGTGTAGAGGGAACTAAAGCACTACCCTTCAACGTCAAAACTGGTGTAAAGCAAGGATGTGTTTTGGCACCTTTGCTATTCCTACTCTACATTCAAACTGCAATGAACAATGTCCGCCAACACAACATCGAGGGAGTGACATACAACTTTAGAGCCGATTCAAATCTATTCAATAGAAGAAACTTAAAAGCAGCAACAAAAGTCCAATCCAATAGTCTACTAGATCTAATGTTCGCAGACGACTGCGCCATAATAACAAAATCTCCACAACGTCTACAAGAAGCGCTGAACATTGTGACTGCTGAATTCAGGAAAATGGGATTGAAAATTAATGAAAACAAAACCGAAGTGATGTTTGTCAATTGTGCCCCATCTAACATATCCATCAACTCCAAGGAACTCAAAGTTGTGAACGCCTTCAAATACCTTGGCAGCATAATTGAGAACAATGGTCAAATAAATGCGGAAACAAACAACCGAATAAATGCCGCCAGTCATACATTCAGAGGCTTATTCCCCAGAGTGTGGAAACCGCACAACATCACCCTGAAAACCAAGCTGAAAATATACACAACAACTGTACTAAGCACTTTGCTATACTCCTCTGAATGCTGGACGCTCTTGGAAGAACACACAAAAAAACTTGAGCACTTCCATCTTAAATGTCTCAGATCCATTCTGAAAATCAAATGGAATGACTTTATACCAAATGAAGAAGTCCTCAAAAGAGCTGAAACAATGTCCGTAGAAAACATCATCCGTATTCGAAGGCTAAGATGGGCGGGACACTTGAGCCGCATGGACCACAGCAGAGTCCCTTTCCAGGTCACGTTCTCAGAACTAAGTCAGGGGAAAAGACCTCAACAAAAGCCAAAAAACCGATGGATGGATACATTGAAGAATGACCTAAAGAAACTGAAAATAGACCTTTCAACCTGGAGGAACTTGGCCGCAAATAGGGAAGAATGGAGAAATAATACAATCAAAAAAGTGGAGAAGTTCGAGGAAGATGTCATAGAAAAGAAGAAAGAAAACAGAACTAAAAGACACGAAGAAGAAGAAAAATGCGAATGGCAATGTCCCCTGTGTACATTCAAGAGAGAAGGACGACAAGGAAGACGATATGTTCTCTCACATCTCAAACAAAAACACGCGACAGATACACCAACACCTGTAACCACGTACCCAACCAACTGCTCCATCTGTGGACTTACCTGTCGATCAAAATCGGGACACCAAAGCCATCAAAGAAGTAAACATCCGGACTTATACCAGCTACCAAGCCAACAACCAATAAAAATAATGCCACATTCCTCCTCCCAACAGTCCATAACGTTCCAGTATTCCCAAACAACAACACCAGTAACCCAACAGATGTCACCCAGATCCAGACAAGTTCAAAATCAGCTACAAAACCACACCCACCAATGCCAGGCCTGCCAGCGGGTGTGTAAATCAAGGGCGGGACTCGTCAGCCACCAAAAAAATCCAACCTGCAGAGCTGTGATTGAAGAAATGGAATCATCGGAACCGATGCCATCCTGAAACATGTATGTTCTTTATACAAATCCACACCGTTTGACCGAGAAACCTGAAATTTTGCACATAGGTCCGCTTGGATCAGGAAATTCTTCTAGGCTAGGTTATATCTCCCTAAGGTTAAGCTACAATGAGTAAGAATAAAAAATGGATGGGTGACGCAAAAAGAATTCACGTTTTTTGACATAAATGACATTTTTTCTCGAAATTTGTCGCGACGACCTATCAACTCAGAGCAAGAAAGTTTTAGGCAAAGGTTTGAGCTTGCAATTAACACATCGATCGCGAAATTCTGATGAGCCGTTCTTGAGCTACGCCGGGGAAAGTAAAAAAATGGATGGGTAACACGTAAAATATTCACGTTTTTTGACCTAAATGACATTTTTTCTCGAAATTTGAAGTGACGACCTATCAACTCAAAGCGAGAAAGTTTTAGTTGAGGGTTTAGGCTTTCATTTGACATATTGATCGCGAAATTCTGGTGAGCCGTTGTTGAGCTACGCCGGGGAAGACCAGAAAATAGATGGGCGACAAAAAATATTCAGGTTTTTTTTCAAACCTAAATGACATTTTGTGTGTGTTGTGTGTGTGTGTGTGTGTGTGTGTGTGTGTGTGGTGTGTGTGTGGTGGGGTGTGGGTGTGTGTCGTGTGTGTGTTGGTGTGTGTGTGTGTGTGTGTTGGGGTGTGTGTTGGTGTGTGTGTGTTGGTGTGGTGTGTGTGTGGTGTGTGTGTGTGGTGTGTGTGTGTGGTGTGGTGTGTGTGTGTGTGTGTGTGTGTGGTGTGTGTGGTGTGTGGTGTGTGGTGTGTGGTGTGTGTGTGTGTGTTGTGGTGTGGTGTGTGTGTGTGTGTGGTGTGTGGTGTGTGTGTGTGTGTGTGTGGTGTGTGTGTGGTGTGTGTTGTGTGTGTGGTGTGTTTGTGTGTGGGTGTGGGTGGTGTGTGTGTGCGTGTGTGTGGGTGTGGGTGTGTGCGTGGATGTGTGTGTGTGGGTGTTTGTGGGTGGGTGTGTGTGTGTGCGTTGTGTGTGTTTGATGGGCTGGCGAAGCGGCGGGTGTAACCCGCTAGTATAAAATAAAAAGTTCACCGGGGAGGAAAATGCAAAGCAAAGAGTCCAAGAGGGAGAAACTAAACGAGATAGGAAGAATAAAAAATTGAGATGAACAAGGCAGGGAGGGGGGGATGAAGAGGTATTACAGAGAGGGTACAGAAAAGGAAGGTACCTGGGTACTTTATTATTGCATTAACCCTATCTGATTAGCCAGCGACGCCAGCGTTGATGGTAAGTTGAATACACCAGTTCTCGTTCTGTCAATGAAGTTAATTGTCACCCCCATTCAAATTTGAACTCTCGTGATGCTGGCTATTGGCCCCACTCAGGGCGCGTGAGATTAAGTTGATTAGCAAGTTTGTAAGGTTCCAGCAAATGGATGGTAAACCCCCCATTTTCGATTTTCACAATCATAAATTTTACGACTTCTTTTGATTTTCACATTGACAAATTTTCTTTTGTTAAAGAAATAATAGAAGCAGTCAAGTCTTCAGAGTTACATGTGCGATTTCACAACTTCTTTCTCAATATTTCTCAACTTCTTTCTCTATATTTTAATTATTTGGGACTAAAAGCGACCGACCTCCACGGTACAACAATACTCTTAACGATTTATTGATGTCGCTAGAGGGACGCAACGTACCTATACAGAGTGTCCACTTTTAATGTGCGCCATAGGAAAAATACATGTAAAAACAGTTTTTCTTGTCTCAAAAGTCGCCATTAAGTATTTTAGTTAAACCAAATATGTTAACTCATGTATTTTTATCTGAGGAATCCACTGGTGGTAATTTCATACACCTGGGACTTACAGTTAAAAAGTTAAGGGTTCGAAATCCGAGAAATGTGTTATGTTTGAAACTCAATATATTTGTCAATTGGATACTCTATTTTATGTATTTTTTCACGAGAAATTGATTGGTAATATTTTCAATTACCTGGGGTTTACAGTTAAAAAGTTCTGGGTTCGAAACCGAGTGATTGCGTTATGTTTGAAACGAAACATTTTTGTACATAACTGAATAAATACTCTATTTTATGTATTTTTTCACGACAAATCGATTGGTGATATTTTCAAACACGTAATACTTACATTAAAAAAGTTTCGGGTTCAAACCCCGAGAAATACCTGGTTTATGAAATTTATTAATTCTGTTCTTTGTTGTCTGCAGCACGGCAATACAAATGATTGGCTCAAATAATATTTTTCACAAATTTCAATGTTGCTGGCCAAAATAATATCCAAAACAAAACTTTTGTCTTGTAGACAAAAGTATTATCCCTGATTGATGCCTACCTTTAGTACCTACCCATAAACTGATTATCAGTTAACCTTTTTTACAAAGTCATGTATTCAAGTTTAAAACACGCCTTTTTTCAGTAGGTCTTCTACGGACAAAAGAAGCAGAAATCGTTATTTCTATTAAAAAAATACACAAATAAAGTTAAAGAATGCTAAAATAGGGTATAAGAGATAGTAAAACCAGGTTTCCAGGTGTACGAAAATATTGAGTTTCAAACAACGCAATTACTCGGTTTCGAACCCAGAACTTTTTAACTGTAAACCCCAGGTAATTGAAAATATTACCAATCAATTTCTCGTGAAAAAATACATAAAATAGAGTATCCAATTGACAAAAATGTTGAGTTGCAAACATAACACATTTCTCGGATTTCGAACCCTTAACTTTTTAACTGTAAGTCCCAGGTGTATGAAAATACCACCAGTGGATTCCTCAGATAAAAATACATGAATTAACATATTTGGTTTAACTAAAATACTTAATGGCGACTTTTGAGACAAGAAAAACTGTTTTTACATGTATTTTTCCTATGGCGCACATTAAAAGTGGACACTCTGTATAGAAACCAGGCTTAATAATCTTTAGTGTAATTTAAGGTAAGCAACAAGCGAGGTTAATGCTCAAAACATTTTCTACCATCTAACCCTCAGAGTCTTAATAGTATGCTGTCACAAACTCAAACAAATGAGGAATTTCATACATTGGGTGGGATTCAAACCAACGGATCACTACGCTACCTTAATTACCAAACTACCGCCTTAACCACTTGACTACCAAAGCAGGCTTGAAACTAACTTACTCGGCGCTTTTCAAGAGACAAGAGTGTCACAAGGGTTAAATAGATTTTTTATGATCATTTATTTATAATGAGTTTCCTTCTTAGAGCAATGAAGAAAAAAAAAACTTTTAATTGGATAGCAAAAATCTTGAAATTGATGAAAAATAATACGATCTACTTAATAATAATATCTAGAAGTCTTTTTTGCAAATTTATTTATATCATTTATTCAAGTGTTCCAAATCTAATAAATGCGCGAATAAAAAAATGAGTGTTTCACTATTTTTTTGTGACAACAATTCTTTCCATTTAGTCAAACACAGGAATGTAACCAAATTTTGAATACAACTTTTTTGTCAGCTCTGGGGTTCGAACCCACGACCTGTCGCATGGCAAGCGAGTGTTCGAAACTTTTTTTTTTTCAAGCATAGGTAACAAGTCATACCTAACAGGTGTGAAGCAAACGTAATATTTTTTTATTTATATTTTCTTTATAATTAATACAGCTATTCTAATAAACACATCAGTAAAAAACCTCGTATTTTAGGCATGTGCCTTCTGAATGGAAAAAAAATATAGGGGACGCTAGGGTTAACTACATCCTCTATTAGGGTTGAACACCTGAACACAGCTAATAGATACTATATGTATAGTAAACAGATCAGAAACATGTCTAGGCATGTGCACTTTGAATGAAAAAACCCAAGGACCCTTGGGGTGATTTTTTATAACTTTTTTTTTCATTATCCGGTCACCCTTCAAATTAAAAATAAAGTTATCATATTTGTGTTAATCACTTTCGTGATGTCACAACTATTCAAACTCGCTTTACTAAATCTACGCTGAAATCGGGACTTGAACCACCGACCTCCAGGTTCACCGACGGCGCCTTATCGATCGAGCTACTGAGGTCGTTAATTTAACATTAGCTTTATTCTCTTTTTTGTTCTTGTTTCTTTCTTCCATCTATTTATTATTTCTTTATAATTTCATTGTATTTTACTGTATATATTTTACTTTGCCTTATATAATATAATATAATATAAAAAGCATAATATAATAATAATCAACGCCTATGTTTGGAGCAATTTGCAAAATATTACAGACCTCCACAAAAAAACACGAGTTCAATTATCCCAGCTGAGTAGAAAAATTAATTTCTACTCTGTACCTTTGATGTCCGCTGTCCTTTTATATCTCGTGAGGAAAAATGAGTAGTTCCTTGTATGAGTAACGCCCAGTGGCGGCAATCGGTGGTATCACAAGATTATAAATAAGACGATGTAAAGGAATTTGTAATATAATGTAGATGCTCTTTGTAGTGCTGAACTACCCACAGTAAATTTTGAAGTGGCATGTGCTTCGCCGCAAAGAAATCATTTCTTTTTCTTTCTTTTAATTAAATTAAATATTAATTTAGCCCTAAGCTCTAAGAATTTTGTAAATTTAGTTTCGTGGTAAAGTACGGGGAAGCGACTAGTTCTACCTACAAAAATAAATTTATTTTAAATGTTCGAACGTAACGAACCCAATTTATCACTCGCGTTTTTTGTCTCTACTTTTTATTTTGCTCCTTTTCCTCCTGTAAGGATTTAGACCGGGGGTGCCTAACCTTTAGTGACGGCGGGCCTTAATTTAGATCTTATATCAACCGCGGTCAACATTGCACGTTAAAAAAATTACGAAATGAAGTCAATATTTATCTGAGCCAGTTTCGATGGCATGTTGAATACACCAATTCTCGTGCGGGTAAAATCCCTGTCGCGATATGACCATGCAGAAAAAAGCGACGTAAAAATAAATAAAAAAACACTGCCAATTATGGACACAATACTTCCTCGTGATTGTTTCACATTGTGTACACGTGCGAATTTTGAGTTTTTATACTAAATTGCTTGTATCTCCAAAACGGCTGAACCGATTCTCTTCAAATTTGTTTTATATGGTAGAAAACCGTTTTTTCTACATTCTAGATTTTGCAAAAAATTCTGTATCGGCAAGTCGTGGTCCTTATTTTTTGACTTTATTGTCCAAAATTTCGGATTTTCTTAAATATCAGAGTCAAATTAAAATTAATTAATAAGAAAATATAAAAGGCCTGTGTAAAACAATAATATGCATATACATATAAAATTTCATCAAAATCGGGTGTACCGTTCACGAGATATAAGCATTTAAGTAAAAAGTTAGTGGTCAGGCGCATGGTCTCTTTCACCCAGAGCCGCTAGTACGAATTCAATGAATTTAAAATGGGACCATCTACAGAATGTCTCCTAGTAGTGTGCAAAATTTCATCAAAATCGGTCGAGTAGTTTCTGAGATTTGCGCGTTACAAGGAATCGTTTTAACAGACCGACAGACAGACCGACAGACCGACAGACCGACAGACGGACACAAAACCAAATTTGCTCAGGAGGTTATGAAACGTCCAGAAATATGAAAAAAATTGAAATCGGAGCAAAAAAATATTTTTTTTTACAAAAACGAACACAATACTTCCGATTTCTAATATTAGAAATTTATCGGAAGTAATATTTTTCTTAAAACCTTTTTAACATCTAAGATGTCTTTCGAGAAGAAATGTTTGGTTTGAATTAATCATTTATTTTATAATCACCCCCCCCCCTTTTTGACTGAACGTGAGTTTTATATCGTCCATGTTGCATACCTAAAACTGAGGCGAAAATATTCACCTCATTCAGACTGAGTGGGGCCGGGAAACAGATTCTGAAAAATCTTCCAATTATGGAAAAAAATCGTGTTTATTTTGTTGTATTAGTAGAACGTGCACTGTTAGTCAAGTGGTTAACGCGCTAGTCTGGTAATTTATGTTGCGTAGGAATCCGTTGGTTCGAATGCCACCCAGTGCATGCATTTTTCCTCATTTATTTGAGTTTGTGACCCCCCAAAAAAAAGCTAGGTGGTAGAAAATCCTCAGAGCATTAACCTCATCTGGTGGTTACCTTCCACTAAAGAATGTTATTATTATTAATAGACTTGCATTGGCGCAGTCCACTGAGATCATATAACATAGAGGAAACCCGATGTATCAAGATTTGCGTCCAGTAGGGACCATCAGCTGTTCAAAGTTGGACGCATAAATTTGTTCAATTCGAGATATGTAAGGTTCCCTCTATAGTAGGTATATGATCTCAGTGGCGAAGTCAGATTTTTGTATTAAATATTTCAACTGTCTACGCGGCGACGCCATCACACATCGGGCCATTTCCAAAGAGATGTGGCCCGCGGGCGCAGGGTTGGACACCCCTGGTTCAGACACAAAGGAAGAAGTCATCAATATACATCCGTTGACATTGCGAAAGCTGTTTAAGTCGCCTAATCGCCAGGATGTTAAATGGTGCGACCCCCCGCCCCCCTCGCCCCTCCAATGTTGCCTTCGTTTTGGGAAATTCAAGATAATCCTCACAAAAAAGTATTCCGAGATTTATTCTTTCGAGAAAAAAAATTTCTTTGTATCCATTATCAATCTGAAATGGCGAGATGTTTCAGAATTTTAATCGCTACGATCTTGTGCCCAAACCCTTACTAGAATGCTTTGTTAAGGACTTAAAGTTATGATGCTTCTTTATAAAATAGTACTTAAAATGTGATACGTTCTAATTTGGTGGACACGACGAAATTTGAATTTTTTTTACATAATTATAAGATGCATTTAATAATTTGGAGATAATTATAAATTTAGATTATAAGTTGAAGAAAACGATGAATTTGGATAAGACGAATAATTTAAATACTTTAGAGAATGATAGGGAGAAAAATGTAATTTAAGGAATATAAATTTAATATAATAATTATATTACCTACCAATTCAAGAGGTGTTTTTGTGAAAATATTTTTTTTTAGCTAGGTATGGAGTCCACTTACTCACTAAATGACCATGTCCAAGTGTTATTGACAGGGCATTTATCTACCGGACAATGCCCAATAGTATATTTTTTCTGCATCGATACTTTCCTACCCTCTATGTTATACTAAGAGTACCTTTACCTGGAAAATTACAAAGTTTGCCATAAAATTATTTTCGCCTGTAATTTTTACAAAAAAAAAGACTTCAAAAGAAGAAATTTTAAAAACAAAAATAATAGAACAGAAGAAAATGGAATAATGAAACAGAAATGGAAGGGGTAGAACAAAATTTAGAAGAGAGGGAAGGAAAGAAAGGATTTTTCTTTTGAGCGAAGACCAGGAATAAAATTATTTTTTCTTGGCATAAAAAAAATAAAAAATAATAAGTAATAAAAAAAGCAATTTCTGCTCTCTTTTGATAAAAGCATTTTTTGCTGTCTGCTTCTTTTCTTATTTTCCTCACTTTCTATTTTTTTTTTTACTTATCTCGTTTTTTTTATGAATTGAAGGAAACATAATTTAAATTAAAAATAAAATTTCTAAAGAAAAAGTAGGATGGTATCTTTCTAACCCATTCATTCTATTTTCGAAAAAAAAATCATCTATAACTACCTAGATAAATTTAATAATTACTAACTAGTACTATTTTACCTATACTCTTCTTAAAAAACAACAACTAAAACAAAAGAATAGACCGATAACTAGTTAGGTAGGCATAGGTAGGCACGACAGGGTGGGGGGACCAGTGGTACCAAGGTAGTTGGTTCTATCCCCGGGTATGGTAGAATAATTTATAATTATGTATTATGCGGTTCACAGACAATCTCAACTTTTTAAAAGTTCTGTTAGCATTATGACTTTTCCTCTTCTTTTTATTTTACTCTGTCTTATCCCGCTCAAGCAGGGTCGACGTTGTTCAACCTCATGGTTGAGGTTGGTTGGTTTTGGCACATTTTTACGGTTGGATGCCCTTCTTAACGCCAACTATTCTATTTTGTTTATTGTCCTGGATTGGGACGGGGTTTTACCCTCCATTCGCTAGGAATCGTACCAGCTACCCACACCTCACCCAGCCTGGGTAGGGCTGGAAATGCCAGCCTCACATATACTGGGGGAACAGAATTTTCTGTGTGAAAAGTCTGCTCCGACCGGGGATCGAACTCAGGATCTCTGGACGACGGGCAGTTAGCATTATGATTATTATGAGCAATTGTATTGAGCATGCAAATTGTCGCCTGCAGCTGCTCTGGTACGTAAAGTTTTCTCTACATACCTCTTATTATATTTCTTATGGCGTAAGTATGAAAAGTTTGAATTTCCTGATATTTTTGACGAAATTTTCTTAAATTTTTTTGTTGTAATTATGTATGTACCTATATAGGTAATTATGTATAGGTATCAGTATACTATGAGTCCGTTGACGCTCGGCTTTTATAATAAACATAGGTAGGTAATGAACAACATTGAATCTGTACCTGCACTAATACAATAATACAATAAATAGTTAGGTAACTACATAATATTATTATTATTATCTCTTAGACAAGTACCTATCTATTAAGCAATAAATAAATACCTACATTATTACCTATAAGACAGTACCTACCAATCTAGTAACTACTTCAGAAAGTGAACATGGGTAAAATAAAATATTAAAGCTAACACACACGTTGGCACATTCCACACAATCATATTTCCAGCTGATTACTCATAACTTCAAAACTAGAGCAGTGTTGCCAAGATTAAAATAATGTGCTGATATTAGGGTTTAAATTAATAAGTAATACCAAAAAAGGTTAGGGTTTTTACACCACTCTCAATAACAAATGACATTGTTGGTTTAAATTCGAGAAAGATATTTCTTTAAGTATTATTTAAAGTCAAGGGTATTACTGATTTCATGTTTAAGCTACAATCTACCGTAAAAATTAAATTTTGATATTCATTTTTATACCTAGGGAGCTAGGGACATTCTAGTTCAAAATATGTAGGGCCATTTTGTAAATCCGGCAACACAGAGTGGAGTGCGCACACTTTCGTTTGGCAACCGTGTAAAGTGATAAGATTCAAAAACTGTTTTGTTTTGCTAATTTCATTTGATTATCAATTTTGTTATCAATTTATCAGGTTACATTATAGTTTTCTAGTTTCTACTGCATCTAGTACGTTTTAAAGTAGTAAAGTGATATAAAATCAGAAATATTGTGTATATTATTTATCCTCCAACGTTTGGATTTGCAGAAATAATGAGCCATGCAAGTAGCAGCGTCTGACAGATTGTTAGTTGGGTGTAGTGACTGCACAGCAGGGGAGACTCAGGATGGCTGTGTGTCCAAGAAATGGAACTCTGATAGTCCAGGGCGAAATAAACAAGCTGCTGATATCTATGAAGAGAGGAACAACTTGGTCTGCCTATTCACAACAGGTAACATTCCATCACTCTAATCTGAGTTATATACCTTGTTGCTAATGGAAAGACTTAATCATGAACTCAACGAAACAATTTACACCACTTGGTCTATTCAATTCACAATATCTAATATTCAATGTTCTAATCCTCAACGGTACAGTTTCCAGAGAAATGATTTAATCACAAACTTAATGAACAAGTTTCTACATTAGTATTACAAATGGCTAGTGGTTGGTTAAGTGTATGATTTAAGTTGTCCGTTTAGTGTCTAAGTAACTGGGAGTAAGTTACATTAAGCATGAATTTGTGGTGTTGCAAGGGGCTCTTCACAAATTTTGAGTCTAGCTTACCATTAGGTTCTGAGTTAGATGTGTTTGTTTTATCTCACCAGTAATAAGTATGCTTGACTTGAAAGGTTCTGAGAAATCAAAGTACCTCATCAAAGTATGTGTCAGCTAGCAAAAATCCAGCACTTTGTTGCCATTTTGTGGCTGGTGTTCTATTTTGAATTTTAAAAATCCTTTCTCTGCATTGATTTTGAGTCAATGAATGTAGGATGAATTTTCATATTAAGATTACATTTTGTGCAAGTGGCAAGTGAATAAGTCTTGTGAACACATTAATATGTCACTTGTCTTGGCTAAAAAGAAAAGTCTATTGTAGATCTGATATACCCAACATAAGTTGCATCATTTTTCAGGTATGTACAATGTACATGGTTAATGATGTAACTTTCTATGTACTTTTTTCATATCATAATTATGCATATTCTGTGTGCTGAACCAATGTCTTTCAAGTGCATTGTTATTTCATGACTACAAAATAAAAAAGTCTGTTAAACATTTATTTTTTTTAAAGACAGAATAACAGCTTGTGTTCATCTTATTCATTTTATACAACAATGTTCACATTTGAGGGGATTAATTCGAAAAGTTCTTAAGTGACATAAACTACATTTTGAAAAAATTGAGTTTAAAGATTTGAATTTTTTGTTATTAGTCATCAGTCCTGATGTGTTTTCATGAGTTTCCTCATAGGGAGTGGTAGATATTGAAATCACGATCAATTTACAAGATTCACAATTGAAAAATGAATCACATACATAGTTGGAAAACATGTCACCCAAGGCTTATTTGAATTAACAAAAAATCTTAAGAAAATATATTAAGAGGGGATTCCTAATATATTTTCTTAAGAATTTTTTTTTTCATCAAATCATATGATTTTGTTTTCTTTATTATTTTTCAGGATGAAAAAATTGAAGCTCTCTTGAAAAAGTTCAACAGTCTCAAGGTAGAACTTAACAATGTTGACAGTTTACACGGATTGGATTCTGTTATAATACTTGGTAATTTTTAAACTACTTTTTTGTCCTAAAAAATAGAAAATATTTTAAATTCAATCCATCCAAATATACCCTACTTATTATTAAATTTAATATAAAAAAACCTAAATTCTATGACATTGGATTTGAAAAGAAAAAAAAAACAACAACTAAACAGAATTTTCTCAATAAAACTTGTTGTCCATTTAAGTTAAATACATTCAATGTATTTCTCCATTTTAAACGTATGAGATGGGTCCTATTTTCTATAGTTTTTACGCTGGGACGGCTTCAAATTAGGGTATGTGTTCCAAATATGACAACAACAAAAAAAATTGGGACGGGCGAGTACAAAAATATATTAATAATAGCATTATCTGTGCCCACTGGTGGGTCACGTTACAAGGGAAATTGAAAAAAAAACAAGACCCACCGGTGGGCACGCCGTCTCATACGTGTTAATATAAGTCCCTACTGTTAGTAATCTATCAATAACAAAATGCCTCAGTTACAAAAAAGTTAAGTCAAAGTTATTTCATATGGAAAAATATGGAGTCATATAAAAAACAGCAAAATTGTCAAAATTTCATGACGGTGAGTGTATTCTCTCATATATTTTTCAAATTTTCAGAACCATTCCTGGAAGTGATAACATCAGATCAGACATCAAGCTCCGTGACAAGTTTAGCATTAGTGTCAGTGAACACATTTCTATCCTATGCTTTGATTGGTATGTATTGACAAACATCATTATGTATTGTTGGTCAAATGTGTGCGCACACTAATCTGGTAATGCAAGTGTTGGGATCCCTTAGTTCATACCCCACCCCATGGTGTTTTATTCATTTATATATGAGCCTTTGACCATATTTTATGTGAGTGACCTTATTATTAAATGGGGCAACCATATCTGTTTAGGAAGTTACAACTACCTCAATAACACGTTTTAAAGCAATCTGGATTTGGTGTAGCATACAACCCTGTTTGAATATCCACAATAGGTAATAAGTGTTAGGTTTTTTTCTTGATCAAACAGATGTTCTGACCAAACATGTCACATATTACAGTCATCATTGTCAAGTGGTCTAGTGCACTAGGGTGGGTTTGATTATTGACAAATTAGAACTATTTCTGCTTTATACATGGATGTTTGGGGTCCACTCATAATATCTCGTGAGGAAAAATGAAGTAATAATGATATTCGGGGTAAATATTTGTGGTGGAGTGCACAGTCACAAACAGTCTGATTAAACATGGCCATTAGCCATTTGATTGTGTGTAATGTTGATTGATTTAATCTGTTCATTAGCGACTATGCACTGGGGCCCTGGAGTTTCTTAATGCTGATCTTACCCACTAAAATGCTGAGCTACCTTTGACATAAAGGAGCCACATTCCATAACAATCTAGAGAGGTGATGCTGCCAGCTTCTTGGGAGCATTGCCATCAGAATAATCTATCTGTATATTTTTATCATCATAGGGTGGCGTCATCGTGAACGATGGTAGCTAGACAGTGGAGGAATGACTCAGCACTTCTACCACTGTCATTACAAGGAGGCTAATAATGGACAAGGGCCCCCAGAACCAAGCTAATGCTGGTCTACTCCCTGTTTATAGTCCCCCAGCCAGACTCGTGTATTTTAATAAAAGTAATTTATTTAATTCCAAAAATCATTTACAAATTAGAGTGTTATCTAAAACAATGTTATATTTTTCTTCCCAGATCCCGGAGGGAACAATGTGGCAGCCAGCGTGTGTAAGATAGCCGAGGCGGTGACCAGAGCCAAGTTCTCCAGCTCTCTCCTGGACTCGACAGAGCTGGACTCAGTTGTCCTCATGAGGATCCTGATGGTAAGTTGGACTCAGTTCTCCTCATGAGGATCCTGATGGTAAGTTGGACTCCGTTGTCCTCATGAGGATCCTGATGGTAAGTTGGACTCGGTTGTCCTCATGAGGATCCTGATGGTAAGTTGGACTCCGTTGTCCTCATGAGGATCCTGATGGTAAGTTGGACTCGGTTGTTCTCATGAGGATCCTGATGGTAAGTTGGACTCGGTTGTCCTCATGAGGATCCTGATGGTAAGTTGGACTCGGTTGTCCTCATGAGGATCCTGATGGTGAGTGAAGTGGCAGAGTATGCCTGGGGGGACGGCAAGTCAATGCAGATTACAATAACCCCGCCCTTTAGTTAGGACATATGTTTTCATATATTTTCTATTCTTTTTCCTTTTTATTGTATTCTTCTTGTCATCTATTTCTTTGAATTTTTCCAAAGTTAATAAGGTTCGGGAAAACCTAAGTAGGTTGTTAATGTCAATTCTGTTAAGGGCCCCAACCTAGTGCCTAATAACTTGATAAATTAAAAAAAAACTGATTATTTAAATCTCTTCTGATCTGCACAGGTGTTGAGGAACCTAGTCATATCGCCCATCGGTGTCTTCTTGACCAACGAGAATGTGTGCGAAATCATGTCCAGTGTCTTCAGCTTTTGCTTTCAGACTAGATTGACGGGTAAGTGACTCTTGCAAAAACGTGAGAATATGTTTTTTTTAACGAGTTATTAATAAAAGAGTTATTAATAAAATAAAGAGCCTAATATGCTCCCTGCATTACCCCTTTGTATGGCGAGGGAAATTTTCTGTTTGAAAAAGCCATCACGTAATCGATTAACACAAATATGATAACTTTTTTTTATCATAATGCTTATTATTATTATTGATTTACAGATCTGCTGAGGAACTTCGCAGAGCACTGCCTCAAGGAGATAGTCCAGTGTCTGTTCACACGACTCTCCCAGTTCTCAGAGGATGAGGAAGAGCCTTCCAATCTCAAGGTAAAGTTCATTTACTACTTCCAAGGATATTTAACACGTTCTTGGACACTTTTGACATGAATGCTATAGCTTTCACAAATCTATGTTCGGAACAAGAGGAGAAACAATTCAAGCCTTGTCTCGAGACGCTGCTATAACATTCATGGGAGATACAAGCCCTTGATTTTTGAATGCTATAGCAGTTATGTCCATATGAGTTGACTTTGCATTTCGAGCGTCTCATTTGGATTTTAAAAAATCCTGTTTAGTATGCACCTACACCTACAATATACATACCACAAGGAGACTAGCAAGAAATCCGTTTGTTCAAATCCCTCCCAATGAATTATTATTATTAAACTCTTAATTAAAAGGACATATGTACAAACAAATATTGGTTAAAAAAATAAAATACAAAATTGACAATATAAACAAGAAAAAAATAAACAAATAGATAAAATATATACGGATGTCCTAACTATAGGGCGGGGTAATTGCCATCTCTTCCACCCAACCCTAAATGAATGAATTTTCTGATTAATGAATTTTTCATCCGTTATTTATATAAATAGTACTATATATTTACATTGTAAAAAAAGTAAAATATGCAATATGAAATTTATTATTTGTGTGTTTACAAGTTTCGCTGTTCCAATGGCCTTTACTTCTTTTTCAGTCCATCAGCACACGGTCCGACGGCAACCACACCAGACAGCATAGGCAGAAGAAAATATCCCAGGGAGATGCCTCTACCCCGGCGGGCAGTGAAGTAGACACTCAGGCTGGAAATGACAGTAAGCACTTAACAGACTGACCCTGTTGTTAACAGCGAGCTCAGCGATGGCTCAAACACCATCGCCAGTGATCTTTCGGGGGGAAGTCCCCACCGTAAGAGTATTATTCGATCGCAAAAAAAGAGAGAGAAAAAAAAGGCTGACCCTGAACTTTGGTTCACCAGAAATTGAAGATTTTAAAAACTTTACTAAATAGACTAAAAATACTAAATTGACACAAAATTTTAAAGAAGGATAGAAAAGGAACACTGGTTATATCAGTGGATGGTTTTGTTCCCCCACAAATTTATTATATTTGTGATGGGAAACAAAACATAATGGGACTACCTAAATAAAGCACTACTTATACTTATTAATAATTTATGTGATTTTATGAAACTTTTCGAGTGTTCCCAAGAAGGGCTTTAGTGACGTCATGAAGTTACATTTATTTTGGAAGTTTTATATCGCCTCATTTATGCTGTCCGATTAAGACTATCAACTGTTTCAGACGTATTATTGTGTGGTAAAAATCCCAAATAGGAGGATAACTCTTGTCATGTCCCGGCGGCTTTGAACCCCTACATAATGGGACTTGATAGTCCTAATCGGGCAGCATAAAAAGGGCAATATTAATATTATATTATGCAACGTATTCCTTATCTAGCCTATGTATGTATGTTCGGGGAGATACTAAAAAAATAATCTGCTTCTTTATTTTTTAGTGGAGAGAGTTTGCTGGGTTTTGAGAGAAATTTTCATTTTTTTGTTATTTTTTTGTTTTCTTAATTTTAATCCTTTCTTTCAGAAACACCCTCTGACGTTCCAGCCAGTGAGAACACTTCATTAGCCACTAGTCCTCTGTCTCCTCTCGGTCCTAGCTTGGACATACAAGGCCCCTTATCCCAACCTAGTGAACACGATATCGTCTCGGACATGCAAGGCTCAATACCTCAGCCTAGTGAAACCGAAGACCATCGCATGGTAGACCAAAGAAAAAACGAAAACCAAAGTGGGGAAGAGCAACAAATAGACGAGCAACTTGTAGCACGGGATGTGTTGCAAAGTCAGAGCGAGAGCCAAACACCGCTGAATGAGACTTCGATTCCTGGGTGTCCTGACAGCAAAGCTCTGCTCTCCAACGCTGTTCCAAGTCAGATACCGGGTGATTCAACGGATCTGGTGACCGCAGAGATGAGCCACCCTGTAGATTTATCGCAAAGCAATGTGGATTCCTGTTCGCCCGAAAACCCAGAGGGTGTAGCTAGCACGCCATCTGATATGTCTGCTCCGTCTCGACCTAACCACTTGGTAAGTTGTTGTTGTTCTTGCAGCCAGCTTGGCTACAGCTGGAGGGGAGAATCATAGTCTCCAGTCAACGATATTTCGAAGTTGGCTCGTCCTATACCACATATTTCTATGTGTGATCAACCAACATGATTACTTTGACTTTTCTTTATAAGTCATTAAACCCTTAGGAAACTGCAAGCTAGCCTGGCTTGTAAGGGTTGGCTAGTATGTTCTCTAGCGGTACACTTGTCTTTTCCTTGTTGAACATCCACCAGCCAGATCTGGGCCCGCAGAAAAATCGCTTTTTATGAAAGTTTTCTCATGTTGATTATGATGTCAGTAGCTTGTAACCTGGAGGTCTGCGGTTCAAGTCTCAAGTTGAGCAAAGATTCAGTGAGTAGTTGTGACATCACGAATGTAATAACACAAATAATAATATTATAACTATATTATCTGACCTTGCCGTAGAGTTTTATTGAAAGATCCATACATTTAACTGTCCCGGTAGCTCAGTGGTCAAGGGTTGGTCAGGTAATCCAGTGGTCGAAGTTTCGAAACCCAACTGTGACATGATAATTTATCCTCCCTTTTGCTATTTTGACCACATAATAATGCGTCTTGGGCTTACTGCAGTATAAGTAAGGCAAAATTATTATTATGAATAAATTTACAGAACCTTGCACCCAGTGATCCTTCCTTGAGTGCTGAAGAGGCGCCACTGATTGCCACTGAAGAGTTCAAAGGTACAGGAGACGTAGGAACCCACGAGTCTAGTGAAGCCGACAGTGGAGACCCAGCCCAGCCTACGGGCAGTGGAGATCCAAACACTCAGGGTGAGTTTCACCATGTGAAGAAAGGAACTTTGAGATGGGTTCAATTTTCAATTTCATTTTAGTAAAAATAAATATTGTTCAATTAAGTGTAACCGTCCACTAGTTAAAATATCTAAATTATAATAATTATGTAAATGAAATATTAACAACATCATATTAAAAATTTACCTAAATTATTCAACCTCACCCAGCCTGGTTTAGATCGGGAATAGCTATCATAGCGCGTTGACTTGCTTCACTAACGATTCTTTGGCGTATACTATTTAAAATACGAGTTTTTCACAGCTTATTATTTTATTTCGTAGCCATGAAACAGCAGCTACTTTAGACGCTTGTCGTCTGTGTTGTAGCCTGCCCATCCCGTAGTTTGTCTCCTCTCTGATAGGTGAGAAGTGACACAATACTTCCCATTTAAGTGCAGGGTTAACACGAGCAAACCGGAAGGTGTCTTAACTGTAATAAAAAAAAAAATATATATATATATTTCTTATACATAAAAAAACTATAAACAGGGAGTAGACCAGCAAGTCTAGCTGGGGGACTATAAACAGGGAGTAGACCAGCAAGTCTGGCTGGGGGACTATAAACAGGGAGTAGACCAGCATTGTCTTGGTTCTGGGGACCCTTATCAATTATTAGCCTCCTTGTAAAGACAGTGGTGGAAGTGCTGAGTCATTCCTCCACTGTCTGGCTACCATCGTTCACGATGACGCCACTCTATGATGATATAAAAAAAAACATTTTCGAACTCTAGGGTTCGAACGCGGGACCTCGCGCTTAGCAAGCGATTATCTTACCACCGAGCTAATGTTGTACTCGTGTTGTGTTCTCAGCAGGTCAGCGGACTGAGGCTGGACCAGTGGCGGAGTTGGACCCCCCTGAGGAATACGTGAATCAGCAGGGAGTCAGGTTCACCGCTTCGGATCCCGTGGAGGAAGGTAATAACCCCGCCCTGTAGGTAGGACATTAGCTTCATTCTCTTTTTTTTTTATAACACTCTTTAGTGGAAGGTAACCACTAGGCCAGGTTAATGCTCAAAGCATTTTCTACCACCTAACCCTCTGAGTCTCATTATTATGTGGTCACAAACTCAAATTAATGAAGGAAAATTCATGCACTGGATTACCAGACTAGCGCCTTAACCACTTGACTACCAGTACCAGTGTTCTTGTTTCTTTGTTCAATCTATTTATTTTTTCTTTATAATTTCATTGTATTTTACTGTATATATTTTTGTCTTACCTAATAAAGCATACTATAATAATAATAAAATTAATGCAATACGTTGACCGAGTAGCTTGATCGATAAAGCGGCGGACTGGTATCGGTGGTTCAAGTCTCGGATTCAGCGTGGATTTAGTGAAGCCAGTTTGAGTAGTTGTGATATTACAAAAGTGATGAACACAAATATAATAACTAATGCAATACTCTTCCGCCATTCTCCGTTACTCATAAAGTTACTTTTCGTTTTCTTGGTAAAAGGTCCGAATCACAAAACAGAATTAAAGTTAAGATAAGCCAGACATTCCATCACCTCGGACTATAATGCGCTGTGATTGGTTGAAACTCCGACTTGAGGGCGTGTCTTATTGTAACTTTAATCCTGTTCCATAATTTGGCCCCAAGTAGACAGCGGACATCCAAACTACAGAGTAAAAAATCTATTCCATTAGATTCTATTCTATTCCATTAGATTCTATTCTATTCCATTAGATTCTATTCTCTACCCTCAGGTGTTAGCAAAGGTCCGTACGGCATCGTGTCAGTGCGGGAGCTACTCCGCTGTCTGGTTCAGCTGTCTGACCCGCACAACAATTCTATTCTATTCCATTAGATTCTATTCTATTCCATTAGATTCTATTCTATTCCATTAGATTCTATTCTATTCCAATAGATTCTATTCTATTCTATTAGATTCTATTCTATTCCATTAGATTCTATTCTATTCCATTAGATTCTATTCTATTCCATTAGATTCTATTCTATTCCATTAGGTTCTATTCTCTACCCTCAGGTGTTAGCAAAGGTCCGTACGGCATCGTGTCAGTGCGGGAGCTACTCCGCTGTCTGGTTCAGCTGTGTGACCCGCACAACAATTCTATTCTATTCCATTAGATTCTATTCTCTACCCTCAGGTGTTAGCAAAGGTCCGTACGGCATCGTGTCAGTGCGGGAGCTACTCCGCTGTCTGGTTCAGCTGTGTGACCCGCACAACAATTCTATTCTATTCTTTAACCTCAGGTGTTAGCAAAGGTCCGCACGGCATCGTGTCAGTGCGGGAGCTACTCCGCTGTCTGGTTCAGCTGTGTGACCCGCACAACAATTCTATTCTATTCTATTCCATTAGATTCTATTCTATTCCATTAGATTCTATTCTATTCCATTAGATTCTATTCTATTCCATTAGATTCTATTCTATTCCATTAGATTCTATTCTATTCCATTAGATTATATTCTATTCCATTAGATTCTATTCTATTCCATTAGATTCTATTCTATTCCATTAGATTCTATTCTCTACCCTCAGGTGTTAGCAAAGGTCCGTACGGCATCGTGGCAGTGCGAGAGCTACTCCGCTGTCTGGTTCAGCTGTGTGACCCGCACAACAATTCTATTCTATTCCATTAGATTCTATTCTATTCCATTAGATTCTATTCTATTCCATTAGATTCTATTCTATTCCATTAGATTCTACTCTATTCCATTAGATTCTATTCTATTCCATTAGATTCTATTCTATTCCATTAGATTCTATTCTATTCCATTAGATTCTATTCTATTCCATTAGATTCTACTCTATTCCATTAGATTCTATTCTATTCCATTAGATTCTATTCTATTCCATTAGATTCTATTCTATTCCATTAGATTCTATTCTATTCCATTAGATTCTATTCTATTCCATTAGATTCTATTCTATTCCATTAGATTCTATTCTATTCCATTAGATTCTATTCTATTCCATTAGATTCTATTCTCTACCCTCAGGTGTTAGCAAAGGTCCGTACGGCATCGTGTCAGTGCGGGAGCTACTCCGCTGTCTGATTCAGCTGTGTGACCCGCACAACAATTCTATTCTATTCTATTAGATTCTATTCTATTCCATTAGATTCTATTCTATTCCATTAGATTCTATTCTCTACCCTCAGGTGTTAGCAAAGGTCCGTACGGCATCGTGTCAGTGCGGGAGCTACTCCGCTGTCTGGTTCAGCTGTGTGACCCGCACAACAATTCTATTCTATTCTATTAGATTCTATTCTATTCCATTAGATTCTATTCTCTACCCTCAGGTGTTAGCAAAGGCCCGTACGGCATCGTGTCAGTGCGGGAGCTACTCCGCTGTCTGGTTCAGCTGTGTGACCCGCACAACAATTCTATTCTATTCCATTAGATTCTATTCTATTCCATTAGATTCTATTCTATTCCATTAGATTCTATTCAATTCCATTAGATTCTATTATCTACCCTCAGGTGTTAGCAAAGGTCCGTACGGTATTGTGTCAGTGCGGAGCTACTCCGCTGTCTGGTTCAGCTGTGTGACCCGCACAACAATTCTATTCTATTCCATTAGATTCTATTCTATTCCATTAGATTCTATTCTATTCCATTAGGTTCTATTCTATTCCATTAGATTCTATTCTCTACCCTCAGGTGTTAGCAAAGGTCCGTACGGCATCGTGTCAGTGCGGGAGCTACTCCGCTGTCTGGTTCAGCTGTGTGACCCGCACAACAATTCTATTCTATTCCATTAGATTCTATTCTATTCCATTAGATTCTATTCTCTACCCTCAGGTGTTAGCAAAGGTCCGTACGCATCGTGTCAGTGCGGGAGCTACTCCGCTGTCTGGTTCAGCTGTGTGACCCGCACAACAATTCTATTCTATTCCATTAGATTCTATTCTATTCCATTAGATTCTATTCTATTCCATTAGATTCTATTCTATTCCACTAGATTCTATTCTCTACCCTCAGGTGTTAGCAAAGGCTATTCCATTAGATTCTATTCTATTCCATTAGGTTCTATTCTCTACCCTCAGGTGTTAGCAAAGGTCCGTACGGCATCGTGTCAGTGCGGAGCTACTCCGCGGTCTGGTTCAGCTGTGTGATCCGCACAACAATTCTATTCTATTCCATTAGATTCTATTCTATTCCATTAGATTCTATTCTATTCCATTAGATTCTATTCTATTCCATTAGATTCTATTCTATTCCATTAGATTCTATTCTATTCCATTAGGTTCTATTCTCTACCCTCAGGTGTTAGCAAAGGCCCGTACGGCATCGTGTCAGTGCGGGAGCTACTCCGCTGTCTGGTTCAGCTGTGTGACCCGCACAACAATTCTATTCTATTCCATTAGATTCTATTCTATTCCATTAGATTCTATTCTATTCCATTAGATTCTATCAATTCCATTAGATTCTATTATCTACCCTCAGGTGTTAGCAAAGGTCCGTACGGTATTGTGTCAGTGCGGGAGCTACTCCGCTGTCTGGTTCAGCTGTGTGACCCGCACAACAATTCTATTCTATTCCATTAGATTCTATTCTATTCCATTAGATTCTATTCTATTCCATTAGGTTCTATTCTATTCCATTAGATTCTATTCTCTACCCTCAGTGTTTAGCAAAGGTCCGTACGGCATCGTGTCAGTGCGGGAGCTACTCCGCTGTCTGGTTCAGCTGTGTGATCCGCACAACAATTCTATTCTATTCCATTAGATTCTATTCTATTCCATTAGATTCTATTCTATTCCATTAGATTCTATTCTATTCCATTAGATTCTATTCTATTCCATTAGGTTCTATTCTCTACCCTCAGTGTTAGCAAAGGTCCGCACGGCATCGTGTCAGTGCGGGAGCTACTCCGCTGTCTGGTTCAGCTGTGTGATCCGCACAACAATTCTATTCTATTCCATTAGATTCTATTCTATTCCATTAGATTCTATTCTATTCCATTAGATTCATCTATTCCATTAGATTCTATTCTATTCCATTAGATTCTATTCTATTCCATTATCTATTCTCTCCCTCAGTGTTACAAAGGTCCGTACGGCATCGTGTCATCGCGGAGCTACTTCCGCTGTCTGTTCAGCTGTGTGACCCCACAACAATTCTATTCTATTCCATTAGATTCTATTCTATTCCATTAGATTCTATTCTCTACCCTCAGGTGTTAGCAAAGGTCCGTACGGCATCGTGTCAGTGCGGGAGCTACTCCGCTGTCTGGTTCAGCTGTGTGACCCGCACAACAATTCTATTCTATTCCATTAGATTCTATTCTATTCCATTAGATTCTATTCTATTCCATTAGATTCTATTCTATTCCACTAGATTCTATTCTCTACCCTCAGGTGTTAGCAAAGGCTATTCCATTAGATTCTATTCTCTACCCTCAGGTGTTAGCAAAGGTCCGTACGACATCGTGTCAGTGCGGGAGCTACTCCGCTGTCTGGTTCAGCTGTGTGATCCGCACAACAATTCTATTCTATTCCATTAGATTCTATTCTATTCCATTAGATTCTATTCTATTCCATTAGGTTCTATCCTATTCCATTAGGTTCTATCCTATTCCATTAGATTCTATTCTATTCCATTAGGTTCTATTCTCTACCCTCAGGTGTTAGCAAAGGTCCGTACGGCATCGTGTCAGTGCGGGAGCTACTCCGCTGTCTGGTTCAGCTGTGTGACCCGCACAACAATTCTATTCTATTCCATTAGATTCTATTCTATTCCATTAGATTCTATTCTCTACCCTCAGGTGTTAGCAAAGGTCCGTACGGCATCGTGTCAGTGCGGAAGCTACTCCGCTGTCTGGTTCAGCTGTGTGACCCGCACAACAATTCTATTCTATTCCATTAGATTCTATTCTATTCCATTAGATTCTATTCTATTCCATTAGATTCTATTCTATTCCATTAGATTCTATTCTATTCCATTAGGTTCTATCCTATTCCATTAGGTTCTATCCTATTCCATTAGATTCTATTCTATTCCATTAGATTCTATTCTCCACCCTCAGGTGTTAGCAAAGGTCCGTACGGCATCGTGTCAGTGCGGGAGCTACTCCGCTGTCTGGTTCAGCTGTGTGACCCGCACAACAATTCTATTCTATTCCATTAGATTCTATTCTATTCCATTAGGTTCTATTCTCTACCCTCAGGTGTTAGCAAAGGTCCGTACGGCATCGTGTCAGTGCGGGAGCTACTCCGCTGTCTGGTTCAGCTGTGTGACCCGCACAACAATTCTATTCTATTCCATTAGATTCTATTCTATTCCATTAGATTCTATTCTCTACCCTCAGGTGTTAGCAAAGGTCCGCACGGCATCGTGTCAGTGCGGGAGCTACTCCGCTGTCTGGTTCAGCTGTGTGACCCGCACAACAATTCTATTCTATTCCATTAGATTCTATTCTATTCCATTAGATTCTATTCTATTCCATTAGATTCTATTCTCCCCCCTCAGGTGTTAGCAAAGGTCCGTACGGCATTGTGTCAGTGCGGGAGCTACTCCGCTGTCTGGTTCAGCTGTGTGACCCGCACAACAATTTTATTCTATTCCATTAGATTCTATTCTATTCCATTAGATTCTATTCTATTCCATTAGGTTCTATCCTATTCCATTAGATTCTATTCTATTCCATTAGATTCTATTCTATTCCATTAGATTCTATTCTATTCCATTAGATTCTATTCTATTCTATTCCATTAGATTCTATTATCTACCCTCAGGTGTTAGCAAAGGTCCGTACGGCATCGTGTCAGTGCGGGAGCTACTCCGCTGTCTGGTTCAGCTGTGTGACCCGCACAACAATTCTATTCTATTCCATTAGATTCTATTCTATTCCATTAGGTTCTATTCTCTACCCTCAGGTGTTAGCAAAGGTCCGTACGGCATCGTGTCAGTGCGGGAGCTACTCCGCTGTCTGGTTCAGCTGTGTGACCCGCACAAAAATTCTATTCTATTCCATTAGATTCTATTCTATTCCATTAGATTCTATTCTATTCCATTAGATTCTATTCTCCACCCTCAGGTGTTAGCAAAGGTCCGTACGGCATCGTGTCAGTGCGGGAGCTACTCCGCTGTCTGGTTCAGCTGTGTGACCCGCACAACAATTCTATTCTATTCCATTAGATTCTATTCTATTCCATTAGATTCTATTCTATTCTATTCCATTAGATTCTATTATCTACCCTCAGGTGTTAGCAAAGGTCCGTACGGCATCGTGTCAGTGCGGGAGCTACTCCGCTGTCTGGTTCAGCTGTGTGACCCGCACAACAATTCTATTCTATTCCATTAGATTCTATTCTATTCCATTAGATTCTATTCTATTCCATTAGGTTCTATTCTCTACCCTCAGGTGTTAGCAAAGGTCCGTACGGCATCGTGTCAGTGCGGGAGCTACTCCGCTGTCTGGTTCAGCTGTGTGACCCGCACAAAAATTCTATTCTATTCCATTAGATTCTATTCTATTCCATTAGATTCTATTCTATTCCATTAGATTCTATTCTCTACCCTCAGGTGTTAGCAAAGGTCCGTACGGCATCGTGTCGGTGCGGGAGCTACTCCGCTGTCTGGTTCAGCTGTGTGATCCGCACAACAAGAACAACTCCGAGTCCATGATCCACATCGGACTGACGCTGCTGACTGTGGCGCTAGAGGTGGGGGCGGATTCGATAGCCAACTTCCCCTCTCTGATGGCCATCGTGAAGGATGACCTCTGCAAGTACCTGATTGGGGTGAGTGCTGGATCGTTCTGAAGGGCCGTATGCTTTATAATTTTTAATTTATTTGCATTAATAATTGTACATCCGACCTCAGTAGCTTGATCGATAAGGCGGCGGACTTGTAACCTGGAGGTCGGTGGTTCAAGTCCCGGTTTCAGCGTAGATTCAGTAAAGCGAGTTTGAGTAGTTGTGATATCACGAAAGTGATTAACACAAATATGATAACTTTTACTTTTACTTTTTTTACTTTTAATAATTATTGTACTTAATAGGTAACATATATTTAAGGCGACTACCCCACACTAAGGGGATACAGTCCTCTTGTTTTGTGGGGTAGTTTCATTTCTTAAAATAGTTTTCTTTATCTCTAACTCATATGTAAAATTTTATTATACATTTTGAAACGGAACAGTGCGAAACGGAACGGAACAGTCTTAATAAAATGCACTGTTTCTCTCAAAATGTAAACAAACCGAGTCGGTGACTCGGTTCCTTTTGGTGAAACGGAATGTTCTAGCTTCTGATTGGTTCTCATTCTGCGTCTTTTTGATAATGGAATATGAAATGAGAGCGCCAAATTTTGAATCTGCATTATAAGTTTATTTTTGAAATGAGATGAGCTAAGAACCAATCAGAGAAGACCTACACAAATACAGCTGATTACAGAAATTTCACTTCTGTTGATCTCTGAAATGACCTTGTTATATTTTCATTATCTTCAACCATCAAATAGCCCGAACATGTAAATATGTTCCTGCTGTTCCGGTTCAAATTTTATAATAAAATTCAACTATAGTAGGTAAACAATGTAAAATAATGAAACAGGATTAGTAAATCCAAGCCGACCCTTAGATTTTATGACCGATAGGTGTTCTAAAAAAAGATTTTAGAGAAAAAAGACACTGAAAAGAGATTGTGTACTTGCGTTTTTTCTCGTGGCTTGTGTCGAATATGTTGAGGGAGTTGGGAACTGTTATGTCAATAATGAACGTCTCCTTTTTGACGTCACGAAGTCTGGCCACAGCTCCGTTACGTCACAGAAGTAATAAACATGTAAAAAGCCCGGGTTGGATATAAGATAAGATAATATAAGAGCTAGTTATTTGTGTTATTATGTCACAATTTTTAGTGGATAACATCGACATTACGAGAACTAATGCTAATGCATCATATCTCCAACCAACCATCACATGCCAATATCAATCTCGCCACTGGTCGTTGCCCACTCTACAACTACCCCAAATTGTCCTCACGAGGCTAGGGTAGGCCCCGACATCCAAAGTACAGAGCCGAAAAAATCCGACCCCGCCGTGATTCGAACCCGGGTCACCTGGAGTGCATGCCGAGCATGCTACCGCTAGGTTAAGGTAACTCCGGGTTGGATATGACCTCTACAGTTGTTGTCAAGGTGAAAGTTAAGGGATAGTTGTCACTAAGATTAATAAATTCTGAACCATCAACCATCCTGAGGTTATTATTTTCAAGTCATTAAACCCTTAGGAAGCTGCAATCTAGCCTGGCTTGTTAGGGTTGGCTAGTCCGTTCTCTGTTTATAGTCCTCCAGCGGGACAATTATATTGTCCTGTTTAAATCCCCCAGCCAGACATTTATTCACTTACTTTACTTTCCGAGTCCATGTGTGATGTCATAGTGTTGGGAGGATTGATATGGGTGAACCAGAGCAATTGTTCTGGGTTCCTTCTGTGCCCAGTGTGTACTGTATGGTGTATGTGTAGTTTGTTGAAATTATGCTGATAATTTTAAAAATATTTCTTAAAAATTGATAGAAATTTTAAAATTCATCGTACTTTAGTCTGGCTGGGGGACTATAAACAGTTAAACACTATAAACAGTCTAGCTGAGGGACTATAAACAGGGAGTAGACCAGCATTGGCTTGGTTCTGGGGGCCCTTGTCAATTATTAGCCTCCTTGTAAAGACAGTGGTAGAAGTGCTGAGTCATTCCTCCACTGTCTGGCTACCTTCGTTCACGATGACGCCACCCTATGATGATCGTTCTTTTTCAAATTTGATGAAGTTATTTACTTCACTTTCCGAGTTATTTAATTGTGTCCTTCCGAGTTATTTAATTTGATATTTATTATTATAACATGAACATTTATTTTTGTTTTTACATTTGACACATTAGAAGGGACAATTCAGTCCTATTCGTTAATTTTGACATATTTTTTATTAAATTTATAATTTATTTATTATTCCTCTCTCTCATCCACTTCACAGCTCCTCCTCACAGCGAATCGACTCACCATCTTCTCCGCCAACTTGCAACTCCTCTTCCTCGTGTTCGAGTCCATGCGGCACCAGCTCAAGTTCCAGTTCGAGATGTACCTCACTCGCCTGCTCGACATTATCGCTTCCGACAACCAGAAGTTCCGCTATGAGATGAAGGAGATTGCGCTCGGTAAGTGAACTTCTCACAAACTGGTTCCTCAAACTGAACTTAAACCATAGCGTGTAGCATTTAAGAAGTGAGGAAACGAACCACAGTTGCATGGAAACGCCACATAGCGCGACACCATCGCAAGGGAGTAGAATATTTCTCGCGGTCTATTTATGTTTATATAAATTTATGTTTAGATTTGATACGGGTGAGGGCTGAGGACGCCACGATGTAGGCCGGCGGGGGGTGGTTTCCAAACTTCTTAATTCTACACGCTATGCTCAAACTGATAAAAAAACCATACAAATTTAAGGACCTAGAGAACATTACATACTAATCATACCACACATACCAAACACATCTACGTACACCACACCCACACCTCCACATATAACTCTTACTTAACTCACACTCACGCGCCACAGGCATCATAATATAAATTACAAAAATACATTCTGTATTTTTTTTAGTCATAAGCTAGTCCATAAGTTAGATAGAGTGACAATGTTTTATACATTTTTCAATGTCTTATAAACTAATAAACATACTATACTATACTGGTTAAAGTGTTTTACTGAGAGAGAAAAGTACACTGCTAACTATGTACACAATACTTCCTCGTGAATGGTTCACATTGTATACACTTGGCAATACATTTTTATCGACTTTTCACTATCGCTATATTTTGAGATTTTTTACTGAATCACTTGTATCTCCAAAAATTCTAAACCGATTTTCTTCTATATTGTAGATACTATTTTTCCTACTTTCTAGATTCTACAAAAAATTCTGTATCGGCAAGTTGAAGATCTTATTTTTGCATTTTTTGGTCAAAATTTTCGGATTTTCTTAAATATCAGAGCTCAACTACAACTTATTCAGTAACAGTTTCAAACAGTCTATAAAAAACCCTAGTATGCATTCACATACAAAATTTCATCAAAATCGGGTGTACAATTCACGAGATATAAGCCTTTAAGTAAAAAGTTAGACTTAAAGAACACTTTAAAGTTAAAGAACACTTTTTCGTCGTGTTTCAGAGTCCATAGTGCAGCTATGGAGGATACCAGGTCTGGTGACTGAGCTCTATCTCAACTACGACTGTGATCTCTACTGCCCAAACCTCTATGAGAAGCAAACCAATATGCTGTCCAAGGTAAAGAAATTATTAGTATGATCTCTACTGCCCAAACCTCTATGAGAAGCAAACCAATATGCTGTCCAAGGTAAAGAAATTATTAGTATGATCTCTACTGCCCAAACCTCTATGAGAAGCAAACCAATATGCTGTCCAAGGTAAAGAAATTATTAGTATGATCTCTACTGCCCAAACCTCTATGAGAAGCAAACCAATATGCTGTCCAAGGTAAAGAAATTATTAGTATGATCTCTACTGCCCAAACCTCTAGGAGAAGCAAACCAATATGCTGTCCAAGGTAAAGAAATTATGAGTGTGATCTCTACTGCCCTAACCTCTATGAGAAGCAAACCAATATGCTGTCCAAGGTAAAGAAATTATTAGTATGATCTCTACTGCCCAAACCTCTATGAGAAGCAAACCAATATGCTGTCCAAGGTAAAGAAATTATGAGTGTGATCTCTACTGCCCTAACCTCTATGAGAAGCAAACCAATATGCTGTCCAAGGTAAAGAAATTATTAGTGTGATCTCTACTGCCCTAACCTCTATGAGAAGCAAACCAATATGCTTTCCAAGGTAAAGAAATTATTAGTGTGATCTCTTCTGCGCTAAACTCTATGAAAAGCAAACCAATATGCTGTCCTAGGTAAAGAAATTAAATTCAACTTGTTTAGTTTTAATGTAGACTGAATGCCGGGTCTGTCCCGGTAGCGTCAAGGCGTCTTGTAATTCAGAGGTCGTGGGTTTGAAACCCACCCGGAACATGACAATTTATCCTCCCATTTTAGATTTTGACCAAATAATAATACGTATTGCTGCTTCTGCTGGAATGATGAGACTTAATAGTCCTAAACTTTATTTCAATGTTGGCTCGTCATGAACTACATATTTATATGTGCGATCAACTATCTTGAGGACTTGGACTTTTCTTTATAAGCCTAAACCCCTAGGAAACTGCAAGCTAGCCTGGCTTGTAAGGGTTGGCTAGTCTGTTCTCTGTTTATAGTTCTCTATCGAGACACTGGTCTTCTCCCTGTTTAACGTCCTCCAACCTGATCTGGGCCTGCTGAGAGAAAAATCGCTTTCTATAAAAGTTTTGTAACCTGGAGGTTGGTGGTTCAAGTCTCAAGTTCTGCAAAGATTTAGTGATTAGTCTGTCCCGGTAGCTCAGTGGTAAAGGCGGCACTCTGTGAATCCAGAGATTCCAGAGGTCGTGGGCTCGAAACCCGGCCGGTTCTCCCTGTTTTACGTCCCCCAGCCAGACTAGTAATAAAATATTGTTTCATTCCAGAACTGTTTCCCAGTACACGGCATCTACAACTTCCACCTTCTCTCACTGGACGCGCTGCTTACCGTGATAGACAGCATCGAGAACTTTTGCAAGCAGAAGACGCTCAACGAGAATAGCGACAGTATTGGGGTTCGAACCAAGGCTGGGGCGATCGGTCCAACCGCGACCATACCCAGCCACGAGGATCTGATGGCTATCAAGCGGAAGAAAAAGGTAATGGCGCTTACATTTGGTAAATTTATAGCGAATGGAGGGTAAAACTTCCGTCGTGATATGACTATTCAGATGAAAGCGGCGTTAAACCCAAATTGGAAAAAAAAGTCTCGGTATTGTTAGACTCGGTAGCTTAGTGGTCAAGGCGTCGGTCTGGTACTCCAGAGGTCGCCGGTTCGAAACCCAGCTGGGACATGACAAGTTATCCTCCCATTTGGGATTTTACCTCATAAGAATATGTCTTGGGCTTATTGCTGGAATAATGAGACTAGTCCTAATTGGGCAGTATAAATGAGGCGATATTGTTATTATCCTATCATTGAAGAATCACTATTAACAGATTGAGGGAGTCAGGAAATTCGACTTTTGATCTGTCAAATAGGAAAGAAACATGTCTCTATAACATGCGCTCGTGTTGACCCAGCACCTAAATGGGAAGTAATGAGTAATTTGAAGGCATACTACGGGATGGGCAGGCTACAACACAGACCACAAGCGTCTACAGTAGCTCCTGTTTCATGGTTACGAAATAAAAAAGGCTGTGAAACACTGTGAAACAATCTTTAAAAAAAAAAAAAAAAAAAAAAAAAAAAAAAAAAAAAAAAAATAAGGCCCAAATTATAAAGCAGGATTAAAGTTAAGATAAGCGAGACTCATCTTGTCCTAGAATGCACTGTAATTGGTGAAACTCCGACTTGAGGGCGTGTCTAGCTTATCTTAGCTTTAATCCTGTTTCATAACTTGGCCTTTAATTACCCATTATCTCTGTCATGTCAACCTTCAACACCCTGAAAACCAAACTAAAAGTGCAACAAATGTTATACTTTTATAGGATTTTTAATTTATTTTTTTATTTAGAAACTCTTTATTAGCAGAACATATATACAGACAAACAATGGTAAAAATTAAATATAAAATTGACAGTATTAATAATATAAACTAGAAAAAAATAAATAAAATATATACATATGTCCTAACTAAAGGGCGGGGTTATTGCCTATGGCAATCTCTTCCACCCAACCCTTTTTTTTTAAATGGAAAAATGTAAAATGAAATTAAACAAACCAGATATTTTGCAGTAATTTTCCAGCTTTTCCAGATATTTTTCAGTAATCAACATCATTGTATTTACTCCCTTGTCCCCTCAGCTTCTCACCAAAGGCACAGAACAGTTTAACCTGAGCTCTAAGAAAGGCATCAAGTTTCTGCAAGAAGAGGGCCTCCTATCTACCCCTGTATTATATTGTATTGTATCGTGTTGTATTGTATTGTATTGTATTTTATTCAATATACTCCCTTGTCCCCCCAGCTTCTGACCAAAGGCACAGAACAGTTTAACCTGAGCTCGAAGAAAGGCATCAAGTTTCTGCAAGAAGAAGGCCTCCTATCTACCCCTGTATTGTATTGTATTGTATGGTATTGTATTTTATTATATTATATTGTATTGTATTTACTCTCTTGTCCCCCAGCTTCTCACCAAAGGCACAGAACAGTTTAACCTGAGCTCGAAGAAATGCATCAAGTTTCTGCAAGAAGAGGGCCTCTTATCTACCCTTGTATTATATTGTATAGTATTGTATTGTATTGTATAGTATTGTATTGTATGGTATAGTATTGTATTGAATTTACTCCCTTGTCCCCTCAGCTTCTCACCAAAGGCACAGAACAGTTTAACCTGAGCTCGAAGAAAGGCATCAAGTTTCTGCAAGAAGAGGGCCTCTTATCTACCCTTGTATTATATTGTATAGTATTGTATTGTATTGTATAGTATTGTATTGTATGGTATAGTATTGTATTGAATTTACTCCCTTATCCCTCCAGCTTCTCACCAAAGGCACAGAACAGTTTAACCTGAGCTCGAAGAAAGGCATCAAGTTTCTGCAAGAAGAGGGCCTCCTATCTACCCCCCTGGACCCAACAGAAGTGGTGCACTTTCTACGAGAGAACCCCCATCTAGACAAGAAAACTATCGGAGAATATCTGAGCAATAGAAGCAATCTGCCCGTGTTAGACCAGTTTGTGAAGTGAGTATGGTCACTGGTTAAGTATAACTACTGATTAAATAAAAGGACCTGTAAAGTGTAACTACTAATTAAGTATAACCAATGGTTAAAATGTGTATAAGAAATCTATAGGAGAATATCTGAGCAATAGAAGCAATCTGCCTGTGTTGGACCAGTTTGTGAAGGGAGTATAAACATTGGTAAAGTATAACTACTCATTAAATAAAAGCACCTGTTAAGTGTAACTACTAAGTAAGTATAACCAATGGTTAAAATGTGTATAAGAAATCTATAGGAGAATATCTGAGCAATAGAAGCAATCTGCCTGTGTTGGACCAGTTTGTGAAGGGAGTATAAACATTGGTAAAGTATAACTACTCATTAAATAAAAGCACCTGTTAAGTGTATCTACTAAGTAAGTATAACTAATGGTAAAGATGTGTATAATGTATAAGAAATCTATCGGGGAATACCAGAGCAATTGAAGCAATCTGGCCGTGTTGGGCCAGTTTGTGAAATGAGTGTAGTCACTGATAACCACTGCTATAAATATTTTGACATTTTCAAGTTACTTTTGGACGTATTACGTAAATTTGTGTTTTTAAATGTTCACGGAATATTATTAAGAAGAATCACAAATATGCTGAGGTTAATTACAGGTCGAAGTGTTGGGTGGTCTATTGCCGGAGGCAATAACCCCGCCCTTTAGTTGGACATCTGTATATATTTTATTTATGTTGTTTGTTTTTTTCTTGTCAATTTTATATTTTAATTTTTACCATTATTTGTTTGTACATAATAATTATGTCCTCTTAATAAATATTTTAATAATAATAATAACAATAATAAGTGTTTCGTGTGATATAACAAACTGCAAGAGCAGGTCGGAACTTGGCCTTGCGCACTGCCGGGAGCCCAGATATCTTTTTATTATTATTATTATTAAACAGATTTAATCAAGTTTTATTTACAAAATATAGTATATACAATTTACAAGAAACAAAGTTGAAATTATTAAACAAAACTTGATCAAGGGCGGTGCTAATGCCTACGGCATTCTCTTCCACACCACTCTTGATATAAAAAAATGAAAATAATGATATCTTGGTGTAGGTACTAGATTCCAGGGTGAAGGGTCTAGGCCTAGGGTCCTCGTTGTGGCCACCTACTAACGCTCTGGCTATGCGCCACCCATAGTATTTTTTTTTTTTTTTTTTTTTTCAAAACTTAATATTTTTATTACACTTGAGAGCAGAAAAAGCGAATCAAACTTTTTCCTCCACCAAATCTGCGATATCTTCGAAATGACTATTTCTATCGAGTCGTAAGATATCTCAAAATGTTGTAAATTTTGTTTTCTACAATTTCATAATTTGATTGTTAAAAAAAACACCTACCAGAAGCCGTAAAATTCAAATTTTCCTACAAGGTGTCAAAAAAGAAGTCGGTCTCAAAGATCCTCGATCGGGTTGAGGTCGGGACTTAGAGAGAGCCAGTCCAAAGTGTCAATATTTTCCTCACCCAAGAACTCCCGATCACAGTTAGCCGCATGTGGGCGGCATTGTCGTGCATGAGGAGGAACTGGTCGCCCATACTTTGAGCGAGAGGAACCACATGGGTCTGCAGGATGTTATCAATGTATCTCTGACTGTTCAGGCCACCTCCCGCACCGCATGTGTTGAAAACCAATTCAGTCTTTCTTTCAGTTGAAATCCTACCCCGCACCATACAGAAACCACCGCCGAAACTGACAGTTTCTGTGATGAACTACTCAGCATACCTTTCTCCCGCTCTTTTATAGACTCCTTTTCTTCTGTCATTACCAAACAAACACACCCGGCATTCATCAGTGAAGAGAACAGAGCGACATTGCTGGGGTATCCAATCCACGTGTTCTATGGCGAATCTGAGTCTCCTTTCCCTGCTCTCTGGAGAGTTTGGGTCCATTTGAAGCTCTCTTTGGTTGAATTCCAGCTTCTTGAAGTCCTGCAGACCCATGTGGTTCCTTTCGCTCAAAGTATGGGCGACCAGTTCCTCCTCATGCACGACAATGCCCGCCCACATGCGGCTAACTGTGTTCGGGACTTCTTGGGTGAGGAGAATATTGACACTTTGGACTGGCCCTCTTCTAGTCTCGACCTCAACCCAATCGAGGATCTTTGAGACCGACTCAAACGAAGTGTAATACCGGCTTCCCAAACTGTAACAGAGTTCAAGATCGCCCTCACCGAAGAATGGGAGAGGTTGCCCAAAGATATTGTGGTTATTTTGATCCAGTCAATGCCAAATCGAATGAATGCTGTGATTAGAGCTTGGGGAGACAACACAAAATACTGATTCACTATTGTTACGAATGAATCTTGTTGATTTCTCATGTTATAACTTCTTTTGTTAAACATAAAAAAAAATCATGTTTTTCTTCTTTTTTGACACCCTGTAGTAAAATTTAATTTTGACGGCTTCTGGTAGGTTTTTTTAACAATCAAATTATAGATAACAAAATTTACAACATTTTGAGATATCTTACGACTCGATAGAAATAGTAACTTCGAAGATATAGCAGATTTGGTGGAGGAAAAAGTTTGATTCGCTTTTTCTACTCTCAAGTGTATAAAAAATGTTATATTAATGTTATAAATGTGATATTAATGTCATATTAATGTTATATTAATGTTATAAATGTTATAAAAATGTTATATAATATTATATTTATTATATTTTTCATTTGAACCCTATTATCTGTCTTATTTCAGATCGTTTGACTTCACCAACACTCGGATCGACGTGGCACTGAGAATGTATCTGGAGACATTCCGTCTACCAGGGGAGTCTCCGCTCATATCTCTGCTCATGGAACAGTTTGCAGACCACTGGCATGTAAGTGTCCACTAGATACAGGGTATTTCCGACCTCCGTGGCTCAGTAGTTAAGATTCAAACCGACGGATCCCTACGCTACCTGGATTACCAGACCAGCGCGTTAACCACTTGACTACCAGTGCACGTTTACCTAATCATTTTTCTAAATAAAAAAAAATCGGAGCAAAAAAATATTTTCTTTTACAAAAACGAACACAATACTTCCGATTTCTAATAATAGAAATTTCTCGGAAGTAGCTATATATGTATTCTACAACCCCCTCAGCGTTAATCACATAGATATTAATAAAAAGTTTAATTTATAACAAAACAAAAAAAAACCACTTGACTATTAGTGCACTTGCTGTTGTTAGGTTAGGTGGTAGAAATGAGGGTTAGGTGGTAGAAAATGCTTTGAGCATTAACCTCGCCCGGTGGTAACCTTAATCCACTAAAGAGTGTTTTTATTATTATTATTTAGAAGTACCTCAGGTGTTTCTAAATAATAATGATAATAACAATCTTTAGTGGATTAAGGTTACCATCAGGCGAAGTTAATGTTATTATTGTTATTATATAATTTTTTATTATTAATGCTTTTTCTTTGTGTTATTATGTCACAATTTTAGTGGGTAGCGCAGAATCATAGGACTTTACCACTTTAATTTACAATATCTTGTATTATTTTTTTGCCTAAGATTCTGCCACTGGTCGCTGCTTCACATTAAAGCAGCTACTCATTTTTCCTCACGAGGTATGAGTGGACCCCGAACATCCAAGTACAGAGCAGAAAAAATCCTCCCCCGCTGGGAATCGAACCCAGGTCACCATGTGTGCAATGCCTAGCGCGCTAACTCGCTCTGCCACAGTGACTACTTATTATTGTTATTATTATTGTTTCAGAAAAGCAACGACTGCCCGTTCGCCAACTCGGACGCGGCGTTCACCCTGGTCTACGCGATCATCATGCTGAACGTGGACCAGCACAACCACAACGTGAAGCGGCAGAACAACCCCATGACGGTGCAGAGCTTCAAGAAGAACCTGGCGGGGGTGAATGGGGGCGCGGACTTTGACCCCGCCCTGCTCGAGGACATCTACAAGACAATCAAGTGAGTCTAGTAGATAGGATATCTACAAGACAATCAAGTGAGTTTTCTGCTGTCGAAGGTGTGAAGACCCCCCAAAAGGTTTAACACCAGGATCTATGATCAAGTCTGCTGGTGTTGCTCTGTTCACAATGTGTGGAAGATATTAGTTGACTTAATTGTCCACCGTATTCTCTCCCGTCGCCATTCTCCTTGGTGGTCCCGTCATTAATCTGATTAGAGAACACTTTGAAAAGGTTCCAACCGGCAACTTTTGTACATTGTTAACTGTGCCAACAGGCCTGAGAGGGGGTATTTCTCTCTGTTTTACTGGCAGCCCTTAGTGGCCTTTTACGCTAGGCAAGGGCGGAATTCCGTGCTATGTAAATTTAAAATAATCTACCGCTGATACTCCAGTAATTTTAAAATAATCTACCGCTGATACTCCAGTAAATTTCAAATAATCTACCGCTGATACTCCAGTAAATTTCAAATAATCTACCGCTGATACTCCAGTAAATTTCAAATAATCTACCGCTGATACTCCAGTAAATTTCATATAATCTACCGCTGATACTCCAGTAAATTTCAAATAATCTACCGCTGATACTCCAGTAAATTTCAAACAATCTACCGCTGATACTCCAGTAAATTTCATATAATCTACCGCTGATACTTCAGTAAATTTCAAACAATCTACCGCTGATACTCCAGTAAATTTCATATAATCTACCGCTGATACTCCAGTAAATTTCAAATAATCTACCGCTGATACTTCAGTAAATTTCAAACAATCTACCGCTGATACTCCAGTAAATTTCAAATAATCTACCGCTTATACTCCAGTAAATTTCAAACAATCTACCGCTGATACTCCAGTAAATTTCAAACAATCTACCGCTGATACTCCAGTAAATTTCAAACAATCTATCGCTGATACTCCAGTAAATTTCATATAATCTATCGCTCCCCAGGGAAGACGAGATCGTCATGCCGGCGGAGCACACAGGCCGGGTGAGGGACAACTACCTGTGGAAGGTCCTGCTCAGACGCAGCTGCAACAAGGAGGGGCTCTACATCACCGCCCCTGGTGGCAGCCACAACAACTACAATCACGACCTCTTCTCCGTCATCTTCAAGCCCACCGTGGCGGCGCTCAGCTACGTGTTTGATAAGACCAGCGATTCCGCCGTGTGTACCAAGGCGATGACTGGGTTCAGGTAAGTCAGATATCTTTTTTTTTTTAATGAATATTTATTTAAAGAGAGGTCTGTAACATTCAGAGTCCTTGCCCATTTGTCAGATATCTTATATTAATAAATGATTCGTTTGTGTGTCCTTCTCTCGAGTATTACAAGTCGGATTAAGCTGAAATTTTCCATTGTTACCAACAACAGGCTCATTGGGTATAAGCTATCCCAACGGTTATCCCACAGTCCATTTTTTTTTTAAAGTTGAGCTTTTTTAATCTGGCTATCACAATGGATCGAGATAATTAATGAAGTTCATCATTTTTTTAATGTCAAGTCACTGAAGTTGTTTTTGACCTTATTCAAGGTCGTTTCATTTCAAGGTCATTCTAGTTCAAGGTCGTTCCATTTCAAGGTCATTCTAATGCAAGGTCTTCATATTTTTCGGTCAGTCTAAACTTAGAGACCAAAAGAATTGTAATTTTGATAATTTAATAATTTTCTGTTGATATTTTGTTAATCATTTTGTTATTTTATTGTACTTAGTTTTCTGCACCGACCTCAGTAGCTTGATCGATAAGGCGGACTTGTAACCTTAAGGTTGGTGGTTCAAGTCCCGGTTTCAGCGTCGTTTTAGTAATGCGAGTTTGAGTAGTTGTGATTCACGAAAGTGATTAAAAGAAATATGATAACTTACTTAGTTTTCTGTTGGTAATTTGTTTTCAGGAAATGTGCTATGATATCAGCGTACTATGGGATGAGCAATGAGTTTGACTTTCTGACTCAGACACTCTGCAAATTCTCGACACTACTCAACGTTCCAGAGGTGAGTTTTCACTAAATGTCAATTTACGTTTATTTGATGTAAATATTTTAAAAATATATAAATATTTATTTATTTATCGTATGGCTTTATTACACATCTCAAAGTTGTTTTAGAGGACCCATCCTAAGCCATTTTTATTTGGCTTCTAATGTGAAGAGTTATCCTCCCATTTGGGATTTTGACCACATAATACGTCTTGGACTTACTGCTGGAATAATGGGACTCATTAGTCCTAGTCGGCCAATATAAATGAGGCGATATTACCTTTATTATGTATGTTGGTTGTACAGGTCGTATACTTTCGCATTTACAATAGAATTTTTCTCCCCTACAGACCCTTGAAAACCAGATCGCAATGTTTGGCTGCAACCCCAAGGCGCGAATCTCCACAAAGACCGTGTTCGACTGGGCTCACCGCCACGGGGACATACTCAGAGAAGGTGAGGATTTTTTTGTTTGTTTTAATAAGATTTTAAAAAAATACCTTGTGTTTAATCGGGGTTTAACGTCGCGCTTTCCACTGCATGATAATATCACGACGCCTACTGGGGTATCATCCTCCGTTTGCTGGAACTTAACAAACCAACTACTGAAATTAACCTCAGACAGCCTGATTACGGTAGCATTAATTTAAATGGTCACCCATCCAAGACATACCCTTGCTGGACGTTGCCTAACTTCAGTGACAGAACGATAACTGTTGTATACAACGTGTCATCGACGCTAGCTTGTACAAATCTTCTGCCCTTGATACTTATTACCATTCTCTTCTGTTGCCCAGGCTGGAAGCCCATGCTGGCATGCATCCTGCAGCTGTACAAGTGGAAGCTATTGGCTACTGCCGAACATACTTATTACTATTCTCTTACCTTCCTCAGGCTGGAAGCCCATGCTGGCATGCGTCCTGCATCTGGAAATTGTTCCAGCCAACCTTCATCAGACTGTTGATCTGGAAATGTGAACCTCGCATGTTCTTTACTTGAAACGTTCCCTTTTAGTTATAATTCTCACTATTCTCTTCTGTTGCCCAGGCTGGAAGCCCATGCTGGCATGCGTCCTGCATCTGGAAATTGTTCCATCCACACCTCATCAGACTCTGTTGATCTGGAAATGTGAACCTCACACATGTTCTCTACTTGAAACGTTCTCTTTTTGTTATATATTCTCACTACTCTCTTCTGTTCCCCAGGCTGGAAGCCCATGCTGGCATGCATCCTGCAGCTGTACAAGTGGAAGCTACTGCCCAAGATACTTATTACTATTCTCTTCTTTTCCCCAGGCTGGAAGCCAATGCTGGCATGCATCCTGCATCTGGACATTGTTCCAGCCACCCCTTATCAGACTCTATTGATCTGGAAATGTAAACCTCACATGCTCTCTACTTGAAACGTTCTCTTTTTGTTATTATTCTCACTACTCTCTTCTGTTGCTCAGGTTGGAAGCACATGCTAGCATGTATCCTGCAGCTGTACAAGTGGAAGCTACTGCCCAAGATTCTTATTACTATTCTCTTATTTTCCTAGGCTTGTTCCAGCCACCCCTCATCAGACTCTAATGATCTGGAAATGATCTTTCTTTGTTATAATTCTCACTCTTCTCTTCTGTTGCCCAGGCTGGAAGCCCATGCTGGCATGCATCCTGCAGCTGTACAAGTGGAAGCTACTGCCCAAGATACTTATTACCATTCTCTTGTGTTCCCCAGGCTGGAAGCCCATGCTGGCATGTATCCTGCAGCTGTCCAAGTGGAAGCTACTGCCCAAGATGTTTATTTCTATTCTCTTATCTTCCCCAGGCTTGAAGCCCATGCTGGCATGCATCCTGCATCTAGAAATTGTTCCAGCCACCCCTCATCAGACTCTGTTGATCTGGAAATGTAAACCTCTCATGTTCTTTACTTGAAACGTTCTCTTTTTGTTATTATTCTCACTATTTTGTCTCATTATTATAATAAAGGGTGACTGTATGGACCCTAATTTTGGTCCACTGCCAAATTATAAAAATAAAAAAAAATCTCAGTATTCTCTTCTGTTCCCCAGGCTGGAAGCCCATGCTGGCATGTATCCTGCATCTTAAAATTGTTCCAGCCACCCCTCATCAGACTCTAACGATCTGGAAATGATCTTTCTTTGTTATAATTCTCACTCTTCTCTTGTGTTGCCCAGGCTGGAAGCCCATGCTGGCATGCATCCTGCAGCTGTACAAGTGGAAGCTACTGCCCAAGATTCTGGTGGAGGCGGAAGACTTCCTGGAGCTGAGCGGCAAGATCTCTCTGCTGAGGGAGGACACCTCCATCAGCACCAAGACCGACAAGGGCTTCTTCAGCACGTTCTACAACAGTCTCTCGCTCATAGCGTTCGCTGCAGGTGCGTTAAAGTTATCATATTTGTATTAATCACTTTTGTGATATCACAACTACTCAAACTCGCTTTACTAAATCTACGCTGAAACCGGGACTTGAACCACCGACCTCCAGGTTACAAGTCCGCTGCCTTATCGATCAAGCTACTGAGGTCGGTCTTGCAGGTGCGTTACAAGGTTTCTTTCTGGGTTGAACGTCTCTCAACTGCATTTATGTAGTTTTTTTTTTACGTCTTTTTCAACTGCATTTATGTAGTTTTTTTACGTCTTTCTCAACTGCATTTATGTAGTTTTTTTACGTCTTTTTCAACTGCATTTTTGTAGTTTTTTTTACGTCTTTCTCAACTGCATTTATGTAGTTTTTTTACGTCTTTCTCAACTGCATTTTTGTAGTTTTTTTACGTCTTTCTCAACTGCATTGATGTAGTTTTTTTTTACGTCTTTTTCAACTGCATTTTTGTAGTTTATTTTACAAATTAACGGGGTTTCCCCATGTTTATTGTGTATATAATTCTAAAATACACCTCCATCAGCACCAAGACAGACAAGGGCTTCTTCAGCACGTTCTACAACAGTCTCTCGCTCATAGCGTTTGCTGCAGGTGCGTTACAAGCGTTTCTTTAGTTTAAAAAAGTACCTACTCAGAAACAATTTAGAAGTAAAATTATCAAATAAAATTCAGGTCGATCCATTTAAAAATCGAAAGTTGACACCTCAATTTCTGACTTTTAAACCACCCTGTATAAAAAAATTCATGAATGAAACCGCATAATTAGGTCATGTACTCTTGTATTATTTATTTTTCAAAAACTCTTTCAGGGGACGAGTAATTTGAGGTGTCCAACTTTGGTGGGACATATTAAATCTAGTTAAGGATTATTTTAATTAATTTTTATAGTTCATACTCGCGGTTTTGTATAAATGAATGCGATATCCGTAAATGAAAAAAAAAAAAATAAAAAAAAAATACTAAACAAATAAAATCAATGGATTGTTTTACCTACTCCAGATCAACCCCTGCAGAGGGAGCCCACCTCCGAGGAGCAGAAGCTGATAGAGCAGGCGCACAAGACCATCATGGAGTGTCCCCTCGAGGTGCTGATCACAGAGTCCAAGTTCTTCCGGCTGGATTCCCTGCAGGAGTTTGTGAAGGTAAATTTATTATTATTATACAATGCTTTATTAACATTGTTAAAGCCATTAACATTAACCAGTAGAATGTGTAATCTAGATAAGATGTCGATAACTTCATGTGTAAAAAAAAAAAAAAAAAAAAAAAATGTACAATGCTCAAATGTTTTATATCTGCTCTTTTTCTGTAATTTATTCTTGTATACTTAAACTGTAATTATTGTATACCTAAATTGTATTTTGAAAAAATAAATAAAGCTGTAGCTCTTGCTACGATACATTTGTTAATAATAAATGCTTTATTAGATATAAATGGACATTATGTATTTACAAATAATTATTTAAAAAAGGAAATAAATGGAAACAATATATACAATAAAAATGAAAAAGAATAGAAAATATATAAAAACATATGTCCTAACTAAAGTGTGGGGTTATTGCCTATGGCAATCTCTTCCACCCAACCCTAATCTATTTATGGTACGAGGGGCGTCTCAAAAGTAAGGTTCCCTACCCTATAAACAATTCCCAATTTTTTTTCTCTACATATTACTTCCGAGAAATTTCTAATTTTAGAAATCGGATAATACAGGTCAGATAATTATCTAAAAAACAAGTCAGATAATAATGGCTAACTAACAAAATTTAGTTTAAAAAATAATTATGCTACTCTGTTGACTACCACTCCAATCTCTGTTCTCATCCATCCCAGAATTCGACCATCATCACAATTCGTCCGAAATTCTTGCCCTCAAGATTTTTATAAATGTATTCATTTGTGGTACAACATACAACAACACATATCAGTATAAACAGTATAATAAACAGAAGAGTGAGATGTTGTATTAGATGTACATGAATATCAGAAAATACCTGGACAGCTGTTTCGAGCTTATTTGCTCTCATCATATAACCACAAAATGCTCATTTGTTTTCAGGCTCTGGTAGCCGCTAGCTATGGTCCGGAAGGCCAGGTCACGCTGGAAACTACGTTCAACGAGGACACTACTGTGTTCTTCCTGGAGCTCTTGCTAAAGGTACGTAGGAGCTGCTAAAGGTACGTTTTATTTTTATAAAACCTCTTTTATATAAATAAAAGGGAAAAGATATTTTCAATAGATGTTCAGTGGCAGAGAATGCCTAAGGCATTAACTTCGCCCCGGATTACAAGACAACTGTAAATTTAATTTTGTTGTTGTTGTTAATATTGTTATTTTTTTTATCTCTGTTAATAATTTATTGTTGATTCTTTTGTATAAAAAAGTAAAATGTAAATAAATAAATAGATGGGAGGTAGAGATTGCCGCAGGCAATAACCGCGCCCTTTAGTTAGGACATTAGTATTCTTTTCTTCTTTGTCATTAATTCATTTTTCAATCCATTTTATTATTTATTCTTAATTTTATACTGTAAACATTTTACATTATTTTGTACTCCTAACAAAGATTTATATAATAATATTAGTATTAATAGTAATAATTAAATTATTATATTGTTCATCAGAGAACATTTTGATTTTTTTCTGCTATTTCATTTCCATTAGGTGGTGATTCAGAACAGGGACCGAGCCTCCCCCCTGTGGGTGGGTGTGAGAGACCACCTCTACACGCTCCTCATGCGAGGAGCCGCCACTGACCAACACTTCCTGGTGGAGAGAACCATTGTGGGTGTGCTGCGTCTGGCGATCCGACTAATGAGTCGCGAGGAGATGAGTCCTGTGGTAAGTGAGTTAGGAAACTATGGAACATAACATTTCCTCGCAAAACTTAATAAAAATATCGCCTTTTTTTACCGCCCGATTAGGAGTAAGTCCCAGTATTCGAGCCCAACGCCTATTATTATGAGGTCAAAATCCCAAATGGGGGCATAACTTGTCATGTCCCGGCTGGGTTTCGAATCCGTGACCTCTGGAATCTCTGGATTCACAGAGTGCCGCCTTTATCACTGAGCTATAGGGACAAATAGTCACAAAAGTAGTCTGGCTGGGGGACATTAAACAGGGAGAAGACCAGTGTCTCGCTAGAGGACTATAAACAGAGAACAGACTAGCCAACCCTTACAAGCTAGGCTAGCTTGCAGTTTCCTAAGGGTTTAATGGCTTATAAAGAAAAGTCTATGTCCTCATGATGGTTGATCGCACATAGAAATATGTGGTTCAGGACGATCCAACTTTGAAATAAAGTTGGCTGGAGACCATCACTCACCCCTCCAGCTGTAGCCAAGCTGTGGCTACAACAACAATAACAACATAGTCACAAAAGTGAGTCACAAAATAAAACACCTTTCCCTCGCCGCCCCAGGTTCTGCAATCTCTGCGCATGCTTCTGCGCCTGAAGTACTCAAACCTAGCCCGCGCCGCCCGCCACATCGCCTACGGCCTGCACGAGCTACTCAAGTCCAGCGCCGCCAACATCCACGCCTGCGCAGACTGGGAGCTGGTGTTCACGCTGCTGGAGTGTGTGGGGGCGGGGCGACCCATGCCACGCCTCGTGGGAACCACGCCTTCCTGCCACGAGACAGGTGAGTCCCGTGTTGAGTGAGTTAGTGAACTAATGTGGTGAGTGAGTTAGTGAACTAATGGGGTGAGTGAGTTAGTGAACGAAAAATAATAACACTCTTTAATGGAAGGTAACCACCAGGCGAGGTTAATGCTCAAAGCTTTTTCTACCACCTAACCCGCAGAGTCTTATTATTATGTGGTCACAAATGCAAATGAATGAGGAAAAATTCATGCACTAGATGGGATTCGAACCAACGGATCCCTACGCTACCTGGATTACCAGTCTAGCAGCGCGTTAACCATTTGACTACCAGTAATCTACTGAGGTGAGTGAGTTAGTGAACTAAAGTTTTTTAAAAGTCAATATATTTGTGTTAATCGAGATGTGATGTCACAGTTACTCAATCTCGTTTTCTGAAATTGGGACTCGAACTACCGACTTCCAGGTTACGAGTCCACCGCCTTATCGATTGAGCTACTGAAGTCGGTAGCTCGAGTATTGATACAGTCGAACTTGGATTTAAGAGAACTGAAGCGACTGCAATTTGTTTTCTTATATCCAGGTTTCTCTTATTACGAGGTTCCTTTCCCTTTAAAAGAAGTAAATTAGACCTGGAAATTATTCTCCTATATCGAGGATTTTCGTATATCCACGATTTTTGTATTATACCCACTATAAAGTTGTGACACATGGACACAGAGCCGACCTCCGTGTCTCAGTGGTTAAGAGTATTGGTCACTGACCCAAAGGTTGCTGGAGCGGAAAATTCTGTCCGAGTTTTTTCGTTTTCGGAATGGCATGCGTTCAAAGGTAAAGTGCCCAAAAGTAATGCGAAAGCGGTTCCGGGGATCAAAAACCTTTAAAAAAGAAAGAAAATAACACAAAAATACAACTTATAAATTAATCATATCATCTGTTAAATTAATCGAACTCTGTCAAAAATCAGTAATACTATCAACTACCAATATCATCCGAAAATGCCTCAATTTGTAGTTCTCAATTATTTACATCTTGTTTTTTTTTATGACAGATGTATATTTATGTAACCTCAATAAAGAGTGAAATATTAATAAATAAATCTCGTTCCCGCACCCAGGTGCCAAGTCAGACGGGGAGGTGACGTCATCAGTGGCGACGGGTGAGGAGGACAGCGGGCTGGGCACTGAGCGCGGGTACACCTCGGACTCGGAGCTCGTGTCCCGGGGCTACGCCACTGGCTGCAAGGCCTCGCCCGAGCTGTCGCCCAACACGGGGAGCAGCTGGATCCTGGTGGGCAGAGAGGGGGAGATACAGCCCGCCTTCACGGGTAAGTACCTTTTATATTTGTTACCTACTGTTTTCCCATTGGGAAAGAGTACTTTTGTTCATTTTGTATATTATTGATGTCAAATACAACATTGCCTATTATTACAAATTACGAATTACAAAGTATCCTGAGACCAAATGTAGGTTGTCACTAGTCTTCTTTTATTTTGTCTTTTCACAAACCTGCTGGAGGTCGGTATTGTTCAAACTCTTCCTCTTTGTTGAAGATGGTACATTTTATGTTTCTTTATTAACCCAGTCTTACTCAACTTGGTCAACACGAGCCCACCGATAGGTATCCCTTTCAAGAAACTGATGAATTTTTTAATAAAAAATTTTTTCTCAGCTTTTGAATAAAAAAAAAAACAATATTTTGACAGTTTTCGAATATAATTCGACCCCGGGACCGAGCTAATCGCGCGTCCAATTCATTTATGTCTATTATTGTAAGAAAATGTAACATTTATTTTTATTTAATACATGACAAGTAAATGGTTCAAATATATGGTTCAAACATGAACGTTTTCAATTCTATTCACAGCAAAGCCAGGCACCGCCGTCAGCACGGCCGAGTTCGTGCTAGACAAGGACCTCTACCCTCACGACCCCTTCGCCCTGGTCAAGTGTTGCGAGTCCCTGGCCTTCCTGGTGAGAGACGCGGCCCATGTGACGCCCTACAACTTCGAGGCCTGCGTCCGGTGTATACGGACCTTTGTCGAAGCCATTCTGGAGACGGGTAAGTGTATACGGGCCTTTACACAAGCACGGGTAAGTGTATACGGACCTTTGTCGAGGCCATTCTGGAGACGGGTAAGTGTGTACGGGCCTTTGTCGAAGCCATTCTGGAGACGGGTAAGTGTATTGTATACGGACCTTTGTCGAAGCCATTCTGGAGACGGGTAAGTGTGTACGGGCCTTTACACAAGCACGGGGAAGTGTATACGGACCTTTGTCGAAGCCATTCTGGAGACGGGTAAGTGTGTACGGACCTTTGTCGAAGACTTTCTGGAGACGGGTAAGTGTGTACGGACCTTTACAGAAGCACGGGTAAGTGTATACGGACCTTTGTCGAGGCCATTCTGGAGACGGGTAAGTGTATACGGGCCTTTGTTGAAGCCATACTGGAGACGGGTAAGTGTATACGGACCTTTGTCGAAGCCATTCTGGAGACGGGTAAGTGTGTACGGACCTTTGTCGAAGACCTTCTGGAGACGGGTAAGTGTGTACGGACCTTTACAGAAGCACGGGTAAGTGTATACGGACCTTTGTCGAGGCCATTCTGGAGACGGGTAAGTGTATACGGGCCTTTGTTGAAGCCATACTGGAGACGGGTAAGTGTATACGGACCTTTGTCGAAGCCATTCTGGAGACGGGTAAGTGTATACGGACCTTTGTCGAAGCCATACTGGAGACGGGTAAGTGTGTACGGGCCTTTACACAAGCACGGGTAAGTGTATACGGACCTTTGTCGAAGCCATTCTGGAGACGGGTAAGTGTGTACGGACCTTTGTCGAAGCCATTATGGAGACGGGTAAGTGTATACGGGCCTTTGTTGAAGCCATACTGGAGACGGGTAAGTGTATACGGACCTTTGTCGAAGCCATTCTGGAGACGGGTAAGTGTGTACGGAGCTTTGTCGAAGCCATTCTGGTAAGTGTGTACAGATTTTTGTCGAAGCCATTCTGGAGACGGGTAAGTGTGTACGGGTAGACTGGTTTTATCTCATAGGGGTAAGAAAAAAAATGTCAGAATTTTTTACAACGCTCAGGCAGAAATGAGTTCGGCTTTTGCAGAAATTGAGATAGACAAAATTTCAAGGCAATCAGAGTACGTTAACAGGACCCGCTCTGGCCTCAAAGTTTGGAAATTTGCCAAATTTTCGAGGTTGAGCTGACATTTTCGGCCATAACTCGAGAACGAAAAATCATACGACCTTTAAAGATATATCAAATGAAAGACCATTTTGTTGGCTTTACTTTGTTGTATAATACTAGTTCCCGAAATTTTAATGGTTACTGACTAAATTAAGAATACGTAGTCGAAAACGGGCCAGGTACCCAAAGTAGAGCATCTAAGGCATGATAGGATAATGGGTGAAAATACTTATGATTTATAAAACTTATACATATAAATGTTAGAAGATTAGTTTTGAATGATTTTTTGACACATTATTAAGCTATAAATACCCGTTTTTACCTACTTGATAGTTCCTGACAGGTTAAGGCATGGCCAGAAAAACAAAATAATAATACAAACATATTACGTCAAAGTTATTCTCATTTTTTTTATTGTAGAACTACAAATATCTAAAATTAAAAGTACAAATCGGTATTATTTCGTCAAAAAAATACAAATTAAGCAGTAAAACTTAACTTAGTTAGTTGGGAGAGGGGTAGAGAGGGAACTTTTTGAAGAATCAGGATAGAGTCTCCTACATTTACCCACAACTTGTCGGACAAACTGTTTCTGACATTCCTCTCTAGTTAGTAAGTCGCTGAAGTCACTCCTCAACTTAACGCCTCTCTTGGCTGTGTCGTTTACAACTTTAAGGGATTGTACAATTTTAAGTCCTTTCTGATACTGAGGCTCACCATGCCAAATTTAGGGGTCTACCCTCAAAAAGTCATTTTTTATGACAAATCGACTGAAGAAAAGAAATGTTACGTGAGTAATGAACTCTTTAAGGCCCCTCTCACATAAGCTGGTATGTCTTGTATTCGTACTGTAATGTTGACATTTTTTGTCCCCTCTGTATCATCAGAAGAACTGAAAAGCTTTGCAGCCGTTCCAGACTTTTCATCATGTGACAAAGTTGGATCGAAAAATCCCAAGCCAACAGTTTCAGGCATTCAAGTACCACAGGTTTTAGCCAAGAAACAGGAGCTACTGTAGACGCTTGTGGTCTGTGCTGTAACCTGCCCATCCCGTCGTATGCCTCCCCTCTGATGGGCGAGAAGTGACACAATACTTCCCATTTAGGCGCTGGGTCAACACGAGCGCACCGGAAGGTATCCCGTACAAACAATTGTAACCAAATTAAGAATACAAATTTTTGTCGGCACGGAGGATCGAAGCGGTGCTTAACCACTGAGGTAATCGCGTTCTCATATAAATTATCTGGATGAGGTTCAGTTCTACTACCCATTTTACAGTCAAAGACGCTTCTCAAGACAACTTCTAGAATGTTGTGCCGATATGCTAAGAAGAGCAAGTCCCGCTCTAACATTTTTTCTAATAATGTGCAGGGTCTTTTTACTCTAAACCTGTGTTTGATGCTGTCGCGGTCGTATCAAAACACATAGTTCAGAGAAAGCACTAAATCAAGTTGTCTATCACCTGTGGTACTTGAATGTCGAAATTGTTGGCTTGGGATTTTTCGATCCAACTTTGTCACATGATGAAAAGTCTGGAATGGCTGCAAAGCTTTTCAGTTCATCTGATGATACAGAGGGGACAAAAAATGTCAATATTACAGTAAGAATAAAAGACATACCAGCTTATGTGAGAGGGGACCTTAAAGAGTTCATTACTCACGGAACTTTTCTTTTCTTTAGTCGATTTGTCATAGAAACTGACTTTTTGACGGGAGACCTCTAAATTTGGCATGGTGAGCCTCAGTATCGGAAAGGACTTAAAATTGTACAATCCCTTTAAGTAGTAAACGACACAGCCAAGAGAGGCGTTAAGTTGAGGAGTGACTTCAGCGACTTACTAACTAGAGAGGAATGTCAGAAACAGTTTGTCCGACAAGTTGTGAGTAAATGTAGGAGACTCTATCCTGATTCTTCAAAAAGTTCCTTCTCTATTCCTCTCCCAACTAACTAAGTTAAGTTTTACTGCTTAATTTGTATTTTTTTGACGAAATATTACCTATTGGTACTTTTAATTTTAGATATTTGTAGTTCTACAATAAAAAAAATGAGAATAACTTTGACGTAATATGTTTGTATTATTATTTTGCTTTTCTGGCCATGCCTTAACCTGTCAGGAACTATCAAGTAGGTAAAAACGGGTATTTATAGCTTAATAATGTGTCAAAAAATCATTCAAAACTAATCTTCTAACATTTATATGTATAAGTTTTATAAATCATAAGTATTTTCACCCATTATCCTATCATGCCTTAGATGCTCTACTTTGGGTACCTGGCCCGTTTTCGACTACGTATTCTTAATTTAGTCAGTAACCATTAAAATTTCGGGAACTAGTATTATACAACAAATTAAAGCCAACAAAATGGTATTTCATTTGATATATCTTTAAAGGTCGTATGATTTTTCGTTCTCGAGTTATGGCCGAAAATGTCAGCTCAACCTCGAAAATTTGGCAAATTTCCAAACTTTGAGGCCAGAGCGGGTCCTGTTAACGTACTCTGATTGCCTTGAAATTTTGTCTATCTCAATTTCTGCAAAAGCCGAACTCATTTCTGCCTGAGCGTTGTAAAAATTCCGATATTGATTTTTTAAAACCAGTCTAGTGTACGGGCCTTTGTCGAAGCCATTCTGGAGACGGGTAAGTGTGTACGGGCCTTTGTCGAAGCCATTCTGGCGACGGGTAAGTGTATATGGACCTTTGTCGAAGCCATTCTGGAGACGGGTAAGTGTGTACGGACCTTTGTCGAAGCCATTCTGGAGACGGGTAAGTGTGTACGAACCTTTGTCGAAGCCATTCTGGAGACGGGTAAGTGTGTATGGGCCTTTGTCGAAGCCATTCTGGCGACGGGTAAGTGTATACGGACCTTTGTCGAAGCCATTCTGGAGACGGGTAAGTGTGTACGGACCTTTGTCGAAGCCATTCTGGAGACGGGTGAGTGTATACGGGCCTTTACACAAGCACGGGTAAGTGTATACGGACCTTTGTCGAAGCCATTCTGGAGACGGGTAAGTGTATACCTGTATACGGACCTTTGTCGAAGCCATTCTGGAGACGGGTAAGTGTGTACGGACCTTTACACAAGCACGGGTAAGTGTGTACGGACCTTTGTCGAAGCCACTCTGGAGACGGGTAAGTGTATTGTATACGGACCTTTGTCGAAGCCATTCTGGAGACGGGTAAGTGTGTACGGACCTTTACACAAGCTCGGGTAAGTGTGTACGGACCTTTGTCGAAGCCATTCTGGAGACGGGTAAGTGTATACGGGCCTTTACACAAGCAAGGGAAGAGTATACGGACCTTTGTCGAAGCCATTCTGGAGACGGGTAAGTGTGTACGGGCCTTTACACAAGCACAGGTAAGTGTATACGGACCTTTGTCGAAGCCATTCTGGAGACGGGTAAGTGTGTACGGGCCTTTACACAAGCACAAGTAAGTGTATACGGACCTTTGTCGAAGCCATACTGGAGACGGGTGAGTGTATACGGGCCTTTACACAAGCACGGGTAAGTGTGTACGGATCTTTGTCGAAGCCATTCTGGAGACAGGTGAGTGTATACGGATTTTTGTCGAAGCCATTCTTGAGACGGGTAAGTGTATACGGACCTTTGTCGAAGCCATTCTGGAGACGGGTAAGTGAGTGCGAAGCTTTGTCGAAGCCATTATGGAGACGGGTAAGTGTGTCATTATTTCACTTGCGAACCACCCTGTATACATTTTTTTGCTACGAATTGAAAGTGCGTGTTTTCATTACACAAACACTACGTATTCTTGCTGTCGAAAAAATGAAACGAAATCGAGTTATCCGAGATTTAGAAGAAAAAAAATGGTCAAAAAAAAAACACCCTGTATGCAATATTTTACTATTAAAAAGTACTCAGAAACCATTTAATCAAATAAAATTCAGGTTGATCCATTTAAAAATCGAAAGTTGACACCTCAATTTCTGACTTTTGAACCACCCTGTATAAAAAAAATTTCATGACTGAAATTGCATAACTAGGACATGTACCGTAGGATTTTTTATTTTTCAAAAACTCTTTCAGTTCCCGAGTTATTTCAGGTGTCCAACTTTGGTGGAACACCTCAAATTACTCGGCCCCCGAAAGAGTTTTTTAAAAATAAAATATTTAATAATAATATTATGTACCCTACACAGAAAAGAAAAAGAAGAAGAAAAATGGGAGGAAAAATTATGTGGCACTGCAAAATAATAGCATGTAGTAATTGTTTTTTTTTTTTTTTAATTATGTAATTTTAGAATTATTGTGTAACTAACTTGCATCCCAACCTCTATTGTAAACTCTTATTGAGAAATACAATTATATTATTATTCTATTCTATGTACCCTACACATTCCAGGCGAGAAGAGGAAGCCGGGGACACGCGCGGCTCGTGACAAGCCGCGCAGGAAGCTCACGCGCAAGCGCAGCACCACGGAGGAGAGAGCCAAGAGTCCCACCCGCGCCTCCAGTCCATACGATGCTGACGAGAGTGATGACGAGGAGCTGCCCAGTGTCTACCCACGCGTGTATATCCAGGTAACACACGCACACATGTCTACCTGCGCGTGTATATACAGGTAACACACGGTAACCATCACTCCCCCTGAGCTGTAGGCAAGCTGGTTACATCACTCCCCCCAGCTGTAGCCAAACTGGTTACATCACTCCCCTCAAATTTAGCCAAGCTAATTACATCACTCCCCCCAGATTTAGCCATGCTGGTGGGTACATCACTCCTCCCAGATGTAGCCAAGCTGGTTACATCACTGCACATCCTACACACCAGATCTACCCCAATCATCATTAACACCACTTTAAATACTATTTTTAATATTTTCATAAAAATTGATGAATTTTTTTAAATTTTTGTTTATATTTATTGTTCTTTCATTTTGTTGTTTTTGATAAAATGTTTGTTGATTTACAAAAATACAAATAAGTACCTTAAAAAAAACCACCTTCATTTCCCCCACAGTTACTGGACCTCATGCACACCCTGCACATACGCACCGCGCAGATCTACCGCTGGTGGGCGGATGAGAACCCAGAGACAGAGGTGGGGTCCCTGTGGTCCCAGGGCTGGTGTCCGCTGCTCCAGGGCATAGCTAGGCTCTGCTGCGACACCAGGAAAGAGGTAATTAATTAATTCCGTGTCCGTGAGATAGGTATTGATACCTAAATCACGGTGGTGAGAGGACTAAATGGACGCCCAGATCCAATGTCGAGGCTCCTTTCATGTCCATATATCTCCTTACCTCCCATATATCTCCTTACCAAGAGGTAAGGAGATATGTTAGAGCACACGAATAGCTCAGTGGTTAAGCGCTCGCTTGCCATGCGGTAGGTCCCGGGTTCGAACACCCGCGCTGACAAAAATTTGTATTCAAATTTTGGTTACTGTTGTTTTTAAGGAGGGATACCTTCCGGTGCGCTCGTGTTGACCCAGCACTATAGTGTTGTTATTACCGTGGTACCAGCCAAATACATAACTCAAAACAAGTTATCATATTTACATACAAAAAATGTTGATCTACCTAGGATTTTTTGCATAGTTAACAAGGTTCCACTGATGTAATTATGCGGCACATATTCAAAATCGTTAATTTTAATAAAAGATAAGCTAAATAACAGTTTACAGACCATAAGCACCTACAGTAGTTGCTGTTTCATGTCTACGAAATAAAATGAGCCTGTGAGACACTCATCTTTTTAAAAAAATGCTACTTACTGTCGTATTCAGTTGGGTGGAAGAGCTCAAAGTGTAAAAATCCTGCCGTTAAATCCATTAAAAAATAAAATAAAATCAACTGACCACAGTAGCTTCATCGATTTTGTGGCGAACTTGTAACCTGGAGGTCGGTAGTTCTAGTCCCAAGTTCAGCAAAGATTATTAAAACTAGTTTGAGTAGTTGTGATATCACGAAAGTGGTGAACACAAACTTTTCTTAACTTACTGTCGTTTCCTGCGAAAGCGTCTACTTCATTGTTTCCTTTTTTCTTTTTTTCACCTTAGTTTTTTGCTAATTTTTTTGTTGTTATTTTTTTTATCCTTGTTTTTTGCTCATCTTTTTTCTTCTCTCTACTCTCAGGTCCGCATGAGTGCTATCACCTATCTGCAACGCGCCCTCCTGGTCCACGACCTACAGACCCTGTCGGGGGACGAATGGGAGTCGTGCTTCCGCAGTGTGCTGTTCCCTCTGCTCGCCAAGCTCCTGGAAGATATAAATGAGAAGACGTGGTGGGCATGGAGGAGACCAGAATGAGGGCCGCTACCTACTCTCCAAGGTAATAATAATAATAATAATAATATCGTCCTATTTATACTGCCCGATTAAGATATTAAAGTCCCATTATTCCAGCAGTAAGCCCAAGACATAATATTATGTGGTAAAAATCCCAAATGGGAGGATAACATATCATGTCCCGGCCGGGTTTTCGAAGCCACGACCTCTGGAATCTTTGGATTCACAGAGTGCCGCCTTTACCTTTGAGCTACCTGGACAGACTGTGTGACAAGGTAAGTGAAAAGAATGAGGGCCGCTACCCTACTCTCCAAGGTAAGTGTCAAGAATGAGGGCCGCTACCCTACTCTCCAAGGTAAGTGAAAAGAATGAGGGCCGCTACCCTACTCTCCAAGGTTAGTGTCAAGAATGAGTGCCGCTACCCTATTCTCCAAGGTAACTGTCAAGAATGAGGGCCGCTATCCTACTCTCAAAGGTAAGTGTCAAGAATGAGTGCCGCTACCCTACTCTCCAAGGTAAGTGTTAAGAATGAGAGCAGCTACCCTACTCTCCAAGGTAAGTGTCAAGAATGAGGGCCGCTACCCTACTCTCCAAGGTAAGTGTCAAGAATGAGGGCCGCTACCCTACTCTCCAAGGTAAGTGTCAAGAACGAGGGCCGCTACCCTACTCTCCAAGGTAAGAATTTTACTTCCGATCATAATATGATCGGAATTATCTTTTTTATTTTTTTAAATTTTAAATTAATTAATGGGAACTACCCATTTTTCACAATTTCCCTATCTTATCCTAATATAAAATAAAACTTAGGCCTAGTAAATTACAACAGTATCTAAAACTAAGGTTAGATAAAGGACCTAAAGGTTGGCTCTACGCATCGGTCCCGCGGGTGGAAACAAGGTCCTAAAGTTTGATTTTTAGTGATGTAGGAGTCTCATGAAGAACATTAATAGTGTAAGGAGGATTTGCTAAGATGTTGCATAATATCATGCATCTATTTAATGGACTATTCTGTGCGATATTAGTCTTACTTGTCATGGTGGTGAAAATATTTTTACTGTGCGTATTTTTTAAGTTAGTACGATTAGTAATTTGAGACTGAATATCAGCACAGTTTATTTCGTTTTTGATGATTTTTATTATTTTTTTGATGAGATATCGAAAGTTTTGTGTTCGTTTTTGGCCTCATGAATTTTGAATGCATGGTACATTTCCCCCACAGGTGTTCCTGCATCACTTGACCCCCCTCCTGGTCCTGCCCACCTTCACACAGCTGTGGCTCCACATCCTGGACCTTATGGATCGCTACATGCATGCTGACGGATCCGACTTGCTAGGGGAAGCCATCCCTGAGAGCCTCAAGAACATTCTGCTGGTCATGGACAGCGCTAAGGTGAGCTAATCATGGGCGCCTTTGGTGACAATAGATCTATCTATCTTTTATTAGATTATAGTGGTGCATGTCAACATCTATGGTCATACACACCACTATTATCTTCATCATTATCATCATAGGGTGGCTTCATCGTGAACGATGACGCCAGACAGTGGAGAAATGACAAGTGGAGACCACTGTCTTTACATGGAGGCTGATAATTGACAACGGCCCCCAGAACCAAGCTAATGCTGGTGTACTCCCTGTTTATAGTCCTCTAGCCAGACTGCTAGTCTACTCACTGTTTATAGTCCCCCAGCCAGACTTAGAGTCTTACACCCGTATTTATGAACAGAAAACGCCGTTTGAGCATGGTCTAAAGCATGATTTCCTTTAATATTATTGGTATCTGAATTTTCAACTTTCAGCCTCCATACCTCCGCCCCTGGTTATGGCAGAAAAATGAAACTTTGTATAATTACCTGTTATGGCCAGTAGATTAATAATATGAAACCCAAAGTATACCTTCTCATTTAAATTTCGAGAGAAATGGCCATTTTTTATCAAAAAATGTCACTTCCGGGGATCAAACCTGAATTTTAACATCACTATCAGATTTGCCATGGGCCTTTTCCTATGTCTAGAAAAAAACAGAATTTCAAAATTCCCAGCCGTTCAAAAGTTACAGGGCCTCCGCTAGGACTTCTGAGACATACTGTATACATACAGGGTGGACCAAAAAAACGTTTACACCCGTTAATGGTAGATTACTGACGACATTTCCAGCCCGGATCTGTAATCCGTTTTTTCGGATTCGCCTTCATAACTGCACAAAGTGATTTTTTGCAACTTTCCGAAAAAGTCCGACTTTGGCTTATTCTTCAGGTCAGTACTTTTTTCCTGTTTAAGATGAGTTAATTCTGAACAATTCTGCAGAAAGCCAACAAAATTTCGATGTTTCTAGTTACACTACTTTGTTTTTTACGGTTTGGTTTGTGATATTTTTTTACACCTGAACAGAAAAAAACACTCGAAAAAACTTTTTTACTAAATAAAACACTCGACATTTGTCCGAACAAATTTTGGCACAGACATGGGCAAGTTTGATAAAAGTTGGCGGCCGCCCCGAGGATGCTAAAAAATAATTTTACGATTTTTTATCACGTGATCTTCTGGGAAAAATTATTAGATGTTTGCCAAAAACTCTTCAAAAATCCCAAGAGTTTTCTGGCTGTAGACTGTGTAAGGGCGTCTTGTATTGTTTACAAAAGTTGTTTACATTGCTTTTTTTGAATACCGCGGTCTCCCATGCCTTCATCAGCCAGTTTAGGAAAATTCAAATGATGATTTTCGTGCTTTACAGATTGTCAGTGGTGTTTGCTAGATGTGCTAGTGCTATGAGTGTTAGTCGGATGACCGAGGTTCAATTCTCGGTGGTCAGTTTTATTTTAATTATCAAAAAAATCTGATGGAATATTTTATTCATACCTGTATCTGACCTGTTATAACACCAACGACTTATGGTTTTTTTGGGGGTAATACCATCTGTAAATTGAGTTATATCAGATACTATTGGTATCACAATACACATAATTATTATTCATGTAAGCCCCTGAGAGACTGCCTTGATAATGTAAGGATGGTTTTTCTTATGCTTCCCTACGAGAGAGAAAAAAAACTAGCGAATTTTCCTAACGAAAATAGAGTTTATGAAGTGAAGCCAGGTAAATATGTAGGTAGGTTCTTCTATCATAAACAATACTAATTAATTAAATAACAAATATTTACCGATTGCCAACTCTTAATAGAAATCTTGAAAAAAAACAAGATAATATTTTGTAAAATTAATAAACTTCTGCAGTCTTTATTATGTTTTATACTATTTTGATATAAACAAAAAGGTATTAAAAACATTTTGTGGTAGTATGTTCAATGAGAAACGATTAGAAGCGCACGATAAGCTCAGTGGTAAGCTAGTCACTTTTTTTTTTTTTTTTTTTTTTTTTTTTTTTGTAATAAGGACAGACGTCGGGAGAAAACGGAGGAAAATCAGCTGAGCTGAGAAGGGAGGACTGATATGTTGCCTCCAGAGTTTGAAGACAACAGCTCAGACCTCCGATACTGAGAACGCCGCAGGCATTCCTCTTGTCATGGACTCGAGGTTCCCTCACCTATCCTACACCTAACGGCCAAACTCTAAAAACCCCCTTTTCCTCACGACGTCCGTCTGCGCTCTGACTCAAAGCGTCTGGGCACCAGATATAATACTTCCAGACGCGTCCCACTTAAAATTTAAAGAAATACCCAACATGTTTTGTAGTTGAGCTAGTCTTTGTAGGCAAGCTAGTCACTTGCCATGCGGAAGATCCCACCCCGGTCCGAACGCCAGAGCCAGCAAAAAATTCATGACTACAAAATAAAAAAGACTGTTGCCATTTTTTATTTAGCCATATTACACACTATGGATTCTCCTCACACAATTTTTTGAAACCAATGGTGACTTTAGTACCTTAGTTCTAACTCAGAACTGTCCTTCTAATACCTTCTACCTTCTTGCCTCTCTCTCTCTCTTTCGCTCTCTGCCTCTCTCTCTCTCTCTCTCTCTCTCTCTCTCTCTCTCTCTCTCTCTCTCTCTCTCTCTCTCTCTCTCTCTCTCTCTCTCTCTCCATTCTCAATTCCCTCAGAGGAACTGTTGGTAATGGCGTCCACCTTTGGATGCAAAAGTTGAACCTCTTCATCATGTTCCGTCGAATGTTGCGGAAGATTCCAGGTTTTTCTGTCAGGTCATCGAATGCCAACAGGATTCTTGCTACCAGATTCTGCTACTCTTGCGTCTCCACTGGTATTTCATAAACTATGTTTTTCACGTGATCCCAAATGTTCCTGTTGGCAGCTCCATATGCTAAATGCATATCTACCATTTCAGCATCCGAATAATAATAATTATGTAACTTGTACTAAAAAAACTCAAGAAGTTTAAAGATAATATTTCATAGAATGCAGAAAAATAAACTTGAAAACTATCATCGAGAAACAAACAATCATTCATATTTTGATTGGCCTTTAATTAATTCCAAGGAAAATAATTATCAGACATAAATAGCTAATTACTCTTTGAGTACAAGACGACCCTACACGGTCAACACTTTTAAGATTTTGAACATCATTTTTTGAGACTTACCTGGTTCGTTTTCCCAGAAGATCACGTGATAAAAAATCGTAAAATTATTTTTTAGCATCCTTGGGTTAGCCGCCAACTTTTATCAAACTTGACCGTGTCTGTGCCAAAATTTGCTCGGGCAAATCTTGAGTGTTTCAAAGTGTAAAAAACTTACATGAGAATTTTTTTTCTATTCAGGTGTCAAAAAAGATGCCAAACCAAACCGTAAAAAAACATAGTAGTATAACTAAAAACATCGAAATTTTGTTGGCTTTCTGCAGAATTGCTCAGAATCAACTCATCTTAAACAGGAAAAAAGTTCTGACCTGAAGAATGAACCAAAGTCGGACTTTTTCAGAAAGTTGCAAAAAATCACTTTGTGCAGTTATAAAGGCGAATCCGAAAAAACGGATTGCAGATCCGGGCTGGAAATGTCGTCAGTAATCTACCATTAACGGGTGTAAACGTTTTTTTTGGTCCACCCTGTATATACAGTTTCGACTGTTTCCTCTTCAGGTGTTCTCGACCAACGACAGCAACTCCTCAAATGGTCACAATAGATCTAGTTAGGTCGCAGTGTTAATTGTAAGGGTTTCACTGTAAACCCTACAAACCAGGTCAGATAATAATCATCATCCTAGGGTGGCGTCATCGTGAACGATGGTAGCAAGACAGTGGAGGAATGACTCAGCACTTCTACCACTTTTCTTTACAAGGAGGCTAATAATTAACAAATGCCCCCAGAACCAAGCCATTGCTGGTCTACTCCCTGCTTATAGTCCCACAGCCAGACTGCTGGTCTCCTTACTGTTTATAGTGTTTATAGTCCCCCAGATAATAATAATCCTATAATAAGGAAAGTATTGTATTCCTATAATGAATTCCAATTTTTAAATACTCACACACAAATTGACAATATGGCGGAGGCCCCCCCACTACCTCTGTTTAGCATTGTTAATTGTAAAAGTTTCACTGAAAACCCTGCAACAGGTCAGATAATAATCATCATCATAGGGTGGCGTCATCGTGAACGATGGAAGCCAGACAGTGGAGGAATGACTCAGTACTTCTACCACTGTCTTTACAAGGAGGCTAATAATTGACAAGGGCCGCCAGAACCAAGCCCAATGCTGGTCTACTCCCTGTTTATAGTCCCACAGCCAGACTGCTGGTCTCCTCACTGTTTATAGTCCCATAGATAATAATAGTTTAGTTTAGTTTAGTTATAATACTGCTACACAGCTCATACTAAGAGATATTGATTCTCTTGTATTATGAGCTGGTTACGTTTTCTTATTATCATACATAAGCTGGTTAATATAATAATCCTATAGTAAGGAAAGTATTGTATTCCTATAATGAATTCCAATTTTTAAATACTCACACACAGATTGACAATATGGCGGAGGGACCCCACTACCTCTGTTTAGCAGGGGCGGCGGAACAATATGGCGGAGGACCCCTCACTACCTCTGCTTAGCAGGGGCGGCGGCGTTGCAGTACTTCCGACAGTAGTACCCAAGCTGCTTGCACTTCTCGCAGAGATACATGGGGTGGACCTTGCTTTGGTCCGACACGTCCAGGCCATCTGGCTTCTCCAGAGGTCTCTGGGAACAAAAAAATATTATTTATTATGTCTGTCCCGGTATAGCTCAGTGGTAAAAGGCGGCACTCTGTGAATCCAAAGACTCCAGAGGTCGTGGGTTCGAAACCCAGCCGGGACATGACATGTTATCCTCCCAATTGGGATTTTTTACCACATAATAATATGTCTTGGGCTTACTGCTGGAATAATGGGACTTTAATAGTCCTAATCGGGCAGTATAAATAAGGCGATATTATTATTATTATTATTTTACACTTTATTAGATATAAATGGACATAAAGTACAATGTACCTAAATAATTATTTAAACAATGAAAAAAACGGAAACAATATGTACCTACAATAAAATGAAAAAGAATAGAAAATATTATAAAAAACATATGTCCTAACTAAAGGGCGGGGTTATTGCCTATGGCAATCTCTTACACCCAACCCTTATAATAAAAATTTATTTATAGATTATATTTATACTGCCTCCCCATTAGTCTCATTATTCCAGCATAAGTCATTATTCCAACGTGCACTGATAGTCAAGTGGGTAACGCGCTAGTCTGGTAATCCAGGTAGCGTAGGGATCCGTTGGTTCAAATCCCACCCAGTGGATGAATTTTTCCTCATTAATTTGAGTTTGTGACCACATAATAATAAGACTCTGAGGGTTAGGTGGTAGAAAATGTTTTGAGCATTAATCTCGCAAAAGAGTTTTATTATTATTATTATAAGTTTTTTAAAACTAGACAGGTTCCAGATTAGTCCCATTATGAACTTATCAAACACCAATACAATTGCTCTTTTTCTGCCAAAAATAATTTTATCGTCCCCAGATTGCCAAAAATAATCTCGTTGACCCCCCAGCGCCACCCATGAGGAGATGTATACCACTTTGAGAACCACTGGTCTAGGAAATTCATTCGGTGTCCTCTCCTACAAAAATTTTCTTTATGCATTTTATGCAATCTTTCTAAGGCACATAACTTTAGCTCTAGTTCTTCACTTTCTATGCCTCCTTATCAATCTTTCATAGATTCTGTATCACGATCTCTCTCACACACTATCACTCCCTCTTTCTATCAGTCTTTTGTTTCTTACTTTCTTTCTTTTCTTTCTCTCTCTCTCTCTCTCTCTCTCTTTCTCTATTTTCTTATTTATCTTTCTCTCTCTCCCCAGACAAAACTTTCTAACGAGCTTTCATACATGCCATAAAGTTACCTATAAAGTTCGCAATGTCCTTCTTCATTTCTTGTTGCGATGTTTCCAAACTAAAATGTCAACTCTTCCACTTTCAGCTCTCCAAGTTTCGACCTCAATGTATTCTATATTTTTCATCCCTTGAGAAGCTTTCTCTTCTTATGACAGTGTTTTCGTTAGCTTTTAAACAAACATGAATGTGTCAGCCCCAGAGATATTTCTGTGAATGTGTGTTTGTAATAGAAAAGATAAGGTTGTCTTAGCAACTCCGGGACAAATCTAGCAGCTTTCATGGAGAATCGAAAGCGTTAATGGAGTTCTGGTAAAATTAATCGTAGTCTACGTTAATTAATAGGTGATTCTACGAGAACCGGTCCATTCAACGCACCATTCACGCTTGGTACCGTTTAGGTTTGACCACCAGCAGAATTTATCTGCTCTATACTTGGATTTTCGGGTCCATGACATATCTTGTGAGGAAAAAGGAGTAAGTTTAATTGAGTTATCATTTTTGTGTTAATTAATTTCGTGATATCACAACTACTCGAACTCGCTTTACTAAATCTACGCTGATTCCGGGACTTGAACCACCAACCTACAGGTTACAAGTCCCGCCGCCTTATCAATCAACCTAATGAGGTCGGCAGAAACAAGGAGTAGTTTCTTGTTTGAGTAATTTTGTTCCTTTTTCTTGGTTTTCCAGTGGGTATTGTCCCATTACAAGGAATGATTTCATATAATAGTAGGTTGAAAATGGGAATTTTAGTGAGAAAGACAGAAAACATCTTGAAGCATTTGAGATGTGGTACTTCAGAAGAACAATGAAAATTAAGTGTTCTGAGAAGATAACTTATGAAGACGTACTCCAGAGAATCATTTTCTTATGTATACGATGTGCAATTTTGTTCAAACATAAACATCCATACGAGACATAAACAAAAACTCCAAAGAATTGATCAAAGAAGACACTGATGAAGAACATTTTAAGAAAAACAATATAATGGATAGGTCCCATTTTGAGACATGATGGGTTGTATAATAGAAGGAATGATTGAAGGAAAAATTCCATCCACAAGGCTAAGAAAAGAAATAAAAGGTGACATTGAATGCAACTTATATGAAAGTTTAGAAAGGCTGGCAGAAAACAGAAAAGAATGGAAACTCAAAATAATTCAAACGAAACTTCGTGAAGCTAATGCAAACCAGTCCTAGGATTGTTACAGTAGAAGTAACAGTCACATTACAAGGAATGGTTTCATATTGGCTGCCTGCGCTACCAACTTTTGTAAACTCTTTTAAAACTAAGACCTTTAGCCCATTCCAGAAACACTTTCCACTCTCCAAATTTTCGTTTCAACCGTCACAAAACGCAATCTGATTGGTTATTGCGTTCAAATTAACTAATCAGAGTACGTTGTGTGACATTGGAAACGGAGATTCGGAGAGTAGAAAATGTTTCTGGATCGGGCTACTGGTTTCATAAATACCAGGACATAAAAGAAGATTTTGAGGTATCTTTTTTTTCCCTCCCTCCATCCACCCCTGTTGGGCGATTGAAAGAGGGCACCTGCTGGCAATAGCCTCAATACCCCGTTCAAACCTCCATACAGTCATCTTACTTTTTTTTCAAATCATGTATTATAAATTAATAACAACAAGTTTAATAGATATAGAAACAATAAAAAGTAAAGCACGAAATTTGGACCTCCGGCAAAGCCAGGAGTGATCATCACAAGAATAATCGCCCCTGCCTTTCTCGGCATACATATTTAATTCTAAAATTTCTTGATCCATCATACAACAATTTAACATTTTGAGGTATCTAAGGTTCTGAGGCATCATCCATACAATCCTTTCGCCAACGTGAGATTGTAAACAGTTCTTTTCTCACAGAAATAAAAAATGTAAACCAATATCTTACAATGAAAAAGTGGCGTACCACCATTTGAGACACTTACTTGCTTGTGAGGGTACACATTGATGTTTGCACTTGATGCATTCCTGTCCCATATTGGCCCAACTGTTACCAGACATCCACTTTCTCTTACACTTCGAGCATTTGTACTCTCCGAAGCACCTTTTCTTGCCCTGATATGGGGTCAAACCCTCACCCTTTGGTCGAGCCTGCAACAAGGAAAGAAGGAACAAAGTTTTAACAACAATTTATTTAGAAACTCTTTATTAGTAGAACAAATATACAGACGAATAATGGTAAAAATTAAATATAAAAATTGACAATATTAATAATATAAACAAAAAAAAAATATATACACATGTCCTAACTAAAGGGCGGGGTTATTGTAATCTCTTCCACCCAACAATATTTTCGTAGTAGTAGTAGTATTTATTGATTGATTGAGCACCAAGTTCTTCACGTTCTTTTTAACTGAAGACGGCTATTCTAGCCTATATCTTGGTATATGCCCTTCATTCGCAGGAAACTTACAAACCTACTACCCACATTGACCTCACCCAGCCTGGGTTGGGCCGGAATGCCAGCACCATGAAGTCCTCGCTGGATGTTGCTTTACTTCGGTGATCCTACGAGAACCGATGCCTTCAACGCGCCATCGACGCTGGCTCAAATATTTTCGGTAACAGAGAGTAACAATCAAACCTGACACCTAACATGTAAAAGCGACGAAATCGCTTCGGTGGTGTGGTAGAAAGCCAACTATTTAGTTGCCACGAGGACTGTCTTGAGCACGAGAATTGTAATATGTATATAATATATACTTAAGAAACTTAGGTCGAAAATAAAGGCGGAATTAATAGACGTTTTTGTAATACCTCTATGGCGCCAAGTCACGGATTGCGTACTGTGTAAGATAGGGAAAACCGACGCTTAGCAATGACTTGTGATATAGAATTTGTCTATTAATTTCGCCCTAAGAGAAAAAATTAATAGCTTAAGTCATTGCTTAGCATCGGTTTTCCATATCTTAGACAGTACGCAATCCGAGACTTAGCGCCACAGAGGTTTACGAAAATGTCTATTAATTTCGCCTTTAATGCTGAAACTCAAACAGAGCAATATTTACAAAACACTAATGATCACACTTCATTTAGATCAGTTAGTTTTGATCGGTTGGCTAATTGTTATCATGAAGTTGTGTTGTAAATCGAGCAAATCAATTAACTCGGGGTCAATGGGTCATTTTCATTAAAGACTGGGGGACGCTAGGATCTTGAGGGAGTCTTAAGTGCCGTAGTTTATAGTATCTCATGATCAGATACTATAAAAATATAGGGACAATAAAAACTATGTATCATTCAGTAAGGTTAGTTAATGAATGCGTGTCTCGAAAAATGATTTGTGTTACAAATTTTGGGAACTATTTTCCTTTGAAAATAATGATCTGAAATGTAGAATACTTAGCTTCAATTTTTTTGAAGCTAAGTATTCTTAGCTAAGTAGTATTGTTAGAATTTTAGGATAGCTTTTATTATTGTTAGGTAATTTTATTTTATTAGGGAACATGTAAAATGGATATATCCGTCAATTTAATAAATAAATAAAGGAGGTCGGTGTAAGAATTGGGGCTTCCCTTGTGGGACTCTAACCAGTTTATAATGATAATAGTCATTAGGTAGGTGACTGATTTCAGGTACGGTTTTTATAATGGGTTCTGCCCCAACACTTACCAAAGGACAGTCTGTGATGAAGTGACCGGCCACAAAGCAGAGGTGACACAGGTAGGCGGAGGGAGGCTGCCTGTAGCTCCTGTGGTCCAGGTGAAGGTCACATAGGGAATCCACAATGTCCTCTGGAAAGGAGAAGAGAAGAACAATTTCATTTTCAAAATGTTGCTACCTTTCATACTGAAAGATGTTATTTTTTCCGCGATGAGTGTCACAGTGTTACAGTGATAGCGAATTTTAGAATTATCTTGGGGTTTATAATAGCTTTTTATTTCTTCTTCTTCTTGTTGTTCTTGTTATTCTTCTTCTTCTTCTTCTTCTTCTTCTTCTTTTAATTTAACTTTGTGTTATACCTGTTTAGAGTAACCTCAAGAAGAGAATCGTCATCGTAGACGTTACTTGTTAGCTTACGTGATGTATCATGTATATTCCAATTATTTAAAATAAAGTAAATCGCTGCTCACATTATAGCAGCTACTCATTTTTCCTCACGAGGTATGAGTGGACCCCAAACATCCAAGAACCGAGCAGAAAAAATCCTGCTCCGCTGGGGATCGAACCCAGGTCACCGTGCGTCCCAACCTAGCGCGCTACTCAATCTGCCACGATGACTATGATGTTAAAGATATTAAAAAATCTCGTGTAAACATCACACGACTTTCCTTATCCTATTTTGAATGGGAACAGGACTAAAAGCCATTAGTGATTCAAAGGTAACAGTTAGCTCAAAATAAATGTCAAATTCGTAATCAACAACTTAAAATCATTGGATTTGATATGTCACAACCTCCACCTACGATAAATAATAAAAAAGTTCGTCTAATGGGGACCCTCGAAAATACCGGTAAATATGGGCCGGGTTCCAAAAACTCACTTGGAAAGATACATCCTAATCACTTACCCACACATCCATTGGAAGTGGAGGAGCTCCACTTGGCAGTGCTGCTTGGACTGTACTGCTGGGTGTGCGGAAACGGTCCCCAGAGTGAAGACAGTATTTTGGACTGAAAATAAAGATCATGGGCACGTTATACTTCAAAGCCTTCAAGTGAGGTCGTGCTTTGAGCACATTAGAAGGATAAAAAAAGGGTTGGGTGGAAGAGATTGCCAAAGGCAATAACCCCGCCCTCTAATTAGGACATGTATTATGGAATAATGGGACTTTAATAGTCCTAATCCGGTAGTATAAATAAGGTGATATTATTATTATTATTGCCTGCGTAGACTAATGGGAAACCAACCGAAGACATCACTCAATGGAACACATGTTAAAATTAGAATCTCTAAATCAAGAGAGAGTAAGTTTGAACATATTTCTCATGTAAAGTCATGCTGAGAAAAGAAAGGTTTGTCCAAAATTCATCTGATACGTAAAAACAGGTTGCAAATAAATCCGATCATCAGTTCATCTAGTGTAAAAAATATCCTGAATTTGTTCTAAAAAAATTAAAATACAACTTGGGGTCGGCATGTAGAAAATATAACAAATATTCATTTGGAAATACAAAAACTTCAACCCCCATTCTCAGATAATTTTATGCTCAAGCAAATACATCAAAACTTAATGCTCGGTTCCTCGGATCTTGAAAAACACAAAACCGGTGATTGGGATTTTTTTTACGGTAATTTTTTGTAATATACGATTTAGGCATATTTTACAAAAAATACACCACCTCGGTTTGGCGAGCATAACCCTCGATTTTACTTTACTGTACTACCGCTAATTTGACAAATCCTTTTGGAACTAATCCTCGGTTTCGTGTTTTTCAAGATCTGTAGAACCGAGCATAAATGTGCTGCCCAATCAAGCAGCTCACAGTGTTTCCCAAACTTCTACCCAATTTTTCCCAGACTTGGAGTCTTGGACACTCACATTGATCTGTTCTTGTGGCGCGTCTATGTTCATGAACATCCAGTTGAGAACCGCTGTCGGAGGATAGGAATCAGAGGATAGGGAGGAGGTTTGACCCGGAAATTTGGACGGCAGAATCCCTGTGGACACTTCTGTCATGATGGTCCGGGTCAGTTGTACACGGACCAATAATACTTCCTGCTGAAAGACTCAAGATATATTCTTTTTTCTGGAGAAGCTTTCCGAATACGAAAAAGGAATTTGACCTCAAGGTATCTTCTTTTACCGGATTTCACTGTAATGAACTGCCATGTACTATTGTCTGAGCGTTTAGGTATTATAACACTAATCGAATTGAGAGCAAAAAATACGTCTCTCTCAGGACACTAAAATATCTTCTCTCTGGTGAATTTGACGTATACCCACTTGACGGTTTAACCTTTAAGATGAATCCCAGCCAGATGAAGGATTCTATAAAGAGATTCAATTATTCTTCTTGGACGACTTCAAACATTTCCTTTTCTCTGAATCAGTTAAAAAGTTAGATTATGTTTCTTTTTAAATATTAAGAGTATATTTTTTAAAAGATTCACGATTCATCGGTTTATAAGTGACAATACTTATCTTTAAGTGGAAAGAACGATTTTATAGAGTAATTATTTTTGTTTTACGAATAATGTATCTAATATTTTTTTAATTAAAAAGGAATAATTGGTTTATTAAAGATCTGTTCATAAAATTATTTTGATTTTAACAGAACTGAATGATTTTTAAAAGAAAAGCAGATTGGTTGTTAAATGATTCTTCCTGTTATGGATTTCAATGTTTCCATGAAATGTTTGTTAGGTAATTTTGAGATAGAAACAGTACACCTGTATTATCCAAACTTTTATTGCCGTACCATATCGGACTATAGCTTTTTTCTTGTAATAATTATTGAGATACACAAGATAGCGGTCGGGTTACCAACTGAGGTTGCCCCAACAAAAAATCATGACGAACACAAATCTAGCTATACTATCAGCTATTTTAAATCGCAGTTGATCACTACTGACAGAGAGGAGGTATCAAAGTTTTCTGTTGATTTTTTAAAAACAAAACCAATGAGGATAAAAAAGATATTAATATAGAAACAGTGCATCAAAAAGAGAATTAATATTAGAAAGAATTGGTACTGATTTAAGTAGTATCACGGATTTCACAAATCAACCCGAAAAAGAAAAGAGGAACACAGCTAGAATGGCGGGCCCTAAAAACAGGGGGTGCTGTCGCTCGTTTTCTCTTTTGTCAAACAGATTATTCTCAATTCGCAAGCTACTCAGAGCAATGTTTCTGACCGCACTATGACCACGTGTCGAGGACTACTCCAAGATGCTGCAGAGAACACAAGTGAAGATGAATATCACAAACTACATGCCAGAGACACGGATAATATGAAATATGACCAACCAGTGGCGGAGGGTTCGAAAACAACTCGTGGAGGCACCCTAGGGCCGAATTATAAAACAGAATTAGATTTAATACAAGTAGACACTATACCCATGGAATATAGTACGCTGTGATTGGTTGAAACCCCGACTTGATGGCATGTCTAGCTTAACTTAAATTAAATCTTGTTCCATTATATTGTCGACAGGTACTTAGTGAGTGAACGCCAAAAAAATCACTCACTCATTCATTAACTGATTCACTGATTGTTGTATTTTAGAAACGGTAAGACTTACAAAGCTAAAATTTGGTAGGAAGTCAAAATGTGCAATTTTAGAAAGTATTTTTGGCACTTCAAATGGGGGACTGATAAAAAAACCTGTTTATTGACAAATGCCTAAAAAACCAAGTACTAGGTTTACTGATTGATCACTGAATTGGATATGTATAACGGATACCTATCGTAAAACTTTAAAAAAATCTTAAAGGTTTATCTAAGTGAAATGTACAACTTAGAATATATTTCCTGATCACAGGATCTTCTCGATCACACAAAGATTATCGAAATTTTAAATAAGCATGGCCGTACAACATCTTTACATCTGTATATTTTACATTTTTAACCGTTACAAAGTACAAAACAACATATTGAAACAGTTGACACATTTAGTACATTAAATTTGTTCTTGTCAGATCACTGAAGAAAATGGACTTCGAACTACCCAAGAAGCCAGAAGAATTCTTGAATTCAAAAATGTCCCCTTATCTTGTTTGTCAATAGTTCGCCTCTGGTAGTCTGGTCGTTGCTAACATCAAAGTCCCGAAGTAATGTGTTAAACAGTTCCGAGACAGAACTTAAATGAGTAAAAAAAAAACATCTAAGTAGCTTTTCAGTTTTCCAAAGTATGAGTGGAACCCGAAATGTCCAGAGGCAAAATTCCGACTCTACTTGAATTCAAACCCAGGTCAGCGTAAGTGCAAGTTTACTGTGCTACACGAATTTCCCAGGGTAACAACATAAAATTATAAACACCGTCTTGTCAAATTCAAATCCGAAAATTATCTCGTCTTCCTCGACTGGTGGGGCTTTAGTCTATTTTCGTTATGCTGTTGTCTTCCCAGAGTCTTTCTACTTATTATTATACATTAATTGATAATTTTGCCAATTTTTTGCCCATTCTTACTACCTTATGTTTTTTTCTTTTGTGTTTCTTATCTTGCTACGGTGCCCATACGATCTGTTTTGAGTATGCTCGCATTTCTTACATTTGTTTTTCTTAGCATGATATTATTATCTCGTATTGCTTCACCGTTGGCTGGTGTATGTCAATATGTATTGATGCAATACGGTCACAGTGTATGTCAATATGTAAGACCGTACCTGCGGTAATTCATAGTTTATATCGATATGTATGATATACCATACGGTCATTGTGTATGTCAAGAAAAAAAATGCTTCTTGTAATGATGAAATATTTTAAGAATTTTGAACTCAGATGTTTGTATGAGATGCCGTTGTGTTCATAAAATTACAAATGGATCATCATTGATAATGCATAATAAATTAACTTAACTCGGAAATGGTTAAACCGGAAACATGACTGTAATTTATAAAATAGGATAGTAAAATATTTTCAGAAAAAACTCTAGCAACCCGCGGCATTCCCAAAGTACCCGCACGCTGCCACAGCTTTTAATCATACGGTCACTCGCCTCGAGAGGCTTGGAATCAAGGTCAGGTCACAACAGTTTTCCGAGTTTTCCCGTTTACTACAAACACTATGTTTTTTATGTGCTCTCTCGCAATTGGAACTTGAGTACTGGGAGTTCAGTAAAGCCTGAACAAAAATGAAATTGTTTTTGTTTTTATAATTTACAAATATTTTATTTAATCAAATTTAAAATAAAACCTATACCCTACACTATATTTTTCCCCCGTGAATGTGATCAGTTTAGTCAGGAACAAAGCAACTATAGAGTGTGATTCTCAACAACTCTCATCATTCTATTGAGAGGAGCATACAATGTATAAATGACCTCAGTAGGTTGATCGATAAGGCGGCGGAGTTGTAATCTGGAGGTCGGTGGATCCAGTCCCCAGTTAAGCATAAATTTAGTAAAGCTAGTTTTAGTAGTTGTTATATCACGATTGTGATCAACAGAAATATAAAAACTTTTTCATACAATGAACAGTTTGTACTACATGAGGTTACGTAGAATGTATTTCCTCTTTGAAGTTTACTATGACAGCTGAAGGACACTAAACTTAGTAATTTGGCACAGTCAGAACCTCCGTCATGTATGTTCTTGAAGAACTTGGAGTCAGCTAGAAGACGGCGATCCCTGGGTGATGTGACATTGGGACATGTAAGAGGATAACGATAATTCAACTAAGAGAGAAAGTGTTTTTGCACCCCACCGAACATTTGATCTCAGATTTTATAATGAAGGGACCGAACAACGCACCCATATTCCAGAAGACTTTGGACCAAAGCAACATAAAGAAGTCGAAATAAATTTGAAGAGAGATCCTTGGAAGTTCTAAAGATATAGCTAAAAAGCCCTACGTTAACTTATGGAAAGGTTCAGGGAACGATAATTTCGTATCAAATATTATACTAAGATCTTTGATCTGATACATATGTTTCAGTGCTTGAGAATTAACATGGTATTGAAATTCAGTAATGTTCTTACATTATTGAATTTCAATAAAGTAAGAACAATAACGTTATTTCAATAAGAACAACTACATGACGGCACACGTACTGCGTGTAAGCTGCAAACCACTGAACGGAAGCCTCTGAAAGAGAGAATTTAGATCCTGTAGAGAGATAAACAATCGTTAAGAGAGCGAACATCTGGAAAGAAGAATTTGTGATCACTTGTTGAAGATATTTGAAGAAAAGACTAAGAGAAGCGGACCGGGATGTCCACCCTGGCCCACACCAGAAGACACCTCAATAGATTTGGCCTTGAAATCACCAAATTTAACGAATTGGGTACGTTCCTCAAGAGAATACTCAAGCCAACGAAGATAAAACTCCCCGATCACATAGGATCGAAGTTCGGCAATAAGAAATTAATTTGTTATTGACGTGATCAAATGTATTGGCCACATCAATAAATATTATCGAACTTTTCAAGTTAATTTTCATGTTTAGTATGGTGGAAGTTAACACCCAGTTGAGCAATGCGCGACACCCTTGTTCGATTCGTTGAATTACTAATGCATTTCAAATCGGACGGATGAGTGTGGCCTTCTGACCCTATCATCACTTCCTCGCAGTTCAAGTCAGGTGAAGGCTTACAGACCTTTCTACTATTCCCGGCCTGGCTCATAATATTCAGAAGAGAATTTCTTGGACCTTTACCTCATTTCTTTGTAATTTCCTATTGGGAGAAAAAAATAAATTAATTTCTATTTAAATATAAACAAAAAAGAAAATTATATACGTACTGGAAGAAAACAAATTTAATTTATTTTATTTTTTATATATGAATTACAAATTTGATTTAAAAAAGGCCAAGGATAAATCTCAGCTTTATCGTAACAGCCGTACCTGTAGCAATATGGTTTCAGACTTCGGAAGCTCAATCAGGTTTGAAAACTAGCAAAAGTGTTGAGTTCTAGTGAATCTGTTAATTTCGACTTAAATTCAAGTTCCTTTACTTTTCCTATACTTCATACAAAATAACTAAAAGAATTTCTTGGAAAGTGATTTATTTCAGTACAATGTGTTTCATATTCTATCAAACTCAAAATCAATATTGATTGTTCCTCTAGTAGGTATGGTCAATCTACTGCCCCTTCGCTGAATTGACTGAAATTTTTACCCCTTCATCTGGCAACATGTCGCACGTTATCAACGGAGTAGCGGACACGATCAGATATCTCGTGAACACAGATCACTCGGGTATGTGTTTTTTTAAGATAAGTATTTTTTTTTTTTAAGTATTTTTATAAGTATTTTTAAGATAAGTCGATTCAACACCTGTCATCGGGATGTTCTGCCCTTGCTCCAAACGAGTACACCTATAGGCATAACTTGGTAGCCAATATCATTCACCAAGCAATAAAATTAGTCAACTTTAAAAGTAAGAAGCAAGTCCCATATTATAGATATAAACCACAATCTGTGATGGAAAATAAAAGTGTCAAATTGTACTGGAATATGCCCCTCTTGACCAACAACCATGTAGTGCATAATTGACCTGACATTGTTTTATTTCAAAAAAATAAGAAACAAGCATTTATTTTAGATGTTATAATACCACTAGACGAGAACCTGAACAAAGCGTATATTGAGAAGAGAAGGAAATATGAAGATCTTAAGTATCAAATAAGTCAAATGTATGGTTTCAACAAAGTACAAGTAGTTCCTTTTGTCATCAGTACAAATGGCTTGGTCCACAAACTAAATAACCAAGGACTGAAAGATTGTGGTCTGAAATCATCTGGTAAACTAATCGAACTCTGTCAGAAATCAGTAATACTATCAACTACCAATATCATCCGGAAGTGCCTCAATTTGTAGTCCTCACTTATGTACATCTTGTTTTTTATAACCGATGTATATTTATGTAACCTCAATAAAGAGTGAAATATTAATCAAAATAAAGTATTTTACAGCTTTTTCATTTCGCAACCATGAACACCAGCTACAGTAGACGTTTTGGTCTGTGTTGTTATTTGCCTATTCGGTCGAATGTCTCCGCTCTGATGGGCGAGAAGTGATACAATAGGCACTTCCCATTTAGGTACTGGGTCAACACGAGAGCTTCGGGAGGTATCCCTTATAAACAACTGTAACCAAAATAAAATAAAATAGAGAGGTTAGTTGATGGAGGGATAATCAGAACTATTATACAGAACAAAGATACAGAACCTGCTGATGAGAGCAAATAAGTTCGAAACAGCTGTCCAGGTATGTTCTGATATTCATGTACATCTAGTACAACTTCTCACTTTTCTGTTTATACTGACTGATACTGAATTTTAAATACATTTTTTTTATCGGTGGATTCTCGGGACCTTCCGCATAGCAATCGAGTGCTTAACCCCCAATGCTTCTCCACAATCTCTATTCCAGATCCCAGGAGCAGGGATTGGTTCTGGTCGGGATCCGTCTGGCCCGCCTTCTGTCTGGTCTTCTTCTACCACTACTTCGTCCGCTCCCTAGGGCCCCGGTTCATGAAACACCGGGAACCTTACAAGTTGGACCACGTGCTCAAAGTTTACAATGTCTTCCAGGTCTGCTTCTCCGCGTACTGTGTTTACAATGTGAGTTTTCTTTGTATTTGTAATTTGTAACCGACCTTAGCAGCTTGATCGATAAGGTGGCGGACTTGTAACCTGGAGGTCGGCGGTTCAAGTCCCGGTTTCAACGTAGATTTAGTAAAGCGAGTTTGAGTAGTTGTGACATCACGAAAGTGATAAAACTTTGTAATTTGAAACCGACCTCAGTAGCTTGATCGATAAGGTGGCGGACTTGTAACCTGGAGGTCGGCGGTTCAAGTCCCGGTTTCAACGTAGATTTAGTAAAGCGAGTTTGAGTAGTTGTGACATCACGAAAGTGATAAAACTTTGTAATTTGTAATTTGAAACCGACCTCAGTAGCTTGATCGATAAGGTGACGGACTTGTCACCCGGAGGTCGGTGGTTCAAGTCCCGTTTCAGCGTCAATTTAGTAAAGCGAGTTTGAGTAGTTTTGACATCACGAAAGTGATAAAACTTTGTAATTTGTAATTTGAAACCGACCTCAGTAGCTTGATCGATAAGGTGACAGACTCGTAACCTGGAGGTCGGTGGTTCAAGTCCCGTTTTCAGCGTAGATTTAGTAAAGCGATTTTGAGTAGTTGTGATATCACTAAAGTGATTACAACACTTATCATAACTTTTTATAAAATTTGTAGTTGTAATTTGTACTTTAACCAAGCAAGGGTCGTCGTTTTTATTGTGACCAGATCGGCTACAGCCTGGGGGAGTAATGGTCTTCAGCCAAATGTAGTTGAATCTGTCCCGATAGCCAAATGTAGTCTGTCCCGATAGCTCAGTGGTAAAGGCGGCACTCTGTGAATCCAGAGGTTCCAGAGGTCGTGGGTTCGAAACCCAGGCGGGACATGACAAGTTATCCTCCCATTTGGGATTTTTACCACATAATAATATGTCTTGGGCTTACTGCTGGAATAATGGGACTTTAATAGTCTTAATCGGGCAGTATAAATAAGGCGATATTATTATTATTATTATTGAAAAGTAAAAAATTGGCTCGTCCTGAACAACATGTTTATATGTGCCATCGATAATCGTGAGAACTTGATCTTTTATCTTTATGAACCATTTAATTGGAAAAACTTGTCTTGTTCGGGCTAATCTTCGTTTATAGTCCTCTAGCTAGACACTAGTGGTCGAGTTGGTTAAGGCGCTAGACTTGTGATGTAACTAGGGCAGGATCCGTGGATCGAATCCCACCCAGAGCATGATTTTTGTTGTTGTTGAGTAAATGATTACATAATAATAGAACTCTGAGGGTTAGGTGGTACAAAATGCTTCAAAACCTTGCCTAGTTACTTTTCATTAAGAAATCTTTTATTATTATATTAAAATTGTTCTTTTCACAGATTTTCAGGGTGTGCTATTGGAATGGTAACTACAGTCTCCTCTGCCAGCCTGTTTCCACCAACAAGAACTCACCACAAGCCATCGAGGTTAGTCGCCATTTTTTTTAACATTAATGAAACCTTTCAATGTTTTTTTTTTTTAATTGTGAGTTTTTCAAAGCCTTGACTTTTCTTCTACAACTGACGGCTCTTTTAGCGGGAAAAACAACTTATCCATCGTCGATTTGTCATTTTGTTTTTAGACTGACTCTATCTCAATCAATATTTAGCATTGGACAATTGAACATGTTTATCGAGGGTAATAAAATTTCAGAAGTGTGCTCGACAAGCCATATTACGCGTGCAACTCAAAAAGTTCCTACAACTGCTGATGGTAATGATAGAGAGAGACTAGAGAAAGGTTTTGTGTTCACCACTTTGTACCCCTTTTAAAAGGAGTGGGAGATGTCCTCCTAAATAAAGCATCCATTATACAGTCAATATTTTTAACATTTTTATACAAAACAGAGCAAACAGTCATAATAAAATGCACTGTTTACCAACTGTTGCTCTCAAAATGTAAACAAACATCTGAACCGAGTCGGGAACTCGGCTATTTTTGGATGAACGAAATGCTCTGTCTCCTGATTGGTTCTCATTCTGCGTTCTTTTGAAAAATGGAATATTAAATGAGAGCGCCAATATTTGAATCTGCATTTTAAATTTAATTTTGAAATGAGTAAAGCACCAATGAGATGAGTGAAGAGTAGACGAACACAATACAGCTGGTTATAGAAATTTCACTAATATGTTCGTCCTTGAAATACCCTTGTTATATTTTCTTTATCTTCAACCAATCAAATACCACAAACATGTAAATATATCTGTGCTGTTCCGCTTAATTTTTTATATTAAAATTCAGTTTAATATATTCTTTGCTACCATGTTCTTTGCTACGATACTTGATCCAATCCAAACGTAATTGATCCAGGTCAAGAGAGTGTCCCCTAAAACTCATAATACAATAACATATACTATGCTGATCCATATCACAGACGGCAACATTTTTTTCCCCACACAGTAAGAAAAGTATAGAATCCTTTCCAAGAAGAACCAAATAAACACATTTTCCTCACGTCTTGTCGTAAATATCAGAGGAGACAAAACAAATTAATGCCTGATACTCTAGCTTTTCCAATATCACAGAGAGAGATGGTGAGAGAGCGAGAGAGAAGACAGAAAAGAGAGAGAGAGGTGAGAGGTGAGAGAGAAAGGAGTGACAGAGAAAGCAGAGAGAGAGAGAAAAGATAGAGAGAGAGACATACGATATTTAGAGAAAAAAAGGGTACCGTATTGGAAAGAGATCAAATGACAGAGAAGACACATAGAAAGATAGGGAGAGAAAGAAAAAGGTAGAAAAAATGAAAAAAAAAGATTTAGAAAAAGAGAGAGAGAAGAAGATAAAAAGAGAAAGATTCAGAAAATACCTACCGGGAGAAGAAGAGAAAGAGAGCGATAAAGAATAAGGTTAGAAAATTTATTTGAATAGAAACTAGAAAAAAAGGTCTGCTCGTAAAAAAAAATGCAAAAAGTAAATTTCTAGGAATATAAATTCCCCGTGATTTTGAAGGTCGCGTACGCCAGTGGTGTGTGTACGACTATATTCATGCTGCTGATTTGACTAGGAAAACTAATTTAAGAAGAAGTACCAACAAATATGTAATTAAAGTTTTATATTATTGTTTTTTATTACTATTAGTCAGAGAAATGATTAGTTAGTTAGCACAGGGTAAATATGCCCGTACATTGCTCAAATAAATAAATAAAATTATCGGATTTTCGAACACTTAGGCCTGTTTATAGTGGAAAAAATCCAAGCGGCTCTCTGGTGAAATTATGTTGGGCAGGACGAGCTAGGAATAAATTGAGTTTGAACAATAACTTTACTCTCGTAAGAGTAGGGTAAAGGAGCTTATTAACAAACAAGAAGCTTACATCTTCAAACCCAGCTAAGAACTATGAAAGTTTGATGTAGCTTAAACTGTTAACAACAGCAACAACAATCTTAAATCTTAAGCCATTGAGACTTAAATTTCTTGAGATTAAATAAAGAGAAAAGCAAATAAAAACATAAATGATGTCCCGTTTTTCTAGCTTCTCTTTCCCATAGAGATAATTCAAGACGGGTGTTATACCTTCCACTCGCTGGAAACTTACAAACCAACAATTCTTATAAGCCTGAACCAGTCTGGGTTGGGCTGGGATCTGACCACCCAAATTCGATACATTGTGTGGCCAATGTTGTCATGTCAAATATTTATACAGTGTTGATATCTGAATAGCCAGCAAAGGAAATATACAGTGTTGAGACATGAGCAGCCAGCAAAGGTAATATACAGTGTTGAAACATGAACAGTCAGCAAAGGTAATATACAGTGTTGAGACATGAACAGCCAGCAAAGGAAAACAGTATTGAGACATGAACAGCCAGCAGAGGAAAACAGTGTTGAGACATGAACAGCCAGCAAAGGTAATATACAGTGTTGAGACATGAACAGCCAGCAAAGGAAAACAGTATTGAGACATGAACAGCCAGCAAAGGTAATATACAGTGTTGAGACATGAACAGCCAGCAAAGGTAATATACAGTGTTGAGACATGAACAGCCAGCAAAGGAAAACAGTATTGAGACATGAACAGCCAGCAGAGGAAAACAGTGTTGAGACATGAACAGCCAGCAAAGGTAATATACAGTGTTGAGACATGAACAGCCAGCAAAGGAAAACAGTATTGAGACATGAACAGCCAGCAAAGGTAATATACAGTGTTGAGACATGAACAGCCAGCAAAGGTAATAAACAGTGTTGAGACATGAACAGCCAGCAGAGTCGGCACTGCACTTTTGCACATCCAGAGTAGACAATGAAGAGGAAGAAATAACATCCCGAACTTCTACTGCTGTGTTCCTGGGCAAATAAAAGAGATGCTATTTATGAGAGAAAGAAATAAAGGGAGAGAGAGAAATTGAGGGAAAGAAAAGATAAAGAGAAGTGGAGAGATAGAGAGTGACAATAAGAGAGAGAAAGAGAGTACAAGAAGGAGAAAAAGAGAGACTGAATAAAAGAGGGACTAATGGAAGCGAAACTATTTTTGAGGCAGGGAGAGAGAGAGAGTGGGTTGAAAAAATTGAAAGTTTAATGAGAGACAAAAGGAGAGAAGACAAAATCAGGAGTAGGAAGGAAGACAGAGAAATAGAAGAAGAGAGAAAGAGATAGGGAGGAGAGAGCGAGAGTACGAGAACTTTTAAACCCAGAGGTAACAAAGTTTTCTTTTGCTTAGTCGGATAAATCGTAAATTTAGCGTATAATGATTTCTTTTGTTTGGTGAAGACCCCCTGTATATAGATTAGGCTTGAATATTTTATATCCTAGATAAGGCTCAATGGGAGTCCTGGCAATTAGCATATTCTTACCATCACGTAGTTTGAGATAAAAAAAAACTTTTCATTTAAATGTGAGGTCATATATGTATTGTTGTATACGTAACATATACCATACGTACAGTATGAGACTATAATTTTATTATTATACTCGTAAGTGTACAATTATTTTTTTCAAGATCCCTCCATCCATTTGTTTTCAATCTCAAATTTAAATTCAATCAATCATAAAAATCAACCAAAATTTTCGATAGTTAGTCCTCAGTGCCAATGCACCCGGAGCAAAAATTTTACAGCAAATACATAAAGGTACAGTCACTGGCCCCTCTGGGTAGCGTAGATACTCGTTACTCGTACTTGTTAGAGTTGTGGTAATACAATAAATAAAACCTTGAACCAATATTAAAAAAATATGTGTGTATAGCACATTGCATAGTTACATTTTAACGGCGTGCATCAAATCATTTTTGTCCTATTTAGTTACCATAAGGTTTTGGCTGTTGGAACTACTCTACTTTATTTTTACGAGAGTTTCAGTTTAAATATGTGTATTCTTATCTATGTATCCGTTTTAAATACATAAAAAATGAATTTTTCCAACTTAAATAAAAATCAGGGAATTAAAGGAAGTTATTGATTTCACCTCTGCAATATTTATTTAAAAGAGTAATCACCGTGGCAGAGTGAGTTAACGTACTTGGTATTGCACGCATGGTGACCTTGTTTCGATTCCAGTGGGGCAGGAATTTTTCTGCTCTAAACTTGGATGTTCGGTGTCCACTCGTACCTAGTGATGAAAATTAGTTATTACATGTATGAGTGCCTGCCGACCAGTGGTGGCATTGCCAGTGTATAAAGAAATGTGCTGTGCAAAATTTTGAAGAGGCCTTGTGCTTCATCACAGATAAGTCATACATATCTAATCGTACTACATACAAACATACATACAAACATGTCATACATATATTAATTAAAAACAATAAAAGATAATTGAAAAATCACACAGGTACCTACTTGCTGTAAAAATCACAGAATTACTTCGCTACTGATAAAAGCAAATAAACAGAAGTTTTTCCTAGAAATAAATATAGCGGACACTTTTTGCACTAGTTTAAAACTAATTCCACTTTCAAACAAACCAGAAGAAATACAATACATACAAGGTATTCATGAATGAATTTCCCGAAAATGCTGTAAAAATCACACGATACACACTCGAAAAGTACACCAGTTCATCGGAACATAAAACCGTATTTGTAAAAAATAAAATAAAAAAAAGATCATGTTTTTTTTTTCTTCAATATTAGATGAAAATTAAATTTCTCTAAAATAAGCCACTTGCGGGGATCGAACCTGGAAAGAAAAAGAACCTTAAGACTTTAGACTTTCAAACCTTCCAAATATTATCTTCGGCCTTCGTTAGGACTTTTGGGATTTTAGAACTGTACATTATACCATACCCTGTACGTGTACACTGTACATTTACATGTACCGGGTGAAATAGTGTATACCTATATATATATAGGTACGAATTCAATAAGCCTTTTCGAGTAATTTCCGACCAAGAAAATTTCATGAATAATAATAATAAGACTCTTTCATAGAAGTTAACCACCAGGCGAGATTAATGTTCAAAGAATTTTCTACCACCTAACCCTAACTACTAACTGACAAAGCAACAAAGACAAAGTTCACTAATGTAAATATAGCACATTGCATAAAAACATTTTAACGGCGTGCATAAAATTATATCTCGTATTCTTAACAATTTTGATGAAGTTCAGTCAGTAGGTATTCTATTTTTTATAACTTTAAAGTTTACTATTAATCAGAATGATATTTAGTTATAATAAATATATATCATTTATTTATTTTTAAACATATTTGTTAGTCGTTCGAGTTTTTGCACCTCTATATTTTCACCAGTGATTATTTTTAGTTTTATTGAACGATTTTGATGATATTTTTATTTATTTGGTTAATCTTCATTAAAAAATTTTTCCCTTTCTATCCATCTTTTGTAGTTTCTTAGTTACAAACGCGTAAAATCATTTTGTGCTGTGACGTATATATTATTATCTCTTACTAGGCTTTCGTTAATTTTTTATTTAGTGAGGTGGAGTGTGCTGCCTCACTCGTTGATATGTGTTTTATACAATATCTTTGTACAAAAAAATGATATATGAAACTTTATTGTTGATTCAGCTGGGGGACTATAAACAGGGAATAGACCAGAATTGACTTGGTTCTGGGGGGCCTCGTCAATTATTAGCCTCCTTGTAAAGATAGTGGTAGAAATGCTGAGTCATTCCTCCACTGTCTGGCTACCATCGTTCACGATGATGCCACCCTATGATGATAATGATCGTTGATTATAGTTACCCTGTAGTTTCACAAATTTCTTTATAAAAAATCATTAAAGGAAGGTTTTATAAATTTCATGAGGGACCTAAGCAAATATTTACCTACTTTCATTTGGAATGGAAATAAAATGTCAACACGGAGTTGCGTCGAGCGACTGAATTTATAAATACTACGTCAGGTCGGCCATCGTTATCTTCAAAAAAAAAAAAAAAAAAACGTAAAATTAAATTCCCTGGATAGGCAGATAAGCTGAAATTATTATTTAGAAGCCTTTTTTTCTCGCACGGGTCATCGTTATATTTATTTTAATTAATATTTACATAATATCATTATTATTTTATCTTCTCGAGTGCTGCTTGTTTCAAAGGCTTCGTTTTGTATTTCAAATATACAGGGTGGTAGAGTGCGAATGACTTCTCTTGAAAGTGTTTTATTTTTACAGTTAAGAGATACAATAAATAGCTTAGAGCCGTCTATGGGCAGTTACTGGAACTGTTTGAGTTGCACGCACACCGTACACACACATACATACAAACTCACACACACATACAGACACACACACACCTGAAACCAAAGCATGTAACTACCATTATTGATCAACTTTTTGACTTTTCCAGGAAGTGGTTTGCATCTGGTATTACTACATGGCCAAGATAACGGACCTTCTGGATACGGTGAGTTGTGTGGCCAATAGTAAATTATTGTCTAGTTATGTCATGTTTTGGGGAAGTTCAACTCTGTATACTCTTACATCTTTTTTTCTCATTTATTTAAAGTCTGGCTGGGGGACTATAAACAGGGATTAGACCAGAATTGGCTTGGTTCTGGGGATCCTTGTTAATTATTAGCCTCCTTGTAAAGGCAGTGGTAGAAGTGCTCCACTGTCTGGCTACCATCGTTCACGATGTAGACTACCTATGATGATGATTTAAGGAGAGGTCTATTACAATCGAAACCTTTGCCCTCTTTTACGTCTTTTAAATACTTTAAATTTTGGTTCAATGTTGAAATTGTTGAAGTCCTCTTTAACATAATATTCCTCCGTTCCTCCTCCACAGCTGTTCTTCATCCTCCGCAAGAAATTCAACCAGGCCTCCTTCCTTCACGTGTACCACCACAGTGGCATGATCATCACCGGGCTCATAGGAACACGCTACGGGGCGGGTCAGTACCAAGAATCTAACATTAACTTTCATAGGAATAGGAGCACGCTACGTGGCGAGTCAGTACCAAGAATCTATACATTAACCTTCATAGAATAGGAACACGCTACGTGGCGGGTCAGTATCAAAAATCTATACATCAACCTCATGGATAGAACACGTACGTGGCGAGTCATACCAAGAATCTATACATTAACCTTCATAGGAATAGGAACACGCTACGTGGTGGGTCAGTACCAAGAATCTATACATTAACCTTCATAGGAATAGGAACACGCTACGTGGTGGGTCAGTACCAAGAATCTATACATTAACCTTCATAGGAATAGGAACACGCTACGTGGCGAGTCAGTACCAAGAATCTATAGATTAACCTTCATAGGAATAGGAACACGCTACGTGGTGGGTCAGTACCAAGAATCTATACATTAACCTTCAAAGGAATAGGAACACGCTACGTGGCGAGTCAGTACCAAGAATCTATAGATTAACCTTCATAGGAATAGGAACACGCTACGTGGTGGGTCAGTACCAAGAATCTATACATTAACCTTCAAAGGAATAGGAACACGGTACGTGGCGAGTCAGTACCAAGAATCTATAGATTAACCTTCATAGGAATAGGAACACGCTACGTGGTGGGTCAGTACCAAGAATCTATACATTAACCTTCATAGGAATAGGAACACGGTACGTGGCGAGTCAGTACCAAGAATCTATACATTAACCTTCATAGGAATAGGAACACGCTACGTGGTGGGTCAGTACCAAGAATCTATACATTAACCTTCAAAGGAATAGGAACACGCTACGTGGCGATAGTCAGTACACCAAGTGAAAATCTATAGATTAACCTTCATAGGAATTAGGAAAAACACGCTACGTGGTGGGTCAGTACCAAGAATCTATACATTAACCTTCAAAGGAATAGGAACACGGTACGTGGCGAGTCAGTACCAAGAATCTATAGATTAACCTTCATAGGAATAGGAACACGCTACGTGGTGGGTCAGTACCAAGAATCTATACATTAACCTTCATAGGAATAGGAACACGGTACGTGGCGAGTCAGTACCAAGAATCTATACATTAACCTTCATAGGAATAGGAACACGCTACGTGGTGGGTCAGTACCAAGAATCTATACATTAACCTTCAAAGGAATAGGAACACGCTACGTGGCGAGTCAGTACCAAGAATCTATAGATTAACCTTCATAGGAATAGGAACACGCTACGTGGTGGGTCAGTACCAAGAATCTATACATTAACCTTCAAAGGAATAGGAACACGGTACGTGGCGAGTCAGTACCAAGAATCTATAGATTAACCTTCATAGGAATAGGAACACGCTACGTGGTGGGTCAGTACCAAGAATCTATACATTAACCTTCATAGGAATAGGAACACGGTACGTGGCGAGTCAGTACCAAGAATCTATACATTAACCTTCATAGGAATAGGAACACGCTACGTGGTGGGTCAGTACCAAGAATCTATACATTAACCTTCATAGGAATAGGAACACGGTACGTGGCGAGTCAGTACCAAGAATCTATAGATTAACCTTCATAGGAATAGGAACACGCTACGTGGTGGGTCAGTACCAAGAATCTATACATTAACCTTCATAGGAATAGGAACACGGTACGTGGCGAGTCAGTACCAAGAATCTATACATTAACCTTCATAGGAATAGGAACACGCTACGTGGCGGGTCAGTACCAAGAATCTATAAATTAACTTTCAAAGGAATAGGAACACGCTACGTGGCGGGTCGGTACCAAGAACCTATACATTAGCTTTCATAGGAATAGGAACACGCTACGTGGCGGGTCAGTACCAAGAATCTATACATTAACCTTCATAGGAATAGGAACACGCTACGCGGCGGGTCAGTACCAAGAATCTATACATTAGCTTTCATAGGAATAGGAGCACGCTACGTGGCGGTCAGTACCAAGAATCTGTACATTAACCTTCATAGGAATAGGAACACGCTACGTGGTGGGTCAGTACCAGGAATCTATACATTAACCTTCATAGGAATAGGAACACGCTACGTGGCGGGTCAGTACCAAGAATCTATACATTAACCTTCATAGGAATAGGAACACGCTACCAAAGCATTTAATAATAATAAATATGTTAGATGAATCCATTAGTTTCAACATATTGAGGAACTAACTCCAATAGAAAAGGTATTGTTTATTTTTTGTGTCAGTAATAATCCTCACCATAGCTGAGTGTGCTAACAATCAAAACAGCTTGGCTGATAGGTATCCGTTTTTTATGAATAACTAACCAAGCATTAGCTATAAACATGTATGATGATTAATAAATCCCCCAAAAAACACTACGTGTAAAAATAGTCGTCAAGTGTTGGAATGATCAAAAAGAACGGATATCAAAAACGTCAATTTTCTATGTTTGAAGGAATTATTTTTCACGTAATTAGTCTCTTGATAATTCAACCAAAATAATAGCCTCACATCAACAATACACCTTTGAGCAAACTTCGATTTGGTATTTTGAGAATTTAACCAAAAAAAAAAAGCCACACCACAAAACAATGCTTTTGTAAGAACAATATTGCATAATTACAGAACCATTGTTCTTACAAGAGCATTGTTTTGTGGTGTGGCTTTTTTTTTGGTTAAATTCTCAAAATACCAAATCGAAGTTTGCTCAAAGGTGTATTGTTGATGTGAGGCTATTATTTTGGTTGAATTATCAAGAGACTAATTACGTGAAAAATAATTCCTTCAAACATAGAAAATTGACGTTTTTGATATCCGTTCTTTTTGATCATTCCAACACTTGACGACTATTTTTACACGTAGTGTTTTTTGGGGGATATCACTACTTTTTGATTTAATTGATTTTCCTCTGATAGATGAAATAAAAAACTAATCAACAATCAACAGATAAAAGAAAAAAGACTTTTAATTTAAGGATGTTGCGATACGCAGTAATATTATAAGACTATCATGTAAAATGTTGGGTAGTTTATATTGAACTGGTGAGGTGACACTACTTTGTTTAAGGAAAAAAGTTATAATGAGTTGCATGCTCGAAAATTATATTGTGACCCAAGTACTGTTCTGTAAATAATTACAATTGCAAGGAGAAAAAAATGATAGAAAAAAAACATTGAAAAGATGCTGAAAGAAAATTTCACAGTACTTGCTGAAGAGAGGGGAAATCTTGAGATAACAGGTGTGATCCTTATTTGAGTGACACCAAATAGCGCTCAGCAATTTTGTTGATCTTTTCAAATTTTGAAACCCACTACCGAGGTTCACTAACAGAAAACTACCCCGTTTCATTATTTTTGGCAATAATTAGGGTGATATCGAGTATTTCATAGAACTGGTACTTCAGTAATCGATTACTTAAAAGTACCGAGTATTTATCCAATTACTTTTGTACTTGGTTTTTGAGATTATGAGAGAGGATGTAAATGGAATAATGAATTCGAGTAATCACTCAAGAACCAATTACAAAAGCACCGGCTCTTTCATTATTCAGTACACTAACTAAATCTCACAATTTTGCATTCAGAACGTTTACAGGAGATGAATCTCGGTTCACAAAATTTGTTGGGTGTTTTAGTTTCAAGTGTTTCAATAGATTAGAAGCTCCACCTCCTATTTTATAAACTGAATTACATAATGTACATTTCCCTAAACCGATTGTTTGACAAATAAGTTTCAAATAGAAGACTTGTTTCTACGAGACAACGAGAAAAATATTAGGACACCGACAGCCTGAATATTATTCATAGATAATATCGGAACAATTAAGTACCTCTCGCTGCTGTACCCAGTTCTAGAAATAAAGGAACCAATATTCCTTTATTTTTAAGAGGATTAATTTTCAGCCAGAAAAAAAAAAAAAAAATCTGCCTACACGGCCCCAGTCAGGCTGAACATGGACCAGCTAAAATCTTAAATACAATGGTGTGTCTTGTGGTATATTGTTTTAAAGGTGTCTTAAAAATAAAGAAATACGGGTTTTTGCGTTTTTTGATATTTTGAGTCGTTTTCGAGAAACCCAGGCTTGGGTGAGACTTTATGGATGTCCTGTATACTCGTATGTAGGTAGATATTTGTAAATTTTGAATGAGATCTACGTAATTTACGATTCAAAATACAAAAGTATTGATTCAAATAATTGCTTTATTTAGACTGTCAGTGGCCAGCATCCGTGGCGTAATGGTTGTAACTACTGCCCGTAGTCCAGACATTTCAAGTTCCATTCCCGGTTGTTGCATACTTTTCAATGTTTTTTTCCCCTCTTAACGCGTGAGTCTGGAATCACAGCCCTACCCAGGCTGGGTGAGGTAAATGTAGGTACCTGGAACGATTCCCAGCGAATGGAGGGTAAAACCCCCCGTCCTTCCTTGTTCAAATCATGACGTTAAAACCAAATACAATCAACTGGTCACAATCGTTTTAAAACGAGGTTGGTGTGATAATTGGATATAATTGGTGCTTCTTTTGTGGAACTTCAACCAGTATATATATAATAATGAAGAAAAACACATACCTATTTAATCTTAAAATCCATTAAATAATAATTCATTAATAATCAACTAGTGTTTTAACTTTGTATTGAAAAATTAGTAATGAACTCGTTAAAAAACGGACAGCTCGGTTTAGTGGTTTTGTTTATAATACAATTTTAATTATATTATGTACCTACGTACATGGTAGGTAAATGGAAATTCGATCTTGGCAAAATAAAGAGGGAAATCAAAGTGTCGAGTATTATTTTATGTTCCGAAAGTTCCTCTTACTATAGCTCTAAGAAATGTTGACCCATATTATAATATATTTGCCTAACTTCGAGTTGCTAAACATGGTGTGCCAGCGTCGATGGCATGTTGAATACACCGGTTCCCTTCAGAACACCGAAGTTAAGCGACATCCAGCGAGGTTAAGACTTGGATGGGTGACCATTCAAATTCTAATTCTCGTGACGCTGGCTTTTCCCGGCCCCACTCAGGCTGGGTGAGGTCAATGTGAGTAGCAGGTTTGTGAGTTTCCTGCGAATGGAGGGTAAAACCCCCGTCGTGATATGACCATGGCAGTTGAAAGCGACGTTAAACCCCACTTAAAAAAAAAAAAAAAAAAAAAAAAACGGTCATAGGAGGTTGACTCAAACTACCAACTACTGTTTTTTTCTCACGAGAAAACCGGACATCCAAAGTACAGAGTAAAAAAAAAAATTCTACCTAGCCGGGATTCGAACCCAGGCCACTTTTACCTACACCAGTCGACGACCACAGAAACTGTTCAATACATAATATTTTATTATAATTTATCATTGTTTTGATCTACATTAATTAATATTTTTCTTCTTACTGGCCAATATTTTATACACTTCTCAAAATATAGACCTAGTTTACCTCTTGATGTAGAAATCTTTGAATGAAGTTATAGAACGTTATTATTCCTATTCTGATAAAACGGTCTGCTGGCAGCTTGGATGAAGCAAAGACGATTATATCCCACCCATGTTTTAAGTTATTATGTGAGGCGAAGATTTTTTGTTACTCTCATAAATCTAAATTCAGTTTTTTTCTTTTTATGTCTCACACTGTCGCTGATTTTTCTAAAATTTTATTTACATCGTAGTATAATTCTGCGTAATTAGATCTTTAGAAAGAACCTTCAATCATCAACTTGGGATAACTAGGCGTGGCTCCAGGCTTCATTATAGATATTCCTTTAGAGGGCTTTAAAGACTTTTCTACTTGTTTCAACCATCTGAAATTAAGTGATCTCATTTCTTTTGACTAGACCTTTCTAAAAACACCAGAAATACATCTCTAGGATAACAATAGACGGTTCTGGGCTCCAAAATAAGTATTCCTTTCAAAGGCTATAACTCAAGTTTGGTCCAGTGTAATACTTTGGTTATATTTTTATATTTTTTCCTATGATAAGACCTTTCGAAAAATACCAGAATCGCAGCTCCAAGATAACCAGGGGCGGCTCTGTGCAACTTTCCGGTTTTATTTTAGAAGGCTATATCTCCTATCCTATAAAAAATAAATACTTGAAACTATAAAAGGTATGCAGAGATAAAAATTCCCTATTCAAAAACGTATCGCACGTCTCTCCACGATAAGCACACGTTGCTGTACCCTTGACAGAAAATTGGTCTGAAAAAAAAAACCTGTATGAATATTTTCATGAAATTCAAGATTTTACGCGTGGCCAGAAAACGACTTTAACTGATCGTAGGAACCTCGCGCTTTTGTGAAACACAATCTATTTTCGCGTCTCATTACGAAGTTGAAATAAAAATTGATAAAAGTTAGCGGGAAGTGGGCGAAAACAATAAAACAAAATACATATAAACTCTGTTTCGTGTTAATATAGGCCGGTTGGCTGGCGCTACTTGACGAGCGCTCGCCTACCGGCGAGCTTGATTAACATTATTAGTACATAAAAATAATACACCAGATTATTTTTAGTGACAGAGCATTAGTGATTTAGAATCTTGCATTACTGATTAATTCGTGTACTTGATTATTACAAGTAAGATTGTACAATAATCAGTACCAACAAATTAATGATAGACCGATAGTTGTACACATAAATTGGTTCCAGGGACACCATAAAGTGATTTGGCCCATTGATATCGACACTTTAGGCAGACACACTTACTTTCATAGTAAGTAAGCGAATCAATCAATTTTGTGGGTGTCGTGTGTCTTGTTTATTCAGGTCTTGTTTATTTATCATTATTTGTTGTTAGGTTCATATTATAAATCCAAATTAATGTTAGGTATTTGTAATATCTCTATATATAAAACAGAAAAAAGGACTACCTACCTACCTACCTACCTACCTATGTTTGTTTGTTTGTTTGTTTGTCCGGAGTTGTTTAGCCAAAACGGTAAGAGATAGCGAAAAATGTCTCAGAATTGACCCCCCCAAAACCATTATCGCTTTGTCCAGAAAAATTATAAAAAGTTCAAAAAGGCATTGCTGTCCAGCAGTACGGCCATGCCTTAGTAAATTTGAAATTTAGTCCCGTTGCAAAGCACGGGCAAACGGCTAGTTTTATATAAAACTAGGATTATTTAAATTTTCACTCACCGACTCAAGTTAGCAATCGTGATCAATCCTACGAGCCTAGGCGAAACATAAGTTGGTGAGTGAAAATTTAAAGAATCCTAGTTTTATATAAAATATTACATATACCTACCTAACATATTTATCATATTGAATTTATCCCCACATCTCTCTTTCAACCGTCACAATAAGTTCAATACTCTCAGTATGCAACATGCATTAACAAAAGTGGACGCTTGAAGGGGTGATATAGAAATTAAGAGTGATTTCTAGGCCCAAGTATGATGTCTGATTTAGACATATTTGTCTATCGAAGTAACTAAAAATCCTATTATTCTGTTTATATTTTTCTTTTAATTGGAAGATCCCTCTATCCACCCTGCGGCCGATTGAGAGGGGGCGCCTGCTGGCATTAACCTGAGTCACCCAAAAATCCTATTATTCTGTGTATACTTTTTTTTGTAAGATTTCTCCATCCACCCATGTTGGCCGATTGAAAGGTGGCACCTGCTGGCATAAATCTCAACACCTTCTTTCTGATTATACTACAGAAGTTTCACTAAACAATTATTTTGTCCGTTCAGGAGGACAACCCCCCGTTTCTATTTTATAGGCTTTATTCTATAGAAGTTTAACTTTGTCCAGATAGGAGGACACTAAACGATTATTTTGTCCGTTCAGGAGGACAACCCCCCGTTTCTATTTTATAGGATTTATTCTATAGAAGTTTCACTTTGTCCATATAGGAGGACACTAAACGATTATTTTGTCCGTTCAGGAGGACAACCCCCCGTTTCTATTTTATAGGCTTTATTCTATAGAAGTTTAACTTTGTCCATACAGGAGGACACTAAACAATTATTTTGTCCGTTCAGGAGGACACTAAACAATTATTTTGTCCGTTCAGGAGGACAACCCCCCCCCCCCTTTCTGTTTCATACTATAGCAGTTTAACTTTTTTCGTTCAGGAGGACATGCCGTCAGTTTGGGCTTCGTCAACTCCTTCATCCATGCCATCATGTACTCCTACTACTTCCTCTCGGCCTATGACAAGAAGTATACCGAAGCCAAGTGGAAGAAGTACATCACTCAGCTGCAGATGGTAAGTAGACTAAGTACATCACTCAGCTGCAGATGGTAAGTAGACCAAGTACATCACTCGGCTGCAGATGGTAAGTACATCACTCAGCTGCAGATGGTAAGTAGACCAAGTACATCACTCAGCTGCAGATGGTAAGTACATCACTCAGCTGCAGATGGTAAGTACATCACTCAGCTGCAGATGGTAAGTAGACCAAGTACATCACTCAGCTGCAGATGGTAAGTAGACTAAGTACTGGGTAAGTAGTAGTACTTACTAAGTACATCACTCAGCTGCAGATGGTAAGTACATCACTCAGCTGCAGATGGTAAGTAGACTAAGTACATCACTCAGGTGCAGATGGTAAGTTGACTAAGTACATCACTCAGCTGCAGATGGTAAGTAGACTAAGTACTGGGTAAGTAGTAGTACTTACTAAGTACATCACTCAGCTGCAGATGGTAAGTAGACTAAGTACATCACTCAGCTACAGATGGTAAGTAGACTAAGTACATCACTCAGCTGCAGATGGTAAGTAGACTAAGTACTGGGTAAGTAGTAGTACTTACTAAGTACATCACTCAGCTGCAGATGGTATTTTGACTAAATACTGGGTAAGTAGTAGTACTTACTAAGTACATCACTCAGCTACAGATGGTAAGTAGACTAAGTACTGGGTAAGTAGTAGTACTTACTAAGTACATCACTCAGCTGCAGATGGTATTTTGACTAAATACTGGGTAAGTAGTAGTACTTACTAAGTACATCACTCAGCTGCAGATGGTAAATGCACGTACATTACTCAACTGTGAGTATTATAAAACAGGATTCGTTAATCTTAGTGGACACTACCCTTTAAGGTGAAAGACCTTGACAACAAAGTGTAGACTGTGTAGAGGTCATTTATAACCAACAAATATAAGCTTACATAGCCGTGGCTTTGTGGCTGTATTTTACCACTGTGGCGTAACGGAGCTGTGGCCAGCCTTCATGGCGGAAAATCTTGTTTTAAAAGACCTATCGGTCGGCTGATAAGATCTAAGGGTCGGCTCAGATTTACTAATCCTGTTTCATAATACGGTCCAGAAATGGGACTCTGTTGGGTTGGTCCATCACTTGGGTTGGTCTCCTTGTAATGTGGTCCAATGCCTCGTTCCAGAAACACTCTCCACTCTCAAAATCCCCGAATCTCCGTTTCAAACGTCACAGAATGCACTCTCATTGGGTATTGCGTTCAAATAAAATTAACCAATCAAAGTGCGTTGATTGACGGTTGAGAGAGAGATTATGAGAGTGAGAGTGCTTTTTGGAACGAGGGCCAAGTGTTTTGGTGGGATCTGAACAAATAGAATCGCACGTTACCTGGAAACCTGGAATATGAAAATAGCACCTGAACCATTTGATCACCTCTGTATACATGATAGTCATGGTCCAGCTGACATTGCTGTAACAAAACTTCACTACGTGGTCTTTCATTATAATAATATTTTTTAGCTTTTGTCCGTATTTTTCCGTTTGTTAACTTTAAACTCTCCCTTTGCTAGATTTTCTTCTAGCCATCCTTGAGACTTTCCTCGTTCTCTTGATGTGGCTTAGAGTTAATCAACTACTTCGTCTAAAAGGCATCAGAATTTGACTAGTATCATTACTTTGTCTACTTTTTTCAGCTGCAGTTCGTGAGTCTCATCGTCCACTTCTCGCTGCCCTTCATCTACCGCTGCGGCTACCCCCTATGGCCATGTGCGGTCATTGTGCCGCAGTACCTCTTCATGCTCATCCTCTTCTATGACTTCTACCGCAGGTCGTACGGTGACAAACCCAAGAAGACTTGAACCAATTACTATCGGCATTGAAGAGCCGAGAATGCTATCATTACAAAGAGATCTGTAACTCATAACATTGAAGATGTGAGAATCTAAACTTTGCAACATATACAAAGAGATTTAAACAAACTCATGGAACTGAAAAGTTGAGAGTTTAATCTTTACAAATAACTGGGGACACGGGGGTTCAACATTAACAAAAACCACCAAGATCTGAACCAAACCCAACTCATGACAACAAAATTGAAGGTTATTATTTTGTGACAAAAATTGAGGGTTTAAATTTCACAATAACACAGAAAGAGATTTTTAAAAAAAATCAAACTGAAAAGTTAAGATTTAAAGTGTAACATTAACAATAAACAAAACTGAAAAGTTAAGACTTAAAAGTTTAACATTAACAATAAACTGGGGATTCGAGGGTTCAACATTAACAAGAAACCCAAAACCTGAATGAAAAATAAATCTCTGGCGTTAACAACAGTTTAACAGGATTATTTCTCTACTTTTCTCGCAAATATACTCAACTTATCACTTAGATTGAGGGTGTAACTTTTGCTACAAACCGAGGATTTAAGGACTCAAACTGAAAACTTTCAAGAATTCTCAAAAGCGACATAATGTGTATAATATATAGATTTTTTAGAAAATTAGTCCCAAGTGGCACAATTTTCTTCAATTCCTTTCAGTAGCTAAGTTATTTTGCTATGAAAAATTCTGTATCCATATATTTCGTCTCTTTGAAGACTTTCAGAGTTTTGATTGGTCGAGTTCAGTAACATTTTTAGCCGGGACAATACATTAATAATATTATCTACTTTAGTTGTAGGTACAATGTGTACATAGATTAAAAAAAAAAAAAAAAAAAAAATGGTATGTAATTCATATTCAAAATGGAGAACTCTTTCACATGAGCAAACAAGAGGGGTAAATGATCCTCTGAGATCCTCAGCAGCTTGCTGGGGATGTTAAACAGGGAGAAGACCGGTGTCATGCAAGAGGACTATATCAAATGAGAACAGATAAGTCAATTCTAACAAGCCAGGCTAGCTTGTAGTTTTCCCAAGGGTTTAAAGGACGAGCCAACTAAAGTTGGCCGAGACCATGATTCCTCCCCAGCTGGAGCCATGTTATTTATAACAGCAGCAACCATGAGGAAGAGGTTGACCAATTCCAACCCCAAGTAGGGCGGGGTTATTGCCTATGGCAATCTCTTCCACCCAACCCTTTATAGTTCTGAGAGATTGTAAAACTCATTCTGACCAACACGAAACGATTTTTCCCCCTCACGATTATTTTATTGTTCCGATATCCACTGACAAACCGAATGTGAAAAATCATAGAACCGAAGTTTTTTCCCTTCGACGATGAGCCGATAAAAAAATTGGACCAAGGGAGGAAAAAACCGTGCAGTGAAAAGTTGTGTTGGATCTTAGGTGTAATAACATGTTAGCGCAATGGAACTCCATGTCTTGACCCGAAAGTCTAAATAAATAAAAAACTACTGTCTTATTATCTTTGTAATACCATTTATAAGTTTGTCCTTATTTCTTATTAGTCTGTCCCGGTAGCTTAGTGGTAAAGGCGGCACTCTGTGAATCCAGAGTTTCCAGAGGTCATGGGTTTGAAACCCAACCGGGACATGACAAGTTATCCTCCCATTTGGGATTTTTATCACATGATAATACGTCTTGGGCTTACTGCTGGAATAATGGGACTTTAGTAGTCTTAATCGGGCAATATAAATAAGGCGATATTATTATTATTATTTTACGTCTCGCTTTAAACTTTTATAAATCAACCAGAGAATAGAGATGCAAAACTTTGGCTCCCCCATCCAAAAACTGCATAAACTAGATGATGCAATTTATTTTTTACTGTTCATTAAAAAAAAAGATGAGTGTTTCACAGCCTTTTTTATTTCGTAGCCATGAAACAGGAGCTACTGTAGACGCTTGTGGTCTGTGTTGTAACCTGCCCATCCCGTAGTATACCTCCCCTCTGATGGGCGAGAAGTGACACAATACTTCCCATTTAGGTGCTGGGTCAACACGATCGCAACGGAAGGTATCCCTTACAAACAATTGTAACCTAATTAAGAATACAAATTTTTGTCAGCACGGGGGATCGAACCCGGGACCTTCAGCATGGCAAGCGACTGCTTAACCACTGAGCTAATCGTGCGCTCTTTGGTTTATGATGCACCTGTGTTAATAATTAAACTCGTAAAATACCTCTCTATAATAATTCTGAATAATTCTAAAAACAGAGAAACTACTCATCTATAACGAAAACTTGTTCATGCAAATTTTGGATCGTTTAAGATTGCCAAATTAGCCAAGTACACTGATTACCAATTAAGATACCACCTACCAACAATATCCATGATTATTGATGATTCTAGATACTTAAATTCAAGGAAAGTACCGTTCGTGTTTATAGCATTTCAAGTTTCATAGCGAAGTTCCCGGATATTGCGCGATTTTGGGTGTCAAGGTTCCTCATTTCTCCGGTATAGACTGGATCTTACAGCCATTTCTCCTCATGAGGGACCTCCTAGAATTCCTAGATGAAGTCATATTGGTGTCGGTTCAATAATTGAACATACAATCAGTACTGTTCTTCGCCTAGCCTTCGCTGTCGCTACATTCGGCGGCCAAATTATTTCGCGTCGCGATTCTAGAGTAGCCAAATTCTTGTGTGTGTTTTATCCACCGCGCTGTGAATGTGTGAGATTGGAAGCGGGCAGAGATTCTGAGGGTGGATTTTAAATTGCTGTTTTTGTATCAAAGGTAAGTTATAATTACTATTATTTAACTATTTATTAAATTGGCATATGTATAAAGAGGTAATGATTAAAATTTAAAACAAAAATAAACAACAACAAAAAAAGGTACACAACATAATTATATAACATGAATAAAATATAGAAAAATGTCCTAAGTAAAGGGCGGAGTTATTGCCCGATAAAAAAGACACGCTACGTACATAAATTTATGATACACAACTAGCTTACTATCCATTTGATCTTCACTGTAAAAAGTTTCCTGTAAAATTAAGTTTTTAAAAGCCTAGGCCAAAATTCATAGACAAAATCCATAACTTAACGCATTGCTTAGCAACGGTTTTCCCCATCAAAGCCAGTACACAATCCGAGACTTAGCTTCACAGAGGTATTACAAAAACATTTATTGATTTCGCCTTATGAGTTTATTGAGATGCAATTAGACACCATGAAAATACAAGGATAATTTTATTAAATATCTGATATAAATTAGGCGATAATTTGATCCGTGCCGCTGGCATTAAAAGCGCCAAAGAATTCTTGTTGCAGAGAATAATATTCATAGGAATTCAACGCGGCAATGCAGCCTGTATGCTTGGAACTCTACCACATGTCAGTGGTATGGATCAAATATACAATTATACAACCTTCAATAGATGTCTTTTACTTGAATTTGTGTTGTGTACGTTATGTAAATATGAAAACACTCCGATATTACCCCAGTAATTTCAACTTGTGGGCACGATTTAGGAGGCCAGTGAGAGAACTAGCCATCGTCGATGAAACTTTAAATAAAACAGTTTTCTTAGTATCACAAATGATTTCCAATTAGAAAAATAATGTTAGGTAATGCTTTGTTTGACATACACAGTATACACACTGAGTAGGCCGGAAGTGCCTAGACCGGAACTTGGAACCGAGCGTCTAGATTAAGGGCGAAATTAATAGACAAATTCTATATCACAAGTCACTGCTAAGCGTCGGTTTTCCCTGTCTCACACAGTACGCAATCCATGACTTAGCGCCACAGAGGTATTACAAAAACGTCTATTAATTCCGCCCTAAGAATTGCCCCAAAACCACCTAATATTTTACCGCGTAAGAGATACGAGTAGATCTTCTAAAAAAAGTTACCTTTTTCATAGCCAAGTTTCTTCTTTGGAAAAAGACAAACACGTGATTGGAATCTGTGTCACCCGAAGTTTCGAGGTTTAGGTCAATGCATTGTGAGTCGAGTACTCAACCGCTAGGAAGATGCTTGTGTGAGAGAGTACTTTCTTTGTTCAAATAAGATGATTGGACAATGGTGGCCCATTACTGTCGGGAGTTACAGTTAGAGCAGCACTCTACTCGATAGTGTCGTGCGAGATAAATTATTTTAAATATTATACAGGGTGTAAAGGCTGGCTGGGGGACTATAATCAGGTAGTAGACCAGCATTGGCTTGGTTCTGGGGGCCCTTGTCAATTATTAGCCTCCTTGTATAGACAGTGGTAGAGGTGCTAAGTCATTGTTCCACTGTCTGGCTACCATCGTTCACGATGACGCCACCCTATGATGATGAAAGGTGTAAATATGGTGTACATTTTAAATGAGCGCACGAATAGATCAGTGGTTAAGCACTCGCTTGCCATGCGGAAGATCCCGGGTTCGAACCAGCGCGCCGACAAAAATTTGTATTAAAATTTTGGTTACAGTTGTTTGTAAGGGATACCTTCCGGTGCGCTCGTGTTGACCCAGCACCTAAATGGGAAGTATTGTGTCACTTCTCGCCCATCAAAGGGAATTCATACTACGGGATGGGCAGGCTACAATACAGACCACAAGCGTCCACAGTAGCTCCTGTTTCATAGCTACGAAAGCCTCCGTGGCGTAACGGTTGTGACTACTGCCCGTAGTCCAGACATCCTGGGTTCGATCCCCGGTCGGAGCAGACTTTTCAAACAGATAATTATGTTCTCTCTGAACATGTGAGGCTGGAATTTCGGGCCCTAACAAGGCTGGGTGAGGTTAATGTGGGTAGCTGGAACGATTCCAAGCGAAAAAAGGTGAAACCTCCGTGTTAATCAGGACGTTAAATAAGAGTATTTTTTTAACTAATGATACGCAGAATTGCAATTGTAGAAGTACTCTAAATCACGGAAGGGAAAAAAGGGAAAAATCGAATTTTCGAGAAAAAAAATTGAACATGATTAAATATCTCTCTGGTCTTTCAATATTTTTTTATGCAACCAACTGCATTTGAAGGGTAATATGCATCACTATTTATACATGAAGTCAAAACCTACCTTCTGGCTATCATTTATTTAAAAAAGTGCACCGATCCAAGTGACCTCTAGATCTGTGGGAAAAAGGATTTGGCCATAACTCTACGAAACAAAATGCCCCACTGCAAGTTTCGCTTATAATATGATAGTCCATGGCGGGCTGAACCTACCCTCAAAATATATGCATCTGTATACGGGTCACCCTGTATAAGCACTGTAGTTTCTGAGAGGCGTTCTCCCGCGAAACGACCGTTTCGCTTGAGTACCAGACACCTTTTCTAGACTGTCGAGACACTTATTGGTTACCATAGTAACGCATTAAGTATATGTAAACAAAGCCAGTAAGATTTATTATTCACTGTTAGGTACTTGTTCCATTGAATGTGTGCCACTGAGCACTGGGGATTCACACATGATAAACGAGCTGTTTTACCTGTGCTTCGATACAGTCAGTAATATTCTTTTCTGAAAGTTTGTGAACGTGGAGTTTTTACACGGCTGGCGATGGCGTCCCAGTTCGAATGAATTTATATTTAATGAAACACCTTGTGTTCACGACAACCGACAGATCTAGGAACCACAGCCATGCCTCGGCCAAACGAAGATGGTTTTCTTCCTTCCTCCGAAATACGGGTTAGCAGTCATTTGTATATAATGAGTAGGTTACACCCACCGCTTCCCCACAGACACACCACACCAAACCATTCACACCATAAGAGTTCAAGTCAAAATGGGAATATTTTTTGTGTCACCCATCCGTTTTTTTGTCCTTCTCAGTGTAACTTAAACATAGCTTAAGAATTTCCTGTTCGAGACGGACCTTAGTGCAGAATTTTATGTTTCTCAGTCAAACGGTTTGGATTTGTATAAAGAACACGCATACGTACATCTTCATTTTATACAGGGTGGACCAAAAAAACGTTTACACCCGTTAATGGTAGATTACTGACGACATTTCCAGCCCGGATCTGCAATCCGTTTTTTCGGATTCGCCTTTATAACTGCACAAAGTGATTTTTTGCAACTTTCTGAAAAAGACCGACTTTGGCTTATTCTTCAGGTCAGAACTTTTTTCCTGTTTAAGATGAGTTGATTCTGAACAATTCTGCAGAAAGCCAACAAAATTTCGATGTTTCTAGTTACACCACATTGTTTTTTACGGTTTGGTTTGTCATAGTTTTTTTACACCTGAACAGAAAAAAACACACGAAAAAACTTTTTTACTAAATAAAACACTCGACATTTGTCCGAACAAATTTTGTCACAGACACGGGCAAGTTTGATAAAAGTTGGCGGCCGCCCCGAGGATGCTAAAAAATAATTTTACGATTTTTTATCACGTGATCTTCTGGGAAATATTATTAGATGTTTGCCAAAAACTCTTCAAAAATCCTAAGAGTTTTCTAGCTGTAGATTGTGTAAAGGCGTCTTGTATTGTTTACAAAATTTGTTTACATTGCTTTTTTTGAATACCGCGGTCTCACATACCTTCATCAGCCAGTTTAGGAAAGTTCAAATGATAATTTTCGTGAATTTCGGATTGTCCGTGGTGTTAGCTAGATGAGGTAGTGCTAAGAGAGTTAGTCGCATGGCCGAGGTTCAATACTCGGCGGTCAATATTTTTTTAATTATCAAAAAAATCTGATGGAATATTTTATGCATACCTGTATCTGACCTGTTGTAACACTAACAACTTATGGTTTTTTTGGGGGTAATACCATCTGTAAATTGAGTTATATCAGATACTATGGGTATCACAATACACATAATTATTATTCATGTAAGCCCCTGAGAGACTGCTTTGATAATGTAAGGATGGTTTTTCTTATGCTTTCCTACGAGAGAAAAAAACTAGCGAAATGAAAAAAATGAAATGAAGCCAGGTAAATATGTAGGTAGGTTATTCTATCATAAACAATACTAATTTAATAACAAATTTTTACCGATTGCCAACTCTTAATAGAAATCTTGAAAAAAAACAAGATAATTTTTGTAAAATTAATAAACTTAGACTGCAAAAGTTATTATGTTTTATACTATTTTGATATAAACAAAAAGGTATTTTAAAAAATATTTTGTGTTAGTATGTTCAATGAGAAACGATTAGAAGCGCACAATTAGCTCAATGGTAAGTAATCACTTGCCATGCGGAAGGCCCCACCCCGGTCCGAACGCCAGAGCCAGCAAAAAATTGATGACTACAAAATAAAAAAGACTGTTGCCATTTTTCATTCAGCCATAGTACGCACTATGGATTCTCCTCACACAAATTTTTGAAACCAATGGTGACTTTAGTACCTTAGTTCTATCTCAGAACTGTCCCTCTACCTTCTAGCTTCTTGCCTCTCTCTCTCTCTATCTCTCTCTCTCCCTTTTCAATTCCCTCAGAGGAACTGTTGGAAGTGGCGTCCACCTTCCTGGATGCAAAGGTTGAACCTCTTCATCATGTTCCGTCGAATGTTGCGGAAGATTCCAGGTTTTTATGTGAGATCATCGAATGCCAACAGGATTCTTGCTACCAGATTCTACTACTCTTGCGTCTCCACTGGTATTTCGTAAACTATGTTTTTCACGTGATCCCAAATGTTCCTGTTGGCAGCTCCATATGCTAAGTGCATATTTGCCATTTCACATCAGAATAATAATAATTATGTAACTTGTACTAAAAAAACTCAAGAAGTTTAAAGATAATATTTCATAGAATGCAGAAAAATATGCTTGAAAACTATCATCGAGAAACAAACAATCATTCATTTGACTGGCCTTTAATTAATTCCAAGGAAAATAATTATCAGACATAAATAGCTAATTACTCTTTGAGTACAAGACGACCCTACACGGTCAACACTTTTAAGATTTTGAACATCATTTTTTGTGACTTACCTGGTTCGTTTTCCCAGAAGATCGCGTGATAAAAAATCGTAAAATTATTTTTTAGCATCCTTGAATTGGCCGCCAACTTTTATCAAACTTGCCCGTGTCTGTGCCGAAATTTGTTCGGGCAAATCTTGAGTGTTTCAAAGTGTAAAAAACTTACATGAGATTTTTTTTTCTATTCAGGTGTCAAAAAAGATGCCAAACCAAACCGTAAAAAACAAAGTAGTGTAACTAGAAACATTGAAATTTTGTTGGCTTTCTGCAGAATTGTTCAGAATTAACTCATCTTAAACAGGAAAAAAGTTCTGACCTGAAGAATAAGCCAAAGTCGCACTTTTTCAGAAAGTTGCAAAAAATCACTTTGTGCAGTTATAAAGGCGAATCCAAAAAAACGGATTGCAGATCCGGGCTGGAAATGTCGTCAGTAATCTACCATTAACGGGTGTAAACGTTTTTTTGGTCCACCCTGTAGATATAGATTGGGTCTGTAAGTTATTATATCACAATTTTAGTAGGTAGCGCAGAATTATAGGACTTTTTCCATAACTTTTAATATCCTAATATCTTATTTTTGCCTATAATTCCGCCACTGGTCGTTGCTAACATTAAAGCAGCTTCTCATTTTTCCTCATGAGGTAATGAGTGGACCCCGAACACCCAAGTACAGAGCAGAAAAAATCCTGCCTCCCTGGGGATCGAACCCAGGTCACCGTGCGTGCAATGCCTAGCGCACTAACTCACTGGGCTAAGGTGACTACTTTTTGTATACACATATTGAAGACGTATTGCGTCCCATTTTTTTTTTTTTTTAAGTGGGGTTTAACGTCGCTTTCAACTGCCATGGTCATATCACGACGGGGGTTTTACCCTCCATTCGCAGGAAACTCACAAACCTGCTACTCACATTGACCTCACCCAGCCTGAGTGGGGCCGGGAAAAGCCAGCGTCACGAGAATTAGAATTTGAATGGTCACCCATCCAAGTCTTAACCTCGCTGGATGTCGCTTAACTTCGGTGTTCTGAAGGGAACCGGTGTATTCAACATGCCATCGACGCTGGCTGTCCCATTTTTAACTCATCAACTTCGCACTAGCGGTTCCTGGTGATAGAAACCATGCTATCTAAAATTAATGTCAAATTTGTAATCAGAAACTCAAAATCATTGGTCTTGACATGTATGTCACAACCCCCATCGAGGATGAACAACAAAAAGTTAGTCCAAGTCTATAAGGGGACTTGGACCAACTTTTTTTTTTGTTAACTTAAAAAAAATGTTGTTTCAACCAAAAGTTTTGTGGTTCATGTGGCATATTAAATCAACTTTCAAATCTCTAGCTCTTATGATTTTTGAGACACACGGACACACGAACCAATGGCCGAAAACAAATTGTGGTATCTTGGGGCTATAATTCGTCAAAATATGTGAGAAACTAGGTCAATTTTTTGACAAAACAATACCTTTCCTTATCATAATATTTATAAGGAAAGTATGATGTAAGGAAATTATAATATAAGAAAAGTAATTACCAAATAAGTTATTGAACCTTCTGTGTTTTTTCCTGTCAAATGGTAGACCCAACACCTCTGAAAATGAGTTCATTTCGTCCACATGGCGATGCGTGAAGATCGTATGTAGAGGGGAAGTTAACCTAATTGCGAGGAGAGGAAAAATAGCACCAAACATAATCAATTTTTGATACCATAATTTTATTTATGGTAAACTTGATTAAGAAAGACGGATTTGACAGCGTCAATGCCGCGATGAATGCACTGGTTCTCTTAACCCGTGAGTGGTGTCAAAAAAAAGATAAGAGTGGTGTGGTGTAGAGATAAAATCTAACATATTTATTTTCCCGTTTTTAAGGGGGATTTTTCGTAAAATATTTTCTTATAACTTGAAAAATAGGCTGAATATTTCGTGAATGAGTATTTTAAAAAGCACTTTCGGTTGGTCACACGCTGTCATCATCTTCCACTGCAGGGTGGGCGCATTGGTGGCAACGGAACATCCGCTCGAATATTCTCCACACACTGGAACATGGTAGCTGACACATTTATATTGTGTACGATTTCCGGACCTTTCAACTTGGACGATTTCCGGACACTAATAATTAATTCCCCGTAGTTTCTTGATCGGCACATCAAAGAAAACAATATTCCAGAAAGCTAGACGAAAATCTGACTTGATTCTACCAGTTTAAACTGGTGTTAGGTGCCAATCAATTCAAATGTTAGAAAATTTCAATTTTAAGGTTAAGGTGCAATTTCGATCCTAGCGACCGCGACAGGCGACTGAAGCTACCTACTGCTATCTGATGTGTATTTTAATGAAGTACTTACCAACGCTGTTGACCGGGTCGCGTGACTGATAGGAGCGACTTTAGTCGCACGACTCTATCGCTTCGAGAGCAGTACTGTCGCGGTATTCAAGCGACTTGGTAGAAAGTTTTAAATGTGTTTCCTGTTGAGTATTTTTCGCTTATTTTTAATATGTCATTTTTTTGTGAAAAAGATGGACTGTTGGTTGAGAGTTGGTGTGCAAAAACCCACCTTTATATGATGGGAGACTTGATTCAGGACAAAAAATAAAGTTTATGACTCAGCACTTCTACCACTGTCTTTACAAGGAGGCTAATAATTGACAAGGGCCCCCAGAACCAATCCAATGCTGGTCTACTCCCTGTTTACAGTCCCCCAGAACCAAGCCAATGCTGGTCTATCCCTGTTTATAGTCCCCCAGAACCAAACCAATGATGGTCTACTCCCTGTTTATAGTCTCCCAGAACCAAGCCAATGCTGGTCTACTCCCTGTTTATAGTCCTCCAGAACCAAGCCAATGCTGGTCTACTCCCTGCCAAACCAATTGGTCTACTCACTGTTAGAGTCTCCCTCAGCCAGACTGCCAGTCATCGGACATTATTAACTGCAAAAGAACTCTGAAAAGAATCAAAACAAACTGTCGTGGGCCGCGGTTTGGTAGGAAGCAAAATGGTTGCGGTCGTGCGTCATGGTCGCTAGGATCGGAATTTTAGGATCACCGAAGTTAAGCAACGTACAGCGAGGTGAAGACTTAATACTGGCATTCTGGCTCAACCTAGGCTGTGTGAGGTTAATGTGGGTAGCATAAGGTTTGTGAGTTTCCTGAGAATGGAGGGTGAAACCCCCGTTGTGTATGACCAATTGATCATGCAGTTGAAAAACGACGTTAAAATCAAAAAAAAAAAAAAAAAAATGAGAATGGGAAAAACATTAGCAGAGCCAAAGAAGAATCTATAGACAGCGTCAAAGACACGTTGAATAAACCAGTTCTCATTCTGGCACTAAAATTAAGCAACATCTGGCGAGTCCGGGACTCGGATGGGTGACTTTTCAAATTCGAACCCTCTTTAGCTATTCCCGGCCCCACTCAGAATGGACGAGGTTACTTAAGTAGCTGGTTTGTGAGTTTCCAGCCAATTTAGGGTGAAACCCCCGTCGTGATATGACCCAAAAAAAAATCATCACCCAAAAAAATCTTTTGCTATGCAGCGAGGGTGTATTTTGGGGACCATTCCATTTGGTGTAAAATTCGATGAACTGTCATTTGGTTTTGATTTAAAAAAAGAGAAGAAAAAAAAAAAAAAAAAAATGCGTCTACCTAATTATTCAATGAATTTTTTAATAACGATTACCATGTCTGGCTTTTTTGACCTCATGATAATTTAAATACCACTTATCCGTAATAACGTGCGACCTATTGGTTTAACTTATAATTAGATTATCTCTCTTCAATGCCTCAATCGTCAAATGCAGCGATTTATTTCTTGAACAACTATTTAGCATTGTGCTAAATCAGACAAAGTCCTTCTCTTGTGCTGTTAAAGTTTTTACGTAATTATTTCGTTGACAAAACTTGTTTTTCTTGAAATCATCATAGGGTGGCGTCATCGTGAACGATGGTAGCCAGACAGTGGAGGAATGACTCAGCACTTCTACCTCTGTGTTTACAAGGAGGCTAATAATTGAAAAAGGCCCCTAGAACCAAGCCAATGTTGGTATACTCCCTGTTTATAGTCCCCCAGCCAGACTGCTGGTCTACTCCCTGTTTATAGTCCCCCAGCCAGACTGCTGGTCTACTCCCTGTTTATAGTCCCCCAGCCAGAAAAATATTTTTTTAAATACGAATTGGACACAAAGTACCAGCCTAACTGCAGCTGAAGTTCAGAGGATGAATGTCGAGGTAACTGTCAACAATCGTGTTGCTTCGAAGGAAATTGGAAATAGCACCACAAGAACACAATAAGCGACACCAGATCTGATAAAACTGTTTTAATTTGGGTTTAACGTCGCTTTCTACTACATTGTCATATCACGAAACCCTCTATTCGCAGGAAACTCACAAACTTGCTACCCACAATAACCTTACTCAACCACGTTTGGGCCAGAATGTCAGCATCACAATGTTTTCAGCTCGCTGGACATTGCTTAACTTCGGTGATCCTACGAGAACTGGTGCATTCAACACTCCATCGACGCTGTCTAGAGAAACAACTTTTCTTTGAATCATTGGAGTGACTCGCTCATGATCAATGTTGCAGAGATGATTTCCAATAGTTTGATTGATGATATTATAATAAAAATGATAACACTCTTTAGTAGAAGCTAACCAACAGGCAATGTTGATGCTCAAAGTATTTTCTACCACCTAACCCTCAGAGTCTCATTATTATGTGCTCATAAACTCAAATTAACGAGGAAAAATTCATGCCCTGGGTGGTATTCGGACAAACGGATCTCTGCGCTACTTGGATTACCAGACTATCGCGTTAACCACTCGACTACCAGTGCGCGTTTAACGGTCTGTTTTCTCCAATGTTATTGTTAGATGTTTTGATAGAAAATGTGTCCGAATTTCTAGTTGCTCTCTTTCTTGTTCTAAAGTTTATGGTTTGAATGAATCAACACTCTTACCACTGTCTTTATGGTTTCCCTTGAGGATGGTTTTATCATCAACATCATAGGGTGGCGTCATTATGAACGATGGTAGCCAGACAGTGGATGAATGACTCAACACTCTTACCCAAAATGTAAAACATGACATAAATGATCCTTGATTGCAATGTTCAGTAGGATTTTCCTTAAAAACATCATGATGGTCAATTTTCATGAAGAACTTGAACCTTTTGAAGTAAAACACAGCAACCGCACATGCCGTAATCTTTTTAGGGGCCGCTTTCTTAGCTTTTTTAACGGCACTGATGTATGATGGTTTCCTTTAAGGATGGTTTCATCATCATCATAGGAATGACTAAACACTTCTACCACTGTCTCTACCAGGAGGCTAATCATTGATTAGCCCACAGAACCAAGCCAATGCTGGTCTACTCCCTGTTTATAGTCCCCCAGACAGAATGCTGGTCTACTTCCTGTTTATAGTCCCCCAGCCAGTCTGCTGGTCTACTTCCTGTTTATAGTCCCCCAGACACGTTTGTTTCATAACCTGGTGAGGATAGTTTCCTTTAATGATTTTAGGGAAGAAAAGAAAACGGGGACTCGTCTAGTATCTGGTGTCAATGCGGTAAAAAAAAGTTCTGGGGACACAGTCAGTGTCCTCACAAGGGATATGCTCTTTGTAATATTAAGGTATTTGTTGTTGTTGTAAGTTGTAGCCAGCTTGTCTACATCTGGAGGCAAGAATGACTGTCTCCAGCTAATTTTATTTCAAATTTGGCTTGTTCTGAACCACATATGTCTAGCCATTAACCATCGTGAGAACTTAGACTTTTTTTAGCCTTTGAACCCTTAGGAAACTGCAAGTTATCTTGACTTATAAGGGTTGGCTAGTCAGTTCTCTGTTTGTAGCCCTCTAGCGAGACATATTAAGGTTTTATCGTCCTCATTGTGCAGTGGCTTGATCGATAAGGCGGCGGACTTGAAACCTGGCGGTAGTTGGTTCAAGTCACGGTTTTAGCGTGGATTTAGTCAAGCGAGTTTGAGTAGTTGTGATATAACGAAAGTGATTAACACAAAACACAAATATGATAACTTTAAACTTTTTTAAGGTATTACCTACAATTTCAATGTAATTTATTTGTAGCTGAATTTTTTTTCTTCTATTTTTACTATATACACTAGCGTAAACAGCGTTTGAATGGTGCTGGGGCACTCTGTATATTCATTTAGTTTAAAGGTATTTAAAGCTGCTTAAACACTGAAACTAAGCCTGATTTATCATGAAAATACCTTAACAGCTAAATTGAAGGATAGTCTTTACCTTTTTCACAATTTATCTGAAATATAATCATCATAGGGTGGTGTTATCGTGAACGATGGCACCCAGACAGTGAAATAATGACTCAGCACTTCTACCACTGTCTATACAAGGAGGCTAATAATTGACAATGGCCCCTAGAACCAAGCCAATGCTGATCTACTCCCTGTTTATAGTTCCCCAGCCAGACTGCCTGTCTGCTCTCGTACTCTCTGTTTATAGTCCCCCAGCCAGAAATATAATGCTCTTTTATAATTTCATACTAAAAAGATTGGGGATTTTAATGTGGCGAATTTTAAATTTCCTATATCAAGCTGTAGGTATCAGGGTCTGGGGTCGAGGGTGTAGGCCAGTGTAGGGTATAGGCCACCTACTCAGTGGAATTTCACTTTCGGGCATTCCCACCCAGTAGAAGTCTTCTAGATTTTTTTTTAATTTAGGAAATTACTGGCTATATTATTTTATTATACAGAGTGGGTGAAAGTACTGATTAGTTTTTGTTTTATTTCTAGTAACTTTATTTTATCTCGAAGAATGAGTCTAATAAATAATAATATAGCCCGGTGTATGAGTGTTTAATACGGGCAAAATCCTTGATAACATAAAATCAAGCTCGCCGGTAGGCGAGCGCTCGTCAAGTAGCGCCAGCCAACCGGCCTATATTAACACGAAACAGAGTTTATATGTATTTTGTTTTATTGTTTTCGCCCACTTCCCGCTAACTTTTATCAATTTTTATGTCAAATTCGTAATGAGACGCCAAAATAGATTGTGTTTCACGAAAGCGCGAGGTTCCTACGTACAGTTAAAGTCGTTTTCTGGCCACGCGTAAAATCTTGAATTTCATGAAATTATTCATACGGGTTTTTTTTTCAGACCAATTTTCTGTCAAGGGTACAGCAACGTGTGCTTATCGTGGAAAGACGTGAGCTACGTTTTTGGATAGGGAATTTTTATTTCTGCATACCTTTTATAGTTTCAAGTATTTATATTTTATAGGGTAGGAGATATAGCCTTCTAAAATAAAACCGGAAAGTTGCACAGAGCCGCCCCTGGTTATCTTGGAGCTGCGATTGTGGTATTTTTTGAAAGGCCTTATCATAGGAAAAAATATAAAAATGTAACCAAAGTATTACACTGGACCAAACTTGAGTTATAGCCTTTGAAAGGAATACTTATTATGGAGCCCAGAGCCGTCTATTGTTATCCTAGAGATGTATTTTTGGTGTTTTTAGAAAGGTCTAGTCAAAGGGAATGAGATCACTTAATTTCAGATGGTTGAAAAAAGTAGAAAAGTATTTAAAGACCTCTAAAGGAATATCTATAATGAACCCTGGAGCCACGCCTAATTATCCCACGTGGATGACTGAAGGTTCCTACTAAAGGTCTAATTACGCAAAATTATACTACGATGTAAATAAAATTTTAGAAAAATCAGCGACAGTGTGAGACATAAAAAGAAAAAAAACTGATTCTATATTTATGAGAGTAACAAAAAAAACTTCGCCTCACATAGAACTTGAAATAAAGATGGGATTCAATCGTCTTTGCTTCATCCAAGCTGCCAACAGACCGGTTAATCAGAACGGAATAATAACGTTTTATAACTTCATTCAAAGATTTCTACATCAAGAGGTAAACTAGGTCTATATTATGAGAAGTGTATAAAATATTGGCCAGTAAGAGGCAAAAATATTGATTAATGTAGATCAAATGATAAATATAATAAAATATTATGTATTGAGCAGTCTCTGTGGTCGTCGACTGGTGTAGGTAAAACACAAAGTTTGCAAGGTGACCTGGGTTCGAATCCCGGCAAGGTAGATTTTTTTTTTTTACTCTGTACTTTGCATGTCCGGTATTCTCGTGAGAAAAAAAAACAGTAGTTGCTTGTTTGAGTCAACCTTCTATGACCGTTTAATTTCGAACGAAGTGAGTATGGTTTAACTCGATCAACATTGATTTGTCACAATCTAATTATCCATCTACCTTTGTATGTAACGTGATATAAGTTGCATTTTTTGTCCAATTGAGTTGAAATTTTCAGAATATTTTCAGGATATATGCTTGCCTATTAATTTATAATTATTAAATGTATATCTAGTATAATTTCTCGCTTCTTCTGTTTATATCTACTGATTATGCTGAAATGACACCATGTTTAGCAACTCGAAGTTAGGCAAATATATGGGTCAACATTTCTTAGAGCCATAGTAAGAGTCAATTTCGGAACATACAATAATACTCGGCACTTTCATTTCCCTCTTTATTTTACCAAGATCGAATTTCCATCTACCTACCAGTTCATTACTAATTTTTCAATACAAGGTTAAAACACTAGTTGATTATAATTAATTTTTGGTAATAGATTTTATGATTAAATAGTTATGTTTTTTTTCTTCATTATTATATACTGGTTGAAGTTCCACAAAAGAAGCACCAATTATCACACCAACCTCATTTTAAAACGATGGTGACCAGTTGATTGTATTTGGTTTTAACGTCCTGATTTTAACTAGTCAGGACGGAGGGTTTTACCCTCCATTCGCATGGAATCGTTCCAGCTACCTACATTTACCTCACCCAGCCTGGGTAGGGCTGTGATTCCAGACTCACTTGTTTAGAGGAAAAAAAAAAAAAAAAAAAACAAATGCCAAAAGAAATAAGTAAAAAGAAATAACACTAATGTCCTACCTAAAGGGCGGGGTTATTACCTGTGGCGATCTCTTCCACCCAATCTCTTAAAAAAATAATTATATGGATATTACGCAGGACGTCCGACCCTGTATCTCATGAACGGCAAGTTGTATAATTCACTGAAATTTATTGTAATGAAATTCTCTCTATGAGACCTTTAAAACAATATGTCACAAGACATATCATTCTATTTAAGATTTTAAAGTTGGTCCATGTCCAGCCTGACTGGGGCCGTGTAGGCAAATTTTATTTTTGGCTGAAAATGAAAAAAAAAAAAATAATAATAAAGGTATACGAATTTTTGCGTTTTTTGATATTTTGAGTCGTTTTCGAGAAACCCAGGCCTGGGTGAGACTTTATGGATGCCCAGTATATAAAATAATATAAATAGCCCTCAGGCGAGAGTCGATCATTACCTAATGTACTTATTGAAGAGATAGGTACGAGTTATTACTTTACTCATAAAGTACCGGTTCTTGAGAGTAATAATTAGTATGTACTGGTTCTTATTTATAGAGTAATCAATTGCATTAAAAAAATAATTGTATACTCGAAAGCTTTGTTTTTCTTTAATGAGTGCGTGATTCGTATTATAATGGTACAATCACTTACAATGGTACAAGAACCGATTTTTATACTCGTGAATCGAGTACCGGAACTGAGTACCGATTCTATGAAATACTCAGTAGTCGGTATAACACACCGGATCCGCGTACCGTACTGGGTACCGGTTTTATGAAATACTCGGTATTACACACCGGGACCGAGTACCGACGTATCGTACATAGTAGCCGGGTACCGGTTCTATTAAATACTTGGTATTACACACTGGGGCCGGGTACGATACCGGGTACCGGTTCTATGAAATACTCGGTATTACAAAATTACAATATTACCCAAATACCCATCTCTAGAACTGGGTACAGCAGAGAGAGGTACTGAATTGTTCCGATATTATCTATGAATAATATTCAGGCTGTCGGTATCCTAATATTTTTCTCTTTGTCTCGTAGAAACAAGTCTTCTATTTGAAACTTCTTTGTCTATTTGAAATCAATTAAATCAAAAAGTAGTGATATCCCCCAAAAAACACTACGTGTAAAAATAGTCGTCAAGTGTTGGAATGATTAAAAAGAAGTGATATCAAAAACGTCAATTTTCTATGTTTGAAGGAATTATTTTAATTCCTTGATAATTCAACCAAAATAATAGCCGCACAACAACAATACACCTTTGAGCAAACTTCGATTTGGTATTTTGAGAATTTAACCAAAAAATAGCCACACAACAAAACAATGCTCTTGTAAGAACAATGGTTTTGTAATTATGCAACATTGTTCTTACAAGAGCATTGTTTTGTTGTGTGGCTATTTCTTGGTTAAATTCTCAAAATACCAAATCGAAGTTTGCTCAAAGGTGTATTGTTGTTGTGCGGCTATTATTTTGGTTGAATTATCAAGGAATTAAAATAATTCCTTCAAACATAGAAAATTGACGTTTTTGATATCACTTCTTTTTAATCATTCCAACACTTGACGACTATTTTTACACGTAGTGTTTTTTGGGGGATTATACAGTACACTAAAAAACTTTGTTATGGTCGTTATGGTTGGCAAAAATATTTATTTACAATGTCAAAATATACACATAAAATAAAACATATTATCTATCGAATAATATCTTAGTAATATTTTTGCATTCGTAGTTATTTCTTAAAGTGCCAGGCAAATATTTTTAGTATCTACATGTATATCTCTCAGCCTCCGTGGCGTAATGGTTGTGACTACTGCCCGTAGTCCAGAGTTCCCGAGTTCAACTCCCGGCAAGGGCAGACTTTTCGAAGAAAATTCTGTTCCATCCAAACACGTGAGGCTGCCATTTTCGGCCCTACCCAGGCTGGGTGAGGTTAATGTGGGTAGCTGGTACGGTAGCTGGTACGAATGGAGGGTAAAACCCCCGTCCTAATCCAGGACGTTAAATCAAATAGAATCGTTGGCGTTAGGAAGGGCATCCAGCCATAAAAAACGTGCTCCACCCTACCAACCTCAACCATGAGGTTGAACAATGCCGACCCCAAAAGCAACATAAGCTAATATGGGATAAAGGCAAGGGAGATATATATATACATTTATTTCTCTATCTTTTATTATATTATAGTGGTGCGTAATAATATGGTATCAGTATCAGTATAAACAGAAAAGTGAGAAGTTGAACTAGATGTACATGAATATCAGAACATACCTGGACAGCTGTTTCGAGCTTATTTGCTCTGATCAGCAGGTAATAGTTCTAAGTATCCATGAAATCAACTAACCTCTCTATTTTAATCAGTATTCAGTATACACAGGTTTTTGCTTACAAGACCTTTAAAAAGACCTATTTATATCAAAAACTCGTAGCTTAAGAAGAAAAAAAAGTGTTTTAATTTTTTTTTCTTTAATAGCTCTTTATGCACATGAACAGGTTGACTAGGTACTTGTAATTTATGTTGGCACACTTCACAAATTTCAATAAAAAATACATTACCAAGTATAGACACAATACTTCCTCGTGAATGGCAATCATAATTTTTGACTTTCCACAATCAATAGATTCTGAATTTTTTTCATTTAATAAATCACTTGTCTCTACAATAGATCTCAATCGATTCTTTAAAATTTGTTAGTTATAGTCGAATACCTTTTTTCTCCTACATTCTATATTCTACCAAATATTCTGTACAGGCAAGTCGAATACCTTATTCTTGCCCTTTTTGATATAAATTTTAGCAATATATTAATAATTAAAAAAAAAAATACAAATATACCTATTTTGTAAAGCCCTGATACTTATTCACATACCAAATTTATTCAAATTTTATGAACCATTCACGAGATAAAATCGTTTTAGCAAAAAGTTACAGGTCAGGCGCACGGTCTTCATCTCCAAGAAACGCCCACTCGAAAAACACTTCCGATATCTCATATTCTCGGAAGTAACTACTAATTGAATTTCTGTGACATAAGGACTAGTGAATTTTAACAAGGTTAAATAGGTTAGTAATAATGTTTTAACAGTAAACGTAGTGAGTTCTAATTATATAAGTATTTTTTGCACCTACCTCGACCATTTAAAGATTAGTTTTAGCACTAAAACTTCTCATAGATAGTACAAAAGAATCGAGCTAATTATTGCATAAAAATTTTCTTAAACAACATTTGTGTTTACTCAGTACCGTTAATACCTTTTTAACTCGAAGACCAAGTAAGTGCCTTCCAATAGTTTATTTAAAATAATATTCGTTACAGCAGGAGAGCAGATGTTCCGCGTCCTTCAAGACACCGCAATCACACTAACTTATTGTCATCACCAAAATTCCATTTCACCAAATTCTTCTTGCATCTGAATACTTTAATTCGGAGTCAGTTCAATGTGTTCCATATAGGCAATTTAATTTGTATCCTTTTGCAGGTTCTCAACTTGGTTCAGTAATTCGGTTTGGTGTATTTGTTTTCCACAAATGGTTTCTACTGATATCGGGAGCAGCTGAGGTCTTGTTTCTTTAACTTTTCCTAGATTTGAGATGTGTAGGAGGGTGGATGTGAAGATGGTGGCTAGGATCTTCATTTTCTTTTTTCTTCTCCCTTTCAGCTTATAGTTCTCGTCAAACAGAAGGATATGAAATTTCAGCAATAGGATAAAGTTTATGTATAGTTGTGGGTTTTAAACGTCCAGTTACAATCTTTTTTGCTTCGTTAACACTGACATCATCTTTCTTGGCATGTGCTGAATATTTAAAAAATAAAATAATTAGACAAAACTTGATCAGGGGTAATGATAATTCCACCTGGTCTTATTGTTTTTATTACAATTGAAGATTAGTGGGTGATTGGATTTTTTTTTTTTTTTTTTTTTTTCTTCTTTTTTTTCAGCGAGTCAGTCAGTCGTATAAAGGTTTTTAAGCACGGTGCTTTCCTACATCAGCGAGAGTATTACAAAGGTCATTGACACTAGATACCGAATTTTCTGAATTAATAGTATTAAATATAAGGTACATAGCAATGTAGTTTTGATCAAGGACGGTGATAACGATGGAATTATTTACATAGATATTGGAATAAAAAGCTGCACCTAAAAGGGATTGTCAGATACTGTGTGTAGAAGACAAGTTAAGTTGACAGCCCACCAGAACGGATTTTGACGCAACATGGCTCATCGTTTTGTCTCATTTTGTGCCATTAAAAAATCAGTTGTTTGTATGGTATCCCTTACAAACAACTGTAACCAAATTTTTAATACAATTTTTTGTCGGCGCAGGGGTTCGATCCCGGGACCTTCCGCATGGCAAGCGAGTGCTTAACCACTGAGCTATTCGTGCGCTCTAGAAAGCATGTGACAAAACTTCCATACGTCGTATGCAAATGGCAACCCTGCTGATTAAATTGCTCTCCCGTAACACCGGCATAGATAAGGCAGACTTAACTGCTCGCTACTTAGCTGAAATAATCCGGGAACCTTACTGCCTGTCAGTACGTAGGATGCAGTGCTTGTACATTGAGGCAGTGCGCGGATAGTGATCGTTCTTGTTCAATCTGCGAGGGACACCTTACACTGTAGTGACTCAGAGTTGCAGGCATTGGAGTGTTCTTGTGAATCTTTTCAAGTAAGTTTCAACGTTCGAGTTGACTTTTTTTTCTAGGTAATTAGTCGTGGTCAAAAGTTGTCATACTTGAGTTAATCACAATGTGATATCATTATTATTAAATGCTTTATTACATATTACGTACAATACAAATAATTATTATTAAAAAGAACAAATGGAAAGAAATACAAATGTCCTAACTAAAGTGCGGGGTTATTGTCTATGGCAATCTCTTCCACCCAACCCTTTTTCTTTCTTGTATCACAATTTCTCAAACTTGTTTCACTAAATCTTTGCTGAACTTGGGACTTGAACTACCGACCTCCGGTTACAAATCCGCCCCCCTATTGATCAAGCTACCTAGGTCAGTCTCCTAATCAGTCGTTTTAATCTGTGTTGAGCCAGCGTCAATGACACAATGAATACACTAATTTTATTATCGTTCTGTTTCTGAAGTTAAGCAACGTCTAGTAAGTTTAGGACTTAGATGGTTGACCACTCAAATTCGAAACCTCATGATGCTGGCTACTCCCAGCGCCACTCAGGTTGAGTGAGATTAATTTGGATAGCTGGTTTGTGAGTTTCCAGCGAATGGAGGGTATTAACCTCGTAAAGGAGGGTTTCGAATGACCCCAATGTTAACCCTTAAGCCAAAACATCGTTTTTACAGACCTCTACAAAGTTTTCCAGTATAAATTTTATTGTGGCATGTCACAGGGGTTAAGCAGAAAAGAATGTGTTGAAGCAGGTCATTCGCGCTGATTACCCTTTCTCAAATCATTACTTTTTATGTGTTTTTCTTTGTATAGGCGTTCTTCACACCTCGGCTGAGGTATTAGATTTCAATAGGTTTAGGGAGAGAATGAACGCTCTCGACAGACTCAGATTGATAAGGAGGATCAGGAAGCGAATTATGTGTTCGTGAGAGCTGTGAGTTTAAAGGACAGGCGAGGATGTTATTATGTGTCTAGAGGTTTGAATGGTTTTTTTTCGTTGTTTATTTATGTATTCACATTTTTTCAACGATAAAAAGGGTTGGGTGGAAGAGATTGTCACAGGCAATAACCCCGCCCTTTAGGTAGGACATTAGCTTTATTCACTTTTTTGTTCTTGTTTTTTTGTTCAATCTATATATATATTTTTTCTTTATAATTTCATTGTATTTTACTGTATATATTTGTCTTATCTAATAAAGCATAAAATAATAATAATAATGATTTTTTAATATTTTTACTGTTCCTAAAAAGTTGTTGGACTTTGGAGAGTAGATTCTATAAGTCAGTCCCTAAATTGATAAGCAAAAATCATTGAAACAATAAAATGTTAACTATAAAAAGGTTGAGAGAAAAAAGAATACGTGCTTTATGAGGGTATGTCAACTAAAAAAACAATAGTTTAGGCATTAATGTTTTAGAATACTGAGAATATGATTTAATGTGAAAGTAAAATCATGTTATAGGTACCTATTTTGGGAAGGTGGGAAGTAAGGTAAAATCATGTTAGTAATAAATGAATCACCGATCTCAGTAGCTTGATCGATAAGGCGGCGGACTTGTAACCCGGAGGTCGGTGGTTCAAGTCCCGCTTCTAGCGTCGAGTAGTTGTGTTGTGTTTGAGTAGTTGTGATATTACGAAAGTGATTACCAAAAATATGATAACTTTAGTAATCAATGAATGGGCTATCAAAAATGCGATACAAAGTGAAATAATAGCATCACCATGGAGTGGCGTCATCGTGAACGATGGTAGCCAGACAGTGGAGGAATGACTCAGCATTTCTACCACTGTCTTTACAAGGAGGCTAATAATTAACAAGCGAAATAATATACCTAAAGGAAAAGGAAAAAAATCGGCAAATGGGAAGGGAATTTTTCCTCAGATCCTAGTACAGTGGAACCTGATATGACAGAACTGGATGTGTATAAGAGAATCCTGGATACAACAGACAATTATCTTGGGCCCTTCATTTTTAGGAACTCCGGATTTAGAAAATCAGTCCCAAGGGGCTTGGTGAATCTATGTCACAGGGAATTGACAAATTGACAAACAGACCAAACAGTATCAATGCCTGATTCAAATTGTAGGATGCGGCATGTTTAGCTGTAATGTAAATAGTATATCTTACTTTACAGCAAACAAAAACGTTGATAAAAATTCAGAATTAGTAGTTTCCTAAGAGCCAGACACGCCCTGAAGTCGGAGTTTCAACCACTCACAGCGCACTATAGCCCGAGTTGAGGGACAGTCTGGCTTTGATTAATTCTAATCCTTTCTTATAAGTCGGCCTTGTGTGCCAAATTATTAGAGAGGCATTTAAGATAAACTATACCCTCCCTCTAGTCGGATTTATAAGTTTTAACCAATCACAGAGCACTGAAGACCAAATCGAAGCACAGTCTGACTTGTAGTTTAATACTATCAAACACCTCGGCCGAGGCGTGAAGAACGCCCTATACAAAATTAAAGAGACAGCGCGGCATTTTCCTAACCATCTTATAACTCGGCCCTAAGACCCTAAAAAATCAATGTTTGACTTTTAATGGTACGGTAGTGGTGGGAATTAAAGATTATACTTGGCGTTCTTCAGAGCTATCATAGGTGCATAACTAATCTTGCTGTTAATTGAAAACATAGGAATTGTAACAGTCATAAAGAAACATAACCTAAATAGACCTTATTGACACGATATCAATTGAATAGTGTGTAACTGTGTAGGTACGTAAGGAAATAATTTGTCAGGTAAGGATTGTTTCTAGGTTTTCAATAATATCCTAAGTAGGTAAAATTGTATTGCATCTTTCTGAAGGACGTTATACCTATAAGGTACCAGTTATGTCAGAGCAAAAGACAGTAACACAAAACGTCTGCGCCCTCAGAGTTGGCGTTAGGAAGGGAATCCAGCCGTAAAATGTGGAAATATGAGTGCCAAAATCAACCAATCTCACCCATGAGGAAGAGGTTGATGACTGCCGACCACAGGTGGGTTTGAAGAAGAGAAATCCTCACACGACTCCCCTTCTTCTACTTTCACTGTGACTTGGCTTGGGGGGGGGGGGGTTGACATCTGTCAACCTTTTCCTCATGGATGTGATTGGTTGGTTCCGGCACTCTTACTTCCACATTTTGCAGCACGGTTGTATATCCTTCCTAACACCAACACAGTTAAGGACGCCAAGTATTAAATTTGTGATTTTCTTTTGGTTCACCAACTTGTACCGTGTCTGTTTAACTGTTCGATCACACGACTCGTGTAAAAAAAACCACCTGTAGCATTGATGACGGATCCAACAATATTTTTCTTTCTATGACGCTGTTTTTAACGAAAGCTTTATGGAAAGTTAACCTGAATATTTCTAACGTTTATCCAGAAACACAGGTTGAAATTACGCCTGGTTGAAATCACGCCATTACCTGGTTGGCTGTTCTGTCTTTCGTTCAAAAATAATAATAATAATAATAATAATATCGCCTTATATACTGCCGATTAGGACTATTAAAGTCCCATAATTCCAGCAGTAAGCCCAAGACATTTTATTATGTGGTAAAAATCCCAAATGGGACGATAACTTGTCTTGCCCCGGCTGGGTTTCGAACCCACGACCTCTGGAATCTTTGGATTCACAGAGTGCCGCCTTTACCACTGAGCTACCGGGACCAAAAGGTTTTTGTCGCATCCTCTACAAGTACATGCACTTGAGGTCTGCACAACAAACTTCCTGAGGTATTGTGTATCTTTCGGTATTTTAACAGACCGAAACTGTGACACAACCTATTGAAACACACATATTAGTTTGTGGTAATCATAACAGGAACCACCGACCTCCAGGTTACGAGTCCATTTCCTTCAGAAATAGTCTACTCGGGTCACTGGAAATACAAATAGTCCGATGAATAAATGCCTTAGAGGGAGTATAGAGTGCGTAAGAGGTGACGCAAACAAATCCTTCGAATACTTGTCAAGGAGGGTGAGATTGTAAACATAAAGTCCTGAAGTCTAGGATGGGAGGAAACGGAGTTAGGGGGGGGGGTTAAAAGGGGGTTAAAGGAGGTAAAATAAGGTAGACTTTTTTATTCCCGAACATGCAAATAAATTGCAATAGGCAGTAGTTTTTATGGAGATTTTTTACGTAGGGTGTGAAAAGATATGTCGGTCATGTAGTCTAGAATTTATGTTATCATTGGTTTATTTTAGAGCATTTTTCATGTCTCTTTAACAGTTTGCCGGTGCAATTTTTTCAATATCTACTCGAATATTGTTTTTGAGCTCCTCTGATGACCGAATTTTATTGGTGTAGACTTTTACCTTTAGGTAGCCCCAGAGGAAGAAGTCAGGAGCTGATGGAACATTTTCTTAAATCATAATATTTAATTTCACCATAGGGCGCTCCAGCAAGGTTATTCTAAATTTGTTTTGATTGATTATGGCGTTTTACATATACATTCAGGGGGTTGATTTCCACACTTTTTTCAATATCTCCAAATTAACGTTGCCCGCCGCCGATCATAATTCCGCCACTGACGGCTCCACCAATTATTTTTTTTAATTTTTCTCTTGGATCTAGTTGTTTTGGGTATGATTTAGGGGGGGTGAAATCTCATAACCTTTTTATATATTCAATCGTTTTGCCAAAAAACCCAAAATCTACGAAAATCTGCCATTAAATTTACAAAAACACAAAAATTGTACCTCAGTTTAGGTACCTCCTTTAACTCACTTTACTACCCGACAAGTATTCGAAGCAATTAGATGCGTCGCCTCTCACGCACTCTACAACTTATTCCTTCACTAGCCTAAGGGCGGAATTAATAGACAACATCAATTAACTTAAGTCGTTGGTAAGCGTCGATTTTCCCTATCTTACACAGTACGCAATCCGTGACTTAGCGCCACAGAGGTATTACAAAAACGTCTATTAATTCCGCCCTAAAATTGAAAAGGAAAAGTATGACGTTTTAGAAATACCTCTGTGGCGCTAAGTCACGGATTGCGAACTGTGTACGATAGGGAAAACCGACACTTTAGAATTCACTTGTGATATAGAATTTGTCTATTAATCTCGCACCTATTGTTCTCTGTTCCAGCGCTTGGAGCCATGGAAAAAGTCGCGAGTCGCTTTCTGCTGTCTAATTTTACCTATGACATCATGGAAGGCTCTACTGAAGGTAAGTTTGCTGTCTACATAAGAGACAACTTCACCTTTTACATAATAATGGAATACTCTACTGAAGTTATATTTGCTGTCGAGATAAGAGACAACTTCACCTATAACATCATGGAAGGCTCTACTGAAGTTAAGTTTGCTGTCTACATAAGAGGCAACTTCACCTTTTACATAATAATGGAATACTCTACTGAAGTTATATTTGCTGTAGAGATAAGAGACAAATTCACCTTTTACATAATAATGAAATACTCTACTGAAGGTAAGTTTGCTGTCTACATGAGAGGCAACTTCACCTTTTACATAATAATGGAAGACTCTACTGAAGGTAAGTTTGCTGTCTACATGAGAGGCAACTTCACCTTTTACATAATAATGGAAGACTCTACTGAAGGTAAGTTTGCTGTCTACATGAGAGGCAACTTCAACTATGACATTCTCACAAACGATTTTCTCCGCTTTACTTTAGCAATATCTATGATTTTTTTTTAAAATCTTCATTCAAAAACTGGCCTGTTTCTAGGAAAAGGAATCCGTTTTCATCTATGTTTTGTAATTATTCAGTTACAATCAGCACTGTTGTGACGTATATTCGTATACTATCTCTTGGTGGGCTCTTTTTACTTTTTAACTTGGCGGGAGAAGCGTCTTCATGAATTCGAATATGAAGCGTTGCGCGTTGATTAAAATATTTCGACAGTTGATAGCCTAGGCAGGTCGTACACTGAAGAAACGCGTTTCCCGAAACACATTTCTTGAAACGTGAAATTTGGATTTCACAAAACCGATAGATTGAAATACACAGAGGCGCGTACACTGGGTTACAAGAAACTACAGTTTCTAGAAATGCATGAAACGCGTTTCGTTGAAACCGCAATATTTGGTTTCGTGTGATTCAGTTTCGTGTGATCTCTCGGTGATAATTAATTAATAGTATTTAATAGACCGTAGAGGTTATTACTATTTTGTTGTTTTACTTCCGAGAAATTTCTAATATTAGAAATCGTAAGTATTGTGTTCGTTTTTGTAAAAAAAAATATTTTTTTGCTCCGATTTCAATTTTTTTCATATTTCTGGACGTTTTATAACCTGAGCAAATTTGGTTTTGTGTCCGTCTGTCGGTCTGTTAAAACGATTCCTTGTAACGCTCAAATCTCGGTAACTACTCGACGGATTTTGATGAAATTTTGCACACATCTAAGAGACAAAAAAGTTAAAAAATAAGGACCACGAGTTGCCGATACAGAATTTTTTGTCGAATCTAGAATGTAGAAAAAACGATATTCTACCATATTAAACAAATTTGAAAAAAATCGGTTCAGTCGTTTTGGAGATACAAGCATTTTGTATAAAATCTCAAAATTGGCACGTGTTTACAATGTGAAACAATCACGAGGAAGTATTGTGTCCACAATTGGCAGTGTTTTTTTTTTTCTACTCACAAAAAAATGGACTTTCAAGTGAATCTGGCGGTAGAAAAGTATCCCTGCCTATATAATTAGAAGTTGAAAGAATATTCTAACAGGGACATTGTCCAAAATAAATGGGAGATGGTGGCGCAAGAAGTGAACAGTACAGGTTGGTATTTTTCAAAGGTTTCTTAATTATTTATTTTTCATGTAGGTAGACAATATCATCTTCATCAGATGACATGACGAACGAAACTGAACTAAAAAAGTTTCACCAATGTGCGCGGTCTAGTGAAATGCGTTTCGTGAAATTCGTTGCATGAAATGCGTTTCAGGAAACGCGTTTCTTCAGTGTACGACCTGCCTCACCCTAATTCTTTTTGAATAGGTGCGCAATGCCCATCCAGGAAGATACTGTTTTAACCACCTACCAACGTAAATTAATAACAGAACCGACCGGACTTATAACCTGGAGGTTTTAGCCTATATGTAGTAAAGCGAGTTTCAGTAGTTGTGGTCTCACGAAAGTGATTAACACCAATATAATAACTAACTAAATCAATAACTGAAATAGAAAATACTAAACTTCATAATATCTCAAGAAATAAGACTCAATAGGTATTAATCAGATAAGAAAATTCCTATATGCTACGCTGGTTGATTTCTTCATACGTACATAACCGCATGCAATGAGTATTAAGACTAAGGACGATCTACACCGAGTTGGATCAAGTTCAAGTAGGTATTAGGTTGTCTAATCTTAGTCAACAAATTAAAGCCAAATCCTCTAGAGTTACGTTTAACAATTATTGTCACAATAATCGGTTGATTATTCAATCAATGGTTAAATTTAATCAATAGTTAACTTAACTTAACTTTCAATGTTAACTTAACTTAAACTCTTATTGATAAACAAATAATCATGCCATTGTCAAAGAGACAAAAGACTGACAGAGCACTAATCAATGATTGGCACCATTGAAAGTGTTATCACCCTGATAATTGTAATTGATAAACGCCCTTAAAGAAATTTGAACAAATAAACCGTTCAAGAGTTATGGCTTGTAGCAGACGGCGCGGCGTACACTGGACGACGCGTACGGAAAAAAATAGGGTTTTTTTTTCATATGAACGAAACCCTAAATATCGAAAGAAATTCGATTACATGATCATGAGGATAAATAAATAATTGGTATTACCTATTTACTCATATACATAGAGGGCTTCTATAAAGTCTCACGCAGTCTTGGGTTTCTCGGAAACGACTTAAAATATCAAAAAACGCAAAAACACGAATTCCTTTATTTGTAGGGTGATTAAATTTTGAACAATAAGTTCAAAAAATAAGGTTCACGAATTGCCCATACAGAATTTTTCGTAAAATCTAGAATGTAAAAAACATAGTTGTAAAATCTTACAACTATGATGAGCAGGTTGAAGGATGTGCAAGCCCACTATGCTTATTTCTTACTGAAGCATTGTCTGACAATCCCAAAAATAAATTATCTGATCCGGACTTTTCCAATGTGGAAGCACCCCGACCTTCTACTAGAATTAGATAACGCAGTGAAGAATGCTTTGGAAGAATGTTTGAATGTGTCCCTCAATGATGTCCAATGGTCCCAATCTAGCTTGCCAGTAATCAATGGCGGACTTGGTATCAGAAAAGCAGCTGATCTGGCGCTTCCGGCTTTCTTATCGTCCTCGTTTGGAGTAAGGGAACTCGTGTCTTCTATTACTAATATCATGGACTACGAGTGCAACTTACCACATTTGAGAGAAGCTTTGGTAGCCTGGGAGCCTTTGACACTACCTGACAATCCTTGCCGTCAAGAGAATTGGGATAAAATCAAAGTACAGAAGCTGTTGAGTTCCATCGTCTTCCCCACCCCGCAAGATACTTTTAGATTCAGCTTGCTACAAAACCCCGTCTCCGGAGCATGGCTCAATGCTATACCCTGTCCCAGTTTGGGTACTTTCCTTGACAACAATACAATGAAAATATGCGTGGGTCTACGACTTGGTTGTAATATATGTGTCCCTCACGAATGTCAATGTGGAGACAAGGTTGATGCTCTGGGCCATCATGGGCTAAGTTGTCAGAAAAATCCTGGCACATACTCAAGACATGCTGAGCTAAATTCACTCTTTAAAAGAGCTCTCCAGTCTGCCAATATTGGTTCGCAACTTGAGCCAACAGGACTTTCTAGAGAAGATGGCAAAAGACCCGACGGCATAACAAACACGGCTTGGGAGCGGGGACGTGCCTTAGTATGGGATGCTACTTGCGCTGACTCTCTCGCTCCAAGTAATATAAACGAGAACGCGGGTCCTGGTTTTGCTTCTGAGAAGGCTGTAAAAAAGAAACATCGAGTATATTCCCAGATCAAGAATAATTTCATCTTCGTGGCTGTCTCTGTAGAAACGCTCGGACCTTGGGCAGAAGAAACAATGGGATTTATAAACAAAGTTGGCAACATCTGTAAAAGAAATACCGGAGAACCAAAGGCTCGATCATATTTATTTCAAAAAATGTCACTTGTAATCCAGAGAGGAAATTGCTCAAGTATTCTGAGTACTTTGCCCTCTGGATTGCAAATGGCAGAAATTTATTATCTGTAAAATAAAATAAATAAAAAAATCTAGAATGTAGAAAAAATTCTATTCTATCATATAAAAGAAATTTGAATAAAATCGGTTAAGCGGTATTGGAGATGCAGCAAGCGAGTGCTGAAACACTGAGCTAATCGCGCGCTCATAAACATCTTAAAAATGCACAATTGAGCAAGTTGATGTTTCACTCATTCACAAAAAATATTTTGCAAGCGAGAAACACAATGCATTCTGTTGTGATCAAATTCTCATGTTGAATTCAAACCTCATGTTACTTCCGAGAAATTTCTAATATTAGAAATCGGAAGTATTGTGTTCGTTTTTGTAATAAAAAATATTTTTTTGCTCCGATTTCAATTTTTTTCATATTTCTGGACGTTTCATAACCTCCTGAGCAAATTTGCTTTTGTGTCCGTCTGTCGGTCTGTCTGTCTGTCTGTTAAAACGATTCCTTGTAACGCGCAAATCTCGGAAACTACTCGACCGATTTTGATGAAATTTTGTACACATCTAGGAGACATTCTGTAGATGGTCCCATTTTAAATTCATTGAATTTGTACTAGCGGCTCTGGGTGAAAGAGACCATGCGCCTGACCACTAACTTTTTACTTAAATGCTTATATCTCGTGAACGGTACACCCAATTTTGATGAAATTTTGTATGTATATGCATATTATTGTTTTACACAGGCTTTTTATATTTTCTTTTTAATTAATTATAATTTGACTCTGATATTTAAGAAAATCCGAAATTTTGGACAATAAAGTCAAAAAATAAGACCCACGACTTGCCGATACAGAATTTTTGTGGAATTTATAATGTAGAAAAAACGGTTTTCTACCATATAAAACAAATTTGAAGAAAATCGGTTCAGCCGTTTCGGAGATACAAGTAATTTAGTATAAAAACTCAAAATTCGCACGTGTACACAATGTGAGACAATCACGAGGAAGTATTGTGTCCATAATTGACAGTGTTTTTTTTATTGGTTTAACGTCGCTTTCAACTGCGTGGTCATATCACGACGGCTGTGTTATCCGTCGTGTCGGGTGACAATAATCAATAAATTAATAACAATCAATTAGAAACAAAGACTTAAAAAAATGGAACATTATTAATTATTATTTACAATTTTATTGTTATTTAATCCTTGGCGAAGTTAATGCCTGTGGCGTTCTTTACCACTTAACCGCGTCTCTGCCACTTATTTAGCTATTTTTTTTTAGATGGGCGAGAAGTGACACAGTACTTCCCATTTAGGTGCTGGGTCAACACGAGCGCACCGGAAGGTATCCATTACAAACAACTGTAAGCAAATTTTTAATACAAATTTTTGTCGGCGCGGGTATTTAATTCCGGAGTTACGGTTATTGGTCGAACAATTAATCAGGGACGATTTTGTTGTTTTAATAACGTCTCAATTAATTATTGGATCTTCATGAAATTCATGTTTACATAAAAAAAAAATATTACCTCAACAAGGCTATTAAAGTATTCATTCATGCATTGACTTATATTTACATTGGCTAACTAACTTGGACTTGGTTGATAAAATGGCTTTATAACAATTATTATTATTATTACTGTACACTTTATTTTTTATTTTTTTAGTTTGGGTTTTTTTTATTCAACGCGCCATCGACTCTGGGAATGCACTTTATGTTTTTAATTTCCAAATTTAATTACAAATTAATGTACAAAAATGGAAACAAGATAAGAAAAAAATAAATACACATGTCCTAACTAAAGGGTGGGGTTTTCGCCTTTGGCAATCTCTTCAACCCAATCTAAATACATGAATGTTCATCGCTGGTAACCCATATTTTAGTGCGGGGAAGGAAATCTTGCTGAGGCATGGCCGTTTTCGGTCTACATTATAATTCTGTCTTGTGTCTACTTTGCACCCTAGGTCGCCAAGAGGTCTAACACGACATTGAAACCTCATCTATTCTTTTTCTTATCGATATCATTACAATTTAGGCAGTTCTCTAACCCACAAACTAACTTTGTGGGTTAGAGAAAAAACCTAAAAAAATTAAATCTGTGCCTATCTGAACAGATTTATTTATTTTTTCGTTCTTTTTTTCTTCAAAATATCATTTTTGTGTTGATCGGAATGGTGATATAATTATCACAATACAATTATAAGAGACAACTTTACCATGTAGTTATCATATATTATAATAATATGTGTTTATCACAATCGTTTTACCACAACTCCTCCATCTCGCTTTACTAAATATTTGCTTATCTTGGGACATGAACCAACGACTTCCGATGACAAGTCCGCTGCCTTATCGTTCAAGCTACTGTGGTCGACACTGAGATCATATAACATAGAGGGAACCGTGCCTATCTCGAATCGAACAAAATTGTGCGTCCAACACTGAACAGCTGCTGGTCCCTCTTTCAACAAATCCAGTCCTCAATTTTGTTAAATTTATTTGAATTTTTTGTTTACCTCATGCAGTGTCGGATAACTAAACATCCATAATTTTCAGGTCTATACCAAATTATATAATACTACATAATAATTAGAAAATAAGGAAAGTAAAAAAGATAGTAAAAAAGTATCTAAAAAGTAAAAATATTATAATAGAAGAATTAGGTACCCACTCCTTCACGAGAGAAAAATGACTACAAATCCGGCACTGATTTTGAAATTGGATGGTCCCTCTTGGACGCAAATTTTGAAACATCGGGTTCCCTCTACGTTATATCATCTCAGTTGTAGTCGGTCATATTTGAAATATAGACAAAGATAAGAAAATGGAAAAAGGTGGATGTCCATATGATTCACAGCACAATGCATAAGAGTAGTCATCTGAGCGAATAGTAAGGAGCTCCATTGAAAGTAGAACCGACCAACTGGCTTGATCGATAAGGCGGCGGACTTGTAACCTGGAGTTCGGTGGTTCAAGTTCCGAGTTAAGCAATAATTTAGTACAGCGATATGATGTTCATTCACATTCTTTGATGACCAACTAGAGTAGCTTGAATGTCTGTCTGTCTGTTCGTCAGTCCGTCCGTGAACAAGATATCTCGAGAACGATAAAACCTAGAGACTTGAAATTTGGTATGGAAGTACCTAGATCTTATACGTATATCAAACGAACCACGAAACTGCATTCTGTATTTTGTTGAAATTGGCTGCATTCTGCGGCCGCAAGGCCGTTTCTTCGAATAGGATAGAATAAAAAAAAAAAGGTTTACTCAGATCATTTTTTTGATATTTTGAACCATTTGGAACCCAGCCCCAATTTACCGGTATTTTCGAGGGTCCCGATTAGACCAACTTTTTTATTATTTATAGTAGATGGGGTTTGTGACATATCAAATCCAATGATTTTGAGGTGCTGATTTCGAATTTGTCTTTTATTTTTAGCTAACTGTTACCTTTAAGTCACCAGTGGCTTTTGGTCCCGTTCCCATTCCTAATAAATATGATAAGTTAAGTCATGTGATGTTTACACCAGATTTTTTTCATATTTCTGACGAAGTCGTACTTTCCTGAACAACTTTGTTTTTGTGTCTGTCTGTTATTGATTTTCTTTTTCAATAAATTGTTATTAATTTTTGTTTTCAATTAATTATTATTAACGTTCGTTTTCAATTAATTGTTATTAATGTTCGTTTTCAATTAATTGTTTTTAACTTTCGTTTTCAATTAATTGTTATCAATTTTCGCAACCTACGCGACATTGAAAAACTAACAAACCTGTATAATCAAAAATTATACAGGTCACACATGATAATCACAAAGAAATCCACGGTTTTCTTTAATTGTTATGTACTAAATTTACAATTTTTCCCTATGATGAATTAAGCTTGTTAAAGTCACGCAGTGTGATTGGAAAGAATCTCGCGGGCGCTTAATTGTCAGCAAAAAACTGTCGCAATTAGTTCGAATGACAATTTTTTTAAAAAAACCAAAATCCGAGTTAAAAACAATGTCTAAAAAAATCAAACGAGGATATTGAAAATCCTTTGGAGGAAATCATCATAAGTTTTGAGTTGCCACCCATCTAAGTCGTAACATTGCTGAAGATTGCTTAACCCTTTGAAGCATACCGGTTTCTGAGCGTAACCACCTTTTCTGCCGCGGTTCCGAGTTATAAAGATCTATTAATCATGCTGGAAGCATTCCGAAAACGAAACTAGTGCTGTTCCCTATTGAGAACTCAAGAATTTTTTTGGTATTAAAAAAAAAACACTTAAAACTTCTTGATATACAGGATTTTTTCCATCTTAGCCAGGAACTTTATTTGTTTTTGAAATTTTGAGAAATTTAAGGTCGCGTGCTTCAAAGGGTTAACAGAACTTCAGAACGAGGACGAGTGGTCCTTTCAAGAAACACTCTCCACTCTCAAAATCCCCGAATCTCTGTTTTAACCGTCACACAAGGCACTCTGATTGGTTTTTTTTGTTCAAATTAATCAATCAGAGTGCGTTGTGTGACGTTTGTATTTACGATTCGGGAATTTTGAGAGCGGAAAGTGTTTCTGGAACGGGCTACTAGTGTATTTATGGTGCTATCATGCTATCATCGAATGCTATAGTTTTAATAATTTACTCAGCCAGCGTCGATGGCGCGTTGAATGCACCGGTTCTCGTAGAATCACCGAAGTTAATCAACGTCCAGCGAGGTGAAGACTTCGTGATGCTGGCATTCCGGCCCGACCCAGGCTGGGTGACGTCAATGTGGGTAGCAGGTTTGTAAGTTTTCTGCGAATGGAGGGTCAAACCCCCGTCGTGTATGACCATGCAGTTGAAAAACGACGTTAAACTCTAATAAAACAAAGCAATAATTTACTAATATTTATTTTCAATATTTCCTCAAAATGAACAAACATTCCTACATGCAAGTTTTTCCTATCAAGCATTCACACTACAATTAATGTGCTTATCTTCAATACGGAAATGCCATTGCTTACCTTACCGCGTGGCTACACTGTGTAACTATTCTGGTGAGCGGCAATTAATAATACATGTAAATAATTATTCACAATTGATAATTACACTAATCGAACTCCTACGAGGTATGGCAAAAGACGAAACCTATAATGGATTTATTATTCAACAATTTAGATCAATCTTTGTTTACAATTTTTTTATACATATACAGGTGCAGTCAAAAGGTATAATTAAATAAGATAAACAAAGTTTGATCAAGGGTGGTGATAATGCCTTTGGCATTCTCTTCCGATTTAAAGCTGATCTATCAGGTTTTTTTTAGTTGTGACATCGCGAAAGTATGAACACAAATACGATAACAAAAAAAAAACCTATGCATGTCTTTATTTATAGTTTTGGCAAGACACGATATTTTTTGCCCTTTTTGTGTGATGGTATGAGAATTCTCTTCTCTTGTGAATAATAATAATAATAATATCGCCTTATTCATACTGCCCGATTAAGACTATTAAAGTCCCATTATTCCAGCAATAAGCCCAAGACATATTATTATGTGGTAAAAATCCCAAATGGGAGGATAACTTGTTATGTCCCGGCTGGATTTCGAACCCACGACCTCTGGAATCTTTGGAATCACAGAGTGCCGCCTTTACCACTGAGCTACCGTGACAGACAGGCGAATGAGGTGCTCACCCATTCAAAGGGTGCACAACTGCTCACCCACTTAATTAAGTTTCTTTGTCACTTTATTCAGTTGTAATGAATATTGTATTGTATAAAAATAAAAGAAATAAAAATTAAGGCGCAGTTTTGCCAATAACAATATCTAAAAGCGGATTTATGTCTTCTCTCTAATGGTCGAGAAGTGATCCAATATTAAATTTCTCATTTAGGTGCTGGGACAGCACGAGCGCAACGGAATGTATACCTTATAAGAATGGTAAGAAAATAAACTTTTTTTTCTGTGGTTTGGAACCCTCGAGCTTCAGCATGTCAAGTGAATATCTTACCACTGAACTTATCGTTGAATTTCATCCAGTTGTTCCTGAAATACTTAGATTTGTGCGTCGCAAGGCATGGAAGTAACAGATCATTTCAGTAACGTGATCAACATGCAGACACAATTCAGAAGTTTACGTTAAATAGGATTGTTGATATTTTTTGGGGGGTTTTTAACGTCGCTTTCAGCTGCATGGAGTGCATGGGTCAATTAGTAAAAAAAAAAGTTATCACAACTACTCAAATCTGCTTTACTAAATCTACGCTGAAACCGGGACTTGAACCACAGACCTCCGAATTACAAGTCCGCCGCCTTATCAACCAAGCTACTGAGGTCAGAGCATGGGTCAATAATTGAATGGGTGAGAAGAAGAACCAGGAATGTCAAAAATCGATTTTTTTTTTTTTTTTCTTCGTAGAATAAGAAGGAATGTACTCTTTTCTATCGTCTCTGTGAATATGAAGGAGAAATACCCCTATAAAGTATAATTTTTTTCGATTTTTAAGTGGGGGAAGCGGAAAAAAATCTGATGTAAAACAAGGAATGTAACAAAATCACTGACCACTTTTGCTAGCGGTATTAGTCCCTAGTTGTGAGAATCTTGTCGAATAACAAGAAATGTAAAATTTAATTTTATTATACTCATTAGCATCAGGAAAGCAAAAATAAGACAAATCTTATTTTTGCTTTCCTGAAAAGTCGATTTTTGACATTCCTGGTTCTTCTACTCACCCATTCAATTAGTCATATCACGACGAGGGTTTCATCCTCCATTCGCTGGAATTTCAAACCAGCTACTAAAATTAACCTCACAGAGTCTGAGTTGGGCCGGAATTAGCCAGCATCACGAGGGTTTAAATTTGAATGGTCACCCATTCAAGTCCTAGCCTCGCTGAACGTTGCTTAACTTCAGTAACTGAATTAGAACTTGTGCATTCAACGTGCCATCGACGCTAGCTAAGGTTTGGGTGGAAGAGATTGCCATAGGCAATAACCCCGCCCTTTAGTTAGGACAAATGTATATATTTTATTTCTTTTTTTCCTGTTTATAGTGTTTATATCGCCAATTTTTTATTTTAATTTTTACCATTATTTGTTTGTCAATAGGTAATAATGTTCTTCTAAGAAAGAGTTTCATACTAATAGTAATAACTGATTATTGTACTCAAATGACAAATTGGATCCAGCCTATTATGCATAAGCAAGAAGAAAGTAAAGATCAAGTTCAGTACAAAGAAACTGTTATCACAACGGATACACACAATCCAGCAATCATTACACCGCGAGTGTGTCGCATTGTGACCCACTGATAATGAAACTCCTACCTTGGCTCTTGATAATGACCCAACCGACATGTGTCCAATAAGACCTTGTTGTTGTGCGAATGGACAGTCGTCGATTTTTATTTTCAAGATTACCCAAGTGGTTCGAAAAGTAGGGCAAGGTTTGTCGTAGAATTTGGGTATCGTGTTTGATTTGTTATCGGAAAAGTATGTGGTGTATTTTGCTCTAGTTATTGTCTCGCTGAGGGCCGTCAAATTCTCTCACTAGGGGACAACACATGAGCTAAAAGCAGTGTCAGGGGATAAGACAATCACACAAATCACTGGCTTTTTTTAACAGGGGTGACTCATAAGAGTAATCTTTTTCTTCTATCACTTGACCTTTTTGAAACCTACTAATTGGGGTTTTACCCTTTCTCAGCCACGCACAAGATGGATACCCACTATACCCAGCCACGCACAGTACCTTCGCCAAGTCTGGGTTGGACCACAAATAGGCTAGCATTACGAGGGTTTGATGTTCTAGCCTAGGTGTGCGTTGCTTAACTTCAACTTTGCGAGAACTTGTGTATTTCAAACTGTAAAACCACATGAGTAGCAAACAATTGATAATATAGAGAACATTGGTCCTGATGGAAAATCAAAACCAAGCATACCCAAATAATTTTCAGGGGCCAGGCTGTCAATGTTTATATAAAATGCACACAATATCACACAATTATTGAGCGAAAAAAAAGTTACTGTCACACATACAGGGTGTCCGAGTTTTTTTTTTTAGATACTTTCAGAAACGATTCTAGGAGTCAATATAAGAATTTTTTCTCTCTAAGCATATACCGAGAAATGCTTCCTAAGCGAGATAAAAAGTAACAAAAAAGGTGTTTTTTTATTTGAGATGATGATCTGGAATGATCTGGAAATGATCTGGAAACCCTTCGACATAGGATAGTTGCATGTTCTCAAGAAATTAGACCCGATCAATGCAGAGCAGCAACACAATCACTGGTGGAAAGGGCAAATGTGTGCTTACGGAATGGTGGAAAACAGTTTGAACACTTCCTGTGAGAATTCTTATGATGAAAATAATATTACCATCATCAATTACAGTGGCAGAATATTAAAATAAAAATATATCTCAAATAAAAAACACCTTTTTTGTTACTTTTTATCTCGCTTAGGAAGCATTTCTCGGTATATGCTTAGAGAGAAAAAAAGTCTTATATTGACTCCTAGAATCGTTTCTGAAAGTATCTAAAAAAAAACTCGGACACCCTGTATAGTGTGACATAACTGACATATGTAGTAGACAAAGTGGTAAATAATTATTATCAATGGCCTGGATTATTTAAATCGTTGTATCAGTCAACTTAGTATTTCCTTATAAAATATGATTGCATTTAATTTGTAGGTCCAATGAAAACAGCAAGAGGCAATGTTACATTATCATTGACTGCAACATCATCTTTGTCATTAATGTCATTACCATCACCAACATAATACTAATCCATTGTTAATCCACCTGATTTTCGATAGGTTCCATTGTTTCCTAGTCGTCAGCAAAGAAGAAAGTCATGTCTCCTGGGGAGTCCTAGTTAACAGTAGGAATCCAACACCAGGAAGAGGATTAAACACTTGAATTATAATATTATGTAACAAGCTCATTTAGCTCATACATTATCTGGGTGATGTATGATAAGAGACAAAATTATATAATTTTTCGTGACAAGTCCTCATTGAAATTAGGTCCAGAGAATATTACTGGATTTTGTCAGATACTTTGTTGTAGTCTTTATCGTTGTAATAATTATGTTTAGAGGATTTTTAGATATTAATGTTGTCAGAATGTTTGTTGTTGTTGTTGTAGAAATCCTTATTCGTATTAGGTTTTAGACTCAAGATCACTGGATATTACTGGATTTGGTCGAATATTTTGTCAATGAAACCCTTATTGGAAATAAGTTCCAGAGGATGTTACTGGATTTTGTACTAGTTTCCGTTCTGTCGTTGAAGTTAAGCAACGCAACGTGCAGCGAGGTTAAGACGGATGAGTTACTATTCAAATTTGAACACTAGTAATGTCATAATGCTGGCTATTTTCGACCAATCCAGGCTCGGTAAGATTGAATGGAGTAGTCGTTTGGTCAATTTCCAGAAAATGGAGGAAGAAACTCCCTATTTGTTTTGACCCCGTTGTAAAAGAGACGTTAACAACAAACGAAAAGAGTTATATATCGCCAGTCAATTTCATTTTATGAAGGTAGGTAGCAAAATTCAAAGTTTTATAACTTTGAATTTTATAACTACCTCATGGGCCTTGAAGTTTTCAAACCCTGGCCTTGGATCATGGAAATCAACAGGCTGTTCAAATTTTGAAGATGCTGCTGGTTTCCTTTCAAAACTACCTTTAGGTCCCCGAGCCCTACAAATATTGTTTGTTCTCCGCTTTGCAGGTCACGGGATAAGATTTAATCTAAATGGACACTATGCTTAACTCGGGCTATGGTACGCTACGGTTGTTTGAAAACTGTGACTTGAGGGCCTGTCAGACTCAGCTTAATTGTACCTTATAATAGCTGGTTTGAAATTCCAGAAAATGGAGGGTGACACCCTCGTCGTGATATATGTCTAGTTCACCCATGCGGCTGAAAGCGACGTTAAAAACCCCCCAAAAAAATATCATCAATTCTATTTGTATATACAGGGTGTCCCACCAAAGAGGTGTCCAACTTTGGTGGGACACCCTGTATAATAGCAACATCTACGCCTTTCTCTCCCCAGTGCCTCTGATCAACTCCTGGTTCCTCATGAACTCGGTCTGGCCCATCTCCTCCATCGTGGCTTTCTACCTCTACTTCGTTCTCAAGCTGGGGCCCCAGTTCATGGAGAATCGCAAGCCGGTGGACCTGAAGCTCGTGCTGATCTTGTACAACGCCGTCCAGGTGGTCTACAGTTTGGGCCTCTGCTGGGGCTTCCTCCAAGTGGTAAATAATATATGATTAGAATTTTCTCCGCAATGGTCGGTCCCCGCATCGAATAACTTAGATAAATACTGTGAGCCTGGACGAGGCAGAAATAGTAGAAAAATTCTCTCTCTCTCAAAAAAAAAAAAAAAAAAAACAGAACACACTGAAACTATAATATGCTAACTAGGCTAGACACCATCTGAACAATTTTGCGAAGCACACACCGCTACAACAAATGCTGACTAGGCTAGACACCATCTGAACAATTTTGCGAAGCACACACCGCTACAACAATAAAAAAAACAGTAGAATTAACTCCAAGTGGTGGTAACTATTTCCTTGCCAAGCATTGGTTGTCGATGTGGTTAAAACACGAGACTTTCGCATTTCAGAGGTCGCGGGTTCGAAACTCAGCCGGGACATGAATAGTGATCCTCCCACTTGGGATTTTGACCACATAATAATAAGACTTCCAGGGTTCGGCGCCGGAAAATGCTCTGAGTATTAACCTTGCCTGGTGCTTACCTTGATTAAAACGTTTTGGATAGAAGTGGAACTTGACCTGTTTTCAACGTTACTTTTTTGGGGACACTTGTTCATTGAATGCCATGATATGCATTATTTGGGCCGGGAATACAGGCCCGAATTAATGAACGACGCTGACGTGGATACTGTTGCTCTAGCGATATAGTATTATTATTACCATGGTAACAGCCAATCGCATAACTGAAATCAGATACTATAGTAACAGTGTCCACCACAGCAGCGTTCATTAATTCGGGCCTTAGCCTCAATTCACATGTTCTTTACGTGATAAGACCGACCTCAGTATCGATCAAGATACGGCAGCGGACTGGTAATCTGTAGGTCATTGGTTCAAGTCTCGCTTTCAACGTTTATTTAGTAAAGTGAGTTTGAGTCATTGTGATATCACGAAAGTGATTAACACAAATATGATAACTGGACTGTATTGCCTGAAAGTAATAGAAAGAATTGTTTTCGGTCATTTTCAACCAAGAAAAAGTTGTCAAACAGAGTAACAGATCTACTTTTAGTAAACTTTTACTTGATTAGTAGGTAGAAAAATGCAACATAATTATCTATCTTTGTAATAACATGAATAACTGTCTAATCCTTTATCCTTTTCCAGTTCTTACCCTCAGAATCAAGCAACTCATATTCTTTTCGGTACCTGTGCGCTATCAACCCAAGAGGACATGACGACAAAATCGCTCGCCTCGTAAGTTTTTTTTTATATCTCTACATCCATGGTCATGGGCGGTCAAGGGGTTAAGGTGCTAGTCTGGTAATCCAGGTAGCGTAGGGATCCGTCAGTTCGAATACCACCCAATGCATGATGTTTTCTTCTTAATTTGATAATTTGACCACATAGTAATTGCACCAAACAACTGCTGGAATAAAGGGACTCTTCAGTACTAATTGGTCAGATTAAATGAGTGTCTATTAATTATTCTAAATTCTATTTAGTCCAAATTCTAAGAATGACCCTCTTATATTAAGTTCCCTAAAAAAGATAATTTTATTTCAATACAAGCTGATAGAACGACCCATCCACTGTCTTCTGTATATTTCAACTGTGAATTTGGTACTAGTCACAGTGGTGATGAAAACAGAAAATGCTGTCATTTGCAGTAAAAAAATAGTTTGTTACCATAGAGAAAGCCACAGGCTTTAACCTCGCCCCTTGGTTCACTACATATTTTATAGAGTTATTTTCATTTCATGTCCTGTGTTGCAGTATGTATTATGTAGTTTGCCAATAAAGTATTAAATAACAATAATCAATTTTATTTCAAAAAACTGTCAAAACATGAAATCATTTTTGAATAGGAGTTTTCCCCTGTGCCCCTGAAATGTTATTATAGTCAAACCTGGATATAAGAAAAGTCAAAAGCACGGAATTTTTTCTCTTTTATTCAGGTTTCTCTTAAAAGGAGGTTATTTTTCCTTATAGAGATGTAAATTTGACCTGAAAATTATTCTCTTTTATCCAGGTTTATCTTTTTTAAATTTTCTTTCAGTTTTAATTTTATTTCACTTCATTTTCAGGTGTTCACTTCGGGGTGGTACTACTTCTTTGCGAAGGTCGTGGAACTGTTGGATACGGTAAGGAATATGACATATTTCCCCACCTTCAGCACAAGATTTTTTATCTTTTGAAGGTGGGTATACCTTCATTATTTGTTGAAGATGTTTATTTGTGAAATATAAATACATGGAAACTTCATAAAAAAATTGATGAGCTTTCCTCAAACATAACTAGATAAGGCAAGCATTGCTGCAAAACCAATCAGGTAATGCCTCTGATTCAATGAATCTGGAAAAAAATTCCAACCACTTGTAATTTCGCATGATTGTAACACTCGTCTACCATTACTAGTCAAACGAATTGTACAATTTCAAAGCAAAATTCCAAGGAAAAATATGAAAACCATACCTGCAAGTTGAGTGTCAACTTAACTTGAAATAATACAAAATCCATATTATGTCAAAATGTTCGTTATGAATTGACAGTAATTTTTTCCCTTTGTCCATAGATCAAACACCTGGCGTTGTTTCGCTTAGCAAAGGAAGTTGAATGAAATCCGAAACATACACAAAGTTCCGTGAACCTAACACAAAGATAAAAGACTGGTCACTGTAGATCTCGTTAGGTCGTAGTGTTAATTGTATGGAATTTTCACTGGAACTCTGGAACTAGGTCAGACATTAAAAAAACACAATTTTTGGAGAATATGCTAATACACCTAGAAAATTAGACATACACATCAAGAAAATTCTAACAAAGTTGGATAATATCATTTTCAATACTTCCTGTGAGTCAAAAATAGGAGTTCTGTGACTTAATGGAAAGTAAGAGTTCTATGAATGTCCAAAAAAAGAGTTCTATGACTGATTTGTTGTCTAGCAGTAATTAATACAGCAAGCGAAAAAAAAAAATCTAAAAATAAAAATAGGCTATGCAAATTCAGCAACTGTCAGAATCTATTAAAACTCACAGGACTCTCTTTGAGACAACTAGAAAAGTATATTCCTCTACACTGTATAAAGTTCACAAATTCTTTTTAACACGGGATCAGTACGGTTTAAATTCTAATTTTCAAGTTTTCACAACAACTTCTACTATTTTTAAGAATATGAACACCTATCGACAAAGGATAACTTCGATAGTTTTTTTTAGGAAACTGACCCAATTTATTTACCCTCCTTCTTTTATTTCAGGTATTTTTCGTCCTAAGAAAGAAGAACAACCAGATTACAGCTCTCCACGTTTACCACCATTCCGTCATGGCCTTCTCAACGTGGGCCTACCTCAAGTATGTTCATGGTGAGTCAACTCAACCTTCTTACAATAAGGGCACATATCGAGCCAGACACGAGCCGGGTATAGCTGCAAGTTCTGGTAGTATTAAAACTAAAATAAAAAAAATACGATCGCTATATTATGTAAATCTAGAAAGAAAAGAACTGATACCTGACACCTTCAATTGATTGAAAGTGAATGTGTGATAAAGAACATTCTTGAAGAATCAGTAAGTTATGAAATTACCTTGATACGCAAACAGTTTGAAAGGCAAACTGTTTGCGAGATATACTAACAATAATAGACAGTTACTTGTACTGCCCGATTAGGACTAAAAAGTCCCCTTTTTCCAATAGTTTGGAGGCATTATTGTGTGGTCAAAGTCTATGCCCACTACACATCTAGCGACTATGGCTGAAGTTACTCGTAAATAATTTAAACTCATCAGGCAAAGTCACATCTTCTAAAATACATTGAAGAAGTGATTTGCGGATTTCAACGGGCATAAGAGGAGCTTCTGTTTCCAAGATGTGGTGCGCTCTGATTTATGGAAAGTCCAATTTAACAGATGGTCTTCCCTTATCTTTGTTGTAATCTGGTGTTGCATAATTTGTCCCCGAGCATATAAGATAAAGGGTTGATACCAGGTATAATCAGATATTCATTTATATCTTCTTTTTTTTTGCTGGACCTCTTATTATACAGTCGAACCTGGATAGGAATTGAAGGGACAGTTATATTTCCTGCTTATTGAGCTTACCTGTTTAAAAATGGTAAAAAATAAAGGGACCACGAGTTTCTGTCCGAGTTAATTCAGGTTTCTTGCTTAGTCAAGTCTGGTTTATCAAGGACTAGCGGGCTGTCGCCCGCTTTGCGGGCCGAGGCATGGCCTTGAAAGCAAAAAATCCTTTTTCGCCTATGGCAGGTGTTGTAGTGGGAATTTCGAAAAATCCCGTCTTATTGCACATCTAGACTATAAGACAAAGCTACCTACCAAATTTCAGCTCGCTAGGTATACGGTTTGGGCTGTAGAGCGATGATCAGTCAGTCAGTCAATCAGTGACTTTGACATTTATATATTAAGATAGTACGAATTATCTCCTTACTCATGAACATTGTACAAATGCTCTTTCTTGATGCCAACAAATTTTTTGTCTATTTTTGTGCAATAGGGTACAATTTGTAAACGAATTATCTCCTTACTCATGAACATTCTAAAAATGAATAACTACTAACGTTTTGTTTTGTTTATTTTTAATTTTTTTTTTAAGTTCATTCATACTAAAAAAAGGTTTGGGTGGAAGAGATTGCCACAGGGAATAACCCCGCCTCAGGCAGGCCATTAACTTCATTCTCTTTTTTTTCCTGTATCTTTGCTTAATCTTATTGTTTTTCTTTAAAATTTCATTCTATTTTACTATATGCATATATTTTTGTTCTACCTAATAAAGCCTACTATAATAATAACTTTTCTATGTTGACTTTCTTCTTTTAGGAGAGCAGGCCGTGTTCATCGGACTGATGAATTCTGCGGTGCACGTGGTCATGTACTTCTACTACCTAGTGGCCGCCCTAGGACCTCAGTTCCAGAAGTACATCTGGTGGAAGAAATACATGACCAAGATTCAACTGGTATGTGAAAAAAGGAAATTTTCATCAAAAACTACGAGGATTCTAGGAATTATAAAAAAAGTTATCATATTTGTGTTAATCATTTTCGTGATATTACATCTCCTCAAACATTACTAAATCTACGCTGAAAACGGGACTTGAACCACCGAGCTCCAGGCTCAAAGTCGCCGCCTCACCGATAAAGTTACTGAGGTCGGTGATTCTAGGAAATATAGTTTCAATTTTAATCAACTTTTTTACCAGAGAGGAGGTAAACATAATCTGCTACCTATTCAAGACAAAGCATAGGTTTTGAGTGCTTATTAAGTTGCACTATACCCACTAAAAATCTCCTCTCTATCACCAACACAGCTGGAGCCGTATAGTACATTACTTCGGGTGTATTCGTTCGTTTTTTTTGACCTTTCCTGATCCCAAAAAAATCTATTTTTCTGTATTGGTGTACAATTTGTAAATAATTTTTAGCCGTACATAGATATGCCATCGTGGCAGTATATTACAACACTTGGCTCTCTTTTTAAATATATTTGAAAGATAAATTCTAAGGAAGAGTTCATGTAATTCCATGTCCGTGAAATAGGTAGAAATATTACCTAATATTGTCCCCGGTGGTAGAAAGATTATAAGGACGCCGATATCAAATGTCCAGGAACAATGTCATAGCCAATGCTATAATAATATTTAGGTCATTTACCATTGCCTTTGGAAAATGTAATTATTAACTTGTAAATGTATAAAATGATGGGATTGATGTGTTTCGAGATATTTTTCATGCATTTACTAAGGACTTGGGTAATAGGGTGGGCCGAAAAAAGCGAATTTTTGAATCGAGAATTTTAATAGCAAAAAAAAGTTGCAGCATGGTCAGACGTTTCCAAAAATATAAATTTTGTCGAAATTGGATGTTATCTTCCACTGCCGCAAAGCGGTTGAAGTTTGGCGGAAAAGTCGAAAAATGGCATTTTGGACCCCACTTTAAGAAATTTATAAAAATAGTAGATGAACATCTAAGAAGCTCAAATTTGTTTCAAATTACTCAATATGTGTTCTAATTTTATTTTTAGACTAAAAATAATGAGCTTTTTGAACTATGTTCTGTATACAGGGTGATCCAAAATCATGAAATACCACTTTTTTATGTGATTTATATGGGGTATATTATGTTTATATTTATTGAATTGTTTGAATTAATTCTTCGATATTGGGAAAAAAAAATCATCAAATATTAAATATATGATAGTTCTGGACAGTTTGGATGATATTTGCACTCTTCAGATATACAGGGTGGCCAAAATTTTCATAAATTATGATGACTTTTTTATGTACTTAGTTCATGGTTTTTATTTACATTACAACCATGTAAATATTATGCTAATCAGTTTTTGGGGACATAAAACATAAATAAAGATTATAAAAAGGATAATAAGACAGTCTCTTATCCAAGATATTCCGTATGGAGCCCAGGTGATTGATGGAAAGTCTTGGGTGGAAGGAAATTTTCACCCAACACAGTGCACCTTGGGAAATATGTTGTATGGGGAACGTATTCCCTTATCGTTGTTGTAATTTTACCTTATAGTTTGACCATTCTATTTCCTGCATTATTATTATTAAAATAAATGTAAAAGGTCTAGCTACCATGTGTATCAGGTGGCTACACCACGCGACGAAGCTCTCCCGAACCCTCCCAACAACGAATTTTTTTATATCGCGTCGTTTGATATCTTTCCGACCTAGTTCTTTGGGTCTCTCTGCTATTTAAAAGTTTTAATGGCTTATGTATAATGGCGAATGGATTTCTGAGGTTATACATATACATTACACCTATTTCCATAGGGAAAAAAGTAATGAATCGGTAAAAATAACGAAATAGGTTCTTAAAATATATCATAATATGTATATTATGCTGGTCTTTCATGCCATTTGTGGTTTCAGAAAACAATAAAATAGGTAAGTCCTACAGATTAGAAAATTGCAAATCTCTTTGGTATTGGTAACAAATTAACAAAAACAACTGGTAGCTCAAAGGCAAAAATGTACCTTAAACAATGGCTTTTCTCTCGCTGAATAGCGAGGGAATGTTATATCTACTTTGGGTACTGTGCGCAGTGGAAAATCATTGGAGGAGATTCTATTTACTGTCTAAAGAAATGTAAGCAAATTAAATGAACTTCTACTGATGAGCAAACAACATTAAAAAAAAAGAAATATACTTGTGTTAATCACTTTCATGATATCACAACTACTGAAAATCGAGTTACTAAATCTACGCTGCATCCAGGACTTGAACCACCGACTTCCAGGTTAGAGGTTAGAAGTGCGCCGCCTTATCGATCAACTATATCATTATATTATGTATTGAGATAATTTGTTGATCTACTATTGTTTATACTGCCACTCCAATATTACTACGAGGTATTTCCCATGGTGCACTGTGTTGGGTGAAAATTTCCTTCCACCCAAGACTTTCCATCAATCACCTGGGCTCCATACGGAATATCTTGGATAAGAGACTGTCTTATTATCCTTTTTATAATCTTTATTTATGTTTTATGTCCCCAAAAACTGATTAGCATAATATTTACATGGTTGTAATGTAAATAAAAACCATGAACTAAGTACATAAAAAAGTCATCATGTATATCTGAAGAGTGCAAATATCATCCAAACTGTCCAGAACTATCATATATTTAATATTTGATGATTTTGTTTCCCAATATCGAAGAATTAATTCAAACAATTCAATAAATATAAACATAATATACCCCATATAAATCACATAAAAAAGTGGTATTTCATGATTTTGGATCACCCTGTATACAGAACATAGTTCAAAAAGCTCATTATTTTTAGTCTAAAAATAAAATTAGAACACATATTGAGTAATTTGAAACAAATTTGAGCTTCTTAGATGTTCATCTACTATTTTTATAAATTTCTTAAAGTGGGGTCCAAAATGCCATTTTTCGACTTTTCCGCCAAACTTCAACCGCTTTGCGGCAGTGGAAGATAATATCCAATTTCGACAAAATTTATATTTTTGGAAACGTCTGACCATGCTGCAACTTTTTTTTGCTATTAAAATCCTCGATTCAAAAATTCGCTTTTTTCGGCCCACCCTATTGGGTAATCATGTACAATTACTTTGATTACATTTACCGAATTATGTACCTACTCTACCTTTACCAAGGACTTAGGCCATTGTATACAATTCCAAGCATTTGTGTACATTCACTGAATTATGTACCTACTTTTTCCCTTACATACAACACAATACATGATAACACAATGCATATTGGATTGCACCAGCGTAATGTTTGCGCAAATATGTCGCACGTGTAGGTTAAGGAAACATGTGTTGAGATAGGTCGGAAGATAGTGCAGTTAGAACGTGTCAACACCATACACGATAATTTATTTATTGTAAGTTTAAAGTATTCAAATACTTTTGCACTTCTTGTTTCATTTTATTTGTTTATTTTCCAAATACGGTTTCAACATGAAGATTTTTGCACTGAGCTTGTCTGTTTGTGACGGAATAATTCTTAAATGCTTCAATTTTGACGGAGTTTTTGTAGGGTATGTTTATGGCCGTTCAAAAGTGTAGTTTCTGATTCAGTTTTTAATATGGCGTAATTCGAGGCTTTTGAAATCTATTTACCTTTTGCACTCTGCAGCAATATTTCCAACGACCTCAGTTCATGGTTTTTGGTATGATGCCTATTGTCTAAAAAAAATGAATGTTTTGTATGTATACCAGAGTGAAGTATGCCATTGATTTATAGATAACATGTCTATGAAGATAGCCAAATTATTCATTTTTCAAAAAGTAGATCAAAAAAAGCGGGAGAAATCATTAAACACAAAAAGCAGTGTTGTCATCTCATACATAACATCGACCTTATGTGCGGTTCTACTCTTGTCATGTGAGACATGACATCAACCTTATGTGAGGTCGAACTTTTTTTTGCGACTAGTTGAAGGAGGTTTCTTGTCTGTCATTTCACACATGCTTTCGAGTGCAAAAGGTTAAGTTAAATTCATTTTTTAAATTGGAAGGCCCGCTTTCTGATTTCATAAGCAGGTTGTTTGGTTTGATATTTTTAATTTTGAAAACTTCACATCTCGGTCGAGATGTTTGATGGTAATATTGTTTTTTTTTTTTTTAAATTGAACCAAATTTATGTTGCAGGGGCAGTTCGTGATCATGTTAGTCTACCTGATGGGCCTTCTCTTGGCAGGATGCAGGGAAAACCAGTGGATGACCTTTTACATGTGCTTCAACGTTGCCGCCTTCTTCCTTCTGTTCATGAACTTCTACAGAAAAGCCTACCTGTACAACAGCCAGCAAAAGATCAAACTAGCGCAGAAACAGAGCTAGATGAGACATAACCGATGCAAGTTGTAATCTCGTGATAAGAACGACCTGCTAGGAAGGATAGCAAATAGATAAGCAGGTGTGCTCTATTTCTGGACTTCCGATGGAAATTTGTGAGGGATGGTTCCTGAATACACGAATTGGGTTTCTTTCTGGGATCCCAATGGACCATAATCCAATTGGTCAGAATATTTGTGACCACATGGGGTGGTCCTTTTGAGTGGGCGAATTGGTTTTCTTTCTGCATGTCTAATGGGCAAGAAACTTTGTAACCTCAAGAGATAGTCCACCTTCTGAGCATACGAATTGACGAATTGGTTTTTTTCTGAGTGTCCAATACACTAGACAGTTTGTAACTTCGGGGGATGGCTCCCTTTCTGAATATACGAAATGTTTTTATTTCTGCGTGTCCTATGGGCAAGAGAATTTGTAACCTCATGGAATGGTTCATCATCAAAATATACGAATCGGTTATCACACCCATGAGACCCATTGCTAAATGAGTAACTGTCTTTTCAACTTAGAATATATGTAAATTTGATATAGGCAAAGAAGAAATAATTTGAATCGTGTTTCTATTATTGCATATTAAAAAAAAGTGAAAGTCGTGTTCAGCAAGAAAAAGTTCTGCAATTACCGTAGAAACTTATACAATTTATACGATTATTAACCTAATTTTACCATGTCAAAATCTATAGTGTCAGATGATAATGCCCATGGTGAACGGGATAGTGATTATAAATATTGTTATTATTATTTAAATTTTTAATATTTTATTTTAACTATTATTATTATTGTTATCGAGAAAAGCCTTCATTTGTCTCTCTCTGTCTTTCTTCTGTTTGTTTATTTTCCATGGAGTAATTTTATTTCATAAAAATATGTAAATAAATTGTACCAGTACGGCAAGATCAGTTTTTTCCTTTTTAAACAGATTGAGTTGTACATTTTTGTACAATATAGGACTTAAGTTTTTTTTATATAATAGAAAAGATGGACGTTGTATAATGTAGTAGTGTATTTATATATTTGAAATATTATTATGTATGTACAATAAAAACATTCCATTCTTCATTATATTTTAGCCCAATGGATTTTTCGTTGTCTTTTTAATTATTTAATGTTTCCATAAGTTAATATTGAACCCTTCGGTGAAGACTAGAACTGAAATCCGTTCGTTTTTTGTAATAAAGATATATTTCCAATAGAACATCAAACCGCATCTACAAATTTTCAAGAACAAGTCATGATTCTTCTATCATCATTATAATCATAGGGTTATCAGACAACTAGTTTGCAGCGGTCCTCGATTCTTCTCAATCTTGTGCAAATCTTTTGATATTGTTATAGAAATCCAATCCTAAGGTTTTTATAAGTTGGTTGCAACATTACATTTTTTAACAATTTCTTCTTCAAGTAGGTGATGTGGTATACTTTCATGTCTCAATGTGTGTCCAATCATGATCATTTTTCTTTCATTAAGTGTGTTTAACATGCTTCTTTTATCTCGTGCTCTTCTCTATACCTCATCATTGGTCACTCTGTCCATCCACCTTATCTTCATCATCCTTCTTTAACACCACTGACCACATTTCAAATGCTTCTATTCTTTTTTGTTCTTCACTTCCAATAGTGCAAGCTTTGCTTCCATATAACACCACACTCCAGACATAAGTCTTTAAAAGTCTCTTGCTCCTCTCAATATTGATGTTGTTGGAGGTAAGTTTGTCTTCTTTCTTATTGAATGCTTGCTTCCTTTGTGCTATTCTCTGTCTGTTGTCTTGCTTACTATTTCCATATTTAGTTATTCTACTACCCAGATATATGAATTCTTCTACTCTTTCAATTTCCTCTCCGTTTACTATCCTACATGGTGTGTTTGTTAATTTGGATATCATGATTTTTTTTTTTATTTTTTAAGTGGGGTTTAACGTCGCTTTCAACTGCCATGGTCATATCACGACGGGGGTTTTACCCTCCATTCGCAGGAAACTCACAAACCTGCTACTCACATTGACCTCACCCAGCCTGAGTGGGGCCGGGAAAAGCCAGCGTCACGAGAATTAGAATTTGAATGGTCACCCATCCAAGTCTTAACCTCGCTGGATGTCGCTTAACTTCGGTGTTCTGAAGGGAACCGGTGTATTCAACATGCCATCGACGCTGGCTAATCATGATTTTGGTTTTCTTCTTATTTAATTTCATCTCGTATTTTGTCTTGTACTAACCTTAGAAACAGTTGAAATTGAAATTGATTATGGAACTTTCAAGATTTTTATTATTACTTAAACTAGACAGCTAATTTATCAATTTCTGACATCGTTTGTCGAAAATTACTACAATCATTTAGAAAGCTGAAAACGGTTGCATATGATTCTTCGTTGAAAAATACTCAGAGATTATAATCACTATTCAAATTTACAAAAGACACAAATGATTGGCGCTCGTATAGTGAGAAAGTAAGAGTGTCAGAACCAAAAAACCTCAACCATGTGAAAGAGTTTGACTACTGCCAACCCCAAGTAAGTTTTAGAGAAGGTTAATTGAGAGATGAAGTAAGTGAGTAATAATTTGAAGAGGGATCTTAGCTGTTGAGGAACCTACTTATGGTAAATTTGGTTTCAACATCGATTTTACCAAAATGGACATTGATCAACTAACGACGGACGTTTTAAATTCCATTCGTTAGGTAAACAACCCATCTACTCAAATCAAGGCTTAGAGGGAGGCATTGTTGGACGTACGTGTGGCGGACACTCGTGGTCTCTCTTATGTCTCCCGCAAAGTCAGTTTTCAAGAGTTCAGAGGAATAACAGGAAACATTTGCAAGCAATTAAAGCTACTTTTACACCATAAGCATTATCCGTGGATGCATTGTGTGTTTTGTAAATTTATTCATTCCCAAAAATAATAAAAATATCGACTTATTTGTATTGCTAAAAAGGACAAATGAGTCCCATTACTCCAGCAATGTCCCAAAGACGTATTATTATGTGATGACATATCAAATGAATTTTAGCAGTCGAAGCCCAAATCTTTTTTCTTCTTCTAAGTTTTAGCGAATAAAATAGCAGAAAAGACGATGATGATCTATTGGAAAGAACATAAGTGGAAATGGGAACAGTGATAAAAATAGTGTTAAATAAAGTCGAAAAGAGGCGATTCGTTAAATTTAAAATAATTCGAATAAATAGTTGGTTTATTCTAACGCACGTGGAGGTAATATTTATTCAACGTGACACCTGCAAAACTTGATTGACCTGTTTAAAAACATTCCAATATTTTCTCATCATCGAGTCGAAAAAGTGGCCTTTCTTGATAGTTCGATGATTCGATCTAACGACTTTCGCAAATCATCGGTCCATTTGGCGTCTTTTCTTTGACATTGATTCTAATCTAGTTCGCTAAGAGTGTTCGGCAGTACGCTAGGCCAAGTTCCAGCAAGCACGGTAGTGTTCTTTACACGAACCCGATTTTTCACACCCTCATATCTTCGGTTCTATTGACTATAGAGCTTTGAAATTTGGCACTGAGGTTCTCCTAATTTCGAGAGTCCATCCAAAAACTTTCAATGGAAGGTAATTCTAAAATGTGTAATTTTGTATCTGACTTACTGACTGACAGATCATCAAAATTATGAGACAAATTTAAATTTAAATATTGAATGTTTGGAACCCTACCCTGAAATTTCGTAATAATAAAAACAGGCACTTTGGTGTAGATTTAGGGAGCTTATTTGGTCGAAATATAGATAAGTTTAAAATGAAAAACCAACTATTTGGATAGCAAAAATCTTGCAAGGGTTTAGAAGAGAATATCAATGTCAAAATAGAGGGGAAAATGACCTTCAGAACTTTTACTTCTACAGCGCCGTACAAGAATTGGTTTGGGGAGTACACTCGGTCGAAATATAGCAAAGTAAAAAAAGTTAAAGTATGATTTCTTTGTAGTGAAACAGAAGGTCTCTTCACATTTTTTTTTTTTTATCGATACTGCAGCATTACTAAGAGCCTCCTTTACTTTTCGTCGTCTAATCTAAATACTAAATAGCCATATCAAGGTGTCTGTATCTCGTATTTTAGAGGTCGCGGGTTCAAAATTCAGTCGAGACATGACAAGTGTTCCTCCCACTTGCGATTTTGACCACATAATAATGACACTCCTGGGGTTAGGTGGTAGAAAATACTCGCCAATTGGTTAACTTCCACTAAAAGGTCTTTATTATTACTATCATTTACAAAAATATAGATATTCCCCAAATAAACTACCTTTAAAAAAGGGCCAAGTTCCAGAGCTCCTATCAAAAAAGTTTTAACCAATGAAGATAATGATATTTCGTTTGCGGCCAAGTTAAAGGATGGTGGACATATAAAACATACAAAATGAGGAACTCAGAAAACGTGTTTTAAATTTATAAAAGAATGTTTTAATACTAAAGCTAACTTAGTATTAAAACATTTTTTTTCACTACCTTCAATGGCTAAAACTTTTTGGATCGGAGCTCTGAAACTTGGCCCATTTTCAACGGTAGTTTTTTGGGGGGATTGTCTATACTCTCAACCAAAGAAATGTGTTGAATCAAGGTCAGTCGCGATATCGCTCAATTAGTTATACATTGTACTATCTGTAACTACAACGTTTTATAGCTATGTGTAAAATGACATCTATAGGTATCTCATCATCATTTCCTCCTCCGAAAAGTAGCGAATTTTGAGGTAGTCCAGTGTTGCACGAATTGAGCGATTCGTCATCCGTTAGATTTGAATTTCCAGTACGAGTAATGACAATTTCCCACTCAGCTTTTCTAGTATCAGTTGACGAGTGGACCAGTGCGATTGGCAGTGGAAGGAAGATCAAGTGTGATAACCTTTAAATTGTTAGTCAAAGTTTCCCCCCGCATTATTTTTTTGTAACCAGTTGTGTAAGAATTAGGGAAGTGTTACACATTGCAAAAAGGCACGAACCGAATTTTTTGGGTTATATAGTAATTCTCTTTATTAGATTACTTTTTGAGTTTGAATTTTCAGACAATTTTCTCTTCATCGGAAGTGACAGTGCAGAAGAATTGAATACTACAACAAAATCAAGACATAATAGTAAGTAATTTTCATCCTTCCATTATTTCACCATGTCTCATGTATTACTTCTGAAATGTAATTATAATATCGGAAATATTGTGTTGCTTTTGATAGAATGTACATTTTTTTCTTCTCTTTCAACGTGATAGTGAATTGCTAGTTATCTGTGTAGTTATGACATGATTAATAATTATTAGTAGGTAGCATCGACATGACGAGAATTATTGCTAATGCATCCTATCTCCAACCATCTAACACATTCCAATATCAATCTGGTTTTTAATCCGCCACTGGTTTTAGCTCACTTTTTGTAACAATCCTAACTGTCCTCACGAGGCTAGGTTAAGCCCAAATATCCAAGAGCCAGAAAAATTCCGAATCTACGGGGATTGAAACCCGGGTCACCTGGAATACAATCCGAGCATGCATTACTACCGCTAGACCATGGTGACTACTATATTTTGATAATGAATTCGAGTTGATCTTTGAAAAATACTTTGGTATAGAAATCTCTTTTTATTGGCTTTCTTGCACTCTCCTGCCGCTATCCGCCAAAAGCCCCAAAACTTCGGCGGTCAGTTGTGTGGCTTTCTTTTAGGAGAAACATGAGTTTTCCAGATTCAGTAATTGAGCGCACGATTAGCTCAGTCATAATATCCTCACACGCAATGCATAATGTCCTGGGTCCAAATCCCAGAGCTGACAAAAAGTTGTATTAATAATTTGTACACAGTTCGTATTCCGATAGACTCGTGTTGACCCAGCATCTAAATGGAAAATATTGTGTCGCTTCTCGCCCATCAGAGGGGAGGCATATTACGGGATGGGCAAGATACAACACAGACCACAAGTGTCCACAGTTGCTGCTATTTTATGGCTACAAAAGAAAAGAAGCAGTGAAACCCTCATCTTCTATCTCTTCGTGAAAACCCAAGAATGCTCAAACCGCAATATCCTTCGGCGTAAGCAGATAGTTTTGCCATTCTTATAGGGAATACGATTTTTCTGGGACATGTATTTCCGGTACAAGAGCAATGTTTTTTTTTAAACTTCAGATCCCCTCCGAGCGGTCAGTTAAAGTAGAAAGCACCGCCAAATTCCGGCAGAAAAAAAGTTTAAAAATGAAATGAGAAATCATTTGATAGCATTTTTTGTAAAGGTTATTTTGTGATCCAGGACTTATTTCAGAAAGCACTCTCACTCTCAAAAATCCCCAAATCTCCTTTTAAACAGTTTGATTGTCTAATTCCGTTCAAAGAATCCAATCAGAGTGCATTTTAAGGGGAGATTTAGGATTATCAGAGTGAAAAAGTTTTGAGTGAAAAAGTCTTCACTCCTAAAATCTCCGTTTCAACCGTCACACAACCCCCTCTGATTGGTCATTGTGTTCAAATAACCTAATCAGAGTGCGTTGTGTGACAGTTGAAAGGGAGATCAAACACTTCGGTCGAGGTGTGAAGAACGCCTAGAAAAAGAAAGAGAGTTTAAGGTTACGGAAAACATAGTTCTCATGCATTTCATGTACTTTCAGCCCGCGAAAAGTGCAACATGAATTGCAGAAATTGCGATTTTTATTGCAGAAATGGACTCTACGTTGAAAAATAAATTGATTATGATAGTATAGAGTGCTTCTGGAACGGGCTATTGATTCCTATTTTTGCCACATCACGATGAGAGATTTTTTTTGTTTCCCCTTATTGTGACCGATTTTAGCGTTTCGAACATTGCAAACCATAAATTCCCCGAGCCAGCGTCGATGGCATGTTGAATACACCGGTTCCCTTCAGAACACCGAAGTTAAGCGACATCCAGCGAGGTTAAGACTTGGATGGGTGACCATTCAAATTCTAATTCTCGTGACGCTGGCTTTTCCCGGCCCCACTCAGGCTGGGTGAGATCAATGTGAGTAGCAGGTTTGTGAGTTTCCTGCGAATGGAGGGTAAAACCCCCGTCGTGATATGACCATGGCAGTTGAAAGCGACGTTAAACCCCACAAAAAAAAAAAACCATAAATTTGCGGACTGACCATTTTTAGCTCGCTGTCGAATTTTGGACCTCAACCATTTTGAAGATACCAGATTGTGATGTGTGAAATTATACTCAATCCTCACGGGTGAACTTGTTTACGTCCATATTTTGCTAATGTTAGGTACATGACAAATGATGTATAATGTACATAATAGGTATATTGTACATATGTACATGTACTTATACTGCTAATGGCTAGTGTGGAGTAAGAACAAGAATCTATTAATATCAAGTGACCACGTGTGTCTCTTGTAAGTCAACAACTTTTCAATCGTTGCGCAGGTCAAGTGAATTTCAAAGTTGATGCATTAGTTCATTAACATTTAAATACATGTGCTTTTATTAATGTATTTTTAACAAGAAAGGGTTGGGTGGAAATGATTGCCACAGGCAATAACCCCGCCCTTCAGGTAGGACATTAGCTTTATTCTCTTTTTTTTTTCTTATTTCTTTATTCGATCTATTTTTTTTTTTTCCTTATAATTTCATTGTATTGTTCTGTCAATATTCTACTTTGTCCTAATAAAGCGTAATATATTAATTAATTAATTGGTAACACTCTTTAGTGGAAGCTAACCACCAGACGAGGTTAATGCTCAAAGCATTTTCTACCACCTAACCCTCAGAGCCTTAATATTACGTGGTCACAAACTCAAATTAATGAGGAAAAATTTATGCACTGGGTGGGATTCGAACTAACGGATCCCTACGCTACCTGGATTACCAGACTAGCGCGTTAACCACTTGACTACCAGTGCCTGTTTTGATTTAAATGCTTAATAGCTTTTAAAGTTCAGTAACTCTTAACTTTTAAAGTTATTGAAAATGGGATGCGACACAATGGCTGAGCCATTTGAACTTCTTGAGAAGCAGTTGCAGCCGCGGAAAAAGCCTGTGGGAAGAAAAAGGCAAAATACAGTTGTTTATCCTCCCAATACATTTTTTTTTAATAACTTTATTATATGTTATTTTAAAATATAATAAAGTATCATTTAATATTTAATAGTTACATCCTTAATGGGTTAGCTGTTGAAACGTGCGATCCATTCTGCAAGGACATGACAATTTTTGTCAACCAAATTGGTGATCTTTTAATTGAGTCATCAGGGGACCCTCGTTCTAAAAACTATTTTATACAACGTTTGTCCATGGCAATACAGTATAGGGCCTTTATAGAGGGTACATAAGTACATTGCTTTCACGGCCTTTATATGTAGAGGGCACATCAGTACATTGCCTTCTTCTGATCATCCATGGTGATTCAACTCTTGTATTATAAACAGAAAGGAAGTACCATTCAGTTAAAAAAATATGGTACCAAAAATGACAAAATATATAGGCTACTTTATTTTCATAAAATATCAAAAGGGTTTTACTTCGGAGAAATTTCTAATATTAGAAATCGGAAGTATTGTGTTTTTTTTCTATTGCTTCGAGAATCGGCAATAGGTGAGTTCGGTGCGAAGATTACCCGCACCTTTTTCGCATGTATGAATTCGGTGCCGCCGAAAAAAGGTGATGTATGAGTTCGGTGCGGTCCTAATGACTTATAAATTGATTGTTTTTTTATAATGTACTCTGTTGCTTGTTAACAGTCATCCTGCTGTTATTATGTTAGTAGATTATGTTGTAGACAGTTACATTCAGCAAGGCTGTCCATATCCTCCTTGAAGGCCATACCTAGGGTTAATAGTAGGGTTCGGTAAAATACAATGAAGGCCATGCCTTGGGTTTATAGTAGGGTTAGGTAAAATACAATGAAGGCCATGCCTTGGGTTTATAGTAGGGTTAGGTAAAATACAATGAAGGCCATGCCTTGGGTCTATAGTAGGGTTAGGTAAAATACAATGAAGGCCATGCCTTGGGTTTATAGTAGGGTTAGGTAAAATGCATTGAAGGCCATGCCTATAAGGAAAAAAATACTATAATTACCTGATCATCAGGGCAAGTACCAGGGCACCGAATTCATACATGACCTTTTTTAGGCGGCACCGAATTCATACATGACCTTTTTTAGGCGGCACCGAACTCATACATTTTTTTATTTTCCGCACCGAACTCATACGTAGCCCGAGAATCGTGTCAAAAGTAATTCGAAAATATACAAAAGAAATAATAAAATACTATCGTACAATGTAGAAAAAAAATGCTCGTATAAAAAAACGGCTATGTATGAGTTCGGTGCGAAAAATAAAAAAATAAGGTCATGTATGAATTCGGTGCCGCCTAAATAGGGTCATGTATGAATTCGGAGCCGCCTAAAAAAGGTCATGTATGAATTCGGTGCCCTCGTACTTGCCCTGATGATCAGGTAATTATATTATTTTTTTCCTTATAGGCATGGCCTTCAATTAATAAACCGAGGCATGGCCTACATTGTATTTTACCTAACCCTACTATAAACCCAAGGCATGGCCTTCATTGTATTTTACCTAACCCTACTATAAACCCAAGGCATGGCCTTCATTGTATTTTACCTAACCCTACTATAAACCCAAGATATGGCCTTCATTGTATTTTACCTATCCCTGCTATAAACCCAAGTCATGGCCCTCATTGTATTTTACCTAACCCTACAGTAAACCCAAGGCATGGCCTTTATTGTATTTTACCTAACCCTACTATAAACCCAAGGCATTGCCTTCATTGTATTTTACCTAACCCTACTATGTATTAACCCTAGGCATGGCCTTCAAGGAGGAAATGGATAGTCTTGCTGAATGTAATTGTCTACAACATAATCTACTAACTTAATAAAAGCAGGATGACTGTTAACAAGCAACTAGTACATTATAAACAAACAATCAATCTATAAGTCATTAAGACCGCACCGAATTCATACATGACCTTTTTTAGGCGGCACCGAATTCATACATGCGAAAAAGGTGTGGGTAATCTTCGCACCGAACTCACCTTTTGCCAAAAAAACACACCAAATGTGGACCTCCCATTTTACTCCTAAATACGTGTGGGGCCTAAAATACAATAGATAGACATGTGTGGAAACAAATGGAGGAGACTCGTATCTAACACAACAAAATCCTAGTTGCGTTTGATGATGATGACATGTAGGGCCATTCCTCAGGTGAAGGAACCCAAGGGGCAATTGGCAATGCCCAGACACTCCTAACCACTCAACCATGGAGTTCGGCTAGTTCTGAGGTTAAGGTTCTATTGTTATCTGAACTGATATGACTAATATGCCCCCAGCCCCCCACATACCTATATTCCTAAGTTCCCGATAGGAAGAAGCGATTAGAAATTCAGTATTAGGAGAATAGCAAAAAACACCTGTTGAATTAACATAAGCATAAAATTACTATCTACTAATTCAACATCGTCAGTTGTGCCATTATATCAACAAAAATAATAATTATACGAGAATTATGCAAATGTATGTATCTATAGCAATCCCGGTCAAAGGAAATTCATCTACTTTTTTGATATTTTCAATGTCGTTTGATTAGTCCTTGGTAGGATTCGTATTCACGGTAAATGTCATTGTCGAACTTACACAAAAATACCTTGCCGAGGTGTGAAGAACGCCCACACAAAAAAGAAACATATATTGTTTAGCGTTCATTACATTGATGAACACATCACTGACTAGGACCTGAATGGAGATTCTTAGGGCCGAATTATGAAACAGGATTATTTAATTTTGATGGACATTATCCCTTAACTTTCACCTTGACAACAACTGTAGAGGTCACCTGTATTGTATTGTGTCTTGTTGTATGTCATATTGTGTCTAAATGGGGAGTATTGGGAGTCTAAATGGGGAGGCTACAAACAAAGACCCACAAGCGTCTACAGTAGCTGTTGTTTCATGGCTACGAAATAAAAAAAGTTATGAAACACTCATCTTAAAAAAAAAAATTAAGCCGAGCTTTGTAGCTGTTTATTAGCTCTGTGGAGTAACGAAGCTATAGCCAGCTTTCGTGACAAAAAATCTTGTTTTCTGACATCTATCGGTCATCATCATCATCATAGGATGACGTCATCGTGAACGATGATAGCCAGATTATAGCCAAACAATGAAAGAATGACTCAGCACTTCTACCACTGTCTTTAGAAGGAGGTTAATAATTGACAAGGGCCCTCAGAACCAAGCCAATGCTGGTCTACTCCCTGTTTATAGTCCTCCATTCTATTCGTCAGCTGATAAAATACAAGGGTCGGTTTAAATGTACTAATACGGCCCTTAGTAATGCTGTGCACACCTTTAGTAATGCTGTGTACACCCTTAGTAATGCTGTGCACACTTGCTTCACCACAAAGAATACATACTTTGACGTGAACTACGACAGTTTATATGAGTAGTTCTAGTTCAAGGAGAGATCAAGTTCAAGGAACTTGGACGGTATAGCATTAAATATTGTAAACAACTAGTAAGCAAATAGTAGTTTATATGAACTGTTAGCCTGTTCTCTCAACGGCAGTTCAAGTTTAAAAATGTTGGGATGATATTGATTTGAAGAATAATTATTGGAAATTGAATGGGATGGTTGTAGCTGCGTATAAACCAATACAAGGAAAAGGAGCAGGCGTATGGCTTGACTTTGTTGCTGTAGCCAGCTTGGCTACAGCTGAAGCCCTGGAAGGGGAAATGATGGTCTCCAGCCAACTTTATTTCAACGTTGGTTCGTCTTATTTTTATTTGCAATCAACCATCGCGAGGACTTGGAATTTTTCTTTACGAGCTATTAAACCCTTGGAAAACTGCAAGGTAGCCTGGCTTGTAAGGACTGGCTAGTCAGTCCTCTGTTTATAGTCCTCTAGAGTCTAGAGTCTAGAGAGACACTGGTATTCTCACTGTTTATGTCCAACAGCCCTGTTTATGTTCTTCCTTTTCTTCTTCTCCTCCCCTTTCTAATTCTGAGTTCATCATTCATTTCTATGGTAAATTTAAGAAGATGGTTAATTTTCATAATGATTAGATATAGAAATAATTCAATTTATTTGATTTTAAAACTCTTCCCATAATCTGCAGGCCACACCTCCAGATGAACGTGTCACTCCCAATGGACGTCATGGTACCAGAATGGCTGTCAAGTCGGCTGATCTTCATCAAGGATGAAGTTGTCTATAGTGAGAATCTTTTGTCTTCATTTTGTGAAAATCCCCAGGGGATAAGTTACTCCGTTTGTATTTAGGGCCAAATTTAAAATAAAATTAAAAAGGTTAGTAAAGACTGTTTATAATAAGAGAAATGGGAATTGGTGCAAAGCCCGACTTTTTTTTATGAACATTTATTTAAAGAGAGGTCTTTAACAATCGAAGTCCTTACCCCTAAGTTGCCCGACTTTAGTCTACCAACTGATAAGGAACAGTTTTCCAATACTTTTTTTGTAATCTTATCATATAATTTTTCCCTGAAAAAGAAGGTTTTGGACCTTAAAATTTCGTTTATGATTTGACGTGTAATAATAATAATAATATCGCCTTATTTATACTGCCCGATTAAGACTATTAAGTCACATTCTTCCAGCAGTAAGCCCAAGACGTAATTGGATCCGTTTTTCTTTTATACTAATAATAACTCTTTTTCATCACGACGGGGGTGTTGCACTCCATTCACAGGAATATCAAAAACCTGCTACCCACATTAAACTCACCCAGCTTGGATTGGGTCAGAATATCAGCATCACGAAGTCTTCACCTCGCTGCACATTTCTTAACTTAACTTCGGTGATCTGGGTAGCGCCGAATTATAGGACTTTTCCATATCTTTAATATCCCAATATCTTATTTTTGCCTATAATTACGCCACTAGTCGCTGCTCACATTAAAGCAGCTACTCATTTTTCTTCACGAGGTATGAGTGGACCTCGAACATCCAAGTACAGAGCAGAAAAAATCCTGCGACGCTGGGGATCGAACCCAGGTCACCGTGCGTGCAATGCCTAGCGCGCTAACTCACTCGGCCACGGTGACTACTAAGAAGGGGTAATCATATCTTTATGTAGTTATTTCAATTAAGTCATTAATTAACCTGTGGACATTTTTATTATTGCAGGTATTGAAGTTGTTAATTAGACAAGGTACCTATCTGGTTAATTTCTTTCCACACAGTTCTAGAAATACTTTTTATCTATTTACAGGTGCAAATTTCAGGTATTGGTTTTTTTTTTCCTTCATAAATCATAAAAATATTAAATACTTCTCAATAAACGGAAAGATCTCCTAGTCAGTTCGATTGTCTTTTCCTAATTGTCATTAACACGCTACAACCTTCAAATTACATGTGATGATTATTCATGAAAATTAATAGAACGTATGATAAAAATCGTGGCTGAGTGAGTTAGCGCGCTAGGCATTGCACGCACGGTGATCTGGCTTCGATCCTCGGCGGGGCAGGATTATTTCTGCTCTGTACTTGGGTGTCCGGGGTCCACTCTTACCTCGTGAGGAAAAATGAGTAACTGCTTTAAATGTGACCAGCGACCAGTGGCGGAATTATAGGCAAAAATAAGATACATATTAGGATAACAAAGATACAATAAAGTCCTATAATGGGTTTGATGGCAGAGATTGCCTCAGGCAATAATCACGCCCTTTGTCAATATTATTCTTGTCAATAAAGAGTTATTATTATTATATTATTATAATTCTGCGCTACGCACTAAAATTGTGATATAAAAACACAAAGAAACACATTTATTGTTATTAATAATAAAAATGCGTTAGGACATGAATCCCCTATAATCACCGTGACCACGTGGATAGCGCAATCGGGTTGTAAACAAGTGACCGTTGTTTGATTCCTGGTGTTGGATATTTTAGGCTCTGTGCTTGGATCAATCCTTAACCACCATGACAAAATTATTACAAATGGCAAGTTTATATTTTTTTATTTATTTACACTTTATTAATATGACATATTATATATACAACACAAATAATTACAAATTAAAATTCAATATAATTATGTAATAGAAGAAAAAATAAATAAATATAATAATAATAGTTTTATTTATTTGTAATATTATTTTACAATTGGAAATATATACATAATTTATGTCCTAACTAAAGGGCGGGGTTATTGCCTTTGGCAATCTCTTCTACCCAACCCTTGTTGATGTCATTAAGGGCCAAATTATGAAACAGGAATAAAGTTTAGGTAAGCCAGACATACCCTCATGTGGAAGTTTATAAGCATTCACAGCACGCTGTAGTCCGAATTGAGGGATAGTCAGGCTCATCTGAACTTTAATCCTGGTTTACAATTTGGCCCCAAAAGAGTCTCTTAAAGCTGTGCTTCTTGCTAAATTTGTACCACCAAAAAGAAAACTCATTAAATCATAAATATTATTATAGTATGCTTTATTAGGTAAGACAGAAATATATACAATAAAATACAATGAAATTAAAAATAAATAGATTGAACAAAGATACAAGAACAAAAAAGAGAATAAAGCTAAAGTCCTATCTAAAGGGCGGGGTTATTGCCGGTAAAGCTTAATTAGGTGTTAACGATTTTATGTAAAAAAATATAAATTTCATAAAGTTTGATTTATCTCTTTTCAGATGAAACCGTAGACAACTGGTTCCTCATGCCAAGTTGGATTCCTGTAAGCACCATCGTAGTGGTCTATCTCGTCTTCATCAAAATTGTTGGCCCCAAAATGATGGAGCATCGAAAGCCGTACAATATCAAGAACATAATGCTAGTCTACAATCTCATACAAACGCTGTACAACGCCTATATCGTATCCAACGTAAGTGAACATATTTTGAGCCACCCTATATATATTATGTGTAAATGAAAAAAATGACAGGAAATATATAACTTTCCGTGGTCCAGATATCCTGAGTTCAATCTCCGGATTGGGAAGAATTTTCTAACAAAGATTTCTGTTCCTTCCGAGGTTTAGAATACCTACGTGACGTTGGCCTTTCCGGCCCAACTATTGCTGGGTGAGTTTAATGTGGTTAGCTGGTACAAAGGAACTGGAGGTTAAAATGTTGTCCTGAATATTTTTAATGAGGACTTTAAAACCTAATGGAATCATTGGAATGAAAGGAGCCTACTAGACATATAATTTGGAGGTCCATACAATATTTTCACGTCCGCGCCGTAATATACTTAATTACCTACTTTAGTGCCTAGTTCACGGACACGGAAAAATTACTTGTATGATTTTTATACACCTTATAAACTCTTGAATTTTCTAAATGATTAACTATGTATTGCCCTATGTACACTATGTACTGTATACTATGTATTGTATACTATCTATTGCCCCATCAACTTGCTCCAGGCGAGGTGTTTCATTAGTTTCTAAAACGAATTTTGTAAAATTTCCTCAATGTTAAAAAAAGCTGTATTTAGATAATTTCCAACGTGAAGCAAATGAGTTCATCGGCTTTGAGTTAATTTGTTAATTGACAGATCTAATGGTGCGTGTAACCCTGAAAGTTGACACGAAATCCTCTATTCTAATGGAACATCCATAGAACAGCTACTTCACATACACATACATAGATGGAAATCACATATATATATGTTTACGCACTAATCACTTCAGAGCCATAATGCGCATGCGTATTGCGCACTCTTCAATCAATTCAACCATTAATCATTAATTAACTAAGAAATATCAAAATTATTGAAGCAACAATCTCTAGTTTTTTGTGAAGAATAAAGATTTAGCCAATGCCACGCTTACAGAAATACTGAGTTGCGTCCAAATACATGTATTTCTAGCCGTTCCCTTGAATTAATATTATGTATTAAATTACTATTTAATGTTTTAATATTAATATTGTTATGTTGATATAATCGCAAAGGAATAGTCACATAATACAAAGTGACGGGCGGAAGAGATTGCCATAGGCAATAACCCCGCACTTTAGTTAGGACATAATATGTGTGTATGTATTTATCCTGTTTTTACTTCCTTTTTATTGATTACATTGTTTCCATTTTTTTTCTTTGTAATTTTATTGTTATTTGTGCTATATACAGGGTGTCCCACCAAAGTTGGACACCTCAAAGAGTTCCTGAAAAATAAAACATCCGAGGGTTCATGTCCTAATTATGCGGTTTCAGTCATGAATTTTCTTTATACAGGGTTGTTCAAAAGTCAGAAAAAACATATAATTAGGACATATAGTATCCTTGGCTTTTTTAATTTTCAAAAACTCTTGCAGGGGCCGTGTAATTTGAGGTGTCCAACTTTGGTGGGACACCCTGTTTATAATAAAATTATGCCTATTGTTTCATAAAAAAATTGCATAATAATATAGAAAGAGCCGAATTATAAATAGGATTAAAACTAGCATAAAAAGGACCATGTCTCACTTGGAGTTTCAATCAATCACAGCACACTATACCCCGACTTGAGGTATAGTCTGTGTTATCCTTGTTGTAATCCTATCTTATGATTCGTCTCTGAAATGGTTTTTGATTTGCTCGTTTCAGCTCTTCGTCCCGGGGGTGATTCCCTATCTGTACAGACACAGTTGTACGCCCCTGCACAGGGACACAAACCCCCTCTGGTGGACGGTAAGTCAAGCGGGCGCCCAGAAATTTGTGTTGGGCGGAGGTGGGCGACTCACAACACATGAATTGTGTACATATATTATCATTATCTGACTGGTTGTAGGTTTTAATGGAAACTCCATATTCTCTCCCGTGACCACCCCCCTTGGTGGTCTCCTCGAAATTTTGATGGGAAAACACGTTAGGGGGTTTAGATTTATTCCAGAGAATGATATGAAATGTGAATTGCTAGACAAATTAAAGAAAATTTCAGAAATCTAGAATTATTGTCAAATAGAAATAGAATTGCCCAATTCCTAGTTAGCATACTTAGCGGGGATCTTAAATCAATTGGCAGATTAGATTTGTTCAATTAAAACCTCTTACATAACTCTCAGGTAATAAATTAGGTAATGGCATCTAAAGTATAGGCACATGATTGTTTACTTTGTATACATACATAGGTACGTAGGCTTTTTCCTGGTTATTTACCGAAAATAAATCATTCAAGGTAAAGTGTCCGTCCACTGGACAATATGCGTGCCCACCTAAACCTAATCTCTGTTTAACTTTGTAATTACCGTAGTACATCACAAGTCAAAGATTTCTCATGTACATAATTCATGTACCAAGTAGTTTCCGGGTCTTGATTCTATGACTAGGTATCGATAGCAATGTATCGATACATTGCTATCGATTTCTTATGTCTGTGATTCATGTACTAAGTCTAAATTTAATATATACAGGGTCCGCCAAAAAAAGGAGCCACTCGAAATATCTAGAGAACGGATTATTTTTTTTGTTGCTAAAACACGTGTACCATTATCGAGGGGGAAACCTTTACTACCAGGTTTTGATTTTTTATTATTAGCAGGGGCGGTCCCAGGGGGGGGTCAACTTTTAAATCTTAAACCACCCTATTTCTAATATAAATATATTTACCACTTCACTAACAGTGCATGTTCAAAAGGCAAAGTGATTCAAGACGACGTAGGTATAGGGTTGTAGAAAATACAAACAACCTTTTTCTAATTTATCATAACGTAATTTATTTTTTATTTTTCTCTTTTTCAGTTCACAAAAGCATCACACTTGTATTATCTGTCAAAAATTATCGACCTGTTGGATACAGTAAGTTTTTTCTTATTTGAAAACTTTCCTTGAATTTTTTTCTTCAAATACTGTCAATTGCTATCCAATGAGGCAATACTGCATGTGTTAGAGGCAGACTGCCTCATCAACTTGCACTAGACGAGGTGTTTAATTAGTTTTTATAAAATAAATATCGATCTTGAATATAAATGAATGAGTGAGTAGAAGACAATGCTATGTCAAAAATTGACTTTTCAGGAGAGCAATAGTACTACATTACTATGCTGTAGATGTTATAGATTTTCTCCACTTTAAAATATTTTTTTTTCATAGTTGTAGTGGGTATTTCTCCTTCATATTCTACTAGATGATAGAAAAGAGTACATTGCACGTTATTCTGCAAAATCCTTACCCATTCAAATACAGGGTGGTCCAGAAAGTTTACACCAAAATGATAGGGGTAATAAAAGAGACCATTTCCAACAAAAATATTCCCGGGCATTTTCCTTTATTTTTTGTCGTTTTCAAAATGGCGGCCAAAACGTGTGTTTTTCAAATATTCCGACTTTGGTTGGCTTTTGATTTTTTTATTTTTTTCTGTACCACCTAGAAAAAAACGAATTGCATTTCTGAATTGAAAATAAAATTTTAATTAAAATAAGTTAAATTAACCCGTTCAATGTTTTAATGATCATGCTCATTTAGGCTGTCAACGTTCTGAACGCACATATTTGAAAAACACACGTTTTGGCTGCCATTTTGAAAACGACAAAAAATAAAGAAAAATGTCCGGGAATATTTTTGTTGGAAATGGTCTCTTTTATTACCCCTATCATTTTGGTGCAAACTTTCTGGACCACCCTGTATACATAGCAAGTGGTTAACTTAATTATAATCACTATACTCTGTATTTTGTAAGGAGAAATTGGAAGGGGAGTGGCATGTTTACAAAATATTGGCAAGAGGGGGACCACTGTTGCCAAATATTCCCAAAAATCTTTGTTTCTCACGTGCTCATGTCACAATGTTTGGCAACATTGGATTTCTTTATAGAAACATGGAGTACAGGCATTCATTAGAGTTAGAGTATATTTTACTTACTTACTTACTGCAATGACATTCATTAGATTAAGAGTATATTTTACTTCCTTAATAACTGCAGTGGCATTCATTAGATTAAGAATATATTTTACTTACTGCAATGGCATTCATTAGATTAAGAGTATATTTTACTTCCTTACTTACTGCAATGGCATTCATTAGATTTAAAATATATTTTCTTTACTTACTTACTGCAATGGCATTTCAAATCGGTACCGGTCCATTGCCTCGTCAATTTTTTGCCTTTAAATACTTCTGTCCAGCCATTCTCCTTCTTATACTCCCATGATCTCCATGTCTTCTTTGATGTTGTCTAACCACCTCATCCTAGGTCTGCCGGGGCGTCTTCTGCCTTCTACTTCTCCTGTTAGGATCTCTTGTGTGAGACTATTGCTTCCGCTCATCTTATGACAATACCAATGCAAGCGCCTCTTTTTAATGATACATACTATACATTTTATATAAGTATAAGTAGTGCTTTATTTGGACTGTCAGCGCAAGACAGGTAGTCCCATTATGCCAACAGTCTGTAGGCCATTGTATAGTTGAAGAGGTCATTATTTACAACAATAATAGTCTAATGTTCAGTCAATAAATCAATTTAAATATTATTTTGCCAGCTTCGATGGCACGTTAAATGCACCAGTTCTCGTAGGATCACCGAAGTTAAGCAATGTCCACTGTCTAGCGAGGTGAAGACTTCGTGATGCGAAGCAACAAAGGCTGGATGAGGTTAATGTGGGTAGCAGGTTTGTGTCTTTCCTGCGAATAGAGGGTAACACCCTCGTCGCGATTAGACCATGCAGTTGAAAGCGACGTTGAAAGGAAATTGAAAGCAAATTAAAAAAATATTTTGATTGATTGATTCATGTTTTGTTTTCCTTCAGGTATTCTTCGTCCTCCGCAAGAAGCAATCTCACATCTCCTTCCTCCACGTTTACCACCACTCCATGATGGTCATGACCACCTGGGCCTTCCTGCGGTTCTTCAAAGGTAACTTGTCCAAATTTATCGACCGTATCCAACCGGTCGATTTTTGGAATAATCAAAAAAAAAAAAAAAAAAATGCACACACACATTGACGGCGCAGGATGATTTGTAAACATAATAAAAATAATGATCTTTTGTGGAACACCAGGCGAGTCTTTGTTAGGAAAGTTTGTCCTTGAGTCTTTGTTAGGAAAGCATGTCCTGGACAATATTATACTCTGGGGAATGGGCTAGTAAAAACAAACTGTAAAGGTCATCGAGTGTCCTCTCCACCTGACCACAAAGCATAAACACAGAATGCATTATGCACGTAATGGTCAGAGCTGCACTCACTACAACGTATCTCCTGGTAGCTGTAAAAGATAAGGGGTAATTTATGATATGCTCTCCTTTATTCTACACGCCGAAATTCTACACACATTGGAAAGGATTTAGAAAAGTTGGAACGAATGTACCTGCTAAGAGAGATTTTTTTCAGAGTCATCGTGTCTGAGTGGAGTAGTGCATGAGGCTTTCTCACGCGGTGACCTGGGTTCGAAGCTTGTTTGGGTAGAATAATTTCTACATTGAATGTGCCTGGTTCATTGATATCGCTGTCAAAATGGAGATACACGGGCTTACCTTGGGAGGCAAATTGAAAAGTTATTTATAATTATGAATAACGACCAGTGGAAACATTGCCAAAGTTTAAAGAAAATAATGTAGAGGATTTAGTTAATCAAAGGAGGCTCCTAAACCCCAATTACAGCGCATTTATATCACTTGTCAATTGACAGTGGGTTGGATTAACAAATCCTGGATATTTAATCCTATTTCATAATTCGACCCCTACTAATGCTCTTCTAAAATCAAATACTGTGAAACTTTTACTTCACCACAAAAAATTCTTATTAGAGTGATATTTCTCCTGTTCTCATTTAAAAAAAAATATCAGCACAGTCAGACTTTTAATACACTATGGCTAAGTGGTTAAGAACATTGGTTGCTGACCCGGTGGTTGCGACTTCGAATCCCGGCCGGAGCGGAAAATTGTTACCGAGTTTTTCCGTTTCTGAAATGGCATGGATGTAAAGGTAAAGTGCCCTAAAAAAAATGCAAAAGCGGTTCTGGGGCACAAGTACTTTTTCAAAGACTACTAACATTGCTGTGTTTTAATAACCCATTTTTTTTTCTTTCACCTCAGGAGAGCAAGGTGTGTTCATCGGCCTGCTCAATTCTCTAGTGCACGTGGTCATGTACAGCTACTATTTCCTAGCAGCCCTGGGACCAGAGGTTCGAAAGTACCTCTGGTGGAAAAAGTACATCACCAAGTTCCAACTGGTGAGTGTACTTTTGATTTTTGCATTACTACTTGTCCAGTTGGGGGACTATAAACAGGGAGTAGACCAGCAGTCTGGCGGGGGCACTATAAACAGGGATTAGACCAGCAGTCTGGCTGGGGGACTATAAACAGGGAGTAGACCAGAATGGGCTTAGGTCTGGGGGTCCTTGTCAATTATTAGCCTCACACACAGACAGACAGACGGACGCACGGACCAATGGTCAAAAACAACTATTTTGGTATCTTGGGGCTCTGATTCGTCCAGAAATGTGAAAAACTGGGTAGGTCAAATTTTCGACGAGTACAATACTTTCCTTATTAAAAGTATAAAAAAAAAAGATTAGAAGGTACATTTTCTCCTTCTGTTTATTTCAGACACAATTCGCTCTGTTCGCAATTCATCAGCTGAGTCTCATCGTCTGCAACTGCAACTTGCCCATTGCTCTCACCTACTACATCTTCTTCCAAGCCCTCACCATGGCAGTCCTCTTCGGGAACTTCTACTATCAAACCTACCTGAAGAAAAAGAACAAACAGACTAAGATCGAGTAAACGAAGAGATCCGGAGAAACCCGAAAACTTACGAGAGATCTGGCGGAACCCGAACACTCACGAAAAGTTCTGCAGAAACCCGAAAACTTTCGAACAGCTCCGGAGAAACTCGACAACTTACGAAGTGTTCTGCAAAAACACGAAAACGTACGAAGAGATCCGGAGAAACCCGAAAATTTACGAGAGATCTGGAGGAAACCGAACACTCACGAGGAGTTCTGCAGAAACCGATGACTCACGAAGTATTCTGCAGAAACCCGAAACCCTTCGAACAGCTCCGGAGAAATTTGAAAACTTAAGAAGACTTCTGCATAAACCCGAAAACGTACGAAGAGATCCGGAGAAACCCGAATACTCACGAAGAGTTCTGCAGAAACCCTAAACCTTACGAAAAGTTCCGCAGAAACCCGAAAACTTACGAAGAGTTCCGGAGAAACCTGAACGAGGTCCAAATGAACAAACCACCATGTGCTTATATGAAACAAGCGGATCTAATTTTTTTTTATATATATTTTTTTTTTTTTTTTTTTTTAAAGTAAGTGTGCCCCGGAAACGCTTTCGTATTACTTCAGGGCACTTTACCAATACATCCATGCCATTCCGGAAACGGAAAATTTCGGTCAGAAATTTCCGCTCCGGCCGGGATTCGAACCCGCAACCTCCGAGTCAGTAACCAATGCTCTTAACCACTGAGCTACGGAGGTCGGCGGATCTAATGGTACAAAAAATATAGCTGATGTGCTGCAGTTTTTTGTGCGATTCCCTAAAACTTCATTTTTGCGACTTGTGACCATTTACCTTTCAATTACAGTGTAGGTATATGTTTTGAAAGAAGTTCTTTGCTAAGTAGGGTTTATGACAAGGGTTTGAAATAACCACTTTGTATTGGCTCAGTGGTTAAGCACTCGCTTGCTATGCGGAAGGTCCCGGGTTTAATCCCCCAAGCCGAGAAAAAAATTGTACTCTAAATTTAGTTACAGTTGTTTGTAATTTAGTTACTTCCGGGGTCGTGTTGACCCAGCACCTACATAAATGGGAAGTATTGTGTCACTTCTCCCCCATCAGAAGGGAGGCATACTACGGGATGGGCAAGCTACAACACAGACCAACACCGTTTACAGTAGCTCATGTTTCATGGCTACCAAATAAAAAAAGGCTACGAAACACTCATCTTTGTATTTTTAAAAAAAGTATTCTAGTATTATGTAACTGACTGTTCTTTGTGAACACTCTGATTTTTTATACGTCAAATAAACTAAATTAATTGTTAATTGTTAAATATAAACTACAAAATACTATCAAAATGTTTTACTAACATAAGAAATATTATTTTTCTCCCTCATCCTCACTACTGAGCAGAAATCTGTGACCTATTATATTAGATCACCCTGATAGCAACAGCAGGAATCAAGAAAAACATTTGAATCCGAACACATTATGAAATCCTCATCTAAAGTTGGGACCAAAAGCTACTTAAAAGCAAGAACGATTGCATGAAATAATTTTTATCTGCCCTTTTGATACCCAGGATAATGTCCTATGAAGCGAAGACCTTAATTGAACCTATGAAATTTTTCTCTTTTAAAATTGGGGCCAATTCCTTATAGCTGCTTCATTTCTACTGATCAGTTGGAAAAATTAGAAAGGGAACATTTTTTTATCTAATTTGGGTTTAACGAAGCTTTCAACTGCATGGTTATGTAACGGGAACTCTTTACTTACCAAATTATCCTATCAAGCAAATAGGTTTACAACGTCAAGGAAAACAAGACGAGCTTGCTACACACATATTAACAGTATATCGAATGATATAATTTTTTGGCTAAGCCATAGAATCTGGGGTAGGATTTATATTATTTAACTTTTAGAAATTATGAAGCTATTTTGAACACTTTCATGAATCCAAAATTAAAGCTATCAGAACAATGAAATGAAAAGTTTAAGAACTTGAGAGCTAATTAAATGTTGTTGTTGGTGTTTTTGTAACTAGCTTAGCTACATCTTGGGGGAGTGATGGTCAACAGCCAACTTTAGTTGGCTCGTCCTGAACCACATATCGAATGTATGATCAACCATTGTGAGAACTTGGGCTTTTTTTTATAAACCTAGTAAATCATTGAATTCTTAAACTAAAAACTAGCCTCTTGGCTTCTTATGGTCGACTACTTGGTACTTGGCTAGTCTATTTCCTGATTATAGTCCCCTAGCCGGAGTCAAGGGAAACAATAATGTCTTTTGTTATTTCTTATCCATGAAACAGCAGTTACTGTTGATAATAATCAGCCTAACTGGTTGATGCAGAAAAAAAGTTTCAATGGGACTATCCAGAAAAAAAAGCCAAAAGTCCTCGTGATGGTTGGTCCTGCAAATAATTCACTTATAATATGTGGGACGGAAGGAGCTAAGAATTGCCGGAAAGTGGTCTGAAAAAACTTATATTTATTGCAAAGCAACCATACTCCCTCTGAGATTTTATTTATTAACGCGATTAGACACCATCACACCCCCCTCGGGTAGCTTTTACCGCTACAACAACTATGGGAAAAAGGTTCAACAATGCCGACGACAAACTGGTTTGGGAAAAGCCAAAGTGAAAGAAGAAGAAGAATAAGTTTTGAGACTTTGCATAAAGTTTGCTATGATACTCAGTAATCATACGCTACATATTATGTTTGTACATACACTTAAAGGACAAACTAGTGGATAATAAATACTCAAAACTCAATCATTAAAAGAAGTACTTAATTTATTTTGTTTACATTATACGGGCGGACACACTTCTAACAATTATAATTAATGCTACCTAATAAACCTAAGTATAATAAATTATTCTTATAAAAATGATCAATTTAAAAATAGAAAGCAGCCCTAGAAGACCGATATATTTCATCAATATCGAATAGATTAATGCTCATTTAAGGGAGATATTGATAGTTTAGAATAGCCTTAACGATATTGATATGAATTTCTATTGAGATCATACCTCATTAAAGAATATGGAAACTTTATCTAAAGAATAGATAGAATTAAACTAACAGAAATGTTGCTTGTAAACATTGCTTCTAAACGCTTCTAAACGTTGCTTCTAAATACTAATAATTCAAAATTCGGAATAAAATATTTTGCAACATTGCTAGACAAAATGTTTCACTCAATGGGATCCTGGCTTGGAAGAAGAAAAAAAGAAAGCGGGAGAGAGAGTAGGGAGAGAAAGAAGGAGAGAGAAAAAGAGAGAGAGAGAAAGAAAGAGAGAGAGTAGGGAGGGAGGGAGAGAGAGAAAGAGAGAGAGTAGAGAGAGAAAGAGAGAGAGGTAGAGAGTAGGGAGAGGTAAAGTAAAACAAAGAGATAAGGTTAGAGTTAGAAAATAAATGGCATAGTAGACAGAGTTGATCAACAACAGAAAAATATACAGCAACAAATTTTGTGCACCAATGCTGCTAAAAAGGAACTGCGCAGCACGAGTTTTGTATTGTACATTTCGGTGCAAACAACCTGTCTGTCGACAAGATTACCGCGTTTGATTTGAAAAAAAAAAAAAAAAAAAAAAATTGGAGAGCTAATTGTCTAGTTCCCAGCTTGACTGGATTTTTAGCTAGTGATCCGTTAAGCTCAATGAAGATATTGAGTATTTGAGTAATTCATCCACAGAAATAGGATCCATCAAGCCTAATGGATAAATCAAACGATTCATCTGTTGTTTGGTACTAGTCCAGTGATTCACTCAGGGGCAGATTTTTAACTAGTGATCCGGCTCAACAAAGAAAATGAGTGATTCAACCACAGTACTGGGATCCATTAAGCCTAATGGATAAATCAAATGATTCATCTGTTGCTTGGTACTTGTCCAGTGATTCACTCAGGGTCAGTTTTGCACAAGTGGAATAAAATGTTGCTTAATTAATTTTGTAGCAGTCTCTATTCAATCTAATGTTGAAGTAGCAGTGTTTTTTTGTATTTTGTATACGAAAAAAAACACAGCTACAACAACTTATTCACCTACGCGTCTCTCTTGATTGTTGACGCGTCTGAAGCTGCAAAGCAAAAGGAGAGGAGCAAACTCGCTCCAAAGTTTGCAAGTCGCTACAACAACTCCATCGAAGAACAACAACTCTATTCTGCGGCAGACCACCCGACTCATGCAATAGATGCGTTACAGTGGAAGAGCACCTTTAGGGTCTTTTTTCGTTACGGATTTAATCGGTCTTGGTGGCCTTGGTTTGTTTCTTTGTGTAGTTTTGATAGTAGAAGTTTCCAAAGAGAATACACATGACGACGGCCTGGAAGAAGATGTAGTAGGTCAGAGCGATAGGCATTTGGCAATTGAGGACGATGAGACTCAACTGATGAATGCAGAACAGACCGAATTGTATCTGAAATGAATAGGAAGAGACAGTGAGAAACGTTAGACCGATGAGTAATTATTATTGTTATTATCTGACCTGGTTCCAGGGTTTTTAGTGAAACCCGTACAATTAACAATGCGACCTAATTAATTCTATTGTGACCAGTTGGTTCTATTCGTTTTTTACGTCCTGATTTCAGATATATACTCAGGACAGGGATTTTACCCACCATTCGCTGGGAATCGTACCCACATTAACCTCACCCAGTCTGGGTAGGGCCGGAAAAGCCAGCCTCACGTGTTTGGAGGGGACAGAATTTTTTCGAAAAGTCTGCCCCGACCGGGAGTCGAACTCGAGACCTCTGGACTATGGGCAGTAGTCATAACCGTTAAACCACGGAGGCTGGCTCGATGAGTGATACTCCAGTTAGAATATTGAGAAGGAGTAAAACCGGGATGCAATCAACATTTTCTTTGAAAACGTGTCGCACCATTTTGTGTCGAATTTTAAATGGCTTTAGGAAGGGCATGAGGATGTTTGAGTGCCAGAATCAATCAACATCTACCATAAAGAAAAGGTTGAACAATGTAGACCTCAAATTGGTTTGGAAAAGCTATAAGTATAAGTAGTGCTTTATTTAGACTGTCAGCGCAAGACAGGTAGTCCCATTATGCCAACAGTTTAACAAAGCACCTCTTTATTTATTTGAGTATAAATACAATGAAAATGAAAATAAAATAACTATTGGAGGGTAAGGATGATAAAGGGTAAGGAGAGTTAAAGAAGAAGAAGAAGAAGAAGGAGAAGCAGCAGAGGATGTATAAATTATATTGTGTCGTAATAAAAAAAAATATTTGGTATTGAAAAAGTTAATTACAAAAAATAATAAATACCTACTATCTGGTTTAAATACTATTCAATTTGATAATACAAAAATTAAAAGTTACACTCACCAGTTGGAACTTGGTGATGTACTTTTTCCACCAGAGGTACTTTCGAACCTCTGGTCCCAGGGCTGCTAGGAAATAGTAGCTGTACATGACCACGTGCACTAGAGAATTGAGCAGGCCGATGAATATGCCTTGCTCTCCTGAAGTGAAAGAAACCAGATAATTTGTTAGGACCATACCTTATGAAGATGGGGCTGGATTACCATTAATCCTGTTGATGTACTATTCTTTGTTATCAAATAATATACTGTGTATATTCCTGATAAAAAAGATTGATTAACTCAACAACTGATCGCTATATATTTATTGGAGATATTTAAAAAAAGGAAAGCATGTGGTAGTCTTATTCAAAACATAGCTGTCAAGTGTCTATACAAATTTTCATCCACAGATCAAATCTTGATTAGATCTATGGAACACTGTAATCAGAACTTTTCTATGATGTCATACTATTACAGATTGATATATCGATGTCCAATAATAGCTTGCTTTGGTAATTTTGAACCATCGAAAAATCTCTCAAAGAAATTGAGAATCTTCCGATTAACACGTGTTACCATCTTCTCAGAGATTTAATGAATAGGATGAATAAGTTAGAGAGAAAGGGCTCTTTATGGACAATGGAAATTTTGAACCATCGAAAAATCTCCCAAAGAAATTGAGAATTTTCCGATTAACACGTGTTACCATCTTCTCAGAGATTTAATGAAAATGAGAAATAAGTTAGAGAGAAAGGGCTTGTAATGAGCAAATTGAGTCTAATTGATTAGACAATAACCCCGCCCTTTAGTTAGGACATATGTATATATTTTGTTTTTTTTTTCCTTGTTTATATTATTAATATTGTCTATTTTTATATTTACCATTATTTTTCTGTATATATGTTCTACCTACTAATAAAAAGTTTCTAAATAAATAAATAAATAAATTGAGTTACCTTTGAAGAACCGCAGGAAGGCCCAGGTGGTCATGACCATCATGGAGTGGTGGTAGACGTGGAGGAAGGAGATGTGAGATTGCTTCTTGCGGAGGACGAAGAATACCTGAAGGAGAAAGAAGTAACATTTCGAATAGAATTAATAGACAAAATCGAGATCCTAAGTCAATAATTTGCAATTGTTTTTCCCGCAATTAGACAATACGCAAAATCTAGACTTAGCTCTACAGAGGTACTAAAAATACGTCTATTGATTCCGCCTTAACTGTTTGACTGAACATTACCCGACTATTAACATTTATACAAAAAAAAAAGTTATATAACCTGGAAGTTCATACTTGAATCAGGATTCCATGCAAACACTGGACGTTTGATAAAAATTAATTAATTTCATTTGCTTGTGACTTCTCTTCGAACTCTTATGAGTACCAATTTAGGATTTCGCCTAAATGGTGCAGTAGAAACCTAAATGGTTTAGTAATTTGGCATCTAAATCTTTCACAAAAAGGCTACTTTGTAAAACTATATAAGAACTACCATAAACTATGACAGGAATCATTACGAGCGGACAAATGATTTCAGGAATAACTATAGAGAACATGTGTAATTGGGTATCTGATTCATTATGTACACTTGTACGGTGAAACATGTACAGTTTGCCAATTACATACGTGCACCCATAGATACTTATAAAAGAACTTACCGTATCCAACAGGTCGATGATTTTGGACAGGTAATACAAGTAGGAGGCTTTTGTGAACTGAAAAATAGATGCAAGATAGAAATATATTTTAAAAGTTTATACATTTTGAATATGTACGATTATTGTACATCTAGACTACATTATCAAACTTAATACATTATTGTTATATTTGGAATGGTCGCATCAATTACAACTTCTCAAATATAAGACGTATAGTTTGGTAATCGATATTTTCGAAGGATTCTCTATAAACAAGCCACAAAAATGCTACTGGATCATTGAAAATAAAAAAAATAAGACAGACCGTCTCTCAAGTCAGGGTTTCTACGAATCACAGATCAAAATTTTCTGACTTTTGACGGTTTGGCTTTTATTCTGACTTTTGACGGTTTGGCTTTTATTCTGATTTTTGATGGGTTTATTTGTTAAAATCCTACTAAAATTTGGCCAAATGTCGATTTGTAGCATCTATGGATATAAAAGGTAGTACATTTATTTTTTTATATTTTTTTTTATTGAGTACAGATCTGGGATTTTTTAAAACATTAATGTCTCCTACGTGAAAAACTTACCGTCCACCAGAGGGGGTCATTGACCCCCAGCGCGGGCGTGCAGCTGTGGTTGTACAGGTAAGGAATCACACCTGGAACAAAGAGCTGAAACAAGCAAACAAAATGGTCAGAGTAATTTTTTGTTGGATTTAACGTCGCTTTCAACTGCATGGTCATGTCAGGACTAATCAAATGAATAAAATATATAAAGAGATGGTTAAACTGAACCACCTCCACTAAAATTAATGCACTGGGTGGGATACTAACGGATTCCTACACTACCTGAGAGGTATTTTTCTTTTGAATAATTTTTGTTTCAAGGTTTGATATTTCCAAATATTTCCATTTTATTCCAAGGTCAACTTCATCACATTCGTGAAAGAAAAATGCGTTTCGGTAATTTCAATGATAAACAATGGACTTAACCTATAAAAGAAGTGGAAGCAAGAATTTTGTACTTCTATTTTGGTAAACCAAACTGGAAGAAGGAAGAGGAAAAATTCTCTTTTCCAAAAGAAAAATGACTTGCTTCCAGTTTAGTTCATTTTATTCCAGTTGTATCCACTTTGGTTAGAAAGAAAAGGCGGTTCTGGATTACCAGACTAGCGCGTTAACCACTTGACTACCCGTGCACGGTCTACCCATTGATCTTTTCTCTGAATTCCGAAGTGTCTCGGAAATAATATGACTGTGTCCAACATTAAAATGATATTTAATAAAAATGATAGTTAAAGTAGAGTACATAATATAACTATTCATTAAACCATTAACGTTCACTTACGTTAGATACAATAACGGCGTTGTACAGCGTTTGTATAAGATTGTAGACTAGCATTATGTTCTTGATGTCGTATGCTTTTTGGTTCTCCATCATTCTAGGTCCAACGATTTTGACAAAGATGAGATAGACCACTACGATAGTAGTTACAGGAATCCAACTTGGCATGAGAAACCAGTTGTCTACTGTTTCATCTGAGAAAAGAGAAAATACATTCTTTAGCTATTGAAAAACAATCAAAAAAAGAGACAATGGTAAATTCATATTACATCAAACACCTCGGCCGAGGTGTGAATAACGCCAAACCAACATTTTCAATCATATTTGTGTTAATCCCTTTCGTGATATCAGAACACCATTGATAAGCAGTCTTCATTTATCAAAATGTGCAGCAATAAAAAGGTTCTTACTATAAACGACTTCATCTTTGATGAATGCCAGCCGACTTGACAGCCATTCTGGTAACAGGACGTCCATTGCGAGAGACAGGTTGATCTGGAGTTGTCGACTTCAAATTCTAAAATCAATTGTAAAATTAAAGAGAATTAAATATCTAAGTGAACAAATCTCCGGAACATCGAAATTGCTAAAAGTGTAAGATATTCTCAAGCGTTTTTGCATCTTTTTGAGACAGTTTAAATTCAGAGTTCGTTTCAGTAGAACCTATTTTGAGTGGATTAGAACTTCTTCAATCTTGTCTGGTCAGTTAGTTAGTGAGCTTGTGAATTAGTTAGGGCCTATAATTTGGATAAAAAGAGGATGATGATGAGGATAAGGGAAGACCGACCCTTTTCTGAATATCGTACGCTATGATTGGTGGATAGTCCAACTTGAGGGCAGTGTCGTAGCGAGGGGGGTGGTTTTGGGGAGCAGCCAATATAAAGTGTTCCTTGTAGTTGGATCCACTGGCTTAAATATCTTTAGAGGTCGAGTGTTTGTAGCGTCTTTTAGTTTAAAAACAATAATTGGCACTTAATCCAAATAAAGTTTTATTTAATTATTTATCTAATTGCTACTTCAGGTTTTTTTTTTGAAAATGTTTTTTTTTTATGATTTTTCCTATTTTTGAGGGTTTTATTTTCTTGTAATTTATTACTTCCGAGCATTTTTACATTAGTTATTGGAAGTATTGTGAATGACGACTAAGTCGTTCAATTGCAATTGTAAAAAAAAAAACACTCTATTAGAATTTTCAAAGATGCAAATGATTTTGTATCTCCGAGAAAAAAAAAATCATTAAATCAGTTTTGGATAATTATTTCACGGGCAGACGGATCTAGATGATTGCCACAGGCATAGTCCCGCTCTTACGGTAGGACATTAGCTTTATTCTCTTTTTTGTTCTTTATTCTTTTTTCAATCTATTTATCTTTTCTGTATAATTTCATTGTAGTTTACTGTATATTATATTTTACTTTGTCTTACCTAATAAAGCATAATATAATAATAATAATAATAATAATAGATGATGTGAATTTTCACGAAGAAGTAATGTGTCCATATTTGGCAGTGTATTTTTCTCTAAGAGGTTCTACTTGAGAATGATTTCTCGTTGACTTGCGTTTTAGTTTGGAGAGGTTGCATGATTGCTTGATGTAATTAGTTTTTAGATTCAGATTTTTTTAAGCTATTTTTTTTTCATCTTATTTTTGGGGGAAGAGGGGTTTAATAACCATTATATGGACAATTTATACAGTCATAACTCCACTATGTCTTAAAAGTCCTTTTTCTTTGCTCAAAACTTTCAAACGCGTGGGATTTTCTATATTCCTTTTTTTCTAGGTCTTGAAAACTGCCTTCGAACCCGTTTTGACCCTCGGATATTGAATTTTTCTGAAAAAGGTATCCTTTTCTATGATATATAATATAATATAATAAGCCTTTAATTGTACATTTATTTTGAACAATATATCTTAATATAGGAAATTACATAAATAATAGTAAAATTATTGTACAAAATCAGTGTAGAACTGAGGCCTCCCCATTATTTCATGGGGGCTTTTTTATCATCTTGAAGATGATCTGTTAAACATTCAAACAAATCAATTAGTAGTATTTTTTTTATATATTATTATTTCTTACTATGATATATTTCAATATTATAAAAGGTTAATTTATTCTTCAAATACTGGTTTCAATTTCTTTTCATAATCACAGGCGGAATTGTATTAATTAAAAAAATGCTGACATCCTTAATATCATGTTTTTTTTTCAACTGCAAGGTCTTATCACCTCCATTCTCTGGAAAAAAGCTACTCAAATTCACCTCACCCAGCCTGAGTTGGGTTGGGAATAGCCAGTATCACGAAGTTTAAAATTTAATTGAGCACCTAATCTAAGTCCTATCCTCACTGGAGGTTGATTAAATTCAGTGACAAAATGAGAACTGGTTCAACGTGCAATCGATAAAAAAATATTGCCAAGCGTACCAAGTGTTACCTTCACAATATGAAACAGTCACGAGGAAGTATTGTGTCCATAAATGACAGTGAATTTTTTCTTCAAATTAAAATGATTTATGTGACAGTTTCGATACCTTTTTGCCAAAATGTGAATTGCGCCAAAATCAAATTTTTCAGGAGAGAGATTTGAAAAAATAAAAAGTTGTTTTTTTCAAAAAAAGTTTCATTACTCAGTTGTCCTACGTACGATTTATACCAAATTTGGAAATAATACTTGAAACTGTTTGCTTTAAATATTCCTGATAATTTTAACTGCGAAATGCCTTTAGTTATTGAGATAGTGTCGCTTTTCACAATTGAGAGGTTCAAAAAGAATTCGCCAAAAAGTGAAAAACTCCATCTTTCTTTGTTTAGGTATTAGCCAAAAAGTGAATTGTCCACTCTTGTTCTTCAGCCTACTAACCAGAATGTGAAAAACGCCCGATTTTTCGGGTTTTAAGTAAAGTTGGTTTAGCCAAAATGTGAAAAATCCACTCCTAAAACTCTGCCTGCTAAACCAGAATGTGAAAAACGCCCGATTTTTTGGGTTTTAAGTAAAAGTGGTTTACGTAAAATGTGAAAAGTGCCATATGGAATACAATAAATTTGTGAAAAGCGACATATAAGAAGAATAAATAGTGCATAATTTGTGCGTATAGTAACTGTAATAATCATTATTATTAAAGAACGCGATGGCGTTCCGCAACGCCAAGTCAAAAATTAAGAAGAGGGCACCAAGAGATATTATACGTCACAGCACAAAGTGCCAATTTCACTCCTCTGTATCGGAATAACTAACTACAAAGGATGAATGAAAACTAAAACACTACAAAGGATGAATTATTTACTGAAAAGAAGCAAGCTTTCGAATAATGAAGATTAATAAGAGAATCATCAAAAACGCTTGACTTAAACCGTTGATAATCAATGGTGAAAAAAAACCATTTTTCACTTTCTGCTGCTTGATGTTCTTATTCGATCTTGACCGGGCTACAGCCTAAACCACTGGGCCAATTTTGATGTATGAATTTGATCTTGTTTTTCTCGTCTTTGGTGGCAGATGTGCCTTTGAGTACTTATATAGCCCCAAAATGGGCACTTCAGCCCCATAATTCTAAAAAACCCACTAATTGATGTAAAAATATTAATAGAAATTTTATATTTTCCAGAGAACTTTACAGATATTGACGATTGAGGTGCAATTTTAATTATAATGAAAAATAAAATTGATCAATGAGTAAAATCATACATAAAAGCAGACCGACAGACATAGTTCTTTGATGTATATAAATTTATGAGTCGCCCTTTTATTCTTAGTCAAGCACATACATCATTAAGTACAAAAAAACATATAAACAGACAGACAGACCTACGGATAAACAAAAGACGGACATACAGGCAGACATAATTATTTGATGGATATAACCTTATGAGGTGTTATTTTAATTGTAAAGTGAAGCATATTTATCACTGAGTAGACATACACATAGACAAACAGACAGACATACAAACATACTTAGGTTCAGACATATGAACAGACCAGGCGCGGCTGGTGCTAAGGAGCTGCGGAGCTCCAGCACCCCCAGACGAAAAATAAAAAAGAGAGGATTTTCTCAAGTCGTACACAATACACAATAAAAATTATCACACATTTCTAGAAAAATTAATGCATAACTATTATAAATTCTTTAGTCCGGTATGCAGTACCCCCAAAACATTTCCCCACCGGCCGCGCCTAGAACAGACACATACCTGTACGTATACGTACAGACATACAGGCAGACATTTAGATAGACATACCTGTACGAACAGACTAAAATACTTTTACGTACATCGTAGGGCGATAATGCACTGGTGTGATTGTGTGTGTATGCATTTAAAGAAGACACCTTTCTTGTCAGAAGGTGCCTGGGGGGTCCATTTCGCCAGCACCACCACCTTTAAAATGTAATGTTTTTTTTACATGGCTAATTTGTGCTTATTTTGTGCTAATTTGTGCTTCAAACCCCGAATTTTGTGCTTCAACGATAAGGGCGCTACGCCCATTTCAATTTGGTGGTGCTGGGGAAACGGTAGAACCACCACCTTCGAAACGTAATGTTTTTTTTACATGGCTAATTTGTGCTTATTTTCTGGGGGTATTTCTAATACAAACTTCAAATATTTTATCCTAAATGTCTCTATATTATTTCCTTTTGAAAACATACAAAAACGTGTGAAAATACTAACTACTTGATTACTACTAACTTATCTCTATAAGATAGCTCTAAGTGTAAGTCGAGTAGATAATAAACGATAGTACATGAGAGGATAGTAAACATGAAGCGGAGCCCAAACATTATTTCAGAATATTTTTGGGCTGATGACTGGGCGGGTAATTTTTATATTGTGAAGGGGTATTTTTTTAGGGATTATTACTTTTTCATACAGGATCCGCCAGAAAAAAGGAGCCTCTCGAAATATCTAGAGAACGGATTATTTTTTTTTTTTTAATGCTAAAAAAAACCTGTACCATTATATCGAGGGGAAACCTAATCTATTAGTTTCTGATTTTTTTTTATCATTACCAGGGGTGGCCCCAAGGGAGTCAACTTTGGAATCTTAAATGAAATATCCCTATTTGAAATACATTTTTGAAAAGAAGATGACATTAAAATTATTTTAAGACAAGTTTGAGATTTTTAATCATAACAGGGTCGGAGATATCGTACATTTCATTTCACATCAGGTTTCAGTAATTTTTTTATAAGAAATAAGTTGTATTTTTTAATGTAAACTACTTTTTGGAAATGTCTTACAAATATGGTGGTTCCTTTTCAGATTCCAAAGTTGACACCCCTGGGGCCGCCCCTGGTAATGATAAAAAACCAATACCTAGTAGAAAAGGATCCCCTGCTATAGAATGGTACACGTGTTTTAGCATTTTTTAAAAAATTTATCCGTTCTCTAGATATTCTGAGTGGCTCCTTTTTTTGGCGGGCCCTATTATATTAATGAATACAGAAAATTCATCATTTGTTATTGCGGCGGAAATTGAATCCGGTCATAGATAGTTTGAAACCCTGAATCGAATGGAAGATATTTTAGCCGCACTAACGTATATAGCACTTTGAAAATCCTGTTGTTTTGTTTTTTAATAACAACCCTTTAATGTTTAAATAGTAATGAGAACATCTGAAAAGAAAAACTAGGAAGAAAGGCTAATACTTAGACAAAGAAAGATGGCGTTTTCCACTTTTTGGCGAATTCTTTTTCAACCTCTCAATTGTGAAAAGCGACACTGAAATAAAGCGAAAATTGAAATTTTGGATATTTCACATTTTGGCAAAAAGGTATCGATATATTATCGGATTTTTCACATTCTCGTATAATGTAAAAGAAAAAAACAAAAACTTTTCACGTTTTAGCTGGATAAATCTCAAATTTTGACCAAAAAAATGAAAACTTAAAATTAAAACTATACTAGATAGAAACTTGGCCGTGAGTTCATCCGAAAGAGCTTTTAAAACTGATTAAGAATCTGAAATAAAACGAAAATTGAAATTTTGGATAATTCACATTTTGGCAAAAAGGTATCGTGTACAATTTAGTACCATCACACATTGATAATATGATTAAGTTTCATGTGGATAGCTTAATGATAATCTACTCATTAATGCACGCACATTTGTATTCTACACTAAAACACTCGACGCAAACAATCTCACACTGTCACACAGCAAATGTCAAATTACAGTCTAACCGTGGCCCCTTCATTTTTTTTACAAAACCTCTTTAATTTAGAAAATTAAGCTTCTATAATTTAGAATTAAAAATCTCATCGAGGTCTTCAAAAACCTCCATAAATTACAATTTTGTTTCTGCCGGACCTCTGTAATTTGGAATTTGTTGAAACTTGCTGTTTTTTGTTGAGCAAAAAATCAAAAGATTTTTTAATACAAAAATGTGCAATTTTTTTTTAAAATTAATATATAAACCTAATTCTATTAATTTAATTATTATTAATAATAATAATGTTTTATCTTTATGTTATTATGTCACAATTTTAGTGGGTAGCGCAGAATCATAGGACTTTACCACATACCACCATTCACAACAAGATACTATAATATTATATTTAGTTTATAGTTTAAGTAGGTGCATTACATAATATAGGTCCGCTTGTTATAATATGGATTTATAAATTAAAAAAATTAAAAATTAAAAAAAAAAACATTAATATACAATATCTTGTACTATTTTTTGCCTATAATCGCTGGTCGCTGTTTCACATCAAAGCAGTTACTCAGTTTTCATCACGAGGTATGAGTGGAACCCGAACATCCAAGTGCAGAGCAGAAAAAATACTGCTCCGCTGGGAATTGAACCCAGATCACTGTGAGACCTGTAAGTGCAATACCTAGCGCACTAACTCACTCGGTGACTACTATTAATTTAATATTATTATTATTTTTTAAGGTACTTGTTTAATGATTACACAAATATGTAGTACGTACTTATTTATAAAAAGTTCTTTCACCATGTTCGGGTATTAAACCTGAGACTATAACTAGTGTCATCATCATCATAGAGTGGCGTCATCGTGAACGATGGTAGCCAGAGAGTTCAGGAATGACTTAGCACTTCTACCACTGTTTTTACAAGGAGGCTAATAATTGACAAGGGCCCCCAGAACCAAGCCAATGCTGGTCTACTCCCTGTTTATAGTGTAAAAATCGAAAGTTTACCCACTATAAAAATCAAATTTTCGAGTTGGTAAGACCTCTCTTTTTTAGGAACTCCTTATATGTATATCAGAAACCTGAATATTTTGGAAAATTCTGCTGGTCCCTGGGATTCTAAATGAAATAGGTTCGACTGTATTGAAAAAAATGAAGGAAAACACAAATAATAAAAAATAAACAAACAAATCTGCACATAAAACATGCACAGATTCAATTCAACGAAGAATTTCAAATTCTATGTAATTAACTCATCTCTATATATAAATGTCAAAGTCACTGACTGACTGACCACTGACTGATCATCGCTCTACAGCCCAAACCGTAAGTCCTAGGAAGCTGAAATTTGGAAGGTAGCTTTGTCTTATAGTTTAGATGTGCAATAAGACGGGATTTTTCGAAATTCCCACTACAACACCTGCCATAGGCGAAAAAGGATTTTTTGCTTTCACGGCCATGCCTCGGCCCGCAAAGCGGGCGACAGCCCGCTAGTTCTATGATAAACATGACTTTAAAAGTCAAATTAAAAAAAACAAAATAAAATGCAAAAACAGTAGGTAAAATAAAATGAAACATATTTTCGCATACAGCAACATAATTACATTAAAGAAAAAAAAAAAAAAAACATTTCAAACTTAGAATAAAATTGTCTTATAGGAAATTCAGCAAATACATTTATGTAAAGAAATACCTTTTGCTCAGCAACGTCTAGAATCTAGATGACATTCGGATGGTTGACATTGAAATCCGTTGTTGTGTGTTTTTCACGTGGAAATTAATTCACCAAATGATTCAAATTGTCGAATGCACAAATTCAATTCAACGTGGAATGTCAAGCAAAAAGGGTGAAAGGTTAAGATTACCATATTTTTGTGAATCACAACTGTGGATGCGCATATATTCATGGAGCGAATCCTACTCAATGCTTGGATTTTTTTGTGCTGAGGCCACTTAATAATAAGGCCCGAATTGTGATACAGGATTTGTTAATCTTAGTGGACACTGTATCCCTTAACTTTCACCTTGACAAAAATTGTAGACGGCATAGCTAGTTCGGGCTTTGTAGCTGTATGTTAGCTCTGTGGCAATATACATATATTATAATGTAATAGGCAAAGGAACTGCAGTTAACAATATTGACATTTTACTTCAATATTATTGACCGTCAAAGAGACACTTAATGTTTTCTGGTTGTTAGAAATGTTTGATAAATGATAATTATGACCATGCTGTTGAAAGCGACGTTAATTCCAAATGAAAAAAAAAACGCAATAAAAAGCTCGCTAAAATTGAACAGGGTTTATGATTGAATGACAAAAAAAATACGACTCCTGCGCCTTAATAATCGAGATATTGAAGTCGGTTAGTAGCACGCGTGACTGAGTGGATAGCGCACCAGGCTTGCACGCACGGTGACCTGGGTTCGAATCTCAGCCGCGAAGAAAACGCTCACAGACACAAGCATAGATAGTTATCATATTTCTGTTGATCAATTTCGTGATGTCACAACTACTCAAACTCGCTTTACTAAATCTACGCTGAAACCGGGACTTGAACTACCGACCTCCAGGTTACAAGTCCGCTGCCTTATCGATCTACTGATAGGATATTGCTTATAGAAAGCAAAATCTGAAACTCTGTTGGCACTCAAAAATTACTATCGAAAATTTGGGTGATTACATGACTTCCCTTATTATAGAATTGGGAAAGTAAAAATGAAGTACATAATAAAAGAAACGCCGACTTAATCTCTATATATAAAACAGAAAAAAGGACTACCTACCTACCTACCTACCTATGTTTGTTTGTTTGTCCGGAGTTGTTTAGCCAAAACGGTAAGAGATAGCGAAAAATGTCTCAGAATTGACCCCCCCAAAACCATTATCGCTTTGTCCAGAAAAATTATAAAAAGTTCAAAAAGGCATTGCTGTACAGCAGTACGGCCATGCCTTAGTAAATTTGAAATTTAGTCCCGTTGCAAAGCACGGGCAAACGGCTAGTAATGTATATAATGTAATAATGTATATTTATTTTATTTTTTCTTTACAATTTTTGTGGCTCTCTCCCTAAGGAATTCTTCTTCTTTATTTTATGTGTCTGTAATGTATAGACAATAGTCTATACATTACAGACACATAAAAGAAATGTTTGGTCCATGATTACATAAACTTTGTTTTTGTAAATTGTGTATACCATATTTTTTAAATCCAACAAACACATAAAAGAAATTTATTGTAGATTATTATTAAATAAAAAAAGATTAAAATTAGGGTAACCCAGACCCTCCTCAACCAATCACAGCGCACTATAGCCTGACTTGAGGGACAGTCTGGCTTATTTTAAACTTAATACTGTCCTATGATTTGACTTTTATAGTATTGGTCAGTAGAGCTCAGACGAGATATTTTTATATTTAATAACAATATTAACGAACAAAAGAACTGCTAACCTTTAATCTTAGAGAAACTTATGGCCGAATTATAAATGAGATTGCAGCAGTGATAAAGGAAAATCGTCCCTCAACTTGGAGTTTACACTAATCACAGATCACTATTTCTTGGTTAAGGGACGGTCTTCCAATTTTTTTTTTTTTTTTTTTTTATTTATTATTATAATTGACGGTTCCCATGGGGACCCAATATACAAAGTAATGAAATACAAAATTTAACATTAAAAACAATTTGATGTGATCTTATTACATAATTTGACCCTAACTAATGTAACAAACACACTAGCTGACCAGACTGGCTGTATGGAATGGCCATAACTACCAATGCCAAAAAAAACAGACCAGACAATGTTAACGAAGTTCTATTGAACTCACTAAACTTCCGCTCAAAGGTAATACACCATAGCTCGTTGACCCATTTAACTCTATGTATATCATTTAGACTTTAAAGTATAAAGTTATGGGCAAAAAGAGGTATAACTTCTGTTATACTCTGTTATCGAAACAGCTATCCAGGTATGTTCTGATTGTACATCTAATAGAACTTCTCACTTTTCTCTTTATACTGATTAAAGAAGAGAGGTCAGTTTGATGGCATGGATATTCAGAACTATTACCTGCTGATGAGAGCAAATAAGCTCAAAACAGCTGTCCAGGTATGTTCTGATATTCATGTACCTCTAAAACAAATTCTCACTTTTCTCTTTATACTGATTAAAAAAGAGAGGCTAGCTGATGGCATGGATATTCAGAGCTATTACCTGCTGATAAGAGCAAATAAGCTCAAAACAGCTGTCCAAGTATGTTCTGATATTCATGTACATCTAATATACAACTTCTCACTTTTCTCTTCATACTGATTAAAATAGAGAGATTAGTTGATGGCATGGATATTCAGAACTATTACCTGCTGATGAGAGCGCATAATCTCGAAACAGCTGTCCAGGTATGTTCTAATATTCATGTACATCTAATACAACTTCTCACTTTTCTCTTTATACTGATTATTAAAAAAGAGAGTTTAGTTGATGGCATGGGTGTTCAGAACTATTACCTGCTGATGAGAACAAATAAGTTCGAAACAGCTGTCCAGGTATGTTCTGTTATTCATTTATTATTATTTAACACTTTATTGGTCAACTACATGATACATTCAACAAAATAGGACATGAAAAAAAAGAACACAAAAGAATATGTAGTGAACCAATGGGCGAGGTTAAAGCCTGTGGCTTTCTCTTCCATCGAAATCCATGTACAATGTACATCTAATACAACTTCTCACTTTTCTGATTATACGCAAAAGACATCATCGTTTCAGTTTATATTACGAAAAAACAGTAAATGGTTTTCCACAGAATATCTTTTGGTTGTTGTTGTGATTTTGGTTTAACGTCACTTGCAGCATCACTGGACTTCGCTTTACGTAGCCTAACTTGGGTAATCCTACGAGAACTGGTGCATTCAATGCGCCCTCGACGCTGGTCACAGGTAGAGCAGAGATACATTTATGTGTCTCAGTTATTTTGCCTTCGATAGCACGTTTAATACACAATTTCTCATATTAACACTGCAGTTAAGCAACGTCCACTACGTCCAGCAATGTTAACACTTGAATAAGTTCAATTTCGAACTTTCGTGGTAACAGGTTATGGCGGATATTTTAAGAGGCTGGTTAAAAATATGGAGTACGCAAAGTCAAGCGATTTTAAATACACCTCTAAAAATGTCGTCATCAAAAAAATCATATTTGTGTCGGATTTCTGGTGTATCATGTAAATCTGGTTCAGATATTCCGTATAAGTCGAAGCACTGTTTTTTCTTAATGAAAACTTAAAACATGATTTCTTTCGAGAATACCAGAACAAACAGAAGTTATACCTTACGACCATGCAGTTGAAAGCGACGTTAAACACAATTTAAAAAAAATTATACCTACCTATCAATTCTAAACCACAAGAAAATACAAAGTTAATTGGGAGAACCAACTATGGTACACTGAGCGGTGATTTCTAAAAGGTTTTCGCACCTGATAATGTTGTTGATGTGAATGAAAACACTCCAACTGAAAACCACCAGGGCTAGAATGAAAACACTCCAACTTTAACTGAACTTAGCTCCACTGTTAATCGCACTGATCCGTCAACTGATAGTGGGAAAGCGAGGTGCCTCGGATAATCGTTTCCATGCGGAAATGAATTTCAAATCTAACGGTTGACATTCGTGCCTTACCTTGATCCGACGGATTTCATTGAGGTTGACACTGACGAGATTCCCGACCAGATCTCTAACAATGTCAGGGAGATGACGCCGGCTGGAGTAACGCTTACCGAAACCCGTTTTTCTCCAAAAAAAATTGTGCAAAAACACATCAATCTTGAAAACTTTAAGCAGTTAAAACTGGTAAAGAGCTAAATAATAATTATTATAATGTAATTATCAATATTCGCAAAGAGATCAATAAGAATTATCATTATAATGTATCACTGATCAAGTCGTATAGAGATCAATTATAATTATCATTATATCACTGATAAGTACTAGTCGTAAAAAGATCAATTATCATTCTAATGTTACTCTGGTTAGAAACCATACGTATTGTTTTAGTGTTGTAAAATTCAGGTCCATCGAGTTTTGAAGGTGAGAGTGAGCAAGATTGAGAAAATAATATTTTGCGAACATGAAGCCAGACGATTTGTTTCGAAACATATCGCCACATTTTGTTTTTAATTTGGAATGGGAAGTGTTGCAGCGTGTTGCGAAGCTATGTTTCAGTCAGTGGGATTCGAATTCATTTGATTCAAAAGGCAGAGCGGAGCATGAAAAGTTGCAACAATGTTACATGCAGTGGGATCCCGGCCTTACCTTACACGATTTGCTTTATAATAAACTCCTTTGAAAAAATACAAAATATCTATTAATTGTGATAGGTGGCCAGCTTGACGTACCTTTTCTTTTCTACAAGGTAAAGAATCAAATAGCTTTAGCTCAGTGGTTAAGCACTCGATTGCCATGCGGAAGGTCCCGGGTTCGATCCCCCGTTCCGACAATAATTTGTATTCTTAATTTGGTTACAGTTGTTTGTAAGGGATACCTTCCGGTGTGCTCGTGTTGACCTAGCACCTAATTGGGAAGTATTGTATCACTTCTCGCCTATCAGAGGGGAGGCATATCACGGGATGGGCAGGCTACAACACAGACCACAAGCGTCTACAGTAGATCCTGTTTCATGGCTACGAAATAAAAAAGGCTGTGAAACACATAAAAAAGAAAGAAAAAAAGCTGTAGTCCATGCCAGAAACACTTTCTACTCTCCAAATCTCCGTAACTCCCTTTCAAGTATCACCCAACGCACTCTGATTGGTTTTTGTGTTCAAATTAACCAATCAGAGTGTGTTGTGTGACAGTTCAAAAGGAGTTACGGAGATTTGGAGAGTAGAAAGTGTTTATGGAACGGACCATTGCATTGGTTAGTAAACTGAGCAACCACAACCTTAAATTGACATTTATTTTTTTAATAAATTGTAATTTTTTGTTGTTGTTGTTAAATGCTGCATTATACGAGGTACGTCCGGAAAGTAAGGGGACACTTGTCGTAGGGGTTGGTAAGAATGTCTTTTTTTTCAAGGTTGGCATACCTGCTTGTAGGGGAACTCCTAACGGTCACAATGAGCCCTCGCAGGAGCCCGTTGCGTCAACCTCTAAAGGTGCCGTTTGCTCCACCTACCGCAGGTGCGAGATTCGGGCAGTTTATCACTTTGCGTAGGAATTCAGCTGCTGAAATCCATCCTCAGCTACTGAAAACCTATGGACCTGAGGTGATTTCACGTTCCAAGGTTTTCAAGTGGGTTAAGAAGTTTAAATAAGGTCGCACAAACACACACGATGAAGAAATCAGAAGAACTTGTGCAGCAAGTCAATGAAAAAGTCGCAGCGATCGTCGTGTGACCCTCAAAACCGTATTCCTCTGACCTGGCGCCCTCGGATTTTTATCTGTTCACGAAACTGAAGGAGTTATTGGCTGGAAAAAGGTTTTTCAGCGACGAGGAGGTCAAGGAGACTGTGGAAAAGTGGCTGTTGGAGGTGGAGCGGAGCGTGTATGACGAAGGCATAAATAAGTTCGGACCCAGGATGCAGAAGTGAGTGGAGCTTGTCGGTGATTATGTGGAGAAATAAAGGACTATATTTGGAACTTACCCTGTAAATTTTATGAAAATATATACATTTTTCGAGTTTTAACATCAATTGTCCCCTTACTTTCCGGACGTCCCTCGTAGGTAAATATGCAAAGTCTAATAATTAATTCAGAAGCCCAAAGTCCTCTCAGTAGATTTATTTTCAATGTTTAATTATTCTTATTAAATTATTCATAAGATCATCAAATTCTAATATTCATTATATCATTTATTTACATACTCTTAGATTGAATTAGATCATAGATTATGAACAATGGACTGTATAATAGATAATAATAATATCGCCTTATTTATAATACCCGATTAGGACTTAAAGTCTCATTATTCCAGCAGTAAGCCCAAGAAACATTAATATGTGGTAAAAATCCCGAATGGGAAGATAACTTGTCATGTCCCGGCTGGGTTTCCAACCCGCGACCTCTGGAATCGCTGGATTCACAGAGTGCCTCCTTTACCACTGAGCTACCGGGACAGACATGTACAATAGACATAATTATGTACTTTAAAATTTCCCGAAGTTTACCTCTGCAGGTGGAACGTTAATGAAAGGGGCCTCTACACGTGGAAATAGGACTATCCTACGACCTTTACACGTGGGCCTACCGGCCTACTTGTACACATGGAACTGTGTGTGGTCAGTTTAAATGTTATGAGTTATGAATCTACACGTGTGCGCCAAGTTCTGATCAATATGTCTGTATCTATGTAGGTTTGCTATGTTGTGTGGTGTGTCTTTGTGTTATTATGTCAAAACTGTAGTGGGTAGATCAGCAGTAAGAAACTCCAAGTTTAATCATTTTCCAATGTTGTCATGCCATGGAAATATTGAAACAATATTGTGGGGGTTTTGAAAGAACTGGACGATTAAATATTAAAACAAAATTGTGGGGGTTTTGAAAGAGTTGAACGGCGATACATTATAAATTAAAACCAAATCAGTAGACAAGATGTCAAGCTAAAGCCAGGGTACCTCCAAGTAGGTACCTGCAGAATTTTGTTTCAAGACTTTTCGCAATTTTTTTTTTTTTTTTTTTTACGAATTCTCAATGTGAAGTGTTGCAAAGCGATAAGAGGAGAGAAGGTAATGTTGCGAAACGTTTCACAAAATTGCAAGACAAAATGTTGTTCTCAGTGGGATTTTTTACCTTCCAGTCGCTGGTAACTGAAGAGCGATAAAGAGCAGTAAATAAGGACGCAGGGAAGCAGGGAAAGTAGTAAGAGAAAGAGAGGAGAGAGGAAGAAGAGCAATCGAGAAGAAAGGGAGAAGGAGATAATGGAAAAAGTGGGAAAGAGAGAAAGAAAAAAGTGGCAAAAAGAGAAAGAGAGAGAAAAGAGATAGGATAAAAATAGAGAGAGAGAGAGAGAGAGAGAGAGAGAGAGAGAGAGAGAGAGAGAGAGAGAGAGAAAAAAATAGAATAAGAGAAAGTAGGGGAGCGAAATAGAAGAAGAAGAGAGAGAGAGAAATTGAATTGAAAATGTGGCAAATTTATCTACATCAAGAAAATACACATTTTAGATTACCTCCTAAGCTAAACTTAAGTTTTTGGGAAGTGAGCTCCTCTCTTATATTATAAAAATTTAAAACTAAGATGAAATAATTTTATCATTATGTACAAAATTTAAGCATTAAAAAATTGATTAAACAATGATTCACCAAGCCAGTACCAAATGAATCAATTTAATACCAAACATCATAATTATGAACGGTTTAGTTTCTTCAACAATATAGAGAATCGAACCCTATATTAAGATTCCTGACTTTCAAGACTTGAGAACTACAGGGTGCGCCAGAATAACCTGACGAGTTTAAAAATGATACTAAACAAGCAATTTTTAAGATAGAACAATAATTTTTGTGTTATTTGAAAGAGAAGACATGCGGATTTATTTTAATACATGATTTTTTGAATATTTGAATTATTTGTGAAAGATAATGTTGGTCAAATGTTTACCTCCATTTCTGATACACTCGTCAATTCTGGTCTAAAAATTGTCAATGACTTTCTCAAGCATATTCAGGTGTATTGCACGAATTTCTTGAACAATTAGTCTCTTCAAGTCATCTACAGTCCTTGGCTTATGCATATAGACTTTACTTTTGAGGTAACCCCAAAGAAAATAGTCACAAGCAGAGAGGGCTGATGAGTTGGCCGCCCAGTCCAGATCGCCGAACTTTCTCTGAGTAATTGCCACAGAATCAACACTTTTAAAAAATGCCTCTACAACAAAAGCACGATGCGCATGTGTCCACGACTCCATTGTAACTAAATCCGCTTTTATTGGAAACAAAATGACACTAACATCATTAGCGCGCGATTAGCTCAGTGGTTAAGCTCTCGCTTGCCATGCGGAAGGTCCCGGGTTCGATCCCCCGTGCCGACAAAAATTTGTATTCTTAATTTGGTTACAATTGTTTGTAAGGGATACCTTCCGGTGCGCTCGTGTTGACCCAGCACCTAATTGGGAAGTATTGTGTCAATTCTCGCCCATCAGAGGGGAGGCATACTACGGGATGGGCAGGCTGCAACACAGACCACAAGCGTCTACAGTAGCTCCTGTTTCATGGATACGAAATAAAAACGGCTGTGAAACACTCATCTTTAAAAAAAAAAAAAAAAAAAAATCAACCATCTACGACAATAGCCCAGGCAAATTAGTGCTCTAGCGGCAAAAAATTGCTCAATAGCTGGAAAACGTTTTAAACCCTTAAAGGGGTCCTGAATAATGGGTATATGAGTTTGCGACGGATTTTAGGTTGTGCTTCCGAGTTTAGGGCCTAAATAGTGCAAATTTTTTGCACTTTTTTTAAAATTGCCCTTATAACTCAAAATGTATTTATTCTACAGAAAATTTTACTCAGTTCTTATCTAAGGAGCATAAAATTATGCGTCTAATGACGTTTAAATCATTAAAATAAGTTAAGCCGTTCAACCACAATCGCTCCTCAAAGATGGGTGGTTTTTTCAAACATAGCTCAAATTTTGAATATTCTCAACTTTTAACGCCTATAAGTCAAAACGGACTGCACCAATTGAAAAATTTAATAGAATCGAACTTGTAGAAAATGTAATTTTAAGTAAAATACTGTTTGAAATTTGAAATTTGCTCACTCCAGTTCTGAGATATGAATTTTAAACCGAAAGAGTTCCTAGCGCCAAATTTTTGCTAAGGCAGTGCAACGCAAAAAACTTCGTCTGAACTCTAAAATTATCACATTTTTACAACTTTTCAAGCAAAACTGAACGTTATCTACTGAATTCAGTCGAATAGGTAGTTTAAAATATTGAGAAACTTGCACTGAATTTTACTAAGATCTGTTAACTGAACATGTGATTTCAAGACAGCAGGCACACTATGGAAGATGTAACATGTTTTATATGCGGGAACATTGTGCAAGAAGGAGCGGATAGAGGAATATTAAAGGAAAAGTCACTTCGAACGTTTATTGTGGCCAGCAGGAGGAGGAATGATGGGCATCACACGTGGTTACAGACTCAGAAATCTGTTATACCTCACGAGAAGTGTTGCAAAGGTGTCTACACGAAGGAGTCAAACATTGAAAAGGCCGAAAAAAGAAGCAGGAAACGGAAGCCGTGTGACAAGAGGCCGTGAGGAAATACCAAAATTCAACTTTAAGGAGCTCTGCTTCTACTGTGGAAAAGATGCCTCTGAAAGCTTCAAGGCTAAACAGAAAAAGCTTCCTCTTCACAGACGTGAAATTCAGACACAAGAAATAATGCAAAAAATTAAAGGTTCTGCAATTGCCAGAGGAGATGAACTGGGGCGGTGGTATTGCGTAGGATGGCAACTGAATCAGACCTCGTAGCCGCTGAAGGCAAGTACGATTCTTGTCGTGGTATGTTCTTTAATTCACGCCCATCTATGGATCCTGATGCAGCTCAAGGTATATTTGGACGAGGGGATTGAATTAATGTAGTAACTGGGGCTTTGAAGCCGAAAGACCTAAGTTTCCCAGTTACTGGGGTTTAACGAAGAAATGCCGCTGGTTCAATAACGCTACTACGAAAGGTGTAGGTATTAAAGAGTATTAAATTTACACGGAAAGCTAAAAGGAAGAAATAAACTACTATGAAATGAGATTGGATGATCTTACCTTGAGTACTTGTACCAAGTACTTACGCCTTTAGAAGGAGATCAAAGGTGGTAGATCGAGGAAGGAGAGAAGACGTACCCTGACCACTGGTTGTTACAATCTGAACGAGGCATCGTCGTTCCCAATCGATCGTACCGAATCTCTGGCTTTCTTTGTAAGATCATATGATATGCCTATCATCTGATATGGAAGTGTTATCTCTAACAGTTAGGGCGTAGGGCGTAGAGTCAATTCAAACTGGAGTCACATGGCGTGAACAGGGAGAGTTCGCTCAAACTGGTCACTAGTAGGATTGATTTCACCTTCAGTATGGAGGTTCTAGGTACTAACGACTTCTTAGGAGTGAAGCACTGAATACCCCCCCCCCCCCCCATAAAAAAATTCATTAACTCAATTCGTATATGACAACGCCGATATAAACATGGATACCATTAATGGCCATGATACGTTCTATGCCATGGGGGGGGGGACACCTTTGCGACACTTCTCGTGAAGTATAACAGACCTCTGAGTCTGTAACCACGTGTGATGCACATCATTTCTCCTCCTGCTGTCCTCAATGAACATTCGAAGTGACTTTTCCTTTAATATTCCTCTATCTTTGCCTTTAATATGTTGTAGTCACTGTAGCCGAGTGAGTTAGCGCGCTAGGCATTGCACGCATGGTGACCTGGGTTCAATTCCCAGCGGGATGGGATTTTTTCTGCTCTGTACTTGGATGTTCGGGGTCCACTCATACTTCGTGAGTCGAGAGGAAAAAAGAGTAGCTGCTTTGATATGAAGCAGCGACCAGTGGCTGAATCATAGGCACACAAATAATACAAGATATTGTAAATTAAACTGGCAAAGTTCTATGATTCTGCGCTACCCACTAAATTGTGACATGACAACACAGAGAAAATGCACTTTTATTATGATATTATTAATATTCCTTCTTGCACAATGTTCCCGCATATAAAACAAGTTACATCCTCCATAGTGTGCCTGCTGTCTTGAAATCACAACATGTTCAGTAAAGATCTTAGTAAAATTCAGTGCAAGTTTCTCAAAATTTTAAATTACCTATTTGACTGAATTCAATAGATTACGTTCAGTTTTGCTTGAAAAGTTGTAAGAATATGATAATTTTAGAGTTCAGATGAAGTTTCTTGCGTTGCACTGCCTCAGCGGAAATTTGGCGCTAGGGACGAAAAATCATATCTCAGCACTGGAGTGAGCAAATTTCAAACAGTATTTTACTTAAAACTACATTTTCTACAAGTTTGATTCTATTAAATTTTTCAATTGGTGCAGTCCTTTTTGACTTACAGGCGTTAAAAGTTGAGAATTTTCAAAATTTGAGCTATGTTTGAAAAAAACCACCCATCTTTGAGGAGCGATTGTGGCTGAACGGCTTAACTTATTTTAATGATTCAAACGTCATTAGACGCATAATTTTATGCTCCTTAGATAAGAACTGAGTAAAATTTTCTGTAGAATAAATACATTTTGAGTTATAAGAGCAATTTTAAAAAAAGTGCAAAAAATTTGCACTATTTAGGCCCTAAACTCGGAAGCACAACCTAAAATCCGTCGCAAACTCATATACCCATTATTCAGGACCCCTTTAAGGGTTTAAAACGATTTCCAGCTATTGAGCAATTTTTTGCCGCTAGACCCCATTTTAGCACTAATTTGCCTGGGCTACAAGTTATGACTTGATAGTTAACATTTTAAACTCATCAGGTTATTCTGGCGCACCCTGTAGAATGAAAGAAAGGAGGGAAGAGAAATAGAAGAAGAGGGAGAAAGAGATTGTTGAGGGTAGAGGTACTAGATGGAGGAGAGGAGGTATATTGGACTGGTGTTAATCAGAAAGGCAGGGACAGGGGGTTGAGACGGGTTATGTTTATTGACTTTCTCAATAACAGGAAAGATTTGGTCATATTTCAAACTTTTCAGCGAATGAGCTTTCCCAAGAGCTTTCGGAAGGAAATAAGCAATGATTTTGTCAGGGACGCAATTTTTCATTGAAATGTTATTTTTTTATTTAAATCCTCAATGAAAACAACTCACCTAACCTAAAAACATGAAAACACTGACTCACTCCTACACTGATATTTCTATTTCTAGCACGGTATTAATTTGATGGTAGAGTATTCGAGTGTATAAAGCGCTAGTCTGGTAATCCAGGTAGCATAGGGATCCGTTGGTTCAAATCCCAGCCAATGCATTTTTTTTTTGCTTTAGTTATTTGAGTATTTCATTACCACATAATCATAGCACTCTGAAGTTTGGGTGCTAGAGACTGGTTTAAACATTGATCTCGCCTAGTTAGTTACCTTCTAGTAAATATTGTATTAAAATATTATAATTAGGTAAAAAATATATTATTTTGTTTTTATGAACGTTTCTCGTCTCGTTTACATACAAATGTGTAAAAAAATGAAAATTGTTTAAAATCGAAGTCTTATTAAATTAAAAGCACAGATAGCTTTCTTATGAACGCCTATTATTTATTTAACTATGCAATGTACAAGACACTTTTCATTCAACAGAAGAACACCACTGGTTGATAATAATACTTGTAATATTTTACTATCCCGATATGAATCTTCTTCTTTTATCTAACATTTTCCAAAATCTTTTGAGGTTGACATTGTTCAACCTCTTCTTCATGTTCGTAATTGGTTGGTTTTAGATACTTCAGTTCTCGTACTGTCATTGATGATGTACACTGCCCGGCAAACCTAAATGGATAAATATTCAAATTCGAAACCAAACTTAGATTGGACTTAGATGTTAGGTGACAATTCTTAGATTTAAGGTGCATTCACCTGTTTCTGGCCCAACTTAGGCTAAAGAAGGTTAAATTGAGCTAATGGCTGCTGGTTGATAAGTTTCAAAAGAATCATAAAAACCCTATTTGTAATGACAAAGAAGTCATAAATAATATAGAAAAAGGTATGCAGAAAACTTTTACCAAAAAAAAAGGTAGTCAAGAGTTACCTTTGCCAAGAGAAAACTCTTTCGGCTTATCGGACAATGACATTGGAAATTTGAAAGGAGCTTTAAACATGGAAAGCTGGGTCTTCAATAAAATTATTATTATTTATCTATATTTATATCCCTTACCTTTATCCCATATTAGCTTATGTTGCTATTGGGGTCGGCATTGTTCAACCTCATGGTTGAGATTGGTAGGTTGGAGCACGTTTTTTATGGCTACAATTCGTTTGGTTTAAACGTCCTGATGAGTACGGGGGTGTTACCCTCCATTCGCTGCGAATCGTACTAGCTACCTACATTAACCTCACCCAACCTGGGTAGATCCGGAAAGGCCAGCCTCAAGTGTTTGGAGGCAACAGAATTTTCTCTGAAAAGTCTGCTCCAACCGGGGATCAAACTGGGGATCTCTCGATTAACTGTCGGGACAGTAGTCTCAAGCGTTACGCCACGGAGGCTGGCAATTCTTTAGAATCATTATAAAAAACTAGTCCTTAAATACATTACCTATCTGTCATGTTAAAGTAAAATATATCATAATTCAGAGAAGGAACAAATATTTCAGTATCTCATATCCCACAAGACGCTTTCCTCTTTGAGAGTATAAATTTTCCTGCTCAAGGATAACATCTTCTTGCACTAAAAATGGTTGACATGGCAATTTAATAGTCCATTAGTTGCCTGTATCCTTTTCTCTCCCTCTCTTTCTTTCTCTCTACTTCCCCTCTTTTTCTTTCTCTATACTTCTCCTCTGTTTCTTCTCTCTCTCTTTTTCTTTCTCCCTAACTCTCTCTTTCTTTCTCCCTCTTTCTTTATCTGTCTCACTTACTTTTTCTCCCTCTCTTTTTTGTTTCTCTCTCTCTCTTTATATCCCTCTCTTTTTTTCTTTCTCTTTCTCTCTCCTTTTTGTTTCTCTCTCTCCTTTCTCTCTCTTTTTTACTTCCCTTCTCTCTCTCTGTTTCTCTTTCTTTCTCTCTTTATATCTTTTTCTTTTTTTCTTTCTTCTCTCTTTTCTTTCTCACTCTTTTCTTCCTCTCTCTTCCTTTCTCGTTCTTTATTTCTTCTTTTTCTCTCTCATTAAATCTCTTTCTGTTTTTTTCTTTAATCTTTCTCTATTTTCTTACTGTTTTTATCTCTCTTTCGCTTTTTACTTTTATTGCCATTACAATTCCAGTCATAAATCTCAAGCACCGGGATAGTGCCATAAAGTAGATTACAGTTGACAGCTGACAAGGGACTAATTGAATCAATAGAGAAATGGATAGTTACTGTCTACTCAATCAATATACAGGGTGGATACTGGATATATAAAACAAAGTTAGTCACAGTGGCAGAGTGAGTTAGCGCGCCAGGCATTGCACGCATGGTGACCTGGGTTCGATCCCCAGCGGGGCAGGAATTTTTCTGCTCTATACTTGGATGTTTGGGGTCCACTTATACCTCGAGAGGGAAAATTAGTAGGGAATATTAGTAGTATAAAGAAATTAATGTAATACAATAATTCGAAATGTAAAGGAGGCTCTTAGTAATGCTGCGCTACCCACAAAAATTGTGAATAGGCCTTGTGCTCCACCACAAAGAAAATCATACATATAAAACAAAGTTATCATATTTGTGTTTATCACTTTCGTGATATCACAAATACTCAAACTTGCTTTACTAAATCCACGCTAAAACCAGGACTTGGACCACCGACCTCCATGTTAGAAGTCCGCCGCCTTATCGATCAAGCTACTGAGATCGGTTGCAGGGTACATTTATTATACAGGGTGGGTGTAACCGACGCATGACTATGATATGTATAGAAAACTATTGAATATATTGACATACTTAGGGGAATCGAACCACCGACATCCAGTTTTTTTTCTTGGTTTAACGTAGGTATCAACTGCATGCTCATATCACGATTCGCTTGAAACTCAGAAACCAGCTAACTCAAATTAACCTTACCCAGCCCGAGTGGGGCCGGGACTAGACAGCATTCAACCTTTGTGAGCTCAGCCCTCTTGATGCAAAGTTGAATTTTCCGTGTTAAAATTTACCTCTCCAGATTGGGAAATGACCTCTTTGTAAGTGAAACTTGCACATAAGAAAAAAAATACCCGGTCCCTAGAGTCCTCTTATGTTAATATAGGCGAGTTTGATATCCAGGTGTTACGTTATACTGCTGTTAATCCCTAATGGTTCTAGCCTAAAATAAAATGGCAAACAAAAGAAAAATACTCACACAAACAGTTAAAAATTAACATACTTTATAAACGATGTTTATATTTTATTACATAAAATTACAACAAACTATACAAAAAATATCTGGATAAAGCAAATTGATGGCCAAAACAGTCTGAAATTAATCTCAAAACATTTTTTATAAAGAGGTAGTTGTGCCCCGGAACCGTTTTCGCATTACTTGAGGGGACTTTAACTTTACATCCATGTTATTCCGGAAACAGAAAAAAATGGGTCAGAATTTTCCGCTCCGGCCGGTATTCGAACCCGCAACCTCCGGGTTAGCAAACAATGATCCAAACCACTGAGTCACTTCAAAACAATTAATGTTTCAAAATTATAGTTCATAATAATTTATGCAGAACAAAAAATTCATCTACTTTTCATCCCTTTAACGCGCATAACGCACAGTATAAAATTTGGATTGAAAAAATATACAGGTATAACAGTTTTTTTAAACTATACATACAAAATTAACAGATAACATTGGGTAAGTTTAATCTATGATCTGACAGAGACATACATTATTGTTTAAGTGAGACGCTAGTTTGGTAATTCTGAAAACTTGATGAATTCCTTTGGTTGGGCATTTTCAATGAATAATTCCATCCAATAGAATTTTTTTCATTATTTAGGGGTAATTCTTCAAATTATTTGACCACATAATAATTGCAGCATGTTTTGGTGCAATTTTGGTGCAACACAACGATTACTGTAATCGTATTGGTAGGCTTTAAAGTCTGAAAGCCTGACAGAAATACTATAAATTGGAAATTAGAGTGAAAAATAGGTAGCTTCTATTTCTAATAATAATAATAACACTCTTTAGTGGAAGGTAACCACCAGGCGAGGTTAATGCTCAAAGCATATTCTACCACCTAACCCTCAGAGTGTTATTATTATGTGGTCACAAACTCTAACTAATGAGGAAAATTCCATGCACTGGGTGGGATTCGAACCAACGGATCCCTACGCTACTTGGATTACCAGACTAGCGCGTTAACCACTTGTCTACCAGTGCATTCAATCATTTTGATATTTTGTATGAATTTTTTTTTTGCTTCTACTCTATGACTTTTGTATGGGTTAAAATTGTTTTTTGAAAATATACATAATTATGAACAAATTTTATAATTAAAGCTTTTGCTTTGACTGAAAAATAGAAATTTATCGTTTAATCAATCGAAACAGTCGTTCAATAAATACAAATAGTCATTTGGGTAATCGAAACAATAGTTTAATTAATCAATACAATACGAGCGCGCGATTAGCTCAGTGGTTAAGCACTCGCTTGCCATGCGGAAGGTCCTGGGTTCAATTCCCCGTGCCGACAAAAAATTGTATTCTTAATTTGGTTACAATTGTTTGTAGGGATACCTTTCGGTGCGCTCGTGTTGACCCAGCACCTAAATGGGAAGTACTGTGTCACTTCTCGCCCATCAGAGGGGAGCCATACGCATACTACGGGATGGGCAGGCTACAACACAGACCACAAGCGTCTACAGTAGCTCCTGTTTCATGGCTACGAAATAAAAAAGGCTGTGAAACACTCATCTTTAAAAAAAAAAAAAAAAAAAAAAAAAAAAAAAAAAAAAAAAATTCACAGAAGTCGTTCATCAACGGTCGAGTGATCTATGGTGGAGTGCATAGTCACTATGATTGTGTATAAAGTTGATTGATTTAATCTGTTTATTAGCAACTATGCCCTTGGGCTAGTCTAGTCTTAACGACTTTAACACCAAATGCTTGCAATTGGGTTAACGTTTCTTCTAGTTTATTAATCAAAACAGCCTTTCATTAAATACTTTATTAACAGTTTTTTTTTATCTGCTACTCACATTAACCTCATCCAGCCAAGGTTGGGCCAGAACGCCAGCATCACGAAGTCTTCACCTCGCTGGACGTTGCATAACTTCTGTGATACTGCGAGAACCGGTGCATCCAACGCACCATCGACGTTGCTTTTTCATGAACAGTGTTTTATCAAATAAAACTGTCATTTTGTCTCTGCATAAGTTACATATTACATAATTAAACATTTTATACAAAAATGGACATTCTTATAATAGTACGATACCGATTTACCATTGCATTGTCACTAATAATCGAATATAATCAATAACTTTGAACAGCTACAAAGCTCGGCTTAAATATTTTTTTGTAAAGATGAGTGTTTCATAGCTTTTTTTATTTCGTAACCATGAAACAGGAGCTACTGTAGACGCTAGTGGTCTGCGTGTTTTAGCTTGCCCATCCCGTAGTGTGCCTCCCCTGTGATGGGCGAGAAGTGACGCAATACTTTCCATTTAAGACAGCACTAAAAAAAAATTTGTCTGCTCGGGGAATCGAACATCAAACGCGGGGCCTTCAGCTTGAAAAACGAAAGGTCATTTAATTGAATATAAATTGTTTGTTAAGTTTTTGATTAAACCCTCCATTAATGACAATGCAACCGGGTGTTAGCGTTTCCGCGAATTGAGGAAAATTTTATTTTCACTCAACAGAGCGCGCCCCAGACGCTAAAGCCTTGACGATATGTTCTTATGATTTGGCCTGGGGAGTCATCAGTCGAAATTGATGGACCAATTGTCGGGTGACAGTTGATATCATAGGTTGATGACCTGTAGTGAAGCTAGCAGACTTAGGAGGTACAGGGTCTGCAGAATTGACGTGGTCACTGAAATCAGATAGAAAATTTACGACATGTTAAAAATAATAGTAATATTTAAGACATGTCAAATTGAAATAATAACGACATGTTCAAACAATTTTGCTTTAATAATTATAATTCCGTGTCCGTGAGATAGGGACAGATACCTAAATCACGGTGGTGAGAGGATTATATAGACGCCTTAGAGCCAACGTCTAGGCTCCTTTCATGTCCATTGATTCTATATGGTTTTAACGTCCGGACTTGAGATAGTCAGGATGAGGGTTTTACCTTCCATTCTTTAGGAATCGTATCAGCTACTCGCATTAACAATTATTGGTAGGGCCAGAATTGCCAGCCTTACGTGTTCGGAGGAACAGAATTTTCTGTGCAAAAAATCTGCACCAAACGGGAATCGAACTCAGGATCTCTGGACTACGGGCAGTAGGCACAACCGATACGCCACGGAGGCTGGTGGAACAACATGCCCAAATAAAATAAATATGTGTAAGGATGTAGGAGGTTCCTTTGTGTTAATTACGTCACAACTTTAGTGGATACTTATAATATTATTCTCGTACTGATGGTCTTCTCTATTTATACGATTTTTCTTCTAGACTTAGGAGCCTTAGGGCGAAATTAATAGACAAATACGAGAGCTTAAGTCATGACTTAGAATCGGTTTTCCCGATCTAAGACAGTGCGCAAATTGAGACTTTGCGCTGTAGAGGTATTACAAAAACGTCTCTCTTAATTTCGCCCCTAGCCTTGCAGCATGAACAAGGCGACATTATTATTGATAATATTCTTCACGAAGTGTGTGTAGATTCTGGAACATCAAAGTATAAGGCAGAATATTTTTACTTACTGGGCATTGAATCCTCAGAACCTTGCATTGGTAGTCAAGTAGTTAAGACGCTAGTCCCTTAATCCAGCTAGCGTAAGACTCCATTGCTTGAAATCCCACTCAATGCATGAATTTTTCCTCATTATATTGAGTGTTCGAAATAAGACCCTGAGGGTTAGGTCGTAGAAAATGCTTTAAGCATTGACCTCTTGTAGTGGTTAGCTTCGACAAAACAATATTATTATTATTATCGTGTATGTGTAAAGTATACTTGTACTTTAAAGCTTTTGAAATGAGACCAAAGATTTTCTACAGAAAAATAACCACATAAATTTATGCATTGGAAAATTATCAAAATCAATTTCATCGTATAGGTAAAAGGGGTTTAAAAGCTAATTATTCTATATTTATGTATAACGAAAAATGAGAGCTTTTAATAAAACTCCAGGTCCGTAGAGAGGATTTAGAGCTTTTTAATATAACCTGTCAGGTTACCTCTCAGAAGTAAAGGTCAAAGTTCGATAAATCCAGCTGTATTCTATGCTAAGGTCCCGCGGGATATCGTTATTTTGAAATAGCTAATATACATAAAAGTTATGCACACTATCGCAAGTGTGTCTTCGAAGGAAACGTGGAGATGTGAGGAGGGGGGGGGTGGGGGGGGGGTGGAGAAAGGAAACTGATGTGTCATTGTCAAAGTGGGTTGGCTAGGGGGATGTCGAATGGGTGGAGGGGAGAGAGGAAGAGAGATAAAGGGTCTCAGAGGAAGAGAAAGAGAGAAGAAGATAAAGAAAAAGAGAGAGATAAAGAAAAAGAGAGAGATTTAGTGGGAAGAAAAAAAGATAGAGTGACTCAGAAGAAGAGAAAGATGGATAAGATAGTGATAAGCAGAAAAAGATAGGTAAAAAAGAGAGAGAGAGAGATTGGAAGATATGGAGAGATAGAAAAAGAGAGAGACAAATAAATCGATACGAATAGAGAGAAAAATAGGGATAAAATGAGACAGGAAAAAAATGAAAAAGAGAGACAACCATTTCTAAAGAGTGAGAAAGAGACCAAAGAAAAAGAGACACATAGGCAGATGAAGAGAGAAAGGAATGAGAGATAGAGAAAAAGAAATAAAGAGAGAGACAGACACAGAAAAAAATGACAGAGATACCGAAAAAGTTTGACAGGAAGAGAGAGAAAAGGGAAAATATAGAGACTGATAGAGGAAAAAATGAATGAGGAAAGATAAGAGAAAGAGAGAGACAGACACAGAAAAAAAAGACAGAGATACCGAAAAAGTTTGACAGGAAGAGAGAGAAAAGGGAAAATATAGAGACTGATAGAGGAAAAAATGAATGAGGAAAGAGAAAGAGAGAGACTGATAAATAAATAGAGGTGTAAAAGAAAGAAGAAAGAAAGCGAGAGAGAGAGAGATGAAAAAAAGAGCCAGTTAATGAGGAGGGAGAAATAAAAAGATAAAGAGGAAGAGGAAGGAAAAGAAATAAATAGATAATTAGGATGGGGAATGAAAGAGATAAAGAGAGAGAGTAAGAAAAATAAAGAGATAGAGAATTAAGAAGGGAAAGAAAGAGAGAGAGAGATGAAAAGAAAGAGATAAAGGAAAAGAGAAAAAGGAAAAGAAAGAGATAAAAGAAGAGAGAAAAAGGAAAAAAAAAGAAAAAAAAGAGAGAGGGAAGAAGGAAAAGAAAGAGATTAAAAGAGAGAGAGGGAATTAAAAGAAAGATATATAGAGAGAGATGAAAAGAAAGAGATATAACTATAATTAGGAGGGGAAAAGAAAGAGATAAAGGAAGAGGGAAGAAGAAAGAATATAGAGAGAGATGAAAAGGAAAGAGATTAAGAGAGAGAGAGAGAGAATAAGAAGGAAAACAAAAAGAGATAAAGAGAGAGATGAAAAGAAAGACATAAAAGGATAGGGAAGAAGGAAAAGAGAGAGATAAAGAATAAGAAACAAAGTTTGTGCAGTTGATTGATGGCGGGAAAACAGAAAGAAAATTCTACTTTGAATGAGTGGTAAGGTATGAAGGACAGATGTATGAGAAACGCAAACTTTAGAATGAATGTTTCTGTGTTAAGGAGGGGGTGAGACACAAGGGATGATAGATTGGGACCAAAAATAATTGATGAAAAGTGGGAGGCATACAAATGTGACCGTGAAATTTCAGAGGACTGCGGGAACCCTATTTTCGGAACCTCCAAACAATCGTGAAAGTCACGAAAAGATTCATATTTTTATTTTTTTACATACGGATCCTTTGAGACCCGACTTCATGTCCAGAACTTGGCATGGAAGGATAGTTGATTTGTGTAAAGTGATCAAGATATAATGACGATGCTCTAATTTTCTCGATTCAAATCAATCAAGTTCAGAAAAATCATACACCGACAGCCAGTTTTTGTTGCCGTTCAACAAGTAAATTTAAAGAGAAATTAAGTTTGGGATGACCACTAGTAAGGATAAAGAAAGATAAACATAACAATAATAAATTCAGCGAAGAGTGCAGAAAAACAGAAAGAGGATAAAGGTGTTCTCATTTTGATATAATTTATTACTTTCCTTATCTTATAATAAGGAAAGTATTGTATTCGTCGAAAATTTGACCTGGCCAGTTTTGCACATTTCTGGACGAATCATAGCCTCAGGATACCAAAAAAGTTGTTTTCAGCCATTGGTCCGTGCGTCTCTCTGTCTGTCTGTCTGTGTGTGTGTGAACAGGATATCTCAAGAACGGTAAGAGGTAGAGACTTGAAATTTGGTATTCAAATTTATTTTATACACCAAACGAAATTAGTTGAAATCGGCCGCAGAATGCGGCCGCAGGGCCGCAAATATTGGCCGCAAGCGCCGCTTCTTTGAATTGGTTTAAGATACAAAAAAAGTTAGAGAACAAAATCTATAGTTTCCTCTGATTGCTGGAATATCCAGCTTGAGGGACACTGTGCCCTTTCATTTTTACTTTCCTTATCCTAAAATAAGGAAAGTATTGTATTCGTCGAAAATTTGACCTCAGTTTTTCACATATCTGGACGAATCATAGCCTCAGGATACCAAAAAAGTTGTTTCCAGCAATTCGTCAGTGCGTCCGTGTGTCTGTCTGTGTGTGAACACGATATCTCGAGAATGGTAAGAGCTAGAGACTTGAAATTTGGTATGGAAATTAATTTTATACACCAGACAAACCACGAAACTTTTGGTTGAAATCGGCCACAAGTATTGGCCGCAAGCGCCCCTTCTTTGAATTGGTTAGAGATACAAAAAAAGTTGAAGAACAACATTTTCTTAGTTTAAAAAAATAATAGGGGTCTATTCTAATCATTTTTTTGGTATCTTGAACTTTTCGGACCTCGGCCCCAATTTACCGGTATTTTGGGGGGGACCCGCTTCGACTAACTTTTTTGTTATTCATCCTAGATGAGGATTATGACATATCAAATCCAATGATTTTGAGGTTCTGATTACGTATTTGGTATTGATTTTTAGCTAGCTGTTACCATTGAGTCACCAGTAGCGGAATTCGACTTCTTTTTGGGGGATAAAGAAAGTCGTGTGATATTTACACCAGATTTTTCTTACTTAATTTATAATAATTTGGTCCTAAAGGGATGAAGGAAAAGTTCCATGGGTTTAGTTAGTAACACAAGCTTTGCGTTTAAACATAATATTCCAAACTATCCAGACATTGTCATCTCCTTGCGCTACTTCCAATTCTAAATGAGAATTTTGAAACAAAAGCCAATCTAACCTCAAATCTGACTCTCAAGATTACACAAAAGCAAAAGAACGTTCGTTACATGTATCACTTATCTCTGCATAAGTTTTGTGTTTATAAACTAATCTCTTGTTTGTGCAAAGTATAGAGATGCCTTAAACAAAGCTTTTCTTGAAAACTAAGTAACCACTAGACGACCCAGTCGTGGTTAATGTTTATAACAATTTTTACCACCCGACTCTGAAAGTCTTTGAATTTAATACTAGCTCGTAACCTGTCCTTTAGTACGGTTGAAGAAACTTTCCTCTTTAGGTCGAGGCATCGCCGTTCTCGGTTTAAATTCCAAGTGAACTTCACACTTTCGCCCTGTTTTGGGGACTTTTCAGGTCTCGGATGAGATTTTAAACCTTACGTTGACCTTGTCCTAGGTTTAAATATTATGTGTGCAACGTTATATTGAATCGGTATTATCAAGAAGAATACCATTAAGCCAGCCTTTGTGGCATAGTGGTTGTGACTACTGCCCGTAGTCCAGAGATCCCGAGATCGATTCCCGGTTAGGGCAGACTTTTCGATGAAAATTCTGTTCCTTCCAAACAATGAGGCTGGTATTTCCGGCCCTACCCAGGCTGGGTTAGGATAATGTGGGGAGCTGGTACGAGTCCCAGCGAATGGGGTGTCAAACCCCCGTCCTGGTTCCTGATTATCCAACTCAAATCAGGACGTTAAACCAAAGAGAATCAACTGATCACAATAGATCTAAATAGATGTCGGAATAATACTCATAACTGTTGCTTCTCTTGTGGAACTCCAACCAGTCCATAATAACTACTCGGTAGTTAAATGACAAAAATGAGTAAACATGTGCAGTTCCACTCACCACAACCAGAGCTGGACGATGAAGACAAGGTAGGTTTGATAGAAGAGGTGAGCGTGTTTGTTTCCTCAATGAAGTAGTAGGAAGCTTTGAATCCCGTGCTATCCAGGCGATCGTTCGATCGAAATGTCAGTCGGAAGAATTTTTGATCTGAGGTAACCTGAAATAGGAAATTTGCACATTTAGAAATTGATAGGTAAAAAACACACCGAAAATGTGTTTCTTACAGACTTAGGACACATAGACTTGGGGTGAAATTAATAGCCAACATCGATAACTGAATTTATTGCTTAGCGTCGGTTTTCCCTTTCTTACACAGTACGCAATTCGTGACAGATTTACTACAAAAACTTCCAATAATCTAGCTCTAAATCGAGATATCAAGACATGAAATAGTCTATAAGGGGTCTTGTCTGATTATTTTTTTGATATCTTGAAAATTTTGAACCTCGGCCCAAATTTACCGGTATTTTGGGGAACCCGCTTTGACTAACTTTTTTTATTATTAAATGATTTTGAGCTGCTGATTACGAATTTGACATTGATTTTTAGCTATCTGTTACCGTTGAGTTACCAGTGGCATAATTCGACTTCTTTTGGGGGGATAAGGAAAGTCGTGTGATGTTTACACCAGATTTTTTTGTTGAATTAAGAATGTAAGAAAAACGCTTTTCTACCAAAGAAAATAAATTTGTAGAAAATCGGTTGAGATTTTTGGTGAAAGATAATGAAAAATGGAAATATCTCATGTTGCGCTGTGATGACGAAAAACTTATACAACAAGGACTTCAATGATTTTCCACCAATTTCCACCAAGCTTATATAGGTAGCTCGAAACAGAGTTTATATAGGTATTTTTTTTATTTTTTTCTTCTTGTGAGAGGAGGCAAAATCTTCTATGATACAAGACGAAGTGCGGGGTTTCGCTGGAAACAGTGCGCCGTACCCGCGCACTGTTTTATAGGTATTTTGTTTTATTGTTTTCGCCCATATAATATCTTGGAAAAGGGACGGTCCTCTTCTATCCTCGCGTTTCAATCCTATTTCATAACTCAGTCCTCAGTAGTGCAAACCCACCTCAAAGGGATCAATGTAGCCACAGTATCGCGGGAACTTGCGATCTCGGGCCATGTAGTTGGAGAACTCGATGTAGTCACTGGCAGTGCGCGCTTCACATCTGTAACAGAGAATTGTATGTACAGAGGAGAATAGTGATAGGTATATAACATAGGTATATAAGATAGGTATATAAGAACTCTATGTAGTCACTGGCAGTGCGGGTTTCACATCTGTAACAGAGAATTGTATGTATAGAGGAGAATAGTGATAGGTATATAAGATAGGTATATAAGATAGGTATATAAGATAGGTATATAAGAACTCGATGTAGTCACTGGCAGTGCGGGCTTCACATCTGTAACAGAGAATTTTATGTATACATACATGTGAGGTTGGCATTTCCAAATAGTGATAGGTATATGAGACAGTTAAAAAATGGCATTTATCACTACGCTAACTGAAAGGCTAGCTGATAAATGGAAGAAAGGCTATGCAATCCTCTTAGGATGGGTACGAGCAAAAGTTTCCATTGCTGCGCAGCGTGCAGCAAGTATGTAAGAAGAGCTAGGAGAAGATGGAGGAGTGGAGAGTCGTTGTTGGGGTATGAAGATGGCATTGATCATTGGAAAAGAGAGTAGTGACTGTGAGAAATATTTCAATTGAACGTTTTTAAATAAATTCTATCTTTTAAGTTGTAGGTTAAAAAATGACATGGATTGGTGACACTTCTCGTTTCGAATCCGTCCATCGCGACGTCGCGTCGCCAAAATGGCAATCCACGTACTGCTGGCCAAACCCGGTCCCACTTAGTTTGGTTGAGGTTGATTTGAGTAGCTTGGTAGCGAATCGAGGGTAAGAGCTTCATCATCATTATAAGACCACTTTCAACTTGTATATATTCGAGAGCGACGTTAAAAACAAGTAAACAAATCTTAATATATAAATGTCAAAGTCACTGACTGACTGACTAACTGATCATCACTGTTTCTCCGAACTGGTAAGTCCTAGGAAGCTGAAATTTGGTAGGTAGCTTTTCTTGTAGTCTAGATGTGCAATAAGACGGGATTTTTCGAAATTTCCACTACAACACCTGCCATTGGCGAAAAAGGACTGTTTGCTTTCACGGCCATGCCTCGGCCCGCAAAGCGGGCGACAGCCCGCTAGTACGGAAATAAAAGAAAAACCAATTGAGCCGAAATAATTCCTAATGATCTGGACACCAAATTAGCCGATCGAACTCTTTCTCTCTATCTATTCTGCATTTCTTATTTATCTTACATCTATATTCATATAATAAGTCTGAGATAAACCCCAATAATAAATTAGCTAAGGAGGATTTTTTTTTTCATAAATAATATGTAAAATAAAAATTCAATTTTTGCATCTATATTTTCCTCTCTTTCTCTAATATTTCTGTTCTTCTCTCCTCTCTTTCTCTAATATTTCTGTTCTTCTCTCCTCTCTTTCTCCAATATTTCTGTTCTTCTCTCCTCTCTTTCTCCAATATTTCTGTTCTTCTCTCCTCTCTTTCTCTAATATTTCTGTTCTTCTCTCCTCTCTTTCTCTAATATTTCTGTTCTTCTGTCCTCTCTTTCTCTAATACTTCTGTTCTTCTCTCCTCTCTTTCTCTAATATTTCTGTTCTTCTCTCCTCTCTTTCTCTAATATTTCTGTTCTTCTGTCCTCTCTTTATCTAATACTTTTGTTCTTCTCTCCTCTCTTTTTCTAATATTTCTGTACTTCTCTCCTCTCTTTCTCTAGTAGTTCTGTTCTTCTCTCCTCTCTTTCTCTAATATTTCTGTTCTTCTGTCCTCTCTTTTTCTATACCTTTCTAAATCTAACTTTAAATCCAGCTCTCTCCCCTACACAGCTCACTCTCTTTTTCTCTCTCTCTCTCTCTTTTTTTTTTCTCTCTCTCTCCCTGAGTGTCGCCAGGAGACTAACAAAGCAACGCGACCGTGTTCAACAATAACAAAAAAATGTATTCTTTGTCTTCTTCCATTTCTTTTCCATGTTTTCTCTTCCTCTCTCTCCCTTTCTCTCTGTCTCTCTTTACCTCCCACTCTCTCTTGCTCCCCACTCTTTTTTTTCTCTCCCTTTCCCTCTTTCTGTCTCTTTTCTCCCTCTCTCCCTCCTCTGTCTATCGTTTTTCCTTTTGCAATTTTTTCTTTTACGATAAAGACAAGTAGAAAGCCATATTCCTTTTTTCATGACATGCCCTTTCTTTTCCGTTCGCCAACATTCAATTCGAAAAGATCAAAGTGTCCAAGGGTCGAACATTAAAACAGAATTTCAACAAAAATAAGGGCAGACCTGTCCCGGTAGCTCAGTAGTAAAGGCGGCACTCTGTGAATCCAAAGATTCCAGAGGTCGCGGGTTCGAAAACCAGCCGCGACATGACAACTTATCCTCCCATTCGGGATTTTTACCACATAATAATAATGTCTTGGGCTTACTGCTGGAATATGCTGTTCCGGTTAAAATTTTTATAATAAAATTCATCTATGGTATCAGCCAATCAGATAAATGAAATCAAATACTATAGTAACAGTGCCCACCATAGCACTTACAGCAGCGTTCATTAAAACGGGCCTAGGAGAGCTTGAAAAAAAGACGAGAAACGAGACATGGTGCAAAATTATCTTGGCAACAGTTTTTGCAACTCCCATGATTCAGAAATCCCTTTAGCACATCTGGAGAGAAGGGGCACCATGTTATTCTGTTAAAGACGATGTTTGCGGGGCTTAAGAATTCTATTATCATTTTCCTTCGTGTCCGCCTCTGATCCGCCATTCAGCAGATTCCAGCACTCTAAGAAATCTTTCTCAAGTTCTGAACTTTTTATAAGTTTCAATAAATTCAAGAAAAGTTTTGACGGTTTCCCTTGAGTGGGAGAGTCTGGAGAGAGAAGGTGAAATGAACATTCTATTTACATAAATTCGCGAGGACTCAAATTTCCGAGGAAATTCTCGTAGAAAAGTCGGTCGTTAATCAATTTTCATAATGAATTTTTCGAAATTGAATGACGCTGAAAGTTTCGGGAACTTTGAAATTTAATTTAGAAGCATTTCCCGTCCTGACCTAGGATTTCCGCGAAACACCTGGTTTCTTTGGCATTTATTTTCGAGGAATCTAGTTTGTGTAGTTTCTTCGTAGAAAATGCTAATGAGTCTGAAGTCACCGTGGTTGAGTGGAGGAGCGCACTAGACTTGCACGCACGGTGACCTGGGTTTGATCCCCGGGAGGGTATGAATTTTCAAATCTCAAGGTCACCGTGCGTGCAAAATACTCATGTAAAAAAAAACATTACATTTCAAAGATGGTGTTGCTGGTGAAATGGAGCCGTGCAAGTCTAGAGTGTTGTTACTCCAATCGCTACGTTGACTACTTAGGGCCGAATTATAAAACCAAATTAAATTTAAGATAAGTCAGACTGTTCCTCTAGCCGGGTTATTATGCACTGTGATCGTGACTCTGTGACTCTACCTAAGATAAGCCAGATTATTATCTCAACCCATTAATCCCTGAATTAATTTTTATCGAAATTATCTAATTTTTTCTGGATTTTTGTTACTCACGTTTACGTTCTGAACAGCCATTTTCGTCGGCAAAGTTCAGTTATATTTTTTACTGTTTACGAGATACGAACTGGCAACTTAAGTTGCCAGTGGGCATTAATGGGTTAAATTCAATCCTGTTTTAAAATTCCGCTCTTTGTATCATACACACAATGTACATTATTAATGTATCTCTGCAAGAAGATTTCCTAAGCTTGTGTAGGAAAAGGTCATTACCCGTTTTCCGCAAGGGACGCTATACCTGTAAGGTGGAATTAATTTCAGCTGTCTCTCCTCAATAGAGCTTTCTGTGCGCTTCATTAACTCCTGGAAAAATGTTCTCCTTAATGAGTTCAATAGAAAAATGGAAGGAGATGGGGACAGAGAGAGACATAGAGAGAGAAATTTTCAGAAGGAATGAATTATTAGAGGAGAAAAGATGAATGGGGAAGAAGAGTAAGAGAGAGAAAAAGAAAGAGAGAGGAAGAGATAGAGAGAGAAAGAGAGAAGGACAAAGAGAGTAACAATGATAAAAAGAAAAATAAAAGAGAGAGAGATAGAGAGGAACATTCAGAAGGGATGAATTATTGGAGGAGAAAAAATGAATTGAAAGAGAAAAGAAAGAGAGAGAGTTAGACATAAAGAGAAATTGACAAAGAGAGAGAGAGAGAGAGAAAAGGAAGAAAGACATTCAGAAGAGAAGAATTGGAGGAAAAAAATGAATTGAAAGAGAAAATAAAGAAAGAGAGAAAGGCAGACAGAAAGAGAAAGTGATTCAGACAAAGAAAGAGAGACAGAGAGAGAAGGAATAATGAGAGAGAGAATAGGATAGGAGAGAGAAAAAAAAAAACACAGAAAGGAAGAGGGAAGAGAAAGCTACGATTAGGGCACGTGACATTGAGACACAGAGAAAGCCAAAGAATGAAAGAAAGATAAGAAGAAGATAGGATGAGTTGTGATGAGAAAGATCAGAAAAAGTGGGAGAGAGAGACACTTAGAAAATAGGAGAGTTTCCCCCCTCTCCCATTTCATCCCCTGTTCGGGGTACAAGGGGGAGAGAGGGAAGTAGGAGTATTTGGGAGTGGGAAGTAACTTTGTCGAAAATTAATATCTCCCCCATTTACTCGGAATTTCAAACGAAGATCCACGCTGCTATAGGGTATTCCAGACGATAATTTATTCATGTACATTAGATGAAATATTTCTGACTCCCTTATTATTAGGTACATGATACTGGGGTGCTGACAGGCACATGAGACTGGGGTACTGCCAAGCACATGATACTAGGGTACTGACAGGCACATGATACTAAATAATTGGCCACAACGAGGACCCTGGCCTATACCCTAGACCCTCGACCTCAGACCCTGGTACCTACAAATGAACCTACAGCTTTATATAAACGACTTTCGGGACTCCGATGTGGCATTAACCTCACCCAGGCTGGCTTTGGCCGGAATATCACCATCACAAAGTCTTCGCCTCGCTGGAGGTTGTTCCTACGAGAACCGGTTCCTTGCACGCGCCATCGACGCTGGCTTGATTCGATGAAAACTCACAAACCAGATTTCCGGTCACCCTGTACATTAATCAGTCGAAATAAAAGAAATAAATAGGTAGGAGTCTCTTTGAAATTCAAAATTGATAGAACCAATGTCAACGGCGAAAGATTACTTTTGTATTTTTGGTTCAAACTGTTCAAGGTGATTGCTTTTGAATGTCGAAGACGACGAATCTATTAATTAGCTAAATTGAATTAATACTTTCGTCAGAAATAATCCAATTACCTACCTGATAACAAGCTATTGAATTTAACTGGTAAAAGATTAAGGTCAGCCAGACATTTCTGCTGATACCTCGTAGTTAGACAGTTTGAATATTATACAATTTAGTCGGAAATACCAAATATCAAGGTAAATAGAAATCATAATTATTATAGTCAAAAATACCAGGTATCAACTAAATTGAATTTAGGTATATTTCAAGTTAGTTATAAAAAAAAGTTATTATATTTGTGTTATTCAATTTCGCCATATCACAACTACTCAAACTCATTTTACTAAATTTAGGTACGATAAAACCGGGAATTGAACAAACTACCTCCAGGTTACAAGTCCGCCACTTTTTCGATCAAGCTCCTGAGGTTCGTTAGTCTGACTTTATAGGTGCATACCTATATTTTGTACCAAGTATCCTGTGTGATACGAGATAGCCGCATGAAGTATCCTGTGTGATACGAGATAGCCGCATGAAGTATCCTGTGTGATACGAGATAGCCGCATGAATAGACGGCGCGTGTGTTGTTGCGGGTATGAATAGAGAGAATTAGACGCAACCTTTTGTTGTGGTGCCAGGACAGACTACATTTCACTTGAATAGGGATTGTGTGGGTCAAATAAGTAAAACTCATCCTTGCGGAAGAAAGTAGCACAGAAGATAAGGTAAAAGTAAATCTGGTACATAAAGTATTATAATAAACCTTTTATTCAGTTACTCGCATGTATTTATATGTAGTGACAGATATTACTTCCGAGAAATTTCTAATATTAGATATCGGAAGTAATGTGTTCGTTTTTGTAAAAAATACTCAAGGCTGATAACACCGGAGATGTGTAGGGACGCTACAGAGGCTCTGACTGCAAGAGGAACTGTTTGGTTACAAGAGAATGGTAGCCAGTTCGAACATCTCCCTTGAATCCTCGAGAACCTTTTAAACAAATGTTATTCTGCAGTCAAAGCCTGTGAAGCGTCCCTACAGATCACTGGTGTTGGGCGTAGTCTGGCTGGGGGACGTTAAACAGGAAAAAGACTAGTGTCCCACTAGAGGACTATAAACAGGGACAGACTAGTCAAACCTTACAAGCCAGGCTAGCTGGCAGTTTCCTGGGTTTAATGGCTTGTACAGAAAAGTCCAAGTCCTCATGATGGTTGATCGCACATAGAAATATGTGATTCAGTACGAGCCAACTTTGAAATAAAGTTGGCTGGAGACCATCACTCACCCCTCCAGGTGTAGCCGGACGTGGTGTTGTTGTTGTTGTAGCCGGTGTGGCTACAACAACAACAACAACATCTCCGGTGTTATCAGCCTTGAGTATTCAACAATTCATTCTTTCAATGTTTGTAAATCATTGATGGGTGTGGCATACACTAATTCTTTGAGTGTGCCCCAATGAAAAAAGTTCAATGGTGTGAAGTCGGGACTTTTCGGTGGCGATGCCAAAGTCCGTACCCAAAACCCAACAGGTACAGATTTATGATTTTTAAATTAAAACCAGCATTTGGGAAGCATTTGCGGGTAGCTATATATTATGCTCTGGGGACTTTTTAGTCTTATTTTGATCTCCTGAATCAATGGTAAAAATATCCATACATAAAATCCGTACACCCTGTATAACATCATCAGTGTCTAATATAGTACAATATATTAGACAACATATATTAGACTACAATATATTAGACATTACAATATATTAGTGTCTAATATAGTACAATATATTTAACAAAGTGTAAAAAATACCCAAATAATCAGAGTCTTAAAAAATTATTATAAAAAAGTAAGAAACATTTTGTCTAAAGCAATTAGAACAGCAAGAAATCTACATTTAAAGAAAGAAATTGATGAAAATAAAGATAACAAACAAAAAATTTGGAAAATATTACATGACTTTATGAACAAAAATAAAAAAAATAATGAGATAAAGAAAATTAAAAACAATAATATAGTATATAACTGTGAAACAGATACTTTGATTTCATCAAATATTATAAATCAATACTTTAATGATATTGGCAAAAACCTTAGTGAAAAAATTGAAAGTAACACAGATTTAACATTAAACACAATAAACACATCTGTAATAAATAACACTAATAATCAAACATCCAACACACAAAATATCTTACAGAACAAATTTGGAACATTTTCTAGAACAACAGAGAAAGAAACATTAAAACACATTATGAATTTAAAAAATAAATGTAGCTCAGGACATGATGAAATTCAGAGTTCAATATTAAAAAACATATCAGCATACATCATTAAACCCTTAACTCATATTATCAATCTCAGTCTCACAACGGGATTGATTCCTTCTAATTATAAAGAAAGTATTGTTGTCCCGATACATAAAAGAGGTAAAAAAGATGACATAACTAACTATCGACCGATTTCCTTACAAACTAACTTCAGCAAAATACTAGAAAAAAACTGTTAAAGAAAGACTTGACCATTACTTAACAAAAACTGACAAAATAACCAATAGACAATATGGCTTTAGAAAAAAATTAGGAACAGAAGACGCACTACTTGACTTAACTACATATTTATATACTAACATTGACCAAAATAAAAAAATAATAGCCATATTTTTAGACATATCCAAGGCCTATGATTCAATAAAACATAAAATATTACTGACACAACTCGAACATCTAGGACTAGAAGACATAGTACTGAAATGGTTTAATTCTTACTTGACTGACAGAAAACAACGACTAAGACTAAATTCCCAACTATCTGATGTAATAAATTGTCATTCCTTTTCAATTCCACAAGGTACAATTCTAGGCCCTTGTTTATTCAACTGTTACATTAATTCCTTACCAAAAATAAGTAAGGGTCAAGTTTATTGCTTTGCGGATGATGCTGCAATTTGCTATTCAACAGATAGTTGGGAAGAGACACATAGACTTGCTACTGAAGATCTTACAAATATTCAAAATTGGTATACAAGTATGTCTCTACAACTCAACTTTAACAAAACAACTTACATGACCTTTTCAATAGACGATAGAGGACAACCACCTATATCTACAATACAAGTAACTACCATAGACAAAGAAACTATAACACTACAAAGACAGACAAATGTACGATACTTAGGAATAATACTTGACAATCATCTTAAATGGACAGGACATGTAAACTTACTAAAGACCAAACTAAGACACCTTATGTATATTTTTAATAACCTTAAAGAAGCCTGTAACAAAGATATTTTAAGAGAAGTTTATTTTTCAATGGCTCAATCACTACTACAATACTGCATTACATCTTGGGGTGGAGCATATAAAAACGTACTAACTAAACTGATGACGACACAAAATATGCTACTAAGAACTATACTTAACAAAGACAGACTTTTTCACACTGACGAACTATACAGACTATTTGAAGTACCAACTCTTAATGACTTATACATATACAAAACAGCAACATACAGCATAAAATACAAACACTACTGGACTATTAATAACAATACATATAATACTCGACAAACAGGACAGCTAATACCCCCTACAGTTCATAAGTCCTTAACTAAAAGACACTTTACTTATATAGCACCGAAAATATACAATGCAATTCCTGACAATATAAAAGAAGAAAGAGAATTAATTGTAATCAGGTATGAACTACGAAAATGGTTAGACGAAAAACAAAATAGAGAAAAACTTATTAAAATAATAAACTAGATTTAAAACTAAAAATAAATAAGACAAAGTTTAATAAATAAAATAAAAAAATAGTATAAAAACTATTGTACGAGAAGTAGTAAATATAAAATTTTATCATATTTTCATTACCTAACTATGTATTAGTTACAAAACAGAGGAAATACACACTTTTACAATAATTTTAAAATTATACATTTAGTAATAAATTCAATATTTACATATAATATTTATTTTTACAAAAATGACATATTTATAAATGGTGAGGTCCAACACATGCAACTTTGCACATTGGACCTCACCTAAACTTTAAATACTATTTTTAATATATATTCATAAAAATTGATGAACATTTTTAAATTTTTGTTTATTTTTTTTGTTCTTTCATTTTGTTGTTTTTGGAAAAATGTTAGTTGATTTATAAAAATACAAATAAAGTACCTTAAAAAAAAAAAAAAAAAATATTACCGGCAGCGGACTTGTAACCTGGAGGTCGGTGGTTCAAGTCCCCCGGTTTCAGCATGGATTGAGTAAAGAGAGTTTGAGTAGTTGGGATATCAATAAAGTGGTTAAACTTTATTGGGAAAGTGGTTAGGACATTAGTATTGTCGTTTGGATTACTTTAAAGTATTAAAGTTCTAATGATGTTATGTCCATAAAAAAACACACATATGACAACTAAACGAGTACAAAATATTGGGTAAATTACCTTTACCTTTCATTAATTATACCTTTTTACTGTACTGTATATGTATAAAGAATTGTAAATAAAGATTGATCAAAATTGTTGAATAATAATAATAAATCTTCATACTCGTACATACATAAATTACATTACATAATTTTACATGTAAGCATTTCTAATGTGACGTTCTATTTACTTAATAAGTATTATTTAAATTGTGAACAATTTATTCAGTATGCGACGCTGCTGATTGCTGATAAGTGGATGTGCTGTTTACACCATTAAATAAATAGGTACCGCATGGATGTTTAGACTATTAAAATACGAAATTTAATACGAAAGACTATTAAAAAATAGGGAGTAGACCAGCAGTTTGGCTGGGAGACAATAAACAGGGAGTAAACCAGCATTGGCTGGGTTCTGGGGGCCCTTGTCAATTATTAGCCTCCTTGTAAAGACAGTGGTATAAGTGCTGAGTCATTGCCCCACTGTATGGCTACCATCAGTCGGGATGACGCCACCCTATGATGATATAATATATGAAAATAATAATAATATCGCCTAATTTATATTGTGCCCAACAAACGAAAAAATGAAACGAAAAAAGCGCGCGGTTAGCTCAGTGGTTAAGCAGTCTCTTACCATGCAGATGGTTCCGGGTTCGATCGCCCGTGCCGACAAAAAAATTGTATTCTTAATTTGGTTACAGTTGAATTTAATCCTGTTTCATTAATCCATAATTTAATCCTGTTTCATAAGAAATAATGAGTCCCACCATTCTAGCAGTAAGCCCAAGACGTATTATTATGAAGTCAAAATCCCAAATGGGAGAAGAACTTGTCACGTCTCGGCTGGGTTTCGACCCCGCGACCTCTCGATTAACAGATCGACGTCTTGACCAGTGAGCTACTAGGACAGACAGAAAATAGAATTCTGAAGCTAATGAGTTAATTTAGCTTTTCATTAAATGACAAGCTGATGGTTTTTTTGGCATTGGAACTAAAATAACCCCATACAACCAAAAATAACCCCATACGGGTGCTCTTAGGCTGACCTCGGAAACAAGTAGATAATTTAGGTACCTACAATATTTTATCAAATAATTGATTACTAACTAAAAAAAATACAATATTTTATAAAAATAGAAGAACCATTATTTTGTTTTAGAATTATTATCTCGTTATCAGCAAAAAGAAATACGATTTTTTTTTTGAAAATCCTCTGTTCAACATATATGACGTGCTTGAGTAGTCAAGTCGTAAACATTCTAGCTCCTAATCCAGATAGCGTAGGGATCCATGGGTTCGAATTCCACTGAATGCATCAAATTTCCTCACTTATTTGAATCTATAAGCACATAATAAAAAGACTCTAAGTGTTAGGCGGTAAAAAATGCTTTAAGCATTTACCTTCCACTTAAGAGTTCTATTATAATGATTATAATATGACATTTACATCGGAAGGTCACTAAAAAAATCAGTATAATCAGAAATATTATAAAAATATGGTATAATCAGTATAAATAGAAAAGTGAGAAGTTTTACTGGCGAGACAAGAGAGAGAAATATGTATATTAAAAATAAAAGAAATAAAAAGTTCTGAAAGTTTTTCAGCCTCCGCTCAGCTTGATGTCCGCCCCTGAACTTTGGACTTGGCATCCGCTTGGGAAAAATTCGCCTGCCATACTGTCGCACATGTGGAAAACTAGACCAGAAAAAAAAGTTCACACTGGAAAACATGACACAAGGTTAGAGAAAACATCTGGAAGGGGAGGTCGAGGGGAGAGGGAGAGGAAGAGAGGGTTAGAGAGAGAGAGAGATAGAGAGAGGAAGAAGGAGAGGGAGGGAGATGGAGAGAGAGATAGAGAGAGGAAGAAGGAGAGGGAGGGAGAAGGAGAGAGAGAGAGAGGGAGAGAGAGAGAGATAAAGAGAGAGAGAGAGAGGAAGAAGGAGAGGGAGAGAGAAAAAAAGAGGGAGAGAAAAAGAGAGGGAGAAAGTAAGAGAAAGAGAGAGAAAGAAAGTGAGAAAGAAGGAAAGAGAGAAAAAGAAAGAGAGAGAGGGAAAGAAAGAGGAAGAGAGAAAAAGAGAAAAGATAAAAAGGGGTATAGAGAGTTGGATGAGAGAGGGAGACAAAATGAGGAAGAGGGAAAAAGAGGAGGTGACAGAGAGAAAGAGAAAAAGAGGGAGGAGATAAGACAGAGAGAGAGACAAAGAAAAAGATAAATAGAGAGGGAGAAAAAAAAGGAGAGGGAGAGAGCAATAGAGAGATATAAAGAATAAAGATAAATGGGGCGAGAGAAGGACTTTGATCAATACCTAACCTCATTTGTGAACAATACTGGAAGAAGGAGACTACAATCTAATGTATCAGTTTTGTTTTAATCCCCTAACATACTCGTAAGTCTTGAGTAATTGCTATACACATTTCTCTACAAGGGCCAAAGTTAACTGAGACTTTGCCAGGCCTTGGTAGAAAAGAGACGCTAAATTTGAAAGCTTCCTTGAAATGAAAAGAAAAATTGAGGAAAGACATAGGTGGAGAGACGGCAAAACAATAAGTGAAAAAAAGATCGAATGGAGAGTTTGGAAGAAATTTTTTGAGGTTTAAGGGTAAAGTTTGAAAGACAATTTTGAAGACAATTTGAAAGCCATGAGAGGCAAGTTTGGAAGACAATTTTACTTTTGAGGGTAGAGTTTGGAGGACTGTATTAGGTTTGATGGTAAAGTTTGGAGGACTGTTTTAGGTTTGAGGGTAGAGTTTGGCATACAATTCGAGGATGAATTCGTTCCCTTCTGGAGAAACAGACAAAGTATGTAACTAAATATTTGGCGGGATTCGATCGACGGATCCTCGAGCTAGATTGTTTTATAATATTTGTGTCGACCACTTTCGTGATATCACAACTACTCAAACTACTCCGCCGCCTTATTGATCAAGCTACTGAAGTCAGTTGGATTGTTCATAATTTCTAAATTGAAATAATTATGTATGATGAATAATAAGTCCAGCATTGGCCACTAAACTTCAAGGTACTTGGTTTATCCTATTTGACTTTAAAAAAAGTTATTTCGAAAAGTGCAGTGAAAATGTGAACGCTAACCAAAAACCACTTCGAAAAAAATTGTGATAAAAAAGCAGGACTTATATCTAAACACTGGAGAGTCATTTAGGGCAAGTATATTTCATCGTAAAAATAGTTTACACTAGTTTCATATTTAATAACATTTTAAGGGGATATAAATCTCAAGTTGAGTTTCTATTTCAGTAGGGTATAAGGGAATATAAAGTATATACACACAGGCTAGTTGGTACTCCTGTAGCAGCACATTCATTTTTTGTTACTTAATGTCTCTTGAACATCTAGGTCGTTTGGGACGCAGATTTTAACCTCCATTCGCTGGAAACTAACAAACCTGATAACCCCATAAACCTCACCCAGCCTGAGTTGGGCTGGGAATAGTCAGCGACAGTACGGTTGGAATTTGAGTAGTCATCCATCCAAGTCCTGAGCTCTCTGAACGTTGCTAAACATGAGTGAACTGATGGTCACGAGAAAATTCAGTCCAACATATTTGATAATAGACCAGATAAACTTTTGAAAAATAACACAAACGTCATTTTTTTTAAACTAATGAACTCTGATAATACCTACCACTATACAGGGTGATTCAGAAAAGTACCGTCAAACGTTAATCACATATTCTATGGGCTAGTTAAGGAGGGGTCAACTCTATAAAAGAAAGTGCGCAAATGCCTCCTAACGGAGGTACACGCCCCTTAAGGTGTTTTTTAAACAATCGAAATTTTCATTTTACGGCTTACCTATTTAAGATATCGCAATGTGGTAAAAAAATCACTCTCAATACTAGATAGCACCTTTCTTTTGGCACAAAATTTAACACCATTCCAATGTCAGGGGCGGTCTCAGGAGAGTCAGATGGTAGAAAAAAGGTTCTAAATTTTTAGTCGTTGCTTGTAATTGAATTTGGTTTTCACCCTATTAAAACGTCTGTCATTGTCTACAAAAATGTTTTGAATAATTTTTTTCTCAAACCAACACAAACGCTTGAAAATCGAAATTGAAGGGCTTAAGCCGAAATAAGATTTACAGCAAATGTTCCACATGGGCTCCTTTGGCTTCAATGCAGACCTCCATACGCCTTCGAAAAGATTGACGAACACGTTCAAATATTCCTCTTATTACATCCATTGTTAAATAATGAATTAGCTGAAAATTCTTGTTCTAAAATTGTATGCTAGTTGCATAGGTTTCAAAACTTAATGTGGTTTTAAAATCTTCAATTTCAATTTTCAAGCTTTTGTGTTAATTTGAGGGAAAAATTATTCAGACCATTTTTGTAGACAATGACATAGGTTTTATAATGGTGAAAACCAAATTCAATTACAAGCAACGACTAAAAAGTTAGAACGTTTTTTCTTCCATCTGACCCTCCTCAGACCGCCCCTGAAATTGGAATGCTGTTAAATTGTATGCCAAAAGAAAGGTTTCATCTAGTATTGAGAGTGATTTTTTTACCATATCGCGATATCCCAAATAGGTAAGCCGTAAAATGAAAATTTCGATTATTTAAAAACACCTTAAGGGGCGTGTACCTCCGTTAGGAGGCATTTGCGCACTTTCTTATATAGAGTTGACCCCTCCTTAACTAGCCCATAGAATATGTGGTTAACGTTTGACGGTACTTTTCTGAATCACCCTGTATTAATAAAATATTAATATAAAAAAACTGGCACCAGTAAATTCACTTTCTACTCTGCTGACTTCAACTTGCTGAATTAACTTCGCATACTTCTGTTGAGTCAGCATTTCGAGCAAGGACGTTGGTTTAGTTTATGAGCGTTGGGTTGTATGAGTGCAGCGTATAGGGGGATATTTTGGACATCGCGAGAGTCTAGGCATTCAAAACAGACGTCCATATAAATCATTCAAAGTTATAATATCTCTTATTAGACCTTATTAACTTATTAGACCCACGCAAAGTTACCATCACAAATAAAATAAAATGTCGTAAATAATACTTTATTGTAAATAATATACTGGTCACTGGTATTAATAATTATGGTCGCCAGTGGCGGAATTTGACTTTCAAGGGATGAGCAAAGTCGTGTGATGTGCACACCAGTTTATTTATTTTGCTCACTGCTGCTTGTGGCTTTACAATTAGAGCAAGGTACTTTCAACTGAAAGTAGTTGCTGAGTAGAGTACTCGAAAGTCTAAACCAAAGCACACAAAACAAAGTTGCGTTATGCTTTCCTGGTTCAAGAAATATCTTTAGAAAGCACTCAAAATTTTCGAAAAGAAAACGAGTAGGCAGAGAGTAAGGAGGGGGGGGGGCTCATGAAGACGGAATGGAGGAAAATAGAATAGCAGCAAGCGCAGAATATTTACTTTCCTTATCACATAGAAAGGAAAGTATTGCTTCGCTGGAGGACTTGAACATACCTTACCAGCCATAAGCGTTTTTTTTTTTTTTTTTTTTTTTTTTTTTTTTTTTTTTTTTTTTAGACGAAGCAAACTGAAGCTGATGACATGGTCACTGAAATTCACTTTTTTTTTATTTGAACGGACCGAAAAATCCTGACCGGAGTGGACGGGCCTGTTCGAGTGGTCATAGCTTTTGGTTCGGTAAGAAGAAGTGGATGAAGTTTCAAGTGCAAAATGTAAACATAAACACACACCAATATCTTTAATGTAAATAAACCAAAGTCCCAAAAATACTTTATTTTATTCTTCAAATTTTGGTTGACCAGAGCTGACCGTTCGGTCTCTTTCAGGCTTGTTGTTCAGTTAAAAAAAACCGCTTCATGTCAGGCCAAAAAACAATAAAATTGATGGTTGGCACCCTTAACAGGGTTGCCGTTAACAAAGAAATCAAGACGAAAAAAGTGAAAGCAAGAGTGCGAAAACCAAACAAAAGAGTCAATGTCCTTTTCAAAAAGTTAAAATTGACCGATGCCAACCCCAAGTAGTTTTAGGCAAAAGCAAAGTGAAAAAAAGAAGAAGTTGTCTTGTAGTCACCCAAGAATTTGTAGTCTTTGAACAACTGGAGCGTCCCAAGGGGTCTTTTAATTCTGATAATTTCTAATATTAGAAATCGGAAGTATTGTGTTAGTTTTTTTTTCAAGGACATGACATGTAGTTAAATTAAGAATAATTAAGGTTAGCGTGTCCCTAATTTTGATGGAGTCTGGCTGGATTTACTGTATTTTTTACTGAACGGTTTTTCAGGTGCTGAATAAGATATTTTATTTTATCTAACGCTTACAGTTGATACACCAAAGGCAAAAGTTGACAGCTTTTTTGCGGTTTTTCGGCTCTGGCTAATTTTTGCAATACAAAGAAAATATGAAAGTACATCCAGAGACCATTCATTGTATTCCCTTCTTTTTCAAGTCGTACATATTGTCACCATTAGACGAATTTGAATTATATTTTTTGGTGGAAAATGTCCTAGGCATTATCACCACCTTTCATCAAACTTAAATAAAATTTCATGTTATTGTACATTTTTATCTTGTCTTGTATTTTATTTAATCAACTTAATTTACTGTACGAGTAGATAAAGTGTTGTTAGAATTAATTTAATATATTTGAGGAAAAGAGAAAGTCGTGTGATGTCCACACCAGATAATTTAGTTAGGCGACGAGAGAGCACAGTAAAAAATGCTTCATTTTTATTTTTTGAAATAAATTAAACTTTTAGATTTCGCCCATTGGAAGAGAAAGTTTTTTATAGTTATAATTAAATCTACGTAGAAAACTGAATGAAAACTTCAAGGTAACTTTTGTAGGTTGTATGAAAGCTCAAGACATTTTGCAGTGCCGAAAATAAGGGTAATGCTCAAAGCATTTTTCACCACCAAACCCTCAAAGACTTAATAGACAAAGACATAGTCTGTCCCGGTAGCTCAGTGGTAAAGGCGGCACTCTGTGAATCCTGAGATTCCAGATGTCGTGGGTTCGAAACCCAGCCGGGACATGACAAGTTATCCTCCCATTTGGGATTTTTACCACATAATAATATGTCTTGGGCTTACTGCTAGAATAACGGGACTTAATAGTCTCAATCGGGCAGTATAAATAAGGTGATATTATTATTATTATTATTTTTTAGTCACACACTCAAATATTTAAAAAAAATTATTTACAATCTGATGATTGTATTTACAATCTACAACATATTGAAAATACAATAATAAAATTGTAACAAGTAAATATGATGATTTGTACATGACTTGAAGGAGAATATATCCATTGATATCACTCCAATAGTTAAACACTCAAATAACTTAAAGAGACCAAAAATAAGAGACCCAACAAAGCTTGCGCACTTCGGGTCTCTTCTACTGCAATTTAAATAACAAAAAACAATTTTAAGCATTTTATCTATGTATATAATATTATTTTATTTAAGGTATGTTTCTGTGCTTGTTAATTGTTATATGTTTATAAAAAATAAATGATGAAAAAGTACTAAAAAAAAGAAAGAAAAAGGGTAATGCTCAAAGAATTTTTCACCACCAAACCCTCAGAGACTTATTATTTTTTAGTCACACACTCAAATATTTTTTTTTTTAACAAGTAAATTTATAATATATGATGATTTGTACATGACTTGAAGGAGAACATATCCATTGACATCACTCCAATAGATAAGCACTTAAAAAAACTGAGGAAAAATTCATGCACTGGGTAAAAAAAGACTTACGGTGGCACCCCCTCCACATCGAACCTCTCAAACACCAGCTTGATCCTCTCCCTCTCCTTCCCGTAGAAGAAATAGTGGCACTCGGTGTCGCGGGGGTAAAACCCCGGGTAGTTCGGACTTGTGAAGGTGCCGTTCTTGTGGACCCCGGAGCTGTTGAACATGAAAGCGCACGGCAGCTCGGTCAGCTGATGACCCGAGGTGATGCCGAAATCTGAAACAAGAACGCCGTCGCTGAGTTGTTAGAAATTGAGAAAAAGATTCATCAGGGGGTGGCGTCATCGTGAACGATGGTAGCCAGACAGTGCAGGAATGACTCAGCACTTCTACCACTGCCTTTACAAGGAGCCTAATAATTGACAAGAGCCCCCAGAACCAAGCCAATGCTGGTCTACTTCCTGTTTATAGTCCCCCAGCCAGACTGCTGGTCTATTCCCTGTTTTTTAATAGTCTTTCGTATTAAATTTCGTATTTTAATAGTCTAAACATCCATGCTGCCTATTTACTTAATGGTGTAAACAGAATATCCACTTATCATCAATCAGCAGCGTCGTATACTGAATAAATTGTTCACAATTTAAATAATACTTATTGAGTAAATAGAACGTCACATTAGAAATGCTTAATACATGTAAAATTATGTAATGTAATTTATGTATGTACGAGTATGAAGATTTATTTATATGATAATATCGGTTATAAGATAAGGGTTGGGTGGAAGAGATTGCCATAGGCTATAACCCCGCCTTTTAGTTAGGACATTTATGTTTATGTTTATTTTTCTATTCTTTTTCCTTTTTATTGAATATGTTGTTTCGATTTTTTAATTGTTTTAATAATTATTTGTATTGTACATATGTCTTCTTAAATCTAATAAAGTGTTTCATAATAATAATATTCGCCTTATTTAACTGCCCAATTAGGACTAATGAGACCAATTATGCCAGTAGTAAGGCCAAGGTATTATTATGTGGTCAAAATGCCAAATGAGTGACACTGTTACCCTTGAGCTACCGGGACAGACAAAAATATATTATTAGAGGACTTTAGGTGTGAAGCTGTGAAGTTTCATTACAAAATATGAGCTGGAGTTAAATTGAATATCTGGCAGAATTAAAAAATAAAATAATAATACCACTTATCTAAATTCACCTATGTGATAAAAGTATGTATCAAAATCATGATCAATGGTAAATATCGTGTAAACAATCAATTACTGCCCGAACTATTAATGGAAAAAAGTCCCTGACTTGCTAGTCCAATATTTCTATTGAGGTTTCCATTTCTGCTGAGGTAAAGGCTTGTAGACCACTAATGAATAGTGGGTACTGCGTATTATTTCTGTGAGCTCGTTACAAGTCATCTGGGATTCAAATGGGACATTTTAGAAAGCTCTTACCGCTCTCTAATTAAATTAGGAAGAACGGTCATTGCTAAGAGCCCTGCGAGCTTTAGAGGCCTTTTAATTCGTTTAGATTCAAAATTTCATTTTGTAAAATACAAATGACAAGAACATACTTCTGTTGATAAAAAAAAATGTGTTTCGTTGTGTTACTATGTACGAGTATATCCAATTTTACCAACCTCAGTAGCTTGATCGATAAAGCAGCGGACTTGTAACCTGGAGGTCGGTGGTTCAAGTCCCGGTTTCAGCAAAAATTTAGTAAAGTGAGTTTGATTAGTTATGACACACAAAAAGTAATTAACACAAATATGATGAAAAAAAAATCACAATTTCAGTGATTGACGCAGAATTGAGGAATCTTATTTTGCTCAAAGTTCCGCCTCTGACTTTTCGACGAAAATTCTGTTCCATCCAAAAAGTGAGGCTGACATTTCCGGCCCTATCCAGGGTGGTTTAAATTAATTTGGGTAGCTGGTACGATTCCCAGCAAATGGAGGGAAAATACCCTCGTACTGAATACTTCAATCAGGACATAAATCAGAATTAGAATCAACTCACAATAGATCTAAATAGCGGCTTCCTCTAGGTAGTGAGATGGAAGAAATATTTTACCTTTGAAATATAAACGTTAAATGTTTGGTCAAAAAAAGATAAAAAAAAGTGAGATAGGTAATTGGTGCTTTCCTTATGGAACTCCAACCAGTCTATAATAATAATAAGGTATGAGTGGACTCAAAAATTAATAAATACTCATTTAAATAAAAATAATTCACCTAGAACTACACTATGCCATCAATCAATTCTGTCAGAAAATAAATAATACTTTGTTACTACTAAATTATTCTCTCGCGTTACAAACACGTAGTAAATTGCAAAGGTCTCGGACAGGCTCATAAGAGTCCGTAATGATTAATTAATAACTCATGAACAACTGTCACTAATTTTATTAATGGAGTGTCCAGTCATGATGAAATTTATGGACCGCGCACTCCTCCTTGCTGATACCGGCTGAATGTTATAATTTATAGCGAACTTCCTCGGCGCTTTCTCTTTGTAAATAAAAAAATCAGACAGTCCTATTGATTTACCTACCCACACAACTATTCTTCCTTATTTTGTCAATAAGATGAAAACTAAGTTGTTAAAAGCGTTTGTATTGTCTACTTTTGAATTAGAAAACTTGATTTGACCTTAGTAATAAAGTTTTATTTCATTACAAAGAAGTTGGGTAGAAAATGAAACGAACGATACAATAATATAAACTATATTTCAAGATAGTTTTATTTCAAATAAATATATCTTGTATATTTCGTTATTTGTATTTTTATATTTCGGTGCTCACACTTGGTGCTCACACTTTAATGACAAACTCTCAAAACTCATAGCAGCTCTATAAAATAGACTCTGTTATGACGTATTTCAAATCCATCAATTTAATTGAATTGAATATTGGTTACTTTATTTAATAAAAATTACAATAAAAACTCCTAAGCTAAAAATAACTCCTGAGGAGAAGTTGAGCTAATCATAGCTCAGTGGAGGAATCGATCAACTAGCCCGGAGGTGGTGGAGCGGGCATGACTTTCGCATCAAAGAGGAAAATTAATTCCCCAGTGTCTGCTGAATATTAATGAAACGCTGACGAATTTTAATCTTCTCGAAACTGTCCCAAAACTACAGGAACTGCCATGTCAGCAAAGAGTTGAAATTTCTGAAAACGAATACTCACCTTTTCTCATAAACTGTCAACATTTTCATCCCCTCCCTCCCCTTGCTACACCCTTACACCCAGGACATGGTGACGTTTCAAATTTACCATTATTGCAGGGAGCGTTCACAGGATATGATGAGATAAAGTTGTCACTTCATGACAGGTCAGATGACAACCTACTTGTTTCGCCTTGTATCAAGGACTTTTTCAATATTAATTATTATTCCATGCAAATTGTGAAGCGAGAATACGAGGTGGTCTAGATATTACATACTCGTAGGTAGATGGGAAATACCAACGTGGTTCCAGGAAATAATAAAGAAGAACGGGGGGGTTTTTAGCGGGTGAGCCGTCAGAATTGGTGCCCTTCAAGAGGGGCGACACACCATACCCTGCCGGCAAGTAAGTCCCGCATATCCTTCAGGACTAGAGCTCTTGCTGAAGGAATCTTAGAAGATTTTACCACTCAAAAAAAAGAAGAAAAAAAAAAGTAGATGGGAAAGTGACTGAAGTATATTTCTCTTATCAAAGATAACTTGACGCTCAATTTATCATTGATATGTTCAAAGTGTATTGACTATGTTAAAAGTAAGTGTAAGGGTAGTTTGTGATGGTTTATGACTTTAATTGCAAATAATTTGTAGATGTGCAGATCTTTTCGTGTTTGTACATTAGGATAAGTATCATATTTATTCCATCAGTTTCACATTGCAAATTTAGGTAAAAATAATTTCACTTCAAATTTCTAGTACTTGTGTTGGTTAGAGAGAAAAAAAAATACTACTGTGCATAATGATATTGGCTCTAACTGAATGAAAACGCAATTCAAATTCAAGCAACCATAAATTTTTTTAACTAAATTTCTATTAGTTTTTCCTTCTGTGGCCCCGCTACTGAAAGAAAGCTGTATTGAGAAATAAAGCTGATTTGAGAGTGAATTTTTATCGCGTTCCAATAGCTACTGGCATGGCGTAACTTAAATTATTCGATTTATTTTTTTCAAAATGACGGTCCTGTCACTCTGTTAGAAAGCATTTTCGCAACAACAAAAAAATTATAGGTTATAATTATACAGGGTGGCGCAGTGCGCATGACCACATTTGAAATTGTTGCCATGAGTTTAATATTTGAGTTAAGATATTGAAATAAAAAGTATTTTGTAGAAAAAATGTGGAAGTTTATTTTACATGAGTCAATTCTTGACGTATGAGAGATGATATCCGACAAATGACGTCTTTGTCGACTTATACATTCTTCGAGACACTCCCTGAAGTTGTGCATCACGTTTACCAACTTTTCGTCAGCAATCCGAGCGATTTCACGGCGGATAGAGTCCTTCAGGTCAGCAAGGGTACGAAGTTCGTCGACATAATCTTTGGCCTTTAGATATCCCCATACAAAAAAATTACACGGAGTGAGGTCGGGTGAGCGTGGCGGCCACAGTGCGTCACCATTCAGGGAAATCACACGACCGGGAAGAATTTGACTCACACGATCCATGGACACTCTTGTCCATGGATCGTGGATTCCTGAGGAGATGTTGGTGAACGTGATGCACAACTTTAGCGAGCAACTCGAAGAATGTAAGTCGACAAGTATGACATTTGTCGGATATCATCTCTCATACGTCAAGAATTGACTCATGTAAAATAAACTTCCACATTTTTTCTACAAAATACTTTTTATTTCAATATCTTATCTCAAATATTAAACGCATGGCAACAATTTCAAATGTGGTCATGCGCACTGCGCCACCCTGTATAATCATTAATTCATTACAAAACATAAGAAATACCTTTTCATCCTTATTCTTGTGTCGTGCTGTCAAAACACAAAGTTTTTTTTTAATTTGTCTACGGAGACCACTATTTTTAAAAATATTCAGAAAAAAAGTTGATGAATAATTTACGAACTTTACAAGCTTGACCCTCGCTAGTCGTGGTCAATTGGGAGAGAAGGGAACAGTCTCTCTAATATTGTTCACATCGAAAACAAAATTTCATTAGAATTTCGAATATTCAATATTGTTGAACAAATTTAATTGTTGGGCTGTCACCGCCATTTCTGTTGTTTTTTCACATAGATGTTTTCCGGAAAGTAATAATTTGTATTTTACATCAACATGGAAAATAGTCAAAGCGTAGTAGAGAAGGGGTTTTTGATTTGCGGCTTGTTAGTATAAAAATCGATCATAGTTGTTTCAACTTTTTCATGAGGAAACTTTTTTAAAATACCAGACATAATACATATATTATTTATCGATTATAAAGTTTCAACTTGAAAAATAAATGACATGACCTACTAGACAAAGGAACCACTGCGTAGATTTGTATTAGTTAGTGGATTAAAAAAATATCAAACAGGAAATATAGACATGACCTATTCAAAATAACAATCATTTTATTACAATAAAACACACATACGCAAAAAAAACTTACTATGAATAAATGAATATTTCAGTGTTCTTTTGTGGTATTAAAAGTGTATTGTGCATTGCATAGCTAAAAAGATTACAGGCGTTCATAAGAAAGTTATGTTACAATGTAGTAGTAACGATTGATGCTTGGAAAATGTCATTCAAACCTAGGTCACCGTCAGCCTAGTGCACCACTCTACTCAGCCAGTGTGACAGGGAAGTCTAGCGCCGTAAACATTTTGACCACCTGCTACTAATGCTTGGACTATGGTGGTTCTTGCTAAATGGTTAGCGACATAAAAAAAAACCGAAGTTGTTCAGGAGGTTATGAAACGTCCAGAAATGTGAAGAAAAAAATGGAATCGGAGCAAAAAATATTTTCTTTCACAAAATCGAACACAATACTTCCGATTTCTAATATTAGAAATTCCTTGAAGTACAATAATTATGAAATTTAAGTATTTCTCGGAAGTAAAATTATAAAAAAAATGATGAAGTTTTGAAATATAAAATTTATTAAGCTTACGTTTTTTTTAAGGTTATACAAATATACAGTCCTAAATACAGTCAACAGTGGCACAACTAGGCCTTTTTTTCAGGGAAGTAGAAATTTGTGTAAAATACCTTTTCACATCAGATTATTTTATATTGTTACAAATTTTATTCAAAATAAATATGATTTATTGAATTTTAATTTAAATAGGTTTCTACCGAACTTAAACTTTTAAGAAACTTATAAGAAATATTATGATAACTACATATTTATACAGAAAATGGTTATCATATTTGTGTACAATCGTGATATCAAAATAACCCAAATAGTTCCGTGACCAAGAAGGCATACAAATAGAGATACTAGTTTACTAATGTTGTTCTTGTTGTTGTTATATCCAGCCTGGCTACATCAGGGGAAGTGATCTCTCCGGCCAACGTAAGTTGAGAAGTTGGCTCATTGTGAACCAAATAACCCAAATTCGTTTCTTAGAATTTTGCTAACTTAAAAGTCTTGAACATCTTACTAAAATAACCGACCTCCAGGATAAGACTCCGCCGCTTTATCGATCAAGCTAGTCTGGTCAGTCATTAAAGATTTTTTTTTTAGAATTCACCGTGGACGAGTGAGTTAGCACGCTAGGCATTGCACGCACGGTGACCTGGGTTCGATCCCCAGCGGGGCAGGATTTTTTATGCTCTGTTCTTGGGTGTTCGGTGTCCACTAATACCTCGTGAGGAAAAATGAGTATCTGCTTTAATGTGAGCAGCGACCAGTGGCGGTGATATAATAACACAAAGAAACACATTTATTTATTATCAAAGTTTTTTTTTTGTAGAAGCAAGCACTTACTCTCGGTGAACCGGTACGAAGCTTGGAACCCCCGCGCGAGGCGAGAAGAATACACGCCCTTGAACTGCAGAACCAGGCGAGGTCCGTTGCTCATCAATGGGCGGGGCAAGTTGCCTCCACAAAAGCTTTCGATCTTTTCCTCTTTGCCGTCAAGCATGACGAACACGGACAGCACATCTGCTCCCTCGCAGCTGGGAACAGAAGAGGAAGCACAGTGAGTTAGAAGAGGAAGCACAGTGCGTCAGATATAGGCGAAAAATAATAATCAATACCTTAACGCGCTAGTCTGGTAATCCAGGTAACGTTAGGGATCCGTTGGTTCGAATCCCACCCTGTGCATGAATTTTTCCTAAATAATTTGAGTTTGTGACCACATAATAATAAGAGTTAGGTGGTAGAAAATGTTTTGAACATAAACCTCGCCTGGTGGTTCCTTCCACTAAAGAGTATACATATTATTATTATCATTAGGGCCGTATTATGAAACGGGATTAGTAAATTAAAGCGGAACCTTGGATTTTATCAGCTGACAGATAGATATTTTAAAAGAAGATTTTTCGTCACGGAGGCTAGCTACAGCTCCTTTACGACAAAGAAAGAATACCTTACACCTATAAAGCTCGGCTTCATGATGACCTCTACAGTCTTGTCAAAGCGAAAGTTCAAGGTTAGTGTCCACTTAGATTAACTAATCCTGTTTCATAATTCGGCCCTTAGATATAGAGTTAGAGTCCATTCCTGTAATAAAAATTGCACTTTCTGAATTTCATGTAAAACTTTTTGTCCGCTGAACGTACTGAAATACATGCGAAGTATGTTTCCCGTTACCTTATTGGTATTCTAAAACAAGCTCAGTGAATTTTGTTTGTGTATCGCTTTAAAAAAAAATTCTCCCAAACAATGTCATTCGAATAGGCGAGGTTAATATGAGTAAGATTGGAGAGAATGAACAGTATTTGGACAGCTTGCCAGTAATAATAATAATAAATCATTTGTTTTATTTTATTTATTTTTTGTACAGAGGACCCGTCCTAAGCCATTTTTATTTGCTTTCTAAGATGAGTGTTGTTTTTTTTTTTTTTTTTTTTTTTTTTTTTTTTTTTTTTTTTAGCGACGATATACCCAAAACAATAAAGTTGTCGGGTCCTCCCTCATTATATAAACGCACCTGCAAATAATCCCGTGCCTTTCTAACGGGAACCAACTTACAAAAGTTTGGTTCTCCTGATAACAGCTCGGATCCCTCCTCGAAGGCACGGGACCGTCAGAATCTTCCCGAATCTCAAGTGACTGTTTCCACCATTTTACTTTTCTTTCTTTCAACGTGTGGTTTTATTTCCCAAGAAAAACCAGCGGCCCTCTCGTGCAACCGACCCATCAATAGCAAGACCCGAAACATTAAACACGAAATAAAGGATTAACTTTAAGATAAGCCAGACTGTCCATCAATTCGGGCTATAGTACGGTCTGATTGGTCAAATCTCCGACTTAAAGGAGGGTCTAACTTATCTCAAATTTATACCTGTTTGAAAATTCGGCACTTTTTCCCAAAAACAAGAAATCCGAAAGCCGTCTCATAAAGTTTGTGATGCTGGACGTACATATAATACGTACATAAGTATGTAGGTGTACATAGAGAACATCGTCTAAAATTCTAAATAGAGGCAGAAAGTTATTCAGTACAGAGAAGTCAAAAGTCGGGGACAATGGAGTTAAATTTGAGACTTTCCAAAGTCACGAAACTCGTAGGTAACACATGTTTATGTGGACTGAATTTTAAAGAGCAAGGAGAAAATAATGTTCTAACAATGTTCATTTCACTTGTAGCTTATAATTTACATTTTCATAAATGAGACTAGCCGCGTTGCGACGCGGTGCGTTCACCAAAGCATGGTCTTGCTGGCGCAAGAAAACTATTTGGTAGTTCAAGTTACCTATAACAATGTGTACATTGGTAAATTTATAAATTACTTTCTCCCACATTTAAAAGATAATAAGAGTACATATCGTAAATATAAACATTGTAAATTTATAAATAAAAATGTCTTAGGATGGGTCTTCTGTATACAAAAAAATTAACAATAAACAAATGATTTATTATTATTATTATCCACCCCACTTCAAGGCTATCAAATACCCAATATGTACTCTTATTAGTTTTAAAATGTGGTTGTGTATCATTAATGTTTGAGAGAGGTATAAGAAGCTTCTAAAAGAAATACTCCTGCATAATTTTGTAAATTCTTTGTGTTCTAGGTATGAAAGCGCTGCAGAATTCCACTCCAACATCATGGCCACATTCACAACCCAGCCAACAGCAACACTAGAGCCAACCCGACACCAACATACCAACAATGACCTGAGATGGCCAGCCTGCAATCGACTTTGCCAATCTAAAGCTCGGCTTACATCACACATGAGAATTATGAGAAATTCAAGTTGCAGAAGACAATTGGAGAGTGGCAACATCGACATCGACATCTATACTTTGAAGTATTTTTTTTTTTTTTTTTTTATCTAACAATTGGTAAAATATTGCGCTCAGATACAATTTACATGTTTTCAGCAACTTGTGGTTGTGGGTACGCAATGTTGCTTGAGCAATGGAAAAGGAACAAAGTAACGCCCTGCACTTGTGTGCTAGTGACGTGTGGTGATCCTTGGAGTAGTTAAACGAAGTATATCTACCTAGAACTTTATCACAATTTCTCTTTCGGTATAATTACTATAAACCAACACGTAGACGCGTGTTAAAAAAATGAAGACAGTTTTACCTTGGATGTAAATAAAATTGTAAAATAAGTGGTAATTACTTTTTTCTGAATATATGTGTAGGTAAGTTATATAGGTTCTGTTATCGTAATTTCATACCCTAAACTTTGAAATATTAAAAAAAAAAAAAAAAAAAAAATCCTTGAGTTGTATCAAAATCCTTCTGTATGTAATCACAGAACCTACTTGTGTTGAGAAGACACAGACAGTGTTGTTAAACAAATAGAAAAGAGAAAAAATCTGAAATTCATGTGTAAGTAATATAGGTTGTATTATTATAATTTCATACCTGTACTTTGAAATTTAAAAAAAAAAATCTTCCTGTGGCTTTATCAATATCTCTCTGTGTGTAACCTCAGTATCTACACGGTGTAAGAAGACACAGTGTTGTAAAACAAATAAAAATGATTTTTTCTGAAATTCATGTGTAAGTAAATTATTATTAAAATTTCATACCCATTACTTTAAAATATTTTAAAAAAATCTTCCTGTAACTTTATCAAATTTCTTCTGTAAGTAATCTCAGTATCTACACGTGTTAGGAAGACATAGACAGTGTTGTAAAACAAATAGAAAAGAAAAAAATCTGAAATTCATACCCTGTACTTTGAAATATTAAAAAAAAAATTCCTGTAGTTGTATCAAAATCCTTCTGTATGTAACCACAGAACCTACAAGACACAGACACTAGACAGTGTTGTAAAACAAATAAAGATTAAAATTTTCTAAAATTCATGTGGGTAATATGTTTGGAAAGTGTTGCCGATAAATTTCCCTGGAAAAGGGCAAGGGTGCGGAAAATACGTGAAGGCTCATTATAATGAATTACCTAGTCATGTTGACGGGAGGTTGGGGGAGCTGTCTGTTAAAGAAAATTAAATTAACTAATCAGCAATAAGTTTGCGTTAGGGTAGAATCTGAACTTTAAAGCCTTCAGGATATGTATGCTCTCTCTCTCTCTTTCTCTCTCTTTCTTTCTCTCTCTTTCTATCTCTTTCTACCTCTCTCTACCTCTGAATAAAGCTTACATTTGGCTAAACTTTTGAAATTATCATTTCGATATTAATCAGAAGTTGATGATATTTATAATAATAAAGAAATAGTAGATGTAAGCAAAAATTAATGAGGAAAATTCATGCACTGAGTGGTATTCGAACCAACGGATCCCTACGCTATTTGGATTACTAGACTAGCGCCTTAACCACTTGACTACCAATGCACGGTACCAATGACTCCTATTACGACTGGGTGTCCTTCCTAACACCAACCCTGCTAAGGGCCTAAGGGCGTTAATGGTTTGCTTTATTGTCTTTTGGCCTGAAAAAGTTGGTACCTTCTCTGTTTAAGGTCCCCGAATGAGACTGCCCTGATCGCAATGAATTCACACGCGAACTTCACTACACATGCTGATAAAAAATTCTACTGTAAAATACAATATTTGAAGTGGAACAGGGCGATAATGACTAGCTGCATTTAGACACTTAGTGTATGTTACTTCCGAAGAATTTCTAATATTAGAAATCGGAAGTATTGTGTTCGTTTTTGGAAAAAAAAAATATTTTTTTGCTCCGATTTCAAAAAAAGGAACCGTACGATATTTTATCAATAATATTTGAAACTTTCATTTCATTTTTAACAAAAACTTGGAAAAGAATATAAGTTAAGAGAGAAATAACCTATATGCCATTATAGTCACACTTTTTTGCACAATAGAGAATTATAGTCCTCTTTCTAGAAATACGGGCTAAAAAATAAAAGAATCACAAGATTTATCGTTTCAATAACAGGCAATAGGTAGGTAATAATGGCACACTAAAATCTATTACGGTGACATCAGTAAAATATGTTCCCCTGATGTACCAAGAAAAATACACCACCAATTATGGACACAATACTTCCTCGTGATTGCTTCACATTGTATACACGATTACACGTGGCAGTTTTGAGATTTTATACTAAATAACTTGTATCTACAAAATCGCTGAACCGATTTTCTTTAAATTCGTTTTATTTTTTTAACAGACAGACCGACAACAGACCCCAAAGTTGATCAAGAGGTTATGAAACGTCCAGAAATATGAAAAAAAATGAAATCCGAGCAATTTTTTTTTTTTACAAAAACGAACACAATACTTCCGATTTCTAATAGGTAGGTATTAGAAATTTCTCGGAAGTAAAAGTCATGTAATGTCCTATACGTAGGAAATATTTTCAACCCTAGGAAAACCCTAACACTCCAAGTCCCATTTGTCCCTGAAAAGAAAAACTTTTGCCAGCAACTAAATGGAGCGACTCAATCCCATGTAATCCTCCTGTGACCATCCTTAAGGGACAGAAATCCCAGGTACATTAGGAGAGGTATATACTATACTATGTATTTATACATGTATGTATTTTGTTATTTATTCTTGGTACATTAAGATAAGCTACATTGTATTAGGTAATTTATATGTGGCATGATTATAGAAATATCATTTGTGCTTGAAGCCATACCACTCACATGGGTATCAGGTAGCTACATTAGGAGAAAGTATTATGTATTGCAAGATTTTTATTTTCTATAATATATGTATATAAAAAAGGTAGGTACATTAAGACAATCTATATTGTATTAATTTATATCTGGTATGATTGAAATATGATTCGAGAAGGCAAGATAATTTAGATGATATATTATTATGAAAGCAATTATACCACTATATGGACTTATGTAGCAAAACAACAAAAAATATAAAAAATACTAGGAGGGGCCTTTGCTCCTTGTGGGGGTTGAATGGGGTAGTGAAGAAGATATGGATATTGAAGATTTGAGAAGGTGACCAGAAAGCGGTTTAACTTAACCTAGAAACTCTGGATGGGTGAGCATTCAAACCCTCGTGATGCTGGCAACTCTTGGCCCCACTCAGGCTGGGTGAGTAGGCCAGCAGGTGAGCAAGCGCGTGTTCTTTTGAGTTAACTTAATTATCTCCTTCCTTATTGGTCTGTGATCGATAAGACTTGTAATCTGGAGCTCGGTGGTTCAAGTCCCGGTCTCAGCGAAAATTTAGTAAAGCGAATTTGAGTAGTTGTGACATCACAAAAGTGATTATCACAAATATGATAACTAACTATGATTATGCTAACTATCACAAACAAATAAGCTCAAAACAGCTGTCCAGGTATGTTCTGATATTCATGTACATCTAGTACAACTTTTCTATTTATACTGATATACTGAACTAACTTATTGGTCTCTGCCATATCCCGGTCCCATCAGCTCCTGTTATATTTCCTGAATAAGGTTATCCTGGCTTACATCCCGACCCGCCACAATCCCACCTGGGGATAGGATAATTGAATGTAATAATTTGTCGCCGGATCTGGCGGGCTTTGAACGAAAATAAATTTGCCCCAGTTGTGGGACTTGAGAGAGAGATAGAGGGAGGGAGAAATTAAGAGAGTGAGAGGGAGGGAGGGAGAAAGAAAGAGAGAGAAAGAGAGGGAGAAAGAAAGAAAGAAAGAGAGAGAGGGAAAGAGAAAGAAAAAGAGAGAAGCTCTTTTTCTTTACTCCCCCTAGGATATAGTGTGAGAGAGGAAGTTAAACCTAGATAAGGGTAATAAAGATAGGGCTCCGGAGAAAAATCTGGAGGTAGCAGTAGCGGGCTTTGAGAGAACAGCACACAGCTCGCTTTGTAGTGACTTTTAGAAGCCTAATTGATCTAGAAACACCACATGCCACATGCAGTAGGTAAAGAAAGGAAGAAGCCCAAATACAAAATGGCTGTAAAACACCGATTAATAAAAAAATACATACCTGTACTATTATGATATTACCGGTTTATGAACCCACCTTCATATTATTCGTAGAACTAGAAGTTGACAAGGAAATCTCAGCTTACCATGTCAACCTTAACTCTAGAATTGTCACAAAAAAAATGAAAGCTAAACTTAAACATTCTGCATTCGAGAACAAAACTAAACAGAGAAGACTATCTGTCAGCAGACATGAAAGTTCAGGAGTCACTTTTTTTCCACCCTAGCTTGAAAGTTCACAACTTCTCTACCCACCTCAAAAGAAAATCATTCGGAGAGCAAAAAACTCTTTGTCAAAGCTCCCAAGCTTCGGTTTAATTTTACACCTCACTAAAGTGTCCTATTTTAAGCCCTGGATTTGAAATTCCAGCTTTGACTCTTCTAAATGAGGTCTCTCTCCTGTTTAATCTCTTCGTCAGAACAGTATCGCTTTGGTCCACATCGCTCTTGGCCAAAGAGAGACAAAGATTTTGACTTTTGAAATGTTCGAATTAATGAGATTTCGTGTGTGTGGTGTGGTTTTTCAGTGAATTCATCACTACTGATGAAACAAAGGAAATCCTTTGATTGCGCATTCAGTTTGTAAATCCTGAAAGTGTAAATCCCGAAAGTTTAAATACTGAAAGCAAACTTTGTAATTTGGATAAACCAGTGCAAATTGGTTAATTTTGTTCGGAGAGCGTAAAGATTATGTAGATTTAGTTGGAAAACCTTCGTGAATTGTAATTTGTTTTAATCTTTGTTTTAATTAATTTTAACTGCTTACCTGTTTGTCATACAGAAAAAAAGTTACCGTTTACAATAGCTATAGGTTTGGTAGGTACTTCCAAATGGAAAAGATATTATAAATTAATATTAAAATAGTACTGATGAAATAACTAAGGCAACAAATAAAATAACACTTAATCTAGGTGATAATGTGACATAAATATTTTATATTAATTAAAAGATGGCATATACTGTGTAGTTTACGAAATTTTCCAAAAATACCAGCTTCAAAAAGAGAGAAAGTAAAATTTATGTACTATTAACAAACTGACATCACCATCAATGTTTGCCTTAAGACACGGTACTAAACAAATATGTTTTGACATAGAAATAAGGTGATGCTGGTTCTTTAGGATGTTTTGCAGACGTTGTTTTGTATTATAATTATTAGACAGGATCCGCGTATGGCTAACTCTTTGGACGGATTGCATAGCTAATTATATTATCATGGTTTCAATATTGATTGACCTATAAAGCTTCCACGTCGATTAAACTTCTCAGAATAACATTTAATTACAATTTAAAAATAATATAAACAAAATCTAGTTCACTTTCATCTTTATTTGTGGACCTTGAACATCCAAAAAACAGAGCAGAAAAACCAGCTGGTGTTCAAACCCAGGTCACCATGGGTGCAAGCCAAGTTTGCTCACAGGGACAAAAGAATAATTAAAGCATTAATTTGTGTTATTGAAAATGTATACAGTCAAACCTGGATAAAAAATAATGATTTCCATGGTAAATTTAAATCTACATAAGGGTAAAAAATTATCTATAAGAGATACCTGGATATAAGAGAAAATCGGGTCCGGTGAATTCTCTTATATCCAGCTGAATTTTTTTGGGTGATTCCATTAATCTACTTATTATAGGATAAGGAAAGTAAAAAGTTAAAAGTTATGTTATTAAAATTGTGTTAATCACTTTCGTGATATCACAACTATCAAACTCGCTTTACCGAATCTACGCTGAAACCGGGACTTGAACCAGACGACCTCCAGGTTACAAGTTCGCCGTTTATCGAGCTACTGAGTCGGTTACAGGGTGCATTTATTATATAGGGTGGCGTGTAACTACCGCAGTATTTATATCCAGGTGTGACTATTCGACCCTGTATCCATAGCAGCAAGGCTTTTATGTTGTTCAAATTTGATGCAAACACACTCAACTAAGACATCGTGTAAGAATCTATCAGTCGCAGATTTCCCGTAAGTACCTCCCGTTACAAGGCTAATGGCGCTGTCGCTAGCAGAGATTAGAGCGCTTACGAATGCTGGAACAGTATTGAAAGCACTCGAGGGAAGATTTAGGGGAGTATTTGGGAGGAGGAGATAAAGAAGAGGAGGAGGAGTACGAGGAGTAGAAGGAGGAAGAGAATGAGGAAGAGGAGGAGGAGGAGGATGAGGAAAAAAATAATGAGGAGGAGGAGGTGGAGAGTGGGAGGAGGAGGAGGATGAGGAAGGGGAAGAAGAGGAGCAGGAGGAGGAGGAGGAAGAAGAGAAGGAGGGGGAGAAGGAAGAGGAGGAGGAAGAAGAGAAGGAGGGGGAGAAGGAAGAGGAGGAGGAAGAAGAGAAGGAGTAGGTGGAGGAGTAGAAAGAAGAGAAGAAGGAGGAGGAGGAAGAAGAGGAGGAGTAGGTAGAGGAGTAGAAAGAAGAGAAGGATGAAGAGGAAGAAAACGAGGGAAAGAAGAGAAGAACGATGAGATGGGATTTGTCTAAGTAAGTGAACTGTGTCTAGTGAAGTACCTATTGTTTGAGGAAGAGGTCAGGAACACTAACGAACGACTTACGTACCAGGATTAAATTTAAGCGCTGTGATTGGTTGAAATTCCAGCTAGTCCGACTTAAGGGAGTGTCTAGCTTATCTTAAATTTAATCTTTTTTTATAAACTGGCCTTAAGGGTCGAATTATGAAACAGCATTAAATTTAAGATAAACTTGACTCACTCTCGCTATGGTTGGTTGAAACTCTGTGATTGGTTGAAACTCCAACTTGAGGGAGGGTCTGGCAAAGCTTAAATTTAATCCTGTTCTTTATTTCGGCCCTAAGTGTGGCGAGAACTGGGCCATCTGTTTCTGCAAACATTGATGTTTGTATAGCAAAGGGGCTAGTTGTGTACAAATTTTCTGTGCACAGAAAATGTTCTTTAAAAATAAGTGTAAAATATTATGCATAAAATAATAAGTTTACACTTTCAGAAATTCAGACTTGTACCTTAGGAAGAATAAAAGTTTCTAAACATTTTTCATATTATAGACTGGTTTGACAATGAAGGCCCAAATATCACACTGACTTCTACTAGTGTACACTGGTAGTCAAGTGGTTAACGCGCTAGTCTGGTAATCCAGTTAGCGGTGGGATCCGTCGGTTCGAATACCACCCAGTACATGAATTTTTCCTGATTAATAGAGAAAGCAAGAGGTGAGGGATTGAGAAATCAGAGCAGTCGGGCCCTTGACGTTATCCCAAGGTGAGCCCAAGAGGCAGTGTATCTGAAGTAATGTTCAAGTAACGGTTCCGTATTCACTGTCTTTAAATGAGAGGGGTAGGTTTTTTAGTGGGTGGAAATCCCACTGTCCATGTTTTCCAGGTGTCTCTAAAAGATTTTTTCCCTATAACTTTCTCAAAAAAAAAAAAAAAAAAAAAAAAAAAAGTTTGTAACCACATAATATTAAGACTCTGAGGGTTGTGGTAGAAAATGCTTTGAGCATTTTCCACTAAAGAGTGTTATTATTAATAATAACTATAAAGAGTGAGTGTTAATATTCCACTAAAGAGTGTTATTATTAATAATAATAATATTATCGTCTTATTTATACTGCCCAATTAGGACTATTAAAGTCTCATTATTCCAGCAGTAAGCCCAAGACATATTATTATGTGGTAAAAATCCCAAATGGGAGGATAACATGTCATGTCCCGGCCGGGTTTCGGACCCACGACCTCTGGAATCTTTGGATTCACAGAGTGCCCCCTTTACCACTGAGCTACCGGGACAGACTTTTATCAATGTGATCTTTTAAACAATAAAAGTGTTTTTTTCCCACCCGGTAAATCCATAGGATTTGAGGTTCCATGATTTACCTGCACAATCTCAGAATTTTGCTGGAGCGAAGATTTTCCGTGAAATCCGTGAATACCGAGCTTTATCAAAATCTGGACTTACGAGAAATCTTCCATATTACTGGAATTTTGTGCCTGTGAATCCGAGCCGTATATTTCGAATACCTGCATATTTGGCTTTCCAGAATGGCTTTCCAGAAATCGAAAAATAATTGAACATAATTTTCTCAGTGGGAATAAATTGTTAAACAGTATTAAATCGCACGATTTTTGATTCGTATCCTTTTATCACATTATTTTTATTTTATTATTATTATTTAGTTATCATATATGTGGTTAGATCACTTTCATGGTATCACAAGTACTCAAACTAGCTTTACTAAATCTACGCTGAATCCGGGACTTGAACCACCGACCTCCGGGTTACAAGTCCGCCGCCTTATCAATCATGCTACTGAGGCCATTGATGATACTTAACTATAACAATAGGAAACCGATCTCAGTAGATCGATCGATAAGGCGCTGTTTCTTGTAACCTGGAGGTCGGTTATTAAAGTCCCGGTTTCCACATGGATTTAATAAAGTTAGTATTATTTTTTTTGGAAAAAAAGATGAGCGTTTCACAGCCTTTTTTCCGTTGTCATAAAACAGAAGCTATTGTAGAGTTCGATCCCCGGTCGGAGCAGATAAAACCTCCGTTCTAATCCAGGACGTTAACTCAAATAGAATCGTTGGCGTTAGGAAGGACATCCAGCCGTGAAAATGGGCCAAAACTAACCAACCACAACCATGAGGTTGAACAATGTCGACCCTGCTCAAGCGGGATAAGACAGAGTAAAAGAAGAAAAAGCATTTTCATAGAAATGAAAATCCAAACTCGTATAATCTTGCACAAGAATAATTTCAAGAACTTTTCATAAGATGATAATTTCTAATTCAAATAATTCTGAGAACAAATAAACTCGTGTGAACATCGACTTTAATTACAATTGAAAAAGAATTATCATAAATTATTAACACAGTCATTCTAAGGTTGAATTTTCAGAAGTGTCTAAAATTGTGTACGAGATATTTGCACAATAGGTACATAATTATTATTTATCAATGCAGCCTGCATTCTTGGTACTTTACCACATGTCAGTGGCATGGATCATATATATAACCTGCAATAGATGTGAAGTGTACAGAAGTAATAAAAATAAAAATTCTGACTGTTCCAATGGTAGGTGTAGTGGTTTCATTATTGTAGAGGACGGGGTAGGTTTGGACACGGGGCAGGTCTGGACAGTGACAGTTTTACATGAACCGACAAGTTTATGCAAAGAACGAGCACACCAAAATATTACCAATTATCTGAAAACATTTAGCTTCTACTTTTTATTCACGCCGGAGAAAAGAAAGGGAGCAGGGACGCGGAAGATTGTTTCGAGATCACGTAAGTAAATTTTTTGAAATGTGCGATTTTTTTAAATAAATTTTTTGTGTTACTGTGATTTTATTTTTAATAAGTTCATAATATAATTTAATTATTTTAACATATTGTGAGAGGTGTCCTGTTAAATTAAATATTTTTTTAAGATTTTTTTTTTTATTTCTATTGTGAAAAACATAGGTGGGGTACGTTCGGACGAAATTGACTGGGGCTGGTTTGGACGTTGTCCATACGAGCCCCAGGTGTCCGAACCAACCCCATATACATTTTTTCTCATGTTAGATAATTATTTTTATTGATTGTTTAGTTGGTTTAGGACTTAGAGGCTGCGTTTATCAAATCTCTGGGTAGTGTGTACTCTTGTGTAAGCGATTTGATTGGTTACACCTGTTTTTACACACTGGGTAAACAGTTACACAGGGTTTGATAAACGCACTCTTAGTTGGATCTATACTTATACTTACCTAGACAAACCTCAGTGGTGCAGTGTGCTAACGCAGGGGATTTCGGATCTGTAGGTTGGTGGTTCGAATCCCGCCCAAGGCGAAAATTTGACTAGGTGATTAATCGAGGTAGGATAATTTGTGACAAGCATTTCTTGTGCTAAACACAATTCAAATACCTTTATACTTACCTAGATGTTCCTTGTCTTTTGTTACAGAATGGTTCGAACACGCCCACCTCCTAAGCAAGGCAATTTTAACCCTGATGACATGAAAGCAGCCATTGATTTAGTAAAGAATGGTACCAGTTTCAGGAGAGCCGCTGAAGTCCACAATGTGAAAAAATCTACACTTGAAAACTACTATAAAAAACATCTAAATAATCCTGAACAAGAAATTACTTGTAAACCAAATTATAATACCAGGCAGGTATTCACTCTGGAAATGGAGATTGAATTAAGACAGTATTTGATTAGAAGTGCCGAAATGTTTTATGGTTTGACCAGAGAAGAATGCCGTACATTAGCGTATGAAATGGCAAAAACTAATAATTTGAAGTACCCTCGCTCTTGGGATGATAACAAGAAAGCGGGCGAGGATTGGTTGTACCACTTCATGCAACGTCACCCCCAATTGTCCCTAAGAACACCAGAGGGTTGTAGTATTGCTAGGGCTTCTTCCTTCAATCGGCATAATGTTACATCATTTTATGACAACTTGGAAAACTTGTACAATCGGTATCCCCAGTTTGCTGAAGGAACACGAGTTTTCAACCTTGATGAAACTGGTATGTTGACTGTGACGAAGTCTCCAAAGATAATTGCTGAAAAGGGAATTAGACAATGTGCCAAAGCAGCTTCAGGTGAAAAAGGATTTTTAGTTACAGTTTGTTGTATTGTTAGCGCTTCCGGAAACACGGTTTCCTCCAGTGATGGTCTTTCCCAGGGTAAATTTCAAAACTCACATGCTCCATGGTGCTCCTCCAGGGTCCCTAGGCCTCGCTCAGAAAACCGGTTGGATGTGCACAGAATTATTTGTTGAAGTGATGAAACACTTTGTGAAACACACAAAATTCATCCAAAGATAGGCCTACATTGTTAATATTGTATGATAACCACGAGAGCCATCTCTCAGTGAACGCAATAAATTTGGCAAAAGAGAACGGTGTCCATATTCTTACCTTACCACCGCACACGTCTAATAAATTACAACCACTGGACGTTGCAGTGTACAAACCTCTAGAAACATACTATGAGGCAGCTGTTGCATCATGGATGAGCCACAACCCAGGCAAACAATTCACAATTTACAATACAGCAGCTGCAGTGGGCATTGCTTACGCTCGGGCTATGACACCAACAAATATTATGTCATCTTTTAGAAGAACTGGTATCTATCCATTTGATAGACATGTGTTTACAGAAGCTGACTTTCGACCCTCACTGGTCAGTGAAAGACCAGATCCCTCGGCACCTCAGGACCATGCAGGACCCTCGGCATCTCAAGACCAGGCAGGACCCTCGGCACTTCAAGACCAGGCAGGACCCTCGGCATCTCAAGACCAGGCAGGACCCTCGGCACCTCAAGACCAGGCAGGACCCTCGGCACTTCAAGACCAGGCAGGACCCTCGGCACCTCAAGACCAGGCAGGACCCTCGGCACTTCAAGACCAGGCAGGACCCTCGGCACCTCAAGACCAGGCAGGACCCTCGGCACCTCAAGACCATGCAGGACCCTCGGCAGATCCAGACCAAGGACCCAAGGTATACAAGAGCCCAGATGAGATCAGACCATTTCCAAGCGCAAAATCTAATGAAAGTAAACCAAAGAAGAAAAGAGCGAAAGGAAGAACCTTCATTCCAACAGATACTCCAGAAATTCAGTTATTAAGAAAGAGAAATGTTGAAAAAACAAGAATGAAAAAGGTCAAGAAAGTAATTTTCAAGCCCAAGAAGACCAAGACAAGAAAATCACGCAATGAAAGCACAAGCAGTGAAGAAATACTGTCAGATTTATGTATGGATATGAGTGAAGATGATAATTTGTGTGAACCTGGTATGAGTGATGATTGTTGTTTGATTTGTGATGAACCCGGAAGGGATCGCGAACTCTGGTATCGCTGTGTCAGGTGTGGTAGGTGGTCCCATGCTTTATGCAGTGGGTGGGACTCGGCAGACGATTACAAGTGCGATTTTTGCCTTACAAAAATGAAGATGGAAGAGAAACAAAAGGCCAGACGAAATAATTAAAATAAAAAATGAATAAATAATAAAAGTTTTTTGAAATGTACTTCCTTAGTTTGATTATATTTTTGTTCACATTTTATTATATACCTTCATGAAAGTAATAAAAAAATGTCCATTGCATCAAAACAATTTATCAATTTGTTTATTTGTTTGTTTTGTTCCATATTCAGTACTGTCCAAATGTACCCCAGGTGGTGTCCATAGGTGCCCCAGGGGGGTGGGGTACCTTCGGACAATGAGGTAAACATAAATTTCAAAATAATTCTCCATCTATTGGTTTCTCAACTTTAAGCTTTACAACTAATATTCTACAATATAACAGCTTTATTTTGCAACTGGATGTAAGTAAAAATGTGAAGAGGAAAAAATTTAAAAAATCACCAAATTTTTCTGTCCAAACCTACCCCGTCCTCCCCTACGTAAATTTTACCCACGGGATTTTATTATGAAAAATGTTAGAAATTGATATTCAAAATATGTTAATTGTGTGTTCAAGATCACCATTTAGGCGATTTTATTCATTAATTTTTTTCTCGATAAATCTAATAATACACGAGAGATTTGAATTTGTATTATTCTCGAGATGTAAGCAAAAATAAAATTGCGGATTTTCATGAAATTGTTCTGGGTTCGTATTTTTAGCAGCTGCATGCCAAATTTAATCACACTACGACTTACCGTTTTTGAGATATTTTGTATACACACACAAACAAATACACACACAATGGACCACTTAATAAAAATTACATTTTTGAAATCAAGAGAGTCTAATTCGTCCAGAAAATAATGTTATCAGCTCACTTTCGAAAAAACCGACCGAAAAGAAAACTTTCCATAACTTATAGGTAATAGAAAGTTAAAAGGAAGAAAACTTCATTTATTTTCGGGAATTAGGCTGATAAGAATTTGAAGAAATAAAATTTGTTTCCTTCTAATGGGTTCGGAATGTAATATAATGCCAAGGCGCACGGGTTTTATCTTTGCGTTTCCCTCTTATTTTTTCTATTGGCTTTTTCCTCCTCTTTGTCTCTATATTTTCCCCCTCTCTTTTTACCCCACATTTCCCTATATTTTCCCCTCTCTTTTTACCCCACATTTCACTATATTTTCCTCTCTCTTTTTACCCCACATTTCTCTACATTTCCCCCATCTCTTTTTATCCCACATTTCCCTATATTTCCCTCTCTCTTTTTACCCCACATTTCCCTATATTTTCCCTCTCTCTTTTTATCCCACATTTCCCTATATTTCCCTCTCTCTTTTTACCCCTCTTTTTTCTTTTCCTTATATCCCTGCATTAGAAGTAGGTACTAAACAAGGAATAAAACGGGAGATCTTTATTTTATTTTATGTTTTATCTCTTTTCTTTCTTTTCCTCTTCCATTCTACAGGAATTCAAACCTTACTTTCCATTTTGTATTAACGTGCAATGGGTTATTTTCAATACATAAGGTTTAGGTTAATTTATCAGATTACTGAAACACGCTTTACTAAATCAAATAACTACTTTACCCCAGTACTGTACAGTACACTGTCTCGGGAAGGTGTCCTTGAAAGAGTGTCTTATATTTTAATTTTAATAGGTAAGTCTCATCATACAGCGAGCTAATGCTGTAAGTATCCTGGTAGCATTACCAGCAGAAGAAAAGATGGACGCCATTAACTGTATTTAAATGTTATGTCATGTTCATTTTATTAAAGATATTAAAAAAAATCATTTTTTCTTCATTTTATTGTGACTCTGCTTGTGATATGAACTTATTTGGGACTATTCAAAAAGTGGTTCACCTTTGGAAATCTAACACTTGTTTTGCGTCTTAATTGACTGGCCTAATTTAACAAAGAAGAAAGATGAAATATTTTTTCACCCGACAGCTTAACTCTGCGTGTTTTCTTAGAGCAGAAAAGTCCAACTTTCTATCGTCTATTTAAAACTTTGGGATAGTTTCTGTTGTGAATAAAATAAAACGGAACAAGGATTTACACTCAATTCAGAGTTTTTTTCAGGCATAATCTTCTCTACTCCAGGAAACAAAATGCCATAGAACAGGATAACCTTAGCTAACCCTTTTTTGTTTGACTTTAGCTCCTATTGTCTGTATTAAAATTCCAACATTGGACTTTTGTCATTTTACCTTTTATTTTGTTGCAATTACGAAGCTTTTGATCTAGCGTCTTTGTTCTTTTCTCTTCTTCAGCCATTTGCAAATTCTATCTTCTGACATTTTGATATCTGATCAGAGATATTCAAATTCTCGATGTTCACTATCTATGTACCTATGTATGGGTAAAAGGGGTGCGTTTCTAGTCTTTCAAGTCAGTCGTAGTTTTTTCTTGCTTTTGAATACTATGATTTTCAAGGGTGAAAATGTGCTTATACAGTAAGATCTTTCATCATTTCAATGCATTTTTAGCGGAATACTTATCGGTAATAGTACCTGTCTACTGTAAATGAAAATTTTAAGGGCCTGATTATTGAAAAAGATAAAAACAGAGATAATGTCAGACCGTCTCTCAAGTTAGTCCAACCTGATTGGTTTAAACTCCAAATTGAGCGACGCACGGTCAGGATGATCTTTGGTGTAACTAATTTGGTGTTATAAAGCTCTAGTTAACTTGCCATAATCAATTGCACAGTAAAATTAACTTGCTTTTATTTATAAACAATTCGATCAAACTTTATTTACATTATTTTTTATATGTATGCAATGAGTATAATAATAAAAGTTATAAACAAAGCCTGATAGGGTGGAGATAATGCCTTCGGCATTCTCTTTTATCAACTCTACTGCTCTCGAATAGCGACATGAATTTTGGGTGGGTTGATACTCGTCAATTTTTAGCCTTCTCATTTGCTTGGGTGAACTTATACGGTGAACAGCGCAGAAGTTACTCGGTAGGTGATGTATCATTTACGAGAAATTTATCGTGTAAAATAAAATAAACCAATTCAAATTCTGTTACTGTTTTTATAGAATCTGAAAAAACCGCTGAAGCAGCCCAGCCGACTTTGAGTCCACAAGACTAGTTATAAAAATATGATGATGATCATCACCATCATTATCATCATCAACATCTAGGGTAATACCTTTTTAAAAACATTTCCTTATACCCTTGAAATATAATACTAAACATTTCTATGAATCGGATAAGTACTTTCATAAAGTTCAAACAGACAGACAGACATGCAGCATATTTTCTATTGTCAATCTCAAAAATTGAACTGAAGAGTAGAGAATTCTCAAGTTCAGATTCCTATTAACTTAGAAAGAAAGGTTCAAAGCATCAAACTTTTTATGAAGCTAACTTTCAAAAGTTTTCCTAGGTAAAACAAAAGCTGCTAGATTAGGATCTGAACTTAAACTGGATGGCTCATTTTTTATTCTGAGTATACACTATACAGCGTGACACAACACTTAACCAGATGTCACCGTATTTGTTGTAATAATAAGTTGTAATAATGTTGTAGTAATAATAAAAATCTATTATTATCTATCCTGATTGCAGGGTTTCAGTGGAGACTCATGCAGTAAAAGAACTTTGCGACCTAATCAGATCTATTATTGTGACCAGTTGATTCTCTTATTTTGGTTTTAAAGTCCTGATTTCATATATTATATTCGCAGGGCTTTTTCATCATCTATTCACTGGGATTCATACCAGCTACCCATTAACCATAATATTAACACTTTGAGCCCAGGAATACCATATATGACTCTCAGCTGACATTTCACAAAGGACATGAGTACCATATATGACCCTCACCCGAAATTTGACTGTAGACATGCGTACTCTATATGATATTCACGACCTTCCTTTACTTTGAAGACATGAGTACTCCCCATGGTATTCGTTTCTATGTGTTTCTCATAGGGAATAGGTTCTAGTGGTCCTTGGGAGCAATGTATGCGTGCATCAAATTGAAGCATCCATTAATGAAATTTTGTGTCACAAATAAAGGGGCATTCCAAGTACCAAATTAATAGTCTTATTTAAATTAAGAACCTTTTTTAAAAAGTTAAAAATTATCATATTTTTGAAATCTTTTATGTGATATTACCACTACTCAAACTCGCTTGACTAAATCTACGCTGAAACCGGGAATTAACCACCGACCTCCAGGTCCGCCGTCTTATCGATCAAACTACTGAAGTCGGTAAATTTAAGAACCTACTCCCTTTTTTCGAACAGTCAACCCTGTATGGAGAATAAGTTAGGAATCTAGTGAACTAAATCATGCTGTGATAAATATTGGGCAAAAGATTGAGAATATGGAGGATCAAAAGATATTGTTGGAAGAGTTGGAAGTGGAGGTATATGAGAAGGTGGAGGGGAGGAGGATGAAGGAAAGGAGAAGAAGATAAACAAAAATATTGTTCCGAGAATTCTTCGCAAAAATCACAAAGCATAAATTTAAAAAGAGGTTAAAAAAAGAAACAGAGGAGAGAGAGAGTGAGATTTAGAAAAGAGAGCGAAAGAAAGAGAAAAAGAGAGAGAGATAAAAAAATAGAGAGGGAAAGAAAAAGATATTATGAAGAAACAGAGAAGGAAAGCAAGAGAGAGAAAAGAAAAAGAGAGAGGTAAAGAAAATAAAGAGGAAAGGAATAAGGAGATAATGAAGAGAGTGAGAACAATACAGATGGACAAAGAAAGAGAAGAGAGAGAGAGAGAATAAGAAAATTAATTTTAGGAAAGCATTAGAGAAAATTACTGAAAAGAGAAGAGAAACCACAGATAGTTTAGAGTTTCAGAGCTTATTCTTGGTATTAGGATTTCTCTTGTTTTTGTAGTTGCAAGTTCTTCTATATTTTCTATCTGTTTTCAATTATAATTACTTCCATAAACATAATTAATATGGACGGACTAACTACCTAAATTATCATGTAAATACTAATAAATACTCGTATGAGACAATAGAACGTAACTAGGAGGTGGATGGTGGTAGTCTCAACTCCCAGGCATGACAAATTCTAGTATGATGGGAATTAGTATTTCTGAATTATCTCTGATGTGATTGATTAAACTCGTAATAATGAAGAAGAAATAATCACAGTTATTCTAGATCTATAGTTACTTATTTTTTTTCTTAAAATTTTACTTTTTGTTTATCTTCTTTTGTCTCTCTTTAACACCCAGTTACTCTGGGTCATTCCAGATGGATTTTAACTATGTGAGAGAGTACAATTTTATCATTTCATAGTTAGTAATTTATAATTGTTCATTTTTTTTTTTTTTTTTTTTTTTAATTTGGGTGCTTTAACTTCAGTGGTCATTCGCACCTATTCCAAGTTAAATTTTTCTAAATAGACGGGTTCTCTTCAGGTATAGCATCAGAGAATCTATCCCGCTTTTATCATCCTCAAGAGATGGAGTGGGAGATAGGGATGTTCGAATAGGGGCGAGTACAGGACATACCAAGATGTGTATTACTGTGAGTTGAACTCCACATTCACAGTCAGGGGGGCTTTCTCTTCGGAATAAATGGCCATGAGTTAACAAAGTATGTCCAATACGCATTCTAGATAGTATGACTTCCTCTTTTCAACTCGATCTGTGGCTAGACTGCCAAACACCTATGTTGGGTTTAATTCTCTTTAACTTATTATTCGGATCAATAGAATTCCAGTATTTCTTCAGTTTATCTTGTATTAGGCATATAATAAGTGGTTTTATATCAGGAGCGCAAAGGTTCCTCTGAGAAGGGTGAGTAGGACGGGAAGCCGCTCTGTCAACCATCTCATTACCTTCAATACCGCAATGTGAAGGGCACCACATGAAGGAGATATCTAATCCTTTGAGTGTGAGCTCTTTCCACATGTCATGTAGTTTTGAAACTATAGAATGAATATATAACATATTTCCAAGTGCAGTTAGAGCACTAAGAGAATCACTGATGATCAAAAATCTAGTAGATGGGGTAGAATAATCATTGTTCTCAGAGATATTTTCCAAACAAAGCAATATGGCGATAAGCTCTGCAGAAAATATACTATTTATACTACTCAAGGAACTGGAATGAATACTACCATCAATGCTGAAGGCGCAACTAGTAGCCTCAGATGATTTTGAGCCATCAGTGAAACAAAGAGTACGGTCTTGAAATTTAGAATGTATAATATTATTAAACAACACACGGAACTGAATAGGGCAAGTTATTGATTTTTTATGGGCAGATAGAGATAAATCTATTTCAGGCATGTGATGAGACCAAGGTGGCAAACAGGGGTTATATGGGGCAATATTGTTCTGCACCAGAGTGGAGTGAAATTCACTAATTAATTTATAACGAACTGTTAAAGGTACAGGTTTTTTCCCAAAATTGTCCACTGAAAGATTATTGTTCAAAAAAAGTTTATGCATTGGGTTAAGAGGTGAAGCAAATATTTTTGTAACATAGTTCATTAATAATTTATCTCGTCTCATAGAAAGAGGGGGTATACCTGATTCAATGTATAGACTAGGCACAGGACTGGTACGTAAAGCACCTGTAACTAATCGTATACCTGCATGGTGAACCGGATTAAGCTTTGCAAGCAGATGATCCTTAGCACTGCCATAAATTGTACAGCCGTAATCAAAAATGGGTAAGACGTAGGCACAGTAAAACTTATGAAGTGTAGCTCTCGACAGACCCCATTTAGAATTACACACTATTTTCAACGGATTCAAAGATGAAAGAGCTCGAGATTTGATATAATCAATATGATTATTCCATCTTAATTTCGAATCCCAAACTAATCCTAAGAATTTTGTTTTGTCTAGAAAACACAGTCTCTGACCAGCATAGTATAGCGTGATCGGGTCTATCCGCCTACGCCTGCTAAATCTAATACATACTGACTTCTGAGGATCTGTTGAAAAAGTAATACCATTAAGGTTTGCCCAACTTTCTAGGTCATTAAGAGTGGTTTGGAGAATGTTTTGCATGCTGTCTATATCCTTGCCTTTAATACATATTAGCAGGTCGTCAATGAATAATAGACTTCGTACTGGAAGTTTAATAACAGACAGCATTTCATTAAGGAAGACTACAAAAAGGAGAGGCGATAGGCTGGATCCTTGGACTATACCGTTAGTTAACGTATGAGGGTTCGATACCACACCATTACATTTTACAGAGATAACCCTGTTAGAAAGGAAGCTCCAGAGGTAGCGGAGGATAAAACCATCGATTCCTAGTGACATGAGGTTCTTGATTATTTTATATCTCCATGTACAGTCGAACGCCTTTTGGATGTCTAAAAAGAGGGCCATTGTACATTCATTTTTTGCAAAACCAGTGGCGACTACATGTTCTAAGTAAGCCAAATTATCAACAGTAGAACGTTTGCATCGTCCACCACTTTGAAATTGATTTAATAATTTCTGTTTTTCAAGGAAATAAGAGAGACGTTTGTTCACGATTTTTTCTAATAATTTACTGCAACAGTTTATCAGAGATATTGGACGGTAATTTGAAGCCACCAGTCTGTCTTTACCTGGCTTGAGCAGCGGTAAAATTAAAGATTTGCTCCAGGATGTAGGGAAATCACCAGATACCCAAATATAATTAAAAATATCCAAAATTTTCTGAAGCGCAGCATTGGGCAAATTCTTTAAAAAAATATAAGAGACACCGTCAGGTCCAGATGCTTTTGATGTTGACGTTTTCAGGGCAAGTAGAAGTTCATGGAACTCGATAGGAGAGTTATAAGCATCCACTCTACTAAATGAAAATGTAATAGGGCTTTTCTCACAATTCTTTTTATGTTCAAGAAAAGATGGAGTATAATTACTATCGGATGATACACAGGAAAAATGAGAAGCAAGCAAATTAGCAATATTATGCGAATCAAACACGAGGTTAGACGAGTTATTAGTGTCTTGTAAAGCATTAATATGTCTAGGGACATATTTTCCTCTGAGTTTGTTCATCTTGAAGAACATTTCTGCAGAAGAAGTTGACTGGTCTATTGACGAGACAAAATCAGTCCAACCTACCCTTTTTTTTAATTTTACCGCACGACGAGCAATTGCTCGGGCTTTTTGAAACTCTATCTTATTTTCAATGGAGGGGTTTCTTTTTAAGGTTCTCAAACATTTACGTCTTTTCCTAATTACCTTTTTAACATCCTCATCCCACCAAGGAACAGATGTTTTATGTGTTGAAATTTTTTTCAATGGAATCGCAACTTTCGCAGCACTCAAAATGTTGCTATTCATTGCATCAATGATAGAGTCGATGTTAATGATATTATCCGGGGAAGAATTAAAATTAATAAAGTCGAAATTTATTTTTGATTGAAATAGTTCCCACTTAGCTTTTTCATAGTTCCATATATATCAAAATTATTGGATGATAGAGAGGGATTACTTAAACCCTGAAGAGATAAAACAATAGGGTAGTGGTCTGAGTTATGCAGATCTTCAGTAACTTCCCAATTAATATCCAGAAATAAAGAAGTAGAACATAGTGATAGGTCGATAGCAGAGTGAGTTAAATACGATAGGTTGTAATGGGTTGGAGAACCATTATTTAAAAGGTTAATATCATTATTTAACAGGAGAAAATTTTCGATCTCTTTTCCTTTTAAATCATTATTTGTATCACCCCATAAAGTACTGTGTGCGTTAAAATCACCAACAATTAAAAATGGGGATGTTAACTGTTTCTTAATGTCCGTGAGGTCATCTTCAAAATATTGAACATTTGGAGGAAAGTAAACATTACAAATGCTCAAAAGTTGTGATAGACCAGGGACCTTAACTTGTACAACTAAACATTGAAAAGGGCAGTTGATAGAAACATTTTTTGAGAAGCAGGAGTTATGCACAAAAGTACAAACTCCTCCACATGCAATACTCCCGCCATTGAAGTCGTATCTATGGAGTTCGTAATTTTTTAAACAAGGATTATAAGCAGGTGACAGATGTGTTTCCTGAATACAAATAATAATGGGATTTAAATCTTTTATTAAACATTTTAAATCATCTAAATGTAATGACAGACCATTGACATTCCACTGTATGATAGTGTTGTTCATATTATGGTAAAAGTAACAAGAGTAAATAATGATAAACAATAAAATGAAATTGAAATGACTTATTGAAGAGTGTCAGTGTCCAAAGTTGCAAAGAAAAAAAAAAGGGGGAAAGAAAAAAAAAAAAAAAAACAAAAAAACAAACAAACACACACTCTTGATAACATACCTACTAAGAGATACACAACAATACGAGTATACACATACAATAAATAAATATTCAAAAATAATAAATAGTACATAATGCATTTTATACATTGGTCAAGTCTCAGCCGATCCAGCCAGACCTTTGTGAAGAGCAGAGTACAATTTTTGAGCTTTCCTGGCTCGCCAATCATATCTGATGCACTCAGGAATCTGACGATCTCCGTATAGAGCAGAGTACAATTTTTGAGTTTTCCAGTCTCGCCGATTGTATCTGATATACGATAACTGAGACTGAAACTGAAATAGAACTGCATGGAGCAGATTAACATTTAGGAGCTTTCATGGCTCTCCAATCATATTGGATATTATACAAATTAGACAAACACACAAGATATGGGCATTGGCAGAAAGGAACAAACGAGGTACTGTACAAAGTGTATAATGAAATACACATAGATTCTTAATACATGTTTTACATAGGTTCAATAGATTTAAAAGGATAAAGATTAGAGGTTTGAAATCAAGAGTGGATTATTTACAAGGAACATTAAAGGATAATACAGGACAAGGATGGACATAGGAGATGAGAAAAAAAGGAGTCATTTAAATTACAGGAGTGATGGGTTGGGAAGAAGAACTAGTGGTATCATTGGGAGGAACATCGAGGGGCTGTTTACTAATAATACCTGTTCTCACAGATTTAGCCAAATTTTTGAATTTATTTTTTAGTTTGGATTCAAGAATCGCATCAGTACTCAACTTTTCAAAAAGAGATGCCACATCATTGGGATTCTCATCGAAAGAATTAGATATGACTTCAACTTTCTTAATGGGATTTTTGTTTTTCAAACTTTCCATCAATCTGAAAAACACAGTAGGGTCCATGATCACATCATATTTGGCTAATAAAGGGATGACAGGGGAGAGTTCAGTATTCTGATCTGTGCACACCTTTTTATCGACACAGGAAGCATCGGGTGAGGAATCACACGCTCGCTTTTTAATTTTGACATCTCCACCACTAGTGTCCATGGACTCATTTGGTACCAAATTATCATGTTCTACTTCATTACCTGATCCAGAAATAATAGGTGAATTAGTTAAAATTTCAGTGGGGGTAACGATATTATCGACAGGTTTAGCTGTCAACAAAGGGAACTCCTCACGCTGGGGGGGAGGGGCGGGTGAAGCAAAGGATGGCATAAAAGCATCCACAGAGGAAGAAGTATTCGCAAGAGGAGGGGTAAAGATAATAGGTTCCTCACTGGGTTTAAAGGAACTTGGATTACTGCTCAGGGCTTCGAGCAGCCTATCCTGCGCGGGGGTCTTGGGCTGAGCTTGCTCCTCATTTGCCTGTGGACAGTTACGAGACAGGTGACCCTCCGCGTGGCAGCGGAAACATTTCACTTTGTCAATGAGGGTGAAAATTTTATAGTTCTTGTCTTCATAGAAAACATTAAAAAAGTTTGGAATTTTTTCTACGTCATCAACAAAAACCATGCGACGGTAGCCTATGATATGACTAAAACGACCATTGCGGATACCAAGGCTAACGAACCTCATAGGTGAAACCACTTTTACATGTTTCGATAGTTCTTCTATCAGAATTGCATCAGGAATATCGGGGTCTACATTCATTAAGAAAATGCGATGACCATGATCTACAAGCCTTCTTAATATGAATGCTTTCCCATTAATAACAATTTGAGGGTGAGTCTCAAATAATTTAGTGACCTCATACTCATTAGAGAGGTGAATTTTAACAACACCGTTGTTTTTACCAGCAAAGATGATGTTTTTATCACCCACAATATCTCCTATAGCACACAGGTAATCATCCATAGTTACATCGGGGTCGAACGGAAGAGTAAAACCACACTTTTTAGACAAATAAAGGTTGTCGACCTGGGGGGTGGGACTCTTATTAAAACCTGGTCGAGGAATGTAACTGATACGAGACGAAACAGGAAGGTTTTTCATTAATGCATTAGAGAACATCATGATGAAACACTAAAAGGAAATCAAACTAAAAACACTCGTATTTAAATAAATATTTTAACCAGAGAAAGAATCTCGAAATGTAAACAGAAAAGTTAATAATTATTATCAAAGGAAAATAGCGAAAATTTAACAAAATTCATTGGCCTGAAAACATAATTTAATAGAGCGGAAAACGAACAGCACAGCCTGAAATAAACAAATCTGTTACCATGGTGACGTTGTAGAAAAATGAAACTAAATGAATGGTAAAAAACGGTAAATACAGGTATTAATCAAGTCAAAGGATACAAACGGACGTCATAATCTTCAAGAGGGGGTCATATTAGGTCACTATGCAAAAAATCACAGAAAATGAATCACTAAATTCACACAAAAAATTGATTTTTAGGGAGAGGAAAAAAGCACTGTAACTGAAACGAAAGCTAAACTTGGAATGATTGTTCATTTTTAAAAGTACCAAATGAGCATCAAGTGGAGATTTCATTGTGAACATGAAAAAAAAAAAAAAAAAAAAAAAAAAAGATGCATTTTCTTTTTTACAAGAAGCTTACATATTTAGATTAGTTCAACATTTTGGAAAGAAAAACTGATGGAATAGAACATTGAAAGAGGAAGACAAAGAAGAAAATGGACAAATGAGTTCAAAGATTGTGCAAACGTCATAACATATACACGGTGAATGCAAGAGAATAGCTGAGAAAAGAGAAGATTGAAAGACTATTATACAGAATATTTGGCTACGAAAAATCAAAATAAGGAGAAAGAGTATTATGAAAAGTAAATGGGAAAAAAAGAAAGATTATGATCAGATGGATTCCATAACCATTTATCATATAGGGCACAATAGAGTTCCCAATAGTGAGGATTATCTCATGAAACCATGCATTGATCTCCTTTAATTAATAACTGCATGCATTATCATTGTGAATGTGGTATTGTGGTCACTTTTGAAAACAACATAGTAAGAAATAAATATTTCATACTGCATAATGCATGTACAATAATTGAACATTACTATTTTGAAAAGATATTTAAATTTATGGTAAAGCAATATCCTCGATATTTTCATGGGTGGTTGGAGCAAAATTGTTTCACAAATTGAAAAAGATCATTGTACAAATTTATTCTGGAAATTACCACAAACTGGGATAAAACTGAAGCATCATCTGCTGAGTTAACCACGAGTCAGAGAAAACTAGAGTCAGCATGTAACTGTACTGAATGGAATGACGAGTTCATCTAAATTTTAATTACTCATCTGTGCTTTCATTACTTCTATTAGCGTGTTCAGTACAACCTTCACACCATTTGTACTACAGTTAAACCTGGATGATATAAGAGAACTCAAGGGATCGATTTCTTTCTCTTATATCCAGATTTTTCTGTACTATGTTCGGTGGCTCAGTGGTCAAGACTCCGGTTTGGTAATCCAGAGGTCTCAGTTTTGAAACCCAGGCGGGAAATGATAATCTATCCTCCCATTTGGGATTTGGACCACTTATTATCGCGTCACAAATAAACGAACAAACAGATAAACTCTCTGAAATTCTCTAGTTGAGACTAGGACAACCACAGATGCGTTAAGTTGACAGCTCACCAGAAAAAAACATTGAGCCTTATTTGGTCAAAATCCATTTTGGTGGGCTGTCAACTTAACGCACCTGACAAGTCCTTCATTCTGCCAAGTAATAGTTTCCATCACGGTCTGCTTGATATTAAGTTACATCAAAGGGCAGTCATAGAAAGTTACCTACTCAACTATTTAACTTCAGCCATTGGAGGTAATGGCTTTGTACCTTTGTTTTATGTCCGTGGGTCCTTTTAGACAGCAAACTTCTAACATGTAAATTTAATAATGGATGCACTCTGCGTAATGAGAGTTAATGTTTACATTGAAAATGATGCCCAAGGCATTGTTCTGCTCTTTGTATAAGTCTCTTCTCAGTAGAATAATGATAATAATTTTATTATCTTTTTTGCTCCGATTTCATTTTTTTCATATTTCTGGACGTTTCATAACTTCCTGAGTAACTTGGGTTTTTTTTACTTGCCTTGATAATTCAATCTACTACTAGGTAAAAAAAAACAATCTCACTCTCATAATCTCTCTTTCAACTATCTATCACACAACACACTCTAATTAGTTCATTTGAACACAATAACCAATCACGGAGCGTTCTATGACAGTTGAAAAGGAGATTTGGGGATTATGAGAGTGAGAAAGCTCTCAGGAATGAGGGTCAGGTTTCCAGCAAATGAAGTGTGGAAACTATAATGTGAAAGAGGCGTCAAATTTGAAGAGGATTTTGTTTAATTTTGCACCAATTATAAAAAACACTGCCAATTATGGACACAATACTTCCTCGTGATTGCTTCACATTGTAAACACGTGCCAATTTTGAGATTTTATAGAAAATTACTTGTATCTCCAAAACGGCTCAACCGATTTTCTTCAAATTTGTTTTATATGGTAGAATATCGTTTTTTCTACATTCTAAATTCCACAAAAAATTCTGTATCGGCAAGTCGTAGTCTTTATTTTTTTACTTTTTTGTCCAAAATTTAGGATTTTTGTGAATATCAGAGTCAAATTATAATTAATTTAAAAATAAATATAAATAACCTATATCAAACAATAATATGCATATTCTTACAAAATTTCATCGAAATCGAGTGTACCGTTCACGAGATATAAGCGTTTAAGTAAAAAGTTAATGGTCAGGCGCATGGTCTCTTTCACCCAGAACCGCTAGTACGAATTCAATGAATTTAAAATGGGACCATCTACAGAATGTCTTCTAGATGTATGCAAAATTTCATCAAAATCGGTCGAGTAGTTTCCGAGATTTGCGCGTTACAAGGAATCGTTTTAACAGACCGACAGACCGACGGACCGACAGACGGACACAAAACCAAATTTGCTCAGGAGGTTATGAAACGTCCAGAAATATGAAAAAAATTGAAATCGGAGCAAAAAAATATTTTTTTTTACAAAAACGAACACAATACTTCCGATTTCTAATATTAGAAATTTCTCGGAAGTAATATATATTCCTTCTGTACTTGATGATTAGGGTGGGCCGAAAAAAGCGAATTTTTGAATCGAGAATTTTAATAGCAAAAAAAAAGTTGAAGCATGGTCAGACGTTTCCAAAAATATAACTTTTGTCGAAATCGGATGTTATCTTCCACTGCCGCAAAGCGGTTGAAGTTTGGCGGAAAAGTCGAAAAATGGCATTTTGGACCCCACTTTAAGAAAATTATAAAAATAGCAGATGAACATCTAGAAAGCTCAAATTTGTTTCAAATTATTTAATATGACTGTGTTCTAATTTTATTTTTAGACTAAAAATAATGAGCTTTTTGAACTCTGTTCTGTATACAGGGTGATCCAAAATAATGACATTCCACATTTTCATGTGACTTATATGGGGTATATTATGTTTATATTTATTGAATTATTTGAATTAATCCTTCGATATTGGCAAAAAAAATCATCAAATATTAAATATGTGATAGTGCTGGACAGTTTGGATGATATTTGCACACTTCAGACATACAGGGTGGCCAAAATTTTCATAAATTATGATGACTTTTCTATGTACTTTTAGTTCATGGTTTTTTTTACATTACAACCATGTAAATATTATGCTAAGCCGTTTTTAGGGACATAAAATATAAATAAGGATTACAGAAAGGATTATAAGACAGTCTCTTATCCAAGATATTCCGTATGGAGCCCAGGTGATTGATGGAAACTGTTGGGTGGAAGGAAATTTTCACCCAACACAGTGCACCTTGGGAAATATGTTATACAGGGTGGACCAAAAAAACGTTTACACCCGTTAATGGTAGATTACTGACGATATTTCCAGCCCGGATCTGCAATCCGTTTTTTCGGATTCGCCTTTATAACTGCACAAAGTGATTTTTTGCAACTTTCTGAAAAAGTCCGACTTTGGCTTATTCTTCAGGTCAGAACTTTTTTCCTGTTTATAATGAGTTGATTCTGAACAATTCTGCAGAAAGCCAACAAAATTTCGATGTTTCTAGCTACACTACTTTGTTTTTTACGGTTTGGTTTGGCATCTTTTTTGACACCTGAATAGAAAAAAAATTCTCATGTAAATTTTTTACACTTTGAAACACTCAAGATTTGCCCGAGCAAATTTTGGCACAGACATGGGCAAGTTTGATAAAAGTTGGCGGCCAACCCAAGGATGCTAAAAAATAATTTTACGATTTTTTATCACGTGATCTTCTGGGTAAACAAACCAGGTAAGTCTCAAAAAGTGATGTTCAAAATCTTAAAAGTGTTGACCGTGTAGGGTCGTCTTGTACTCAAAGAGTAATTAGCTATTTATGTCTGATAATTATTTTCCTTGGAATTAATTAAAGGCCAGTCAAATGAATGATTGTTTGTTTCTCGATGATAGTTTTCAAGCATATTTTTCTGCATTCTATGAAATATTATCTTTAAACTTCTTGAGTTTCTTTAGTACAAGTTACATTATTATAATTCGGATGCTGAAATGGCAGATACGCATTTAGCATATGGAGTTGCCAAAAGGAACATTTGGGATCACGTGAAAAACATAGTTTACGAAATACCAGTGAAGACGCAAGAGTAGCAGAATCTGGTAGCAAGAATCCTGTTGTCATTCGATGACCTGACAGAAAAAGCTGGAATCTTCCGCAACATTCGACGGAACATGATGAAGAGGTTCAACCTTTGCATCCAGGAAGGTGGACGCCACTTCCAACCGTTCCTCTGAAGGAATTGAGAAGGGAGAGAGAGAGAGAGAGAGAGAGAGAGAGAGGCAGAGAGCGAAAGAGAGAGAGAGAGAGAGAAAGGCAAGAAGGTACAGGGACAGTTCTGAGTTAGAACTAAGGTACTAAAGTCACCATCGGTTTCAAAAATTTGTGTGAGGAGAATCCATAGTGTGTACTATGGCTAAATAAAAAATGGCAAAGGTCTTTTTTATTTTAGAATCATGAATTTTTTGCTGGCTCTGGCGTTCGGACCGGGTGGACTAGCTTACCACTGAGCTAATAATCGTGCGCTTCTAATCGTTTCTCATTGAACATACTAACACAAAATGTTTTTTTAAATACCTTTTTGTTTATATCAAAATAGTATAAAACATAATAAAGACTGCAAAAGTTTATTAATTTTACAAAATATTATCTTGTTTTTTTTCAAGACTTCTATTAAGAGTTGGCAATCGGTAAATATTTGTTATTAATTAGTATTGTTTATGATAGAAGAACCTACCTACATATTTACCGGGATTTATTTCATAAACACTATTTTCGTTTGGAAAATTCGCTAGTTTTTTTTTTTCTCTCGTAGGGAAGCATAAGAAAAACCATCCTTACATTATCAAGGCAGTCTCTCAGGGGCTTACATGAATAATAATTATGTGTATTGTGATACCAATAGTATCTGATATAACTCAATTTACAGATGGTATTACCCCCAAAAAAACCATAAGTTGTTGGTGTTACAACAGGTCAGATTCAGGTATGAATAAAATATTCCATCAGATTTTTTTGATAAAATAATATGGACCGTCGAGAATTGAACCTCGATCATGCGACTAACACTTTTAGCACTACCACATCTAGCTAACACCACTGACAAACTGAGAAGCACGAAAATTATCATTTGAATTTTCCTAAACTGGCTGATGAAGGCATGTGAGACCGTGGTATTCAAAAAAAGCAATGTAAACAATTTTTGTAAACAATGCAAGACGCCCTTACACAGTCTACATCTAGAAAACTCTTAGGATTTTTGAAGAGTTTTTGGCAAACATCTAATAATTTTTCCAAGAAGATCACGTGATAAAAAATCGTAAAATTATTTTGTAGCATCCTCAGGGCGGCCGCCAACTTTTATCAAACTTGCCCATGTCTGTGCCAAGATTTGTTCGGACAAATGTCGAGTGTTTTATTTAGTAAAAAAGTTTTTTTGTGTGTTTTTTTTCTGTTCAGTTGTAAAAAAATAGGACAAACCAAATCGTAAAAAACAAAGTAGTGTAGCTAGAAACATCGAAATTTTGTTGGCTTTCTGCAGAATTGTTCAGAATCAACTCATCTTAAACAGGAAAAAAGTTCTGACCTGAAGAATAAGCCAAAGTCGGACTTTTTCAGAAAGTTGCAAAAAATCACTTTGTGCAGTTATAAGGGCGAATCCGAAAAAACGGATTGCAGATCCGGCCTGGAAATGTCGTCAGTAATCTACCATTAACGGGTGTAAACGTTTTTTTGGTCCACCCTGTATAGGGAACGTATTGCCTTATCGTTGTTGCAATTTTACCTTATAGTTTGACCATTCTATTTCCTGCATTATTGTTATCAAAATAACTGTATAAGTTCCTAGCTACCATGTGTATTAGGTGGCTACACCACGCGACGAAGCTCTCCCGAAGCCTCCCAACAACGAATTTTTTTATATCGCGTCTTTTGATATCTTTCCGACCTAGTTCTGTGGAGTCTCTCTGCATTTTAAGAGTTTTAATGGCTTATAATGGCAAATGGTTGGTCTAAACAAAATGGTACGATCTTCTCTTCTGACCCAGGCAAATCTGTTTGTATGCATTTAACCAAATTAAGACAACCCCTACCTTATAATTTGTTTTATGATAGTACTCAACTCAATTTTGTTGCTAAAACCAAATTCCTTGGCCTAATATGGGACCAAAAAATGAGCTGGTGCGCACACATATCGTACACAAAAGAAAGGGCTCTGAGTGCTTTAAATGCGCTGAAAATGGTCAGCAATAGAAAATGGGGAGTCAGACGTGAAACTTTACTCAAGTTCTACAAGTCGTATATCCTCCCGATTTTAGACTATGGCTGTGTTGTTTATGCATCAGCCAAGCCCAGTCAACTTAGTAAACTAAATACAGTTCACCATGCTGGTATTAGAATAGCCACTGGCGCTATAAGATCAAGTCCGATCCCTAGTCTCTATGTGGACTCAGGTGTTCCCCCTCTTTGTTTAAGGAGAGACAAGTTATTGATGTCCTACGTTGCCAAAATAGGAGGCTCCCCATTTAATCCTGTTCACAAAATTTTATTTGAACAGAATTTATCTGTGGACCTTTTTACCACCAATAAGCCTAAACCTATGTTTTTGAGGTTCAAGGAGTTAGCTGACTTTAACAATAACATTATGGCTAGTGAAATTCTTCCTTTATCTAGAATTCTACCCCCTTGGACTGATAAATCATCTTTATTAACTGTTAACACTCAATTGAGTGTCCATAAAAAATCTTCTGTCCCTCCTGCTCTGTACCAGCAGAAGTTCCTTGAGTTAATGGAATCATCATATACATCAGTAACCAAATGTTATACTGATGGTTCAAAAACTGTGGATTCAACAGGATGTGCATTCAGTATTGATGGTTTGGTAACATCTAATCTGTTGAATCCCATAACTTCCATTTTCTCTTGTGAACTTATTGCAATATTACTTTGTCTGAAAGCCATTACAAATATTTTTACCTCGTCTAGATTTGTAATCATAAGTGATTCATTGAGTGCATTATTGGCTATCTCAAATCTTGAATATTCTTGCCCAATAATTTCCCAGATTTACAGCGTTTGGTTGGATCTTAAGAGAAATGGGAAATTTATTACTTTATTATGGTGTCCCTCACACTGCGGAATACAGGGAAATGAGATAGTCGATAGGGCTGCCAAGAACCCGACTTGTCAAGTCCCGTTAAAACTCTGCTCACCAGCTGATTTTAAACCTTACATTGCCCGCAATATTAGAAATAGATGGCAGTCTCTGTGGGATGACCTATTGATTCCGAACAAATTGAAGTCCATCAGACCAAAAATTGACACATGGCATTCTAGTAATAGAGGATGTCGTGTAGAAGAAATAGTCTTAACTAGAATGAGGATAGGACATACTATGCTCACACACAGGTACCTATTTACCAAGTCCCCCCGTCCTTCTTGCCAATGTGGTGACATTCTATCCGCCGCACACATTATGATTTGCCCGGACCTCCAGCACCATCGGGCCTCCCTCCCCTCTATACCCTCGTTGCTAGACGACCAGTCGGGAAATGACTCCCTCATAGCATTCCTCAAAGCCACCAACATATTCCCCAAAATATAACTCGAGGATCCGGCGTGAACGACAGGCCTACCGCTTTGTTAAAACGCCGTTAAACTGGAAAAAAAAAAAAAAAAAAAATGGCAAATGGATTTCTGAAGTTATACATATACATTACACCTATTTCCATTGGGAAAAAAACTAATGATTCAGCAAAAATAACCAAATGGGTTCATAAAATATATCATATGTATATTATGCTGGTCTTTCATTCTATTTGTGGTTTCAGAAAAAAATAAAGTAGGTAAGTCCTTCAGATTAGAAAAATGCAAATCACTTTGGTATTGGTAACAAATTAACAACAACAACTACTACCTCAAAGGCAAAAATGCACCTTAAACAATGGCTTTTCTCTCGCTGAATAGCGAGGGAATGTTACATCTATTTTTAGTACTGTGCCCAGTGGAAAATCATCAGAGGAGATTCTATTTATCGTCTAACGTCTAAAGAAATGTAAGCTAATTTACTGAACTTCTACTGATGAGCAAACAACTATATCATTAAAAGAAAGTTATTATACTTGTGTTAATCTCTTTCACGATATCACAACTACTCAAAATCGAGTTACTAAATCTACGCTGAATCCAGGACTTGAACCACCGACTTCCAGGTTAGAGGTTACAAGTGCGCCGCCTTATCGATCAACTATATCATTATATTATGTATAGAGATAATTTGTTGATCTTATATTGTTTATGCTGCCACTCCAATGTTACTACGAGATATTTCCCAAGGTGCACTGTGTTGGGTGAAAATTTCCTTCCACCTAACACTTTCCATCAATCACCTGGGCTCCATACGGAATATCTTGGATAAGAGACTGTCTTATAATCCTTTCTATAATCCTTATTTATATTTTATGTCCCTAAAAACGGCTTAGCATAATATTTACATGGTTGTAATGTAAAAAAACCATGAACTAAAAGTACATAAAAAAGTCATCATAATTTATGAAAATTTTGGCCACCCTGTATGTCTGAAGTGTGCAAATATCATCCAAACTGTCCAGCACTATCACATATTTAATATTTGATGATTTTGTTTGCCAATATCGAAGGATTAATTCAAATAATTCAATAAATATAAACATAATATACCCCATATAAGTCACATGAAAATGTGGAATGTCATTATTTTGGATCACCCTGTATACAGAACAGAGTTCAAAAAGCTCATTATTTTTAGTCTAAAAATAAAATTAGAACACATATTAAATAATTTGAAACAAATTTGAGCTTTCTAGATGTTCATCTGCTATTTTTATAATTTTCTTAAAGTGGGGTCCAAAATGCCATTTTTCGACTTTTCCGCCAAACTTCAACCGCTTTGCGGCAGTGGAAGATAACATCCGATTTCGACAAAAGTTATATTTTTGGAAACGTCTGACCATGCTTCAACTTTTTTTTGCTATTAAAATTCTCGATTCAAAAATTCGCTTTTTTCGGCCCACCCTATTGATGATGAGTGCCTACTAGTTAACTTTATTTCTCTCTCCTTTTATCTCACTCTCTCTCTCTCTAATTGTTAGGCTCTTTTATTTACTATCACCTCCATTGCCTGGCTGGAGGGGGCACTCCATGCTTCCAATTACTTTTTTTATTAACGAGTGTACATTGAACATTATTTTTATTCAATTGTTTGTGTCCCATTCTACACTTTTAATTCAAAGTAATTAACTCCATTCATCTCTACATGAAGTGTACTTATTCGTCTCTCCACTTTCTACATTTAATACAATCATGTGTTTCTTTTTTACATACATATATCGTCATTGACACTTTTTCGGGCAGAGGGTTTCTCTTGTAGGCCAGAGAGTTAGATATTGTGGAATTCCGGCATCCTATTTTCAATACCTGATCCCAGCGTTGATTACCACAGTTTTGGTTTCAGTTTTGTTTCAGTTTATGTGTTTTTTTTTTCTCTTCTTAATTTTGTTTCTTTTTTATATTATCTATTTTATGTGTTTGATTTTATTTGTTTTTTCTTCTTCTTGATTTTGTTTCTTTTTTATATTAATACTACGATGGAGGTCTGCTTTGCCCGTGCACTAAGCTCTTTTTTACATCTAATTTACTTTTTGATTTAATAAAAGAAAGTCTCAGTCGTAAAGTGCGTAAAGGAGAGAAGTCATTTTTGATCAAGAAAGTTTGTAATAAAAATATAAGTGTTTGTGTTTGATGCCTCGTAAATAATTATAGTGTAAACCCACCACTTGCCAATAAAAATATTAATATGGGTTTACTTGCATTTTTTCAAATCATCATCATAGGGTGGAGTCTTCGTGAACGATGGTAGCCAGACAGTGGAGGAATGTCTTCACGAGCACTTCTACAACTATTTACTGTCTTTATACGGAGGCTAAAAATACACAAGGGCCCCAGAACCAAGCCGATACTGGTCTACTCCCTGTTTTTTTTTCAAATAAATATACGTAAACAAGTTAGTGCGGATTTCATAAAAAATAAAGTACGCGAGAAAATCCAATTCTACACCGCAACTTCTCCCGGGAGACAAAAAACTTATTGGAGATGCTGTTGCAAATTGCAAAAAATCTCTTGTTCCCTTCCGTTCAAATACAATGTAAATGGCAGATGGGAAATTAAAAAACCATCGGAAAATATACGAGCGGTGCTGTCTTGGGCGAGGATGTGGGTACCCGCTGATGGGTAATATCAGCAAATTATTCCGAGTTATGAATGGCGGTATGGGAAATAAATTTCAATAGATATCTTTTTAATGAAATAAAAATCCCATATGTAGCCAGAGTTGGAGAGGTTGGGTGAAGATAAATGTATGTTTTACGATGTACGTGAGTTTGAGTCATATTTTAGTGTGTATTGGTGCTTTACCTTTTTCCTGGTACTGTGATTATTTATGTAACAATGGGATGGAAATCACATCCAATAGAATCTAATAAAGCCAGCGATAGCATGATAGTACACAGGTACACGTTCTGTGAACTAAAGCAACGTCCAGTAAGGTTAGGTCTTCGATGGCTAACTGTTTTTCTGGCTATTTCTTAGCTATTTGGAAATTTTCTAGTAAGCAGAGGGTATAAAATATCATAATATGTAAAAGTCATAATATCAAGGTTGGGGGCCTTGATATTATTATCTTTGTTGTTGATAAAGACTTCAAACCCCAAAAAAATAAATAATAAAAACTCAATATAGGTAGGTATGATTAAAATACCAACAGTTTTTATGAAAAATAATTAGAGCAATCTTGTACAGCAGCATACTTGTATGGTTTGCAGGCGTTGTATAGTAGCATACTTGTATGGTTGTAGCTATTGTACAGTATGTACAGTAGCATACTTGTATGGTTTTTTGTGGTTCATAGCTGTTTTATAGTAACAAACTTATATGGTTTGTAACTGTTTTATAGCTTTTGTATATTAACATACTTACATGGTTTTGTATGGTTTGTAGCTATTGTATAGTAGCATACGTACGCTTCGTAGCGATTGTATGGTAGCTCCTAAAAAAAGTTTTGTATTTTCCTCTTCATTCATTGTTTTGTATAAGCTTTTACAAACTGTGTAGCGCTGTATTCTTTTAGTATTCACACCTTTGCTATTATTTTCCCACTTCAGGATCTTCCTCTTTTGTGTACTCTTGATTTAATTATTTCCGTTTCTTTATTCTCTCTGTTTAAATGTTCATTCCTACCTCTTGTTTGCTCAAGTCTTCGTTCTCTTATGCTTTCCTTCTCTTTCTTTTTCATCGTCCTCTTTTCCTTTTCATCTTCTTCTTCTCTATGTTTTTTTATTTAAAAGAAAAGATGAGTGTTTCACAGGTTACAATATTTCGCAGCCCCTGCTTCGTACCTGCTGTTTCATGAAGGTACTATAACCGCTCGTGTCTGTAGTCTTGTAGGTTGCCCATACCCTAGTATGCCTCCGATCTGATGCGCGAGAAATTATACAGTACTTCCCTTTTAGGTGCTGGGTCAACACGAGCGTATCGGAAGATATATTCTCTTCCAAACAGCTGTATGTCTGGTAATACAGAGGTCGTATGTTAGAACCCAGTCGGGACATGACAAGTTATATTTCCATTGGGGATTTTTATCACATGAAAAGGCATTTTGGGCTAACTATCGAAATAAAGGGACTTATTAGTCGAAGTCGGGCAGTACAAATAAGGCGACATTAATATTACTTTTTGTCGAAATTGTTCAACCTCATCTCCAACACTGTCTGACTACCTAGAAAGAAGGGGAAGAAAATAAACCTGGACTTGAGCACCTCAATAATTTTTTTTAAAATGGCCCGATATAAATTATTCAGGACACTGATTTTAGTTACTCTTAACTCTTCACTAGCTACACACAAAAACCTCGCCCATTCTTAATTTGAGGGTAGCATTTTTGCTTTTATCACCACAGTTATTTTAGCTCTCTTACTAAGACATTCGTTTCTTGTCTGTCTTCACTCACATTTACTTGAATCTATGTATGTACTTCTTTTGTTAATTCTATCACAATTTGGCTGAATGACAAAGTATGTAGAATGTGTTGTTCTCTTAGTTCACTCAAACACATTTTAATTAAGTTATTGTGTTCACGTTTTCTTTTCATGTCTGTGTTTGTTATTTGTGTTGCATGTTTGTTTTTGTTAGTAACTTAGTACTCATCTATAAATATGATGTAAGGTTGTAAGGCATACTTATAATTATGAAACACTTTATTAACAAGTAGCAAGACACTATAACATGGAAAGTAATAGATAAATTCTGTTAGTGGGTCGGGTGGAAGAGATTGCAATAGGCAATAACCCCGCCCTTTAGCTAGGACATATGTTTTTATATTTTTTCTATTCTTTTTCATTTTTATTGTATATTTTTTTTTCCATTTTTTTAATTGTTAAAATAATTATTTGTATTGTAATAATGTCCATTTATATTTAATAAAGTGTTGTATAATAATAATAATGATAATGAATAACTATAAAGTTGGAAAACACCACTTCAACATCATACAAGATATATAGCTAGACTTAAATTCTGAAAACCACGAACAAGGTACAAATTCACCTCACCTAACATAAGTAGGGCAGGAATAGTTAGCATCATGAGTGCTCACGTATCCAAGACGTTCTAGCCTCGCTGCACGTTGCTTAATTCTAAACCAGTGCGATACTCACTATATGACATCAAATATACGAAATCTCACTCACATAACAACAGAGGAAAGAAGGAAAAGTATGCTATGAAAAGAGCTATGATAAAGAATATAAGTATGTGCTCGTATTGAAGAAAATCTCTTCTTCACATTAAAGAGGGAACGGTGTTCATGAGAACCTCTATAATACACCTATATGGGTACATAAAATATGTACATACACTCAACGGCAAAATTATCTGCTCACGCGTGCTCTGCCATTTTCCATGAATTTCCATATGGACTAAATTCGACCTAACTATTTTCACTTTCTATTACCTGAAAGGTTTAGAAATTTGGTGGTAGTTTCAGTTAGTTTTTCAAAACTGAGCTGATAAAATTTCTGTAAGAATTAGACCCTCCTGATTAATTTTTTTTTATATATCATCATATCTGTTCGTATATTTGTGTATACAAAATATCTCGATAACGGCAAGTCGTACAGCGATAGTATGTATATTCAGGGTGTCAACAATTTGCACCCGGAACAATTTCCTGATTTTAATACATGGATGGAGTCAAATGAAAAGAACTGCAAGAGGGTGCATAATTCTGGCTGCGAGTGTATTTAGATTGCATTGCCTCACTATAAAACGCAGCCAGCAAAATAAATTAATATCATCTTACACACGTTCGAGTATCATGCTTGAAATGCCAAAGATATGCAACCAATACTTCCTCATCCTTGATTCTTTCATCGCTTTTTTATCCTTTTCCTCTTCTCTCTGTCTCTCTTCATTTTTCTCTCTCTCACTCCTCTTTTCTCTCTCTCTCTATCTTATCTTTTCTCTGTCACTTTCTACCTCTTTTTTCTCTCTCTCTCTCTCTCTCTCTCTATCTATCCATATCTCTTTTAATTTTAATGTCATTCGTTTTAATATCTCTCTTTCTTTTCTCTTACTCTTTTTCTATATCTTTCCGCTCTCATATATTTTACTCTATCTCTCCCTTCTTCATTTTTTATCTCACTTCTTTTTCTCTCTCTCTATCTTTCTTTCTCTTTCTTCGTGTGTTATTTTTTTACATTCATTGCTTTTTCCTTTCTCTTCATCTTGATCTACTACTGTCTCACATTAATCTGCAATTTCAGCAAATCTTCACTTTACCAACGCGAATGTCTGTCTCTCTCTTTTTCTGTTTTTTATCTTTTCCCTCCTTATTTCCTCTTTCATTTTCTCTATCTCTTTCTTTAATTCCAGCATCATGTCCTCACCTTGCCAACACGGATGTCTGTGAGTTGAGCGGAAAATTTCCAAAACATGTTTGGCATGAAGAAAGCTTCCGAGCTTGGAATCCACACAAGACGTGTTTGGCACAGCACATTAACTGCGACTTCCACGTATGTTTGTATGTTGTGTTCTTCTGCAGTTGCAGATATAATACAGGGATGTTTACTATTCCGTGAAGCACATGGAGTGCTTGTGATAATTTTGGGCTCACTGAGATACTTGTAGTTGCGGATAATACAGGACTATTCAGTGAAGTGATTGAAAATAACAATAACGATAATTTTCTCAGGGTATTTTTTTTTTTTGAAACAGTAACCAGACATGCTTGTGGTCTGTGTTGCAGCTTACACAGGGACTTTTCAGTGAACTATTTGGTTGGTCACAAAAAATCTCACTAAAACTGACATCAATTTCTTCATAGTTTATCAATTTTCCTTAAATTTATATTCAGATTAAGATTTTTGGAATATTCCAAAATGTGAAAGTAAGTTATTATATTAGGAAACACTCAATAATACTTATTAGGAAACACCGAAAGATTCCCCCCCCCCTTTATTTGAATATGTGACTTCGTAGTTGTTATAATATTATTGAGTAACAACATTGGGTATCAAGCGAAACGGTCATTTCGCGGGAGAACGCCTCCTTTCTGGGAGGCGTAAATATAGTTTGTATGTATTTTGTATTCTTGAAAATTCCAAGTTACAATAACTTTTTATATTTTATTTCAAAACATTGTAAACAGAATGTTGATTAATAAATTTCAATTTTATACCTACACAACTGTATTGCTTTTGGATATAGGTACCAATGTCTCTACAATTCGTTTTGTTAATGCGTGATTTATGTAAAATGCTACCGATACTTCGTTCTTTAAACTAGATTGAAATAATTTTTCATATACATACCTAGGTATTTTTTTGTTTGTTTTGTCGAGATAAAATAAAAACACCTATGGGAAATATCGTACAAAAATGAATTAATACCACTTGTGAATCGTAATCCCTAACACAAACAGAAATACTAGAATACTTTTGTTATTGTTCTATAGGTGAATTCAGAGTAAAATTTTAATCGGGCTTAGTCCCATGGGCATACATTGTTTTTTAATATGGCTTGTTGACTTTTTTTTAATTTGGGTTTAACATCGCTTTCAACTACATGGTCATTTAACGACGGGGTTGTTACCGTCCATTCGCAGGAAACTCACATTCATATTGTAGTGTAACATGAATTTTGAATGGGAAATGTTGCAAAGTATTCCAAAGCAGCAATATTTCAGTCGATGGGATTTGATCTCATTTGATTTTAAGGGAAGAGCAGAGCATGAAAGTTTACGTAATAGCGGGACCCCATGTTGCACTCCATATGATGCCTTCTTTATCTATACTATGACATTTGTTACAAGATCCCTTTACCTAAACTATGACATTGCGATATTATAACAATCAGCATTAAGCACAGACATGACAAAACCCGCTAACAATTGAACTGGAAAATTCAAATATCTATTTACTTCTTGGCAAATTGTTCGTTTCATTTTTATTCCCTCGATTTGAATATTACAAGGGATTCCACGAGACGTATGTACTCTGTCTCTGACATTCCGTGATTGGTGAAACAAAAGAGAGAGAATATTACCTCCCATCTCTGTTAGCGTGCCTTTCCCTACTCCTACATTACATACACTGCCTGTTTGTACATAATGTACAATGTACATACAGGGCGAGTCATTTTAATGGCCGATTCAAGATGCCACTGTCAATGAAAGTTGATCTCATTCAATTATTTACAACACATTTTCAATTTTTTTTTTTTTAAGATAAGAATAGTTAATTTTTTTTTTTTTGAGAGTATAATTTACAATCTACAATTCCAATTAATATTAACATAAAATAAATTGTAATAAGTAAATGTGCTGGTTTGTTTTAGTGACGTGATAGAGAAGGTACCCAGTGGTATCACTCTAATACTATGTTTTATGCTAAGTAGCAGGGTTTGAAATGCAGTCAACATTCACAATGCCGAGCCAACCCCACCCCAGACAAAGATGGGTGATCGGTGATCATACAAGTTGCATCACCGGTCCCCCATCCCGTCAGGGATTTTGATTAATTTCTTAATTTCTTTTTACTCTGGTAATGCCACCACCGGTCGTTACTCATACAAGTAACTACTCATTTTTCCTCACGAGTTATGAGTGCACCCCGAACATCCAAGTACAGAGCAGAAAAAATCCTGCCCCACTGGGGGTCGAACCCAGGTCATGCCTAGCGCGCTAATACACTCTACCACGGTGACTACTTCAACTTTCAAATATTTTTCCTACTATCCATCTTTATTGCTAGCTCTTTCTGACTCGTTCTGTATATCTTTCTCATCTTTCAAATGTTCTTCTGCATTATCTATCTCTATTTCTAGCTCCTTCTGATTTCTCATTTTGCTCTGTTCACCTCCTTTTTCTTGTTTTTCTTTTTTATTCTTTTCGTTTTGTTTTATATTCCGAATCAATAATAGGTACCTTCCATTTAAAACTTCTTTTATGAGTCTACATGGATTCTCAAATTCCAGGAAAAGCAGCGAGTGAAATGAATATTCCTACATTTTCAATATATTTTTGTTCTTCAAGGTTCTCAATTTTTTTTCCAATAAGGAAAAAAGTCCCATCTTCAATATTTTTCTGAAAAGTAAAGAATAAAGATTATAATTTATCCACCTCTTATATTTCTTAGTTCAAACACTCTAAATTGATCTACCTTTTCTTCCCCTGTAGGTACAGCATCCAATTTCTCACTTCAAAAAATAATACAAGATCAACATGAAATTTGAGATAAACCCCAATATAAATTTTCACACTCAATTATCTCTAAACCTCACTGACATGCTTTTGTCATGAAAAATGGGAGGTTCAGACATTGGGTGTGAAAGTGAGGTGGAGTGATAGGAGAGACAGAAATCTACGAGTAAATATGGATCCTTAATTAACATCATGAAACACACACACACCCACATGCACACACACACACACACACACAAACAAACAAACACACACACACACACAACATACACAAATAATGAAAGAGACAGATAGGAGAGAGAAGATAGGAAAATTTCAGTGACTCGTATTCTACGATTCAGGGTTTTTGTTTGGTTTTGAAAATGGAGGCAATCTGTCATCGTCATTCTCTCTCTCTCTCCTTTCTCTCTACCTTTTTTATCACATTGTGCGTCCTCTTTGGTGTTTCTCTTTTCCCTTCTGTTTCTTTCTCTTTCGTTTTTAACGCATTGTGTGTTCTTTCTTCTCTTGATTTCCAGATCATACCTTTAAAACCATCAACTATTCCAAACAGAATATCGGTGAGCGGTGAGAGATGACAGCTAAAACATGTCCCACTACTCTGGTTGCTTGCTATGTTTTCGTAGTTCAGTGATCCAGGCATTGGTCTGGTAATCCAGGAGTCACTGGACCCAGCCGGGACATGCCATGTTCTGTTCCCAATTGATATTTTGAGTTTTGACCACATAAATATCCATATTATCGACCTTACAGCTGGAAAAATGAGACTCATTAGTCCTAGTTGAACAGTATAGCTAAAGGGCGGGGATATTGCCTTTGGCAATCTCTTCCACCCAACCCTTTTTCACTTTTTTGTCTTTTTTTTTGATTTTCTTAAATATCAGACCTAAATCATAATTAATTAAAAAATAATTATAAATGGCCTATGTAAATAATTATACATAAACATACAAAATTTACCGACCGGTATTTTCGGGGGAGACCCGCTTGGACTAACTTTTTTATTATTCACCCTAGATGGGGGTTGTGACATAATATATCAGATCCAATGATTTTGAGGTGCTGATTACGAATTTGACATTAACTTTTAGCTGGATGTTACCGTTGAGTCACCAGTGGTGGAATTTGACTTCTTTTGAATGATAAAGAAATAAGTCGTGTGGTGTCACACCAGATTTTTTTTAAATGCAAAATAAGTCACAGAGAAGCCTATATTATATCATACCTATTAAGACTTCACAGTCATCAAGTTTCTTGTATTTTATTATGCTCTTTTTGAAATTTCTTTTATCTTGACTTTTGGATTTCATCGTTCTATCTTCTATCTTAGCACCATACTTTACTATTTGTTCGAGATAACTTTTGTAAAACTTTCTTTATGATTTAAATTATGTTTGAAACTTTTAAACGCGCAGTTTGAAACTTTTTTTGTGAGCATTTCTGAAATTGCTTTCAAATCGTTGAAAAATATTCGTAAAAGGTTGTAACTATACATTCGTACATATGAAAAAGAGCTGCGAAAGAGATTTGAAGTTGTTGTTTATATCGAATATAAATGGACAAATACAAATTATCAGCATAGAGTGGCGTCATCGTGAACGATGGTAGCCAGACAGTGCAGGATTGATTCGAAGTGCTGACTTTACAAGGAGGTTAATGATTGACAAGGGCCCCCAGAACCAAGCCAACGCTGGTCTACTCCCTCTTTATAGTCCCCCAGCCAGCAAATACAAATACGAGCAATAATAATAAATTTATTAATCTAGGAAAGAGTATAAATTGATAAATTATGTAAACACTATACAGCTATATCCTAGGAAAAGGTAACTATAATGGTCTATCTATTTGCTCCTATTCAAGACGCCCAGAAGTTATAAAAGACGTTCTCATCTTTTTTTTTTGGATTTTTTAGGAAGCATATTCGTCTAATTTGCTTGGTGTAGAAAGGGTTGGAAAAAATATTAGCAGAAAAAGCTCTCTCTTTCTTTCTCTCTCTCTCTCTCTTATATCAGAGATAGCTCTCTCTTGCTTTCTCCCTCGCCACCTCCTGTCATGAGGGATTATGTCTAAAGTGAATGTTTATTTCAAGAGAAGGCAATCCCCCGGATAATTACAGCTTCTCTTGTAATTTTCTTGCACAGAGAACTTTCCTAATAACTCAGACGGAAGACTTTCAAGAATGTAATAAAAACCGAGCTGTAAAAACTTGATTCTTGCACGTTAGAAAAATCAATTTCATTGGTAACAACTTTTCATTATTTTCTACACCGACATCAGTATTTTGATCGATGTGTCGGTGGTTCAAGTCCCAGTTTCATCTTAGATTTTGTAAAGCGAGTTTGAGACGTTTGAGTAGTCGTACCAACACAAAAGTGAAATTCTATTCAGTCTTTGATCAAATTTTCATCAGTCTTAGCATGGTTGAAGACTCAGGAGCTATTAGAGCAACATCGTTTTGCTCAAAGGATTAAGAAAAAGGGTGATGGCCCTTTCTTATATAGATGGTGCTGAAATGCCCGTATTTTATTGTTGAATTTTTTATGTTCATTTATAAATAAATATTGGTATATAAGATATGATAACTATTTTTTACTGTTTTTTCAGAACTATGCTTGCTAATGAAAGCCAATTTATTTGCTATTATTATTTTTTAAATACCATACTTAATAACATGTGTTTAAGATACTGGACCTAAATTATTACCTGGCTAGCTACCTTAGTCAACTTGATTTTAGAAAATATCTGTAAACAAAGTCTTTGATCTATTCACTTCGCGAGCCGGCGGTGGGGCAGCTTTGCTTGAGTCTATGATAAAAACAGACTTCATGATCTCTAATGATGAATAGGAAAAGAAAATTTAGTTCAACATAAAGTAGATATGTATTTTGGTATTCGCAAAACTGTGGTATAAATACATTCTTTTGAAACCTTTCACAAAAAGCAGGTAAGAGAAACCCTTCAAAAAGATATATGTAATATAATATATTTCATATACATAACTATGTATATATTATGCACGTAACTTTTTCAAACCACATGCATACCGTAACACAACAAAGTACTACAAACATGAAATAGTTTCATTATCAGTTGACAATCGATTTCAGAAATTTTCCTCTTTTTTCCTCTTCAGAGAAACACTCATTTTTAAATAAAAAAGGAGCTGCCGACGACGAGTAGGTAAATACACTGTAAAATAATGAACAACTAACCAACATCTTAGCACCGTTTTACGAAACATGATTAGTAAATCTAAGCCTACCCTTAGATTTTATAAGCCACTGATATGTATTTTAAGGCAATATTTTCCGTCACGAAGGCTGGTTAAAGCTCCGTTACGCCACAGTGGTAATATACAGCTACAAAACCCGGCTTAGATATGACCTCTACAGTTGTTGTCAAGGTGAAAGTTAAGGGATAGTGTCCACTAAGGTGTAGTAATTCTCTTTCATAATTTGGCCCTTAGAGTAGAATACTGATGGAAAACGACCAAGAGAAAGCCTCAGTAGAATTTGTTTGAATGTTCAGTAAACACATATATACTTTTTGTATATGAATAGGACGGTATCGATTGTCAATGTATAGGATGGTTTTTTTCTTCTTCTAATTTTCTGTCTTCAATTAATTCTTTTTTTCAAACAATTTGAAGCGAAACAATATTTTCTATGCATTTATTAAATTACCATTTGTATCTACAAATTAGTTTTCGATCAATCTAGCTCATAACAGGGGTTTTCCGACCCAACAAGAAATTCACCGGAGCTATCTGGGTTGAACATGAAATTATTCTATTCTTGTATGCGGGAGCAACTGCTGAAACAAAGGAAATGATCTTAGAAGGAAAATGTTACAATGAAATGAAAAAGCGCAGAGAGCAAGAAAGATGCAAGAAGAAAAAATACAGCAGCATGATTTATAGAAGTTCCTTTAAGAAAAACATACACGGCTTACTGCTAGGAAATATTAAATCCACCATGCTATACAAAAGACAGATACTGATGAGCTCCCAACACAAATATACCTAATACCTGACGTAACAACTTATATTGTTGGAATATATTAAGGATGCAGGATTTGTGTATGTATCTATAAAAGCAAAAGTCTCTAAAACATATTATTATGTATGTCCTTAACAATAAACTTAAGCTATGGGGTTCAAACATTGAACCTACCGCAGGGCAAGAGAGATCCTCACTACTGAGCATATCGTGCGCAATGCCAATGACAATCTCTTCATGAGAGAAGTTTTCTCCCCAGTCTCAAGAAATATCATTTGGTCGCAGTGTAAATCGTAAGGAATTTCAACTGAAACCTTTACAACCAGGTCATCTTTTCATGGAAATTTCTTCCACCCAACTTGTGCAACCTTTTCCTTTTGAGCTGTTTCACAACAAAACCAATAGCGAATTTCACCCGACCTCAGTAGCTTGATCAATTAGACGGCGGACTTGTACCCTGGAGGTTGGTAGTTCAAGTCCTAAGTTCAGCAAATTTTAGTAAAGCGAGGTTGAGTAGTTGTGACATACCGAAAGTGATTAACACAAATATGATCCCTTTTAATAACAATAACAGATTTCAAATATTTCGTAGACAAGCATGAGGAAACAGCTCGTCTGTAAGTGCTGTAAACTATCAAAAAGTTAATCCGAGGTTTCTCCATGCTCAGCAAAAGTAAGAGGAGCTTTCTTCAAAGATTATGTGTGACACTATTATCAGAGGGGCTTCCTTCAAAGATTGTGTGTGACCTAAATATTTTATGAGTTTCTAATGTGTCATTTCCCATTACTGTTTCTCCAATAGGTTCCTCTCTCTTTAATATTTGATCCCTTCATTCCGAATCCCTCAGGGCCCTGCTTCTTTTTCTTCAGTTTCTTTCTACGAGTCGCGTCGGTTGTGTAATCATTGCTTAGGGACTGGTATTCCGGAAATTCATGTTTTTTTTTCATTTTGGTTGCATAAAGCCACTTTTTCTATCTGGGTCATTCGAAACTAAGGTTAACTTCATTTGCTGGTAAACCACAAACCGGCACCCAACATTAACCTCACCCAGCCTTGGCTGGGTGTTCGCAGTATGTATGTTTACTCGGGGTAATCATCATTTCAAGTCAATCTTTAATAGTGTTTTGAAGAAAATTACCTTGAAAAATGATCTTTATGTTGAAAGATAGTTACCGGAATTAATCACAGAAACGCGATTTTGAAGAAAAAAGACTTTGCTCATGAAACTGTCCTCTTCTTAAATTTCATATTTAGGTATCTTTTTTTACATCAAATTTCTTCTAATCACTTTCGTAATATCAAAACTACTGAAACTCGCTTTACTAAATCTACGCTGAAACCGGCCTCGAAGCACAGACCTCCAGGTCACAAGTCCACCACATTATCGATCAAGCTTCTGAGGTTGCTCATAATTAGTTATCTTACATAATGTAGATTTAAGATCCAGCGATAAACAGTCTTTGTTTTGTAGATGTAAGATCCACCATAATGTGTGTCTATTTTAGCACAGGGAGGTGAACCATTTATCAGGAGGATAGAGAAGTGGACCGTTTATCACTCCATGTTAGAACACACAACCGACACCAGTACATTGGGGCTGGGACCCCATGTGTGCATTACATTAGTTAGGTCTTTCACAAGTTGAGAGATGATATCATAAATAAGAGGGCACCAGGGCGCGCTTTCTGTCATCTGATACTAAACACAGCTCTTATTTTGGAGCATCCCTGAGAGTATAATTATCTCAAGAGGGTAAATAATGTACTTTTGTTTGTTTGTTTTATTAGAGTTTAACGTCGTTTTTCAACTGCATGGTCATACACGACGGGGTTTTAGCCTCCATTCGCAGGAAACTTACAAACCTGCTACCTACATTGACCTCGCCCAGAATGGGTTGGGCTGGAATGCCAGCATCACGAAGTCTTCACCTCGCTGGACGTTGCTTAACTTCGGTGATCCTACGAGAACCGGTGCATTCAACGCGCCATCGACGGTACTTTTAATTCATGAACTTCAGAAGTCTAATGCTACATCTTTGTTTTGTGTCTGTTATTCGGTTCGTTAATGCAATTCGTTGTGACATTCAAGATAACGACAGTTAAGCTCATACAACAATAACAAGATAACATTCTCGACTGAATTAGGGTATAAGTAACGAATCAATATCGTACTATTCATCATTAAAGTTATCATTTTTGTTTTTATTACGATCGTGATATTAAAATTCTGCGTAAACTAGCTCTACTTAACGTTTTATGAACTTGATACTTGAACCAACGAGATTGAAATCCGCCGATTAATGGATTGGATAAAGCTACCAATGTCAGATCAATTATTACTGTGTTCTTCCAGAATGCAAAAGGAAAAATGAACCCCAACAGGACCCAGCAACACGGTCCTGTTTTTCTGTGTGATCTAGATAAACTTGATACAAATGACATCATGCCCCTATTCAACGCTGAAGCTGTAAGCAACTTAGAAGGCTTTGTTAAAACGATGAGAGAGAGTATAATGAAAATGAAGGGATAAGATATAGTGAGAGAGAGAGAGAAAGAAGGGAGAGAAAGAGAGAGAAAAGGGAGAGAGAGAGAGAGAGAGAGAATAATAGAAGTGGGCGACAAGGGATAAAAAATAGAATATGAGAGAATAAAGACAAGAAGGGATAAAAAGTGAGGGAAAAACGACAAAAAAATTCCTGTGGGAGAAATGAAAAAATGGAGATATGCAATTGAGTGAAAATTAAAATGAAACCTTCTCGAGGAACTTACAAAATGCATGAAGTGTTTTTTTTTAATGGAAGACTTCTTGTTTTATTATTTCCTTTTTGCATAAGCAATTGGATATCTTTTTATTTCTAGGGTAGGATATGAAATTAGCCGTGCACTGGTAGTCAAGTGGTCAATTCGCAGATCTGGTGATCCAGGTAGCGTGGGAATGCGTTGGTTCGAATCCCACCCAACACATGAAATTATCCTCATTAATTTGAGTTTCTGACCACATAAGAAAAAGACTCTGAGGTGAGAATTAACCTCGCCTGGTGGCTACCTTCCTCTAAATAGTGTTATTATTATTATTAGTCGAATCCAGTCTAGGGCCGAATTATGAAAGAAGATTAGATTTACTAATCATAAACTTACTATCCCTTAACACGTCCTCTACTAATTTCAACCAGTCACAGCGCAGTTATATCAGCTGTTGAAGTGTCTTGGATTAACAAATTCTGAATATTTAATCCTCTTTCATAATTTCCTCCGATTCGACACTCTACATACATTTAAATGCAAAATTAATATGTATCCTGAAGACATGGAAGGAGCCATTGCTCTCCTTCAGCAGAAATGGCGTCTTCACATAGTGACTCAGTCACTCAATCCTTCCACCACCTCTCTTCCTCATCTCGTCAAATTCACTCCAATCTCTATTCCAATCGAATTCCAAACACATGAAGACATTCTTCTATGTGGTCAACTAGAAAACCCCTGCATATTGGATGATCTAATTCAGGCAAACGAAGGAGAAGAAGAGTATTGGAAGTAGAAAATTTGACCGAGAAACGAAAGAGGACACGGGAAATAAAATAAAATATTCATCCCTAAATAGAAGAGTGAAGAGTTGTACTAGATATTTATACACACAGTTAAGAAGGTGAAAAGTAGGTCACTCATTTAAGATTTGAAGGATGGGTTATTGGAAACCCCCGCAAAATGAATTATAACTTTATAACTTTAGTTATAATATAATACATAACTTTAGTTCGCAAGTCCGCATCAGCAAAAGATGTAATATGATTTTAGTATCGTTCAAACAAGTATAAAAGTATATTATGTTCCAGTAATCTTGTTTTCTTGATGATGTTACAGGAAACAGTTTCTGTGTATGAGTTTGTTTCTTTATTTTACTTCCGACATTTTTTGTTGCTCTCAGGAGAAAATAGTAAACGAACGAAACGAAATTACCCATCTCTTCACTCTTCAGAAGTTAGATTTAGCTTATAAGAGATGTATTGTTTATAATATCATTCTTGTGCAAATAAATAAAGGTATTCAATTCAATTCAATTCTAATCAGTATGAAAAATACTTATGAGATTTTTTTTCTTCATTTAAGCGTTTTAACTAGCCGATTTACTAAATTAGTTGAATCATATTGTACACTGGTACAGTCTCATAGCTCAAAAAAAAATGCATGGGGAAAAAGAGGAAAAGAAGAAGAACAAGAAGAAAAGGAGGGGAAATAAATGCAAAGGAGGAAAGAAAGAGAAAAATAGGCGAAAAAAAGGAAAGGTAGGTGAAAAATGAGCAAAGAATAAGACGTAAATGTAAAGTAGGGGCAAAAGAGGAAAAAAAGAGAGAGGAACAAGAAGAAAAGGAGGGGAAATAAACCCAAAGGAGGAAAGAAAGAGAAAAATAGGCGAAAAGAAGAAAAAATAGGTGAACAATGAGAAAAGAATAAGACGCAAATGCAAAGGAGGGGAAAGAGGAAAAGGCTGGGAAGATGAAAACTAAGAAAATAATGTAGAGTGGCGACAGGAGGCTTTAAGGAAGAGGACTATCGATTCTCCCACTCCTCTTTATATTTTGTCATATCGAGAGAGGAGTTTTATCCTCTATTCGCGAGGAAGTAATGTGTCCAGTTTGCAAGACCAGTTTTCGTTTTCTCCCTCGTCATGAAAATTCGAGGTACTCGTGAACAGGAACACAGGAATGTTAATTATATTCGACGAAGTTTTTGAAAATACAGGAAGAGACAGGAGCATTAATTCCAGGAAGAAATAAAAAAAGAGAGGGCAGACATAGAGAACAAGGAGGGAGGATTATGAGAGAGATTTAATGAAGTATGGGGAGATGGAGAAGGAGAGAGAAATTGAGCGAAAAAGAGAGGGAGGGAGAAAGAGAGAGAGAGAAAGAGAGATGGACAGATAGTCCCACTCTGTTTTCATAATTCCCAACCCACGATATTTTTTAGGTTAGGTTAGAGAGGGATGGAGAAATAGAGAGAGAGAGAGGGAAATGTAAAAAGGGCCAGAGATAAAGGGAGAAATAGAAAGAGAGTGATAGAAAGAGAGAGAAAATGTAAGTCAGGAAAAAAGAGACAGCGATGTAGTAGGAATGGAGAGAGAGAGAAACAAAGTGAGAATAATGGAAAGGGAACAAAATTTAAAGAAAAATAAAGAAAAAGGAGAGAGAGAGATATGAAGGGAGTCAAAAGGATGGAGAAAAAGACAGTGATGGAGGGAAGGAGAAGAGAGAGTAAGAAAAAGGGAGAGTAATAGAACGAGAGAGGAAGAGTGAGACAGTAATGGAGGAAGGAAGAGATATGAGAGGAAAAGAAGAGGAATAAGAAAGACATAATGATGGAGGGTGGAAGCGAGAGAAAGAGACACTAATGGAGGGAGAGAGAAAGAGACAGTAATGGAGGGAGGGAGAAAGAGACAGTAATGGAGGGAGGGAGAAAGAATTAGACACTAATGGAGGGAGGGAGAGAGAAAGAAAGAGACACTAATGGAGGGAGGGAGAGAGAAAGAAAGAGACACTAATGGAGAGAGAGAGGGAGAAAGAGACAGTAATGTAGGGAGGGAGAGGTAAAGAAAGAGACACTAATGGAGGGAGGGAGGGAGAAAGAGAGAGACACTAATGGAAGGAGAGAGGGAGAAAGAGACAGTAATGTAGGGAGGGAGAGGTAAAGAAAGAGACACTAATGGAGGGAGGGAGAGAGAAAGAAAGAGACACTAATGGAAGGAGAGAGGGAGAAAGGGACAATAATGTAGGGAGGGAGAGGTAAAGAAAGAGACACTAATGGAGGGAGGGAGAGAGAAAGAAAGAGACACTAATGGAAGGAGAGAGGGAGAAAGGGACAGTAATGTAGGGAGGGAGAGGTAAAGAAAGAGACAGTAATGTAGGGAGGGAGAGGTAAAGAAAGAGACACTAATGGAAGGAGAGAGGGAGAAAGAGACAGTAATGGAGGGAGGGAGGGAGAAAGAGACAGTAATGGAGGGAGGGAGGGAGAAAGAGACACTAATGGAGGGAGGGAGAGGTAAAGAAAGAGACACTAATGGAGGGAGGGAGAGGTAAAGAAAGAGACACTAATGGAGGGAGGGAGGGAGAAAGAGACAGTAATGTAGGGAGGGAGAGGTAAAGAGAGAGACACTAATGGAGGGAGGGAGAGAGAAAGAAAGAGACACTAATGGAAGGAGAGAGGGAGAAAGAGATAGTAATGTAGGGAGGGAGAGGTAAAGAAAGAGACACTAATGGAGGGATGGAGGGAGAAAGAGACAGTAATGGAGGCAGGGAGAGAGAAAGAGAGAAAGAAAGAGACAGTAATGTAGGGAGGGAGAGAGAAAGAGACAGTAATGTAGGGAGGGAGAGAGAAAGAGACAGTAATGTAGGGAGGGAGGGAGAAAGAGACAGTAATGTAGGGAGGGAGAGAGAAAGAGACAGTAATGTAGGGAGGGAGGGAGAAAGAGACAGTAATGGAGGGAGAGAGAGAGAGAGAAAAAAAGAGAGACAGTAATGGAAGGAGATAGAGACGGAGAGATTAAGCGAGTCTCTTAAATACTTAAATAGTGCTGAGAGAGAGGGGTTCAAGAGATTACCGGGGCAAAGACGATTTTTTGGGAGGTAACAGATGAGAATTGAAGAAAAAATTTACGATCTAAAGAAAAGAAAAAGAGAAAGAAAAAAAAAAGAGCATAGAGATTTTCCTCTGGTTTGTAGCCAATGTTGTAATTATGAAAATGAGATATTTGCAGTACGAGTACGATTTTTTGCATTTCAATTTTTTCAATTTTCCTCCCTGAATGATCAAAGTGGATATTTTTTAATTAATTCCGATTTTCCGAATGAATAATAGGACTCTGATCCTCAAGCTAAACGTATACAATAGTAAAAAAATCCCCTTCCTCCTTATGTTTTGCATATTTTTTTCTTCCTCAAATAGGTATTATTATTTAAAAAATAAAATTAGAAACTTAAAACGAAAAAAGTGCATTTTATTTAATTTACATTATTTAACTGAATATATTTTCCATTCGTCTGAGATTAAATAGTACCTCATTCAGAAAGAAAATTGTATTACATTATTTTTGTTTTTTTTTTATCTTTTATATATTGACTATATATTATGTATATTGAATTTTATGTTGTGCTTCTAAGGGAGGAATAATCTAACAGGATTATATTTAAAATACGCCAAACACTCTCGCATTATTATTATTATTATACTATGCTTTATTAGGTAAGACAAAATATATACAGTAAAATACAGTGAAATTATAAAGAACAAATAAATAGATTAAACAAAAAAAAAAAAAAAACAAGAACAAAAAAGAGAATAAAGCTAATATCCTACCTAAAGGGCGGGGTAATTGCTTGTGGCAATCTCTTCCACCCAATCCTTTAGTGGCAATCTCTTCGCAATTTGAAGATAAAGATTAAGAGCTAGTTATTTGTGTTATTATGTCACAATTTTTGGTTGGTAGCACTGACATATAAAGAACTAATGCTAAGGCATCTCAAACCAACCATCATATTATATTCCAATACCAATCTCTTACTGGCACCACTGTTTGTTGCCCACTTTACAGAACCCCAACTGTCCTCACGAGGCTATGATAGTCCCGGACCTCCAACGTTCAGAGCAGAAAAAACTCCGACCCCGCAGGAATTTGAACCCGGTTTACCTATAAGAGTGCTAGCCGAGCATGCTGCCGCTAGGCCAAGGTGACTACTTTAAAGAAACTGATGTTGTTAACATTATTTCAACATTTCTAACAATGGAAAAGTAGGAGTTTGGAAAATCAGGCGAGGAAAGAAAGGAAAATTACTTTCTAACCCGACTGGGAACGCTGGAAAAGTCATAAATTACCTCCCAAAGAAGAAAAGCGGATTCCGAAAACTCTCTTTCTTTCCTAATTTGACTGTCAACCCCTCCAGCGATGGATTTTTTGTGCCACATTTATATTTTCCGTTTCATTGTGACGGTGAAATTGTAATTTTTTACTTTTTCAAGCAGCTACATGGGATTTTTTTTTTGGGTTTTCCTATTTTTGAGTCTACCTACGTAGTTGCTTTTAGATTCATTATTCTCTGGAATATAGTAAAATGTAAGAAATCTAACCATTCTCAACGCTCTGTTTTGTCGTTCTCAATGAATAGAACATAAAATAATATAATGTTTGTTTTTTTTGCTTTCCTTATCCTATAGAAAGGAAAGTAATGGAATCACCCAGAATTTTCGATAGTCAGTTTTCAGTGACAAATCACGTTTAAGGGTCTCCAGAGCCTACATCCAAAGTTTCAGCCATTGGTCCGTGTGTCGGTCTGTAAATAAAATATCTCCAGAACGGCATATATTGACGATGAAATCATAGTCTTGATAATTCATCATGTCCTAGAAAATACTTAATAGCCAAAATTTGAACAATTTCATTTTTTTTTTTTTTTTTTTTTTTTAAATTGTAACTAGAAATCCCAAGCAAAACATGCCTTGGAATTGAAAAAAGTAATAAAAAAAATCTCAATATTAAAATATAACTTCCCTTTGATTTATTCAAATAATAATTTATCATAATTATAGCATGGCTTGATGAGCATTAAAAGTTGCGAAGCGAAAAATATTAAACGACATTTTATGGGTTTCATTATTCAATATTCCATCATTTTGATACAAAAATTACCTGTATCAAAATAAAGGGAAAAAATACTTCTGATTTCTAATATTAGAAATTTCTCTGAAGTAATTAATATTCAACCAATATTTCATTGAGAACTTGGATTTTTTATGAATTATTAACAATTTAAAAAAATTAATATGTTTGATTCATAATAATTATTTTATCGAAAGAATTTCCAAACATAGGATTTACAAAAAAAAAAAAAAATTCTGCAGCTTAAGATCGCAACACACTAAGGGCCAGATCATAGAATAGGACTTCAAGGATAAGGCTTATCCAATATCCAAGATATAGTGTTCTGTTATTAGTGTAAAGACCATCTTTAATAGGGTCGGGTCTTCTCTTTTATTTGTTCTAATATTATTCTTCTTCTACTCTGTCTTTTCCTGCTTGGGCAGGGTCGGCGTTGCGTGTCAGTCTTCTCCATACTTCTCGGTCTTGTGCCTCATTTATTCTCACATCTTTTTCTCTCATATATCTTCTTCCACACAGTTTATCCACGTCTTCTTAGGTCTTCCTCGTTCTCTGTATCCTGGCACCTGTATGTCTCTTACTTCCTTTCCCACGTATTCATCTTCTCTTCATAATATTATTACTTCACATAAATTTTTAAATTAGAAATCGGAAGTATTTTTTCATTTTATTTGTTCTTTCCAGCCATGCTTTAATTTCTTAAATCCATTATGATACCCGAGCAATGACTCGCATTCTTAGCTCTGCTAAGAATTTAACCTTAGCTAATGAAGAGATGTAAATTCACATTTTCATAATTACATTTATGCATTCAGCGCAAAGTTTTGTGATATGACCATGTAGTAAGCGTAAGAAATGGAAAGCGAGAAAGGGACCTGGTAAATTTACAATATCCATTTAGTTAGTCGACTGAAATAACAAATTTTACCTAATGCCTGTAGCTTACCAAGTCATAGTATTACTTTAATTTCGCTTTCAAGAGAACTTGTTGTATTTAAATTAAGACATGAAATTCAACAAGAGCACGGTAATGTGCTTTCGTTTTATTTAAAGCTACAATTTTACCCTTCGCGGTTCGCGGCTGCGTCGGAAACTTTCAGGAAAGTCCAGATTATTGGTTCAAAATTGTAGACTGGAGAGGGAGAAAAGCTATCACAAAATTTAAAGCCAAAGTCGATGACTCATCAGAAGAACAGTACTCGGGAAGTGGTTTTAACTACTTTGGTTCAGGTTCAGTTTTACTTTTAAGTGCTTAACTAATCTTCCGCTGCAGGGTGGGCGCATTGGTGGCAACGGAACATCCGCTCGAATGATGTACCCACACACTGGAACATGCCAGCTGACACATTTACATTGTGTACGATTTCCGGACCTTTCAACTCGGACGGTTTCCGGACACTAATAATTAATTCCCCGTAATTTATTGATTAGCATATCAAATGAAAACAATATTCTAGAAAGCTAGACGAAAATCTGACTTGATTCTATCAGTTTAAACTGGTTTTAGGTGCCAATCAATCCGAATGTTAGAAAAAAATTATACAGCACACCACTCACGGGTTGATTATACCCTTTCACTATACCTGTAATAATAATCGTCAATTCCTCTGCGATTGTTCTTGACGCACCTGATCACCCTGTATAAGTGTGTTGCAGTGTGAAATTTATTCTGCAGTCATATTTTCTTCCCTACAAGTTTTGTGTGAAAAGCGCTGGTGTATTAAATTTTCGTCTAATATATTCACTGTTTTAAAGACCATCTTAACTTCAAATTTAAGCTATACAAAATACTGTGGTATGAACACAAAAAAGAAGTGTATAGGGTGCAGCCCGTGCAACTGTTTTTTACTAGCATTTCCCTGAAAATGTATTATATTTCACCTGGAGTCATACACTAGGGGACAAAAGTAGTCACCGTGGCAGAGTGAGTTAGCGCGCTAGGCATTGCACGCATGGTGACCTAGGTTCGATCCCCAGGGGATAGGAATTTTTCTGCTCTGCACTTGGAAGTTCGGTGTCCACTCATAACTTGTGAGGAAACATGAGTAGTTACTTGTATGAGTAACGACCAGTGGCAGCATTACCAGAGTAAATAGAAATTAATGTAATAGAATAATTCTAAAAAGCAAAGGAGGCTCTTAGTAATGCTGCGCTACCCACAAAAATTGTGAAGAGGCTTTTTGTTTCACCACAAATAAGAGCATATACACTCTATGTGACAAAAGTAGAGGAAAGACCGAAAGGCAGCTTTTGTTCTCCATTTTGGAGTATTTTATTTGGTTGATTCGAATCCCACCCAATGCATTAATTTTTCTTCATTTATATGAGTTTCTGACCACATCATAATCAGTATAAACAGAAAAGTGAGAAGATGTGTATTAGATGTACATGATGATCAAAAATCATACATCTCATCAGCAGGTAAACCTCTCTAATAATGTCTGTCCCGGTAACTCAGTGGTAAAGCCCGGCCGGGTTCGAAACCCAGCCGGGACATGACAAGTTATCCTCCCATTTGGGATTTTTACCACATAATAATACGTCTTGGGCTTACTGCTGGAATAATGGGACTTAATAGTTCTAATCGGGCAGTATAAATAAGGCGATATTATTTTTATTATTATTATAATAAGACCCTGAGTGTTGGGTGGTCGAAAATACTTGGAGCATTAACCTCGCCTAGTGGTTGTTACCTTCCACCAAAGAGTTCTACTATTCTTACAGTATGTAAAGAGTACACATGCACGTGCCCGTATTTTAAGCGTTCTCATAGAAAGCGCCGAGTAATCCTTTCCCATCCACACATCACTTCGTAAGCCCTTCTTTGAAGTAGAATTTTAAATGACGTGCTTGCATGAAGATTATTATTTTTGTCAGTATCAGCGCGTCTTCTCGATATTACGTCGAGGGTGAGGCAAGGGTGAACACTGCGTGCTGGGAATATGTGATGACATTTTAAGATAGACACTTAGGGCCAATTTACAAAATGGGATTAGGCTCTTAAAAGGGTTGGGTCAAGTTGGGTGGAAGAGATGGCTGCAGACAGGAAAGCCGCCTTTTAGGTAAGACATTATCTTTATTGGACATGAAAAGAGGCTAGGAATTAGATCTGGGCATCCATGTAATCCTCTCACCACGTGAGATATTATTTTGTGCCTATCGCATGGACACGGAATTATTATTATTAGTAGTTTTATTTCCTTTTTTCTTCTTGTTTCTTTGTTCAATCTATTATTTTTCTCTCCTCTTTATTGTTTCATTCAATACTGTAAATATGTACTTTGTCTATACCTAATAAAGAGTAGTATAATCATAATAACGAGCGCGCGATTAGCTCAGTGGTCCGTACCGATCCCTTGTTCACTCCCCCGCGCCGACAAATTGTATTCTTAAATTGGTGACAGTTGTTTGTAAGGGATACCTTCCGGTGTGCTCGTGTTGACCCAGCACCTAAATGGGAAGTATTTTGTCACTTCTCACCCATCAGAAGACAAAAAATTGTATTCTTAAATTGGTGACAGTTGTTTGTAAGGGATACCTTCCGGTGCGCTCGTGTTGACCCAGCACCTAAATGGGAAGTACTGTGTCACTTCTCGCCCATCAGAGGGGAGGCGTACTACGGGAAGCCAGATCGTCCTTCAAGTCGGTGTTTCAACCAATCACAGAACACTATACTCCCGTCTCTTTCTGAATTATCTTTGTTATAGTAGTGTTTCAGCACTAAGTGCAAAGTTATTAGAAAAAAAGTGATAGGAATTTCAAGAAAATATTTTTCAAATATAGAAACATTGAAGGCTGATGCCTTACTACTTATCATGTTGATAAAACATGGAACACTATTTTTTTTTGTTCATTTTTTTCTCAAAATTTCATGATAATTTGAAATACAAAACATTGCTTTCTGTTTGGTTCTCCGATTTTTGGTAAAAAAGGAAATTTAAAAAAGGAATTTTAGCCTTGGACCAAGTTCCACTCTCTTTCTGTCTCTATTTCTCTCTCTCTCTTTTTTCTCTCTCCCTCTTTTTTTTCTCTTTCTCTTTCTTTCTCTATTTCTCTCTCTTTCTCTCTCTTTTTTTCTCTTTCTCTCTTTTTTCTCTCTTTCTCTCTCTCTCTCTCTGTCATCTCTTACCATCAAAAATAATCACCGTCTGATCCCTCATCCAGAATTTCTGAATTAAGTATCTCCACCAGCTACTCGTCAGCACGTTCACGTAAATTAAAATTCAAAACGGTGCCCGACACCTGAAGCTTATGGAGATTTCGCAAAACTTTCGAGGACAAAGAATGATCCTGTCAAAATAGGATAAGTCGATGAGGAGACAGTTTATGAATAACGAGCCCCATCCCCCGCGGCTGGCGTCCCAGTTAGAATATTTCAAAATCCTTAGTGCGCACTCAAGACCTAAAAGTAACCTACATGACAAATTTCAGCCTCCTAGGACATACCAATGCTAATGGGGAAGTATTGTGTCACTTCTCGCCCATCAGAGGCGAGGCATATGGTTTGGGCAAGCTACAACACAAACCACAAGCGTCTACAGTAGCTCATGGCCACGAAATAAAAAGGCTGGGAAACACTCATCTCTTTCTTATACATATACTGCCCAATTAGCACTACTGTCCAATTAGCGATTACCATAGTTCCAGTAGTAAACCCAAAACGTATTATTATGTGTTCAATCCCAAATGCGAGGAAGCGAGGATGCTTAGTCATGTCTCGGCTGAGTTTCGAACCCACGACCTCAGGATTACCAGACAGCCGCCTTGCTCACTGAGCTGCCGGAACAGACTTTCCCGGGGCCACCCTGGTATCACGCACTTATACAATTTTGTCATGTATATTTTTGACCTTTGTTTGGACTTTTCCGGTATTTAACCAGAGTTCGTTAAGGAAATTGAAATTTACCCTTTTAAACTAGATTTCGTTCAATCTCCTTATCTCTCTCTCTCTCTCTCTGTCTCTCTCTCTCTATGTCTCTCTCTCTCCCTCCCTCTGTTTCTTATTGTCTGTCTCTCTATAATATTTCTCTCCCCCCTATGAAACTTTTCCTCTATTTCTCTCTACATCTCTCCGTCTCTCTCTGTCTGCCTGTCCCTCTTTATCTCTCTCTCCCACTTTCTAACTTTTCCTCTCTCTCCCTCTCTCCATCTCTTTCTTCCTCACTTTCTCACTCTACCTCTCTTAATCTCCATCTTTTACTGTCTCACTCTCTCTTTTTCTACCTCTCTTGATCTTTCTACCTCTCTCTTTACCTCTTTTTCTCTGTCCCTCTCTCTCTCTCTCCAACTCTTTCTGTCCCTAACTCTCTTTCTCTCCATACCTCTCTTTCTCTCCCTCCCTCACTGTCTCTCCCTACCTGACCATTTCTCTCTATCTCTATCCCCTTTCCCTGACAAATTCAACCTCTCTCATTATCATAATTTGTGACTGCCTGATGATTAATGAGAAATAGAGCAATTCATTTTAAATTCAGAAATTGTTCGCCGTAAGAAAGGAAGAGTCTAGATGGCAATAAAAAAGACAAAAAGATGACATGAGAAATTTAATTGAGAGAATGAGAGATAGGGGAAAAGCTTCAATTTTCATGGAAAAAGCAATGGCTCTCCAAAATTTATAAATACCAACTTCAAGCAATTTCTTCGAGTTTCTTAGGGAAAACCTCAATCGCTTTTATGAATACTGCCCAGAATTTGATACAATGCTATGTTTCTATAAACTATTGTAGTTTTTCCGCTCACGTGATATTGATCACGCAAAGCCCAACAAAAAATGTGGTACATTTCCACTATCGACTTATAAATATATTTGTTAAACCATTTGTAAGTTGGCGCTTCTCGCATTCACATTGTTTCTGAAATTCACAGTTAGTGCCACCGCTGTAACAATGAGATACCTATTTATATTTTTGAAGGTCTCTTTTGCTGTTATTATAGCAGGTAAATTTTTTTTTATACATATTTTGAAAATTTTACGACTTAATCTCAAGTGTATTTATTTGGTACTTACATTCCCTGTTCATAATAGTTGTGCCATGTTGGTGGAACGGTTGATGAGGCATTGTGAACGCCCAGAAGCAATTTCTGGACTCATTCCGTGTCCAGTATGTGGTTTAATGTGTAGTTCTGTTTATGTATATTTTATTTTTTATAAATCTTGAACCTGTCTGGTAATCCAGATACCGCGGGTTCAAGATTTTTATAAATCTTGAACCCGCGGTATCTGGATTACCAGACAGACTCATTGAACACTGAGATACACAAATAGACAAATTAAAGTACAACCTGTTCAGCTGTTCACTTTCCAACGATAAAAGATTAAAGACCTACATTATCTCCTTAATAATTATGTTCCTTTAGCCAAGGAAACACATTTCTTTCGATGGTAAATGACCAATTTTCTGATTGTTTACTCGGGGGTTCAGCATCTTTCTACACCTAAAGTGCACTGGTAGTCAAGTGGTTAACGAGCTAGTCTGATAATCCAGGTAGCGTAGGGATCCGTTGGTTTGAATCCCACACAGTGAACGAATTTTTCCTCATTAATTTGAGTTTGTTACCACATAATAATAAGACTCTGAGGGTTAGGTGGTAGACAATGCTTTGAGCATTAACCTCGCCTGGTGGGGACCTTCCACTAAAGAGTATTTGATTTGATTTGATTTGATTTGATTTTATTGGTGATGACAATACATTGAAAATACATTTTTACAATAGGTACGTAAGATTAACTTAAATACTAAATAGATAACATATTAACTCACATAACATGTCCTAAACTACCCACACTAAGAAAATCAGTGATTTTCTTGTTTTGTGGGATAGTTCTATTTTTCTCACTTGATTTAACTTTAATTTCTCTCTCTCTCTCTCTCTCTCTCTCTCTCTCTCTCTCTCTCCCTTTCTCTCTCTTTGTCTCTCTTTCTTTCTTTGGTTTATTTTCTTTTTCTGTCTAATTTATTATTTATCTCGTTCTCACTTCCTTTTCTCATTCATTGTCTCCTTTTCTTTCTCTTATTCTCTTCCTTCCCCTCTTTTTCTTTCTCTCTTTTTTCGCTGTATAGTTTCTCTCTTTATGGCAAAAAAAAAAAAAAAAAAAAGTTAATAGATAAGCACATGTTATTATGTACATGGATAATTTTGTAGGTTGGTACATACAATATACATCATAGAATATTACATGTATGTATAATTATTATAGTAAATATTTATGTCTACAATATTTCTTATTTTTTACTCTGCACCTCTTTCAACCAGTCCCTGAGTTCGAGTTTAAATTTTTTACAGTCATCTTGGTTTTTTAATTTTGTTGGTAGCTTTTGATAGATTTTGATACCAAGATATTTTAATGATTTTTGGCCTTTTGATTTTTTACATTTTTCAATATTTATTTTTCTTTCTCTAAGTTGATGTTTAGTTTCCTTTTCTTTTACAAGTGATTCTTTGTTTTTATGTATGTAGTCACAGATATTCTTTGTAAATAGATTATTTAGGTTTAGTATTTTAAGATTTTGGTAGAGTTTTACCGTTGGATACCTTCTTTCTTTCTTGTATATTATTTTCAGTAAGGAATTCTGGACTGTCTCAAGTTTTGTTATTTTTGTTTTGTCAGCTCTACCATAAGCTATAATCCCGTACTCAAGGGCCGATTGAACGAGAGCATGGTACACTTCCTTCAGAAGGTATAACGGTAGGAAAGTTCTGAGGGTTAAGAAAGGGTATATGTACCTTCTTAGTCTCTTAATCAATGCCTCAATGTGCGTGTCCCATCTAAGAAAACAGTCCATTTGTACCCCAAGATATTTTATATCCTTCACAATTTCAACGGCAGAGCAAGAGCACGAATCCTGGCAGTCAGGACTCTCATGGACAACTAACATGGTCTGTGTGGGTAGTTGGGGTCTTTGTATGGCAAATGGCACTATTTTAGTTTTATCTGTGTTCAGGCGTAGATTGTGAGCCTGAAACCAACATTTTATTTTCCTCATGTCATTTGCCATTTTTGAGAGTACTTCCTGCCAAGATGATGCTCTTACTAACAAAGCTGTGTCGTCTGCAAAGGATACAAGTTTGCCTTCTAATTGTAGGTTATACAAGTCCGACACATATATATTATATAGAACTGGGGATAGCAAAGGGATAGTAAAACATCAAAAACCATCAAATCTAGAAAAAAAATAAAACCATGGATCACAAATGGGTTAGTAAATGCAATAAATAAAAGAAACAAACTTCACTTACTTGTTAGAAGACAGCCGCTGAACACAAAATTAATAGAAACATACAGACAATACAGAAATAAATTAAACAGATTATTAGAAACGACCAGAGCAGAATATCTTAAAACACAAATTGAAGAAACTAAAGGAGACCGACGCAAAATATGGGGTATCATTAATGAAGAATCAAAATACAAAAATAAAACGAAACAAAATATCGAAAAAATAGAAATAGAAGGTTCAATATTAAATATAAAGGAAAATATACACATAGCTGCTAATTATTTTAACGAATATTTCGTGAATATAGGCACAGACCCTATAATATCAATAAACACTTCTCTCGAAAAAGAGCACACAGAAAATCATAGTAACTTTTTTATGAAACAAATTAAAATAGAAGAAATTCGCAAGATAATATCTAATTTAAAAAGTAAAACAGCTCCAGGATGGGATGGGGTGGAAACAAATTTAATTAAAAAAATTGGTTCATTTATTTCGGCACCATTAAGCCACATTTATAACCTATGTATTAAGAAAGGTGTTTTCCCTGATCAATTTAAGAAAGCAGTGATTTGTCCTATTTATAAGAAAGGTAACCAACAGGACGTAAAAAACTATAGACCGGTGTCATTATTAACAACTTTTTCAAAAATCCTAGAGAAGTGTGTCAAAAAAAGGCTGGTAAAATATTTAGAAGAAAACGATATCCTTAACTCAGCACAATTTGGGTTTCGAGAAGGAAAGAGCACAAGTGACGCTATCCTTGAATTAGTAGAAGAGATATATCCTATTATGGACGAAAGTGAAAAGGGAGCAGCCTGTATGATGGATCTTTCACTTGCTTTCAATACAGTGAGCCACAACATCCTAATAAGGAGACTTGAACAGATAGGGATTAAGGGAACAAGCTTAGAGTTTTTCAAAAGTTACCTTAGTAATAGGTCCCAGAGAGTGAAATTAAATAATTACGTCGATATTAATAAAGAAATCAATAACAAAATTAAGAAGGTTACCATAAAAGAAAATTTTCTGAGCGACCCTATTGATAATAAACCATATTCAGTCCCCCAAGGAACAGTGCTATCCCCAGTTCTATATAATATATATGTGTCGGACTTGTATAACCTACAATTAGAAGGCAAACTTGTATCCTTTGCAGACGATAGTATTATTATTATTATTATAAAGGTGCTGTTCTCGATACGAGTCTTGCGACGGCGTCTGAAGATACTGCTGGGAATCTAAGAAGCAAGGCTTGCGTCTTGCAATACATCTGTCTCGCCATCGAAAGTACATTCTAGAAGAGGTCAGCGGTTGAACACGCGACGCGACTCAAACGCAGCCGGGAGATATCTTTTTTTTTTCAAGTGCCAAAAATACATTTTGTAAAAAATCATTGGTTCTCGGACTTCTGGACAGCTTCCAGATGACCAAACAGCTATTCTTAGATCTTTGTCCGAAACAGCTGTTTTTGAATGTATGAAATTTAGAAAACCAAAAAAATGAGTTCCGCAAAGGGATGGTATAGAATATGTATATTTTGTCTTATATTTATTTATGTTTCACAGTTAAAGGAGAAAACAATTGGTCAAATGGGGATAGTGAAAGAACCGTCAGCGACGATCTTAACTTGAATCCAGGGCTTGCAAAACCGGCACAAACCGTCCAATCTCTGCAACCACACCAACATGCGGTACTCAACCAACCTGCAGAATTTCCTCGACCCTTGCATTCAGCCCAACTTGAACAAGTCTCCACCACCCCTCTGCAATTACCCCAGCCCATTCAACCACCCAAGCCCATTGAACCACCCCATCTTATCCAACTCCCCCCCACACCTGGGATTAATAAGATCTCAGGCAGATTTGTTCGAAATCAACCAAATAGATTTGCGGTGCATGTGCACCCTTACCCTTACAATGGTGGGGCCAGAAATAGGTGAGAAAGATTTTGGTACGGTACTCAAAGTTATACAGTTCCTAGGCATATAAATCTGTATATCGCATATGAATCTTTAAAAACACACACTTTACTACCTAACCCTCAGAGTCTAATTATTATGTGGTCACATACTCAAATTAATGAGAAAAATTCATGCACTGGGTGGGATTCGGGCCAATGGATCCCTACTCTACCTGGATTACCAGACTAGCGCTTTTACCCAAATCCAAAGATACACATACTTAATACCTGAACAAATATTTTTTTTTTCCCCAGGGCAACTGAGGATGAATCAACAAGTACTGCAGAAAGCGCCTCAACACTTTGGTTACAAACGAAAGCGCAAAGAAAACAAAGGCGTTACCTCTCTAGGGTAGGCAGATCATCATGAAAAAATAATAATCTTTCGATTGAATACAGGGTGTCCCACCAAAGTTTGACACCTCAAATTACGCGGCACCTGATGGAGTTTTTGAAAGAAAAAAAAATCCCAAGGTACATGTCTTAATTATTACAATTTCAAGTACGCACATACAGTCCCACAAACATGATGGTTCAAGCAGATATCTACGGAATGGTCCATGCGATTTTTTAATTATTCCTCAAAGTGACTGTGTTCGAGACTTGGGTCTTCTTTTTGACACAAAGTTAACTTTCATTCCTCACATCGAAAAGTTTGTCTCTAAATCCTCTAGTATGCTTGGATTTCTTTTTCGTTCTACCAAAGACTTTTCGAACGTTCTTCCAACAAAAATCCTTTATTGCTCTTTAGTTCGAGGAATTTTGGAATTTGCTAGCCCTGTCTGGAATCCTTATTACAATATCCACTGTACATCTCTAGAATCTATTCAACATCGGGCATTGAAATTTATGTCAAAAAAATTCCGACTTGGATTGAGTTCTTATGAAGCTTTGGAATATTCTCTCTCTCTTCTTCCATTATCACACCGTAGATCACTTTATGATATTATAACTCTTTTTAAAATATTAAATAATCAAATTGACTGTCCTGAACTTCTTGGTGAAATTAATATCCATACCCCATCACCTACAGCTCTCTCATTAACACGTGTACCTGTTCCTTTTTCAACTCCTCTTGCTCGCAGAAACTACCTTATTAACGCACCACTTCAACGACTGCAAAACCTTGCGAATGAATGATCTGATGATATCGATTTATTTTTTACATCTGTGCCACAACTTAAATCGTACTTCTATCAAAAATATCTTCAATCTGATAGCTAATTCTGACTCATTTATCAATTTTTTGTTTATAAAAATTTCCCACTCTTCGTTTTTTTTTTTTTTTTTTTTTTTTTTGAAATTGTTATGTTTATTATTATTATCTTTTTGTCATGTCTTTAGTTAGAGAAAATGTATTAGTTAGTATAGGGTCCGCCCGTTTAAGTGTAACAAATAAAAAAAATACTACTAAAATAATAAAAGTTTTTCTTGCATATTAATTTCTTTTGCAATTTTAAGTCTCTTCGACTCTCCACATAAAGGTCACACCCTGTATAAAACTTTGGTTTTGTTTTTTGACGCGACCAATAATTAAAAATGTGAAATGTGTAGTAATAAGTACCATGAAGTCAAGTAAACAGTAAGCCAGACTTTTACCAGATGATTTGAAGTTCTCGGTTGAGGTGTGGGGTCCGGACGGAGCTCAAGCTCTACAAAAAATATGCATTTCAACATAGAAAAATGTTCCATAGAAAAAGAAATCCCTTCATAGCGACCTGCTCCATACACGGGCAGATACTGACAAGTCTCGCAAAGATAAAGGATCTAGGGGTCACTTTTGAGAACGACTTGAAGGTCATAACTCATCTTAATCTAACTAGGAACAAAGGCATACAAATGCCTGGTTTTGTTCTTCAAATGTCTCGGGAATTCTCAGAAGTTGCAACCTTAAAGTCCTTGTTCTATGCATATGTCAGGTCAGTGCTTGAATGTGGCTGTGTAGTATGGTCTCCCTATTGCAAAGACCTCTAGAAGTCTTGAAAAAGTTCATAATGAATTCCTCCGTGTTGTAGCCTTTAAAAGCAACCTTTCATTCCAGATCACAACTTAATGAGAAATTGAGAAAAATAATAACAACTTCTGTCTTGAGATTAGAAGACAGTTTTATGATTTGGTAGTTGTACATGAAATAATAAACAATAAAATGTATTCATTAGACCTATTACAAGACAGAAAAGTAGCTATAAGAGTACCAACTAGACAGACAAAAATTGAATATATGTAACATTACGTTTGTATTTACATTTAAAACATATTCTCCATTAGACGACGTGACTAGAAAAAATACACGAGATTATTCTAGTTCTAGAGTGTCTCCTAGAATTGATTCTGAAAAAAAATACTTGAACACTTGGAAACCTTGTGTAAGAGAGATCGAGAAAGGGAGAGAGAGAGATAAAGAGAGACTGAGAGAGAATAGAACAAATGTCTCCCGACATACATCAATGTAGTTCAGAAGCACTTGTGATTTAGTTATACATAATTTCTACCATTATGTATAACTAAATGAAGTAAGAACTACCATTGCAAAGCAGCTGAGAAAAAACGGATGGATTGTGAACGAAGAACTACATTGTGTGGCAGAAGAAGGATCCAATAGACGAGTAGATATATGGTGTTATAATGAAAATTTGACAAAAGGCTACATCATTGATCCAACAGTAAGATTCGAAGTTTCCAAAGAACAAGCACTTGATCTTGACAGAGAAAAAAGAACCATCTACGAACCGTGTATCAAGTACTTCCAGCATAATTATAATGTTCAACAAATTGAAGTTATAGGTTTATTGATTGGAGCCAGAGGATCTCTAACAAATCACTTCAAAGACTTCAAAACCAAATTCAATATACCTAAGATCACTTGTGAGAATATTATCACAAATGTAATACGTGTCTCTCACAAAAAATACACAACCACCTGTATCAAAGAACATAAGAAGAAGAAAAAGAAAGAAGAAAAAAAAAAATGTATACTGTGTCGTTTAGGCAAGTGCCCATGTGGCACCAGTTGTAAAGTATTTTTTAATAAATATTTTTACGTTCTCTCTTAGCCATATTAGTGAGACATGTTTTCAATTATGCACAATCATGAAATCTAATATTAAATAGGTCAATAAATAATAGGTATTTTTTTTATAATTAGCGGCTTAGAGTTCTTACGATGAGACATTGAGGCGTATTCATAAAAAGAAGCAAAAAGCTTTTCCTTGCGAAATTCGATTGCATTGCTTCAGTCGGTATACAAAAAGTTTTGAGAGCAATTGCTTTTCGTTGTAAGCAAAAACTTTTCCTTATTTTGTAGTAAATATTCTCCATTAGTAGTTTTGTAGTACATGGGTATTCAGAACTCTGCCCTTTTCTCTTACTTTAACATGGAACAATATTCCTGGTGAACAAAGCAAATGCTTGCGAACAAAGGAAGTGCTTAAAAATACAAAGTAGAGCTTGTTGCTTTTTCTGTTACCACTTTTTACCATTGGAGTTTGCTTTTTCTTCTACTATTTCCTTAAGACCTTTGCTTCTTTTTGACATATAAGCTACATTTTTTTTGAATAGCCAATGAGTGTATTAATATAAAAGAAGCGATTTCTTGTAATCAAAAAAGTCAAAGGATTGAAGGGAATGGTAATATAAAAAGCAAGTGCTCCTTTTCAAATTCATTAGCATAAGTTAGAAGAAAAACTACTAGAAGAAGGAAAAAATCAGTTTTATGAATATCCTTGAACCATTTATTTCTAGAAAAATCTTCAAAAGGAAAAGCTTTAGCTTCAGTTTCCATTGTAAAGCAACTGCTCTCATAAATTTATAAATACCAAATACAAGCAATTTCTTCGAATTTTTCACAAGCAATATCATTTTCAAATGTACAATTTACACGTTTTGTTTCAGTCTAAACATATGGCAGTATAAAATATATGTTAGACATTACATGGAAAGTTCAAATTCACGCGATCTACGTATTATTTTCCAATGCTGAGTCATTGTTACATATAAGAACACAAATTTCTAGTTATTTGAGCAGTTGTTCTTCAAACAGGCATACAAAATCTCCCTGATCACTTCATAAGTACAAAGAGAGAAAATGCCACACGCAAAAAAAGTAAAAAAAGTAAAAACCAATTGAGAACACCCCTCTCTCAACATACCTTACATTATATTCCTCTTTATGTGGTATTCACTATTCATAAAGATAAAGTAAGAGGAAAAGGTGTTCTCATATAATATCATATTTTATATTTTTAGATTTCTGACTATTTTTTTGGGTGAGGCGTTTTTCTTTTTGTAACTAAGAGGTGTTTTAGTGGGATATCAGCAGTTTTTTTTTTTTTTACGAAAATGTAGGTTCATCCATTATGAAAACATTTTCGGGGAGTGTGGGTTATCACCATAATAATCTACTGGGTATAATAAAATCACAAATTTCTCGTTGTTTGAGCAAGAGTGGGTCCCGGCACCAGTGATACATAATTCACGTTATAGCAATGGACAAACTTTCCATTGCTGGGCTAGTCTTTACAGCTCTATTCATAATAGCAGGTAAGTTATGCCACTGAAACACTACAACCAGGTCAGATGATAATGATGTGTAATTATGTATGTAGGCATGTGTTTTGATTGTGTAATTATGTTATAAATTTTAGCTTTGCAAAACTCCAAATTTAATAATTTTCCAATATAGACATTTAGACAATCCTTCTAACAATGCCGCCACTGGTCGATATCCATACAAATAGCTACTCATTTTTCAAGTGGAAACCATGATGCACAGAGTAGAATAATTTCTGCATTATAATAGTTTCAGTGTTCGTTATTAACTGTCACACTATTTTATTGAACTTTAAAAAAGCCCCTCCTAGAATCAATAATTATTATATTTAATCAATATTACATTAATCAATTTACGCTTTGCTTTTGGCCAAAATTAATGATCTACACTAAAACGGAGACTGTTACTATAAATTTTAATATTGTTATTACTTAGATGACAAGCAATCATATAACTGGAATGAGATACCATAGTAACAGTATAAACCACAGTGGCGTTCATTAGTGCCTCAATATGCTTTCAGTATGGTTGAAATCTTCTATTTACATACAAATATTATATCAAGCCTCTGGTCTCTTGTGATTTGACTTTGAAATCGGCCATGTAGGGATGTAAGTTCAGGTTGTGTTCCTATTGGTCGCCTCGTACGATAGGAAAAATAGAGCGTGGTCCTTATGCTGCCATCTGTATGTTCCCCAGCTGACGGAGGAAAGAAAAGAACTCCCACAAAATACCAAGAGGACTTAAAAGAAAGTTATTTCAAGCACAGACTTTCAAGAGGATTAATAAAACACTCCCGTACTGTGGACCCGTAAGTAATGTTTTGCAGTTATATCTCCCTATCAACTGCCAAGGTCATAACGATACTGGTACTTTTCGCTAGACACTTACCACCCAGTGACCGTCACCTTGCATGAGTGGGTGTAGCGTCGTCACCTTGCATGAGTGGGTCTGAAAATAGCCAGCATCACGAGGATCCGAAACTGAATGGTCATCCATTGAAGTCCTAACCTCGCTGGACGTCGCTTAACGTCAGTGATCTGACGAAAACTGATTACGAGTCGCCTACTTATTGATTGAGCTACTGAAGTGAGTTTCTCACATTAATATCTAATAATTATTTATATCTTATCATACCACCCTATTCGTGGCATGAATCGTTTGGTGATAGAAGTTTTCATTCCATTCTTGTTTTTTGAAACCTATATCTTCATCAGTTCTAATGACATTTTCCTTCCACAGGAACTTAGTGGAAAATATTCCCAGTTTTGAAACTGAGCCACATACCAATTTGCAGGAGCCAGATACCGATTGGCGGCAAATCTATCAACAGACACAGACAAATTTTCCCGCTGCTTGGAACGCTATCAATGAGCAGCCAAACCTACCTGGACAAAACGCTGGCGTCGGGTATATTGGGCCAAGCTCTGCAAGCATCCCTCAAAGCACCGGCTATGGGCAGAACAGCCAGCTATTGTCAAGCAGTAGCAGAGCAGGGAACGTTCAGAATAGAGACAGTGGTACGGGTCGATATTCTCCGCCTCCTGGTCTGACTATTCTGGATAGTTCCCGTCCCGATCCCAATGTCGGTGGACGTCCTATAGAAACTTTTCAAAGTATTCGAAACAAAACTGGTTCCAGGAGAAAGAAAACTTCAACTTCTAATGATGGACGATCGGATAAAAAAGGAAAACATAAAAAAGCAAGACATTCTCCTGCAAATGAAACCGAGTCTGATTTGATTCTGATAAATCCTAGATGGTTGATTCTCAACCCCTTCAAGGACGATTGATGTATCGGACGCAAAAAAATGTCAAAAAAGCTACTCCTGTCGGGTTTATCGGTCTTACGCTTTAGCTTTTTATTTTTAAAACTTTTCAGTTTATTCCAAATAAATTGATTTTTCTTGAAATGTCAGTCAAGTGTGAAGAATCTTTTTTTGATTAGTTATTAAGATTACAGCAGGGAGCGCTGGATGAAAAAACGCAAAACAAACTGAAATGCATTTGTGTGAAAACACACGTCTTTCCTTATCGCTCGAAAATTGATCAATTTCCACCCCTGGTGACTGAACTGTTTCAGTTAAGGAAAAATAAACATCAAATTCGGAATCAGCACCTCTAAGGAGCGTATTATGAAACAGGATTAGTAAATCTAAGCCAACCTTTTTTCTCTAAATTTTACAGATAAATCTCATTTACTATGTTATCTTATTAGAAACTAGTCGTTTGCCCGTGCTTTGCAACGCGACTAAATTTCAAATTTACTAAGGCATGGTCGTACTGCTGGACAGCAATGCCTTTTTGAACTTTTTATAATTTTTCTGGACAAAGCGATAATGGTTTTGGGGGGGTCAATTCTGAGACATTTTTCGCTATCTCTTACCGTTTTGGCTAAACAACTCCGGACAAACAAACAAACATAGGTAAGTAGGTAGGTAGGTAGGTAGTCCTTTTTTCTGTTTTATATATAGAGATGCTGTAATTTTCAACCAACTTTGGTTTTATCAAGAATAATATCGCATGTACAAACATCATTTTTATATAGTTAGAGGGGCAAGGTCTTCGATTGTAGTAGACCTCTCTTTAAATATACGAGTATGTTCATTAAAAAAAGCCAACCTTTAGACTTAAATCCAACTTTTAGACTTTATCAGCTAACCAATCCGTCAGTTACGCAACAGAGCTAATATACAGCTACAAAATGACCAGGATCTCTACAGTTGTTGTCAAGGTGAAAGTTAAAGTTGTTGTCAAGGTGAAAGTCCACTATTATTAAGTAATCCTAATTCATAATTCGGCCCTAAGTCATTGGAATTGATATGTTGCCCACAGATAGGATGAATAGTGAAAAAGTTAGTTCTTCTTCTTTTATCCTTATAATTGTGACCTTTAGGATGAATAATGTGACCTTTAGAATCTAGGATGAATATTGAAAAAGTTAGTTCTTCTTCTTTTATCCTTATAATTGTGACCTTTTACCTCTTGCTAGTTATTACCCTTAGTGTTTATTAAAATTAATGTGAATTATACATAGTTATAGTAATTAAAATTATACGAGTATGTTCAATATTTAATCAAACCTTTGCCTCTCTTAGATTTTCCTAATTTTAAGTGCCTAGTTTTATTTTATAACGGAGTGACCAAACAATTGCCCATTGGTCAATTGCTCTAATAAGCGGTATCAACAAAACGATAAATTATCTTTCTTCTTCATCGTTCAAACCATAATATCGTCAAATAAAATAATAAAAAAAACTACGTTTGGAAAAATTGCCAAGATCCACAGCTCCTATTCAAAAAGAAAAAAAATGCCAATGAAGGTAGTGAGTGATTAGTGATATCTTGTTTTCAGGCAAGTTACCTTGGTACTAAACCATTACTATTTATTAAAATCCGCTTTCTAAGTTCCTCATTTTGTAATTTTTGAACCGCCCATTATCATCTAACTTAGCTAGTTTTTTCTCCTTTTGTTGTTTAAATTGACATTTATGTATTTACATTTTCCCAGAATATTCTAGACAAGCGATGTCATAAACTGACGAAGATAAAGGATAGTTGGCAGTTCAAAACATACAAAATGAGGAACTCAAAAAAAGGGTTTTAATAAAAAGAAATGTTTTAGTACCAAGGCAACTTGGCTGCAAACAAGAGCCCACTACCTTCATTGGCAAAACTCTTTGAATAGGAGCTCAGGAACTTGTCCCTTTTTTCAACGGTAGTTTTTTTGGGGGATATCAATACTTTTTTTAAATTTTTATGGGTATCTTGGTTAAATGACGAATATTAAAGGAGGCTCTCATTAATGCTGCACTACTCATAATTTTTTTGAAGAGAACTTGTGATTCACCGAATTTACTGCCTAAACCGATTGTCTAACTAGAAGTTCAAATCGTATTTTTTTCCTTCTATTTCAACATAGACCTCTAAAATCTTGCAAGATTAATGCTATATACAAACAGTTTGGTTTCCATTTCAAATTCATCATATTTCGACCAAATTTGCTCCCTAAACCGACACCAAAGTGCTCGTTTTATAAAAACGAGCACTTTGATGTTTGAGAAATATATAACAATTCTCATTATTTTTGAGCCATTTCAAAGATAAAAATTCGTTCCGGGACTTTTCGTTCATCCTGTATAGACAAGTCACGCAGAGCTTAGCAAACTAAATAAAGGTGGTAATTATCCAGTATTGTGGTATCCATATAAAACCATCTGTAAGGTGGCTGTACTCTTTGTCAAGAAGTATAGTTCCAATTCACTCACCCAGACATCCAGACAAGCCTGTAGCTATGGAAAACATACCTGTTCTTTTGATGGCCTCTTTTGCTGTTTTTATTCTAGCAGGTAATGTTTTCTAAAACAAATTTACGGGTTCAACCTTAGTGTGTCCTTATTTATTAACAAAAAAGAATTTATATTTAGTATTTCAATTTCAATTTTTTTTATTATAATGTTGACTCAAATTCCTGACAAAATCAATATTTTGCCCAAAGACACAGTATCAGGCATACTTTTTTTGTTTCAAAATTTTGATTTTCACTTCTGAAACTGAATGACTCCCGTAAAAAAACATCTATTAGTCCGACTTCTAACTTTTTTGTTACAGTGATACCAGCATAGTAGTAGTAATAATAATATAGCCTTATTTATACTACCCGGCTAAGAATATTGAATCAATTTATAGAATCAGTAAGACTAAGACGTATTACCATGTGAACAATTACCTACGAAAGAAATGTTTCATAATTCCTTCGAAGGTAACTGACCATTTTTTTTTCTTCTAAGCCAGCCTCTTTGACGTGACGGTTGAGACCATTGCCCGTAATCCAGAGATCCCGAGTTCGATCCCCAGTTGGGGCAGACTTTTTGGAGAAAATTCTGTTCCTTCCAAACACGAAAAACTATTTCCGGCTCTACCCAGGCTGAGTGAGGTTAATGTGTGTAGCTGGTACGATTCCCGGCGAATCGAGGGTAAAACCCCCGTCCGGACTATCTATCTCAATCAGGACGTTAAAATCAAATAAAATCAACTGGTCACAATAGATCTAATTAGGTCGCAGTGTTAATTGTAAGGGTTTTACTGAAAACCATGCAATCAAGTCAGATAATAACGAACCATTTTTATGCTTCGAGATCCGTACGGACGTCTGTACGGTGAGATTTTTTCTCACATCGCGACCAAGAAATATTATAATATTACGTAGGTACCTAATATTATATTTGATAACTGCAGTAACCAAAAAAACATTTTTGTTGTTAAAAACAAACTTGTAAGTTTGCAAGTAAAAAATTATGCCAAAATTGGAGATCAAACTGGGTTCTATTTGAAAATAAACTTCCCGAAATCACTTCAAAGAAGATATTGAAGTTGTTTTCGGTCAGTTGTTTTCTTCGAAGTGAAAGGAAAACACAGCAAAACATAGGGTGAGAAGAAATCTCTATAATGGACCGTTTGTGTTCGTCGGCAGAACGCGACCACTGGCGGGTCAATTACTTTCTTTTTATCTATTTATGTTCCACAGTTGAAGGAATACAAAATCTGCCGGATGAGGAGAGTGCCACAGGGGACCATGTTAATTTGGAGATGGCTATTGGACAACCGGGCCAACAACCCCAACGAAATCGGGTCACAGGCAGAGTTCTTCGAAATGAAATGTCTAGAATATTTCATAATACGGGCCCTTACCAACGTGGGGCCACAAATAGGTGAGAGACATTATTGTATGTTCTATTCCCTCTAGTCTACTCGTGTGTGTGTGTGTGTGTTACAAAAAAGCACGGAAAGTAAACTGTTCACTGTTACTTGTAAGAACACATCACATGCAAACACACACACACACCACACGGAGCTAATTATGTGAATATTGTCTATTGCAGCGGTTCCCAACCTTTTTAGCTTGGGGACCAAATAATATATTTCAAACAATTCTGCGGCCCACCCCGATTTTATATATTATATAATATATATCGGCCTTGAGGTTCGGCCAGCATCCGGGGCCCAGTAGCGAGCTGCCCGCGGCCCACAAGTGGGCCGCGGTTGGGAACCGCTGGTCTATTGTGTTATTAGTACAGTTATATTTCTGCACGCCATTATACCTACACATAATTGCGATCGAAGAGTAACAACGAATTGTAATTATGTATCTATCTATGATAATACATAATATACTTATGTACATAGTACCAGGTACATAAGATAAGTGACGGGACGGAATCCAGTATCGACTACCTGACAGAAAAAACACGCGGAATCTGGTGTCGTCCTATATGACAGATATACAATAGGGTCATATCACATCGGGGTTCTACCTGGAAACTCACAAACCAGCTACTCAATATAACTTCACCCATCCTGAGTGTGACCGGGTTCGATTTGAATGGTCATCTATCCAAGTCCTATCCCCGATGGACGTTGCTTTAATTTAGTGACCAAATGAGAATTTATTAGTGTATTCAATGTGCCATCGACGCTGGCTGAAATATTTCTTTTCTTGAAGATATATTTATTTTGGTTTTTGTAATAATTAATGTATGCGCGATATTATATGTAGAAGGAAACCACTTGCTTTTTGATAAAGTTTAGTGATCACTTCCTACCAAAATGCTTGCCTTTTTGGTACATATTATTACAAAGATCACTTTCTACGAAAATACATTCCTTTTATCAACCTCACCTTTGGCAAACTTTTCGTCCCTCGGTCACTCTCTTCTGCGTGCAATCAGAAACGGTCCCTTACACTCGATTCCTGATTCTTGTCGTACATAATTATATTTCTTATTCTACTTCTTAAAGTCGTTTTTTTTTTCTCTGAAGGTGAAGTTATATTGAGATGAAAGGTATTGAATTTAATGTCCTTATCTTATTAAAAGAAGAGTATCTAATGTAGAGTGGGTTGGATGGTAGAGATCGCCTTAAGCAGTATTCCTATTCTAATTTAATTTAAAATTCATTTTAGTAAAAAGTTTACTTCTACTACTAATACAAACGCCTGAAACACGTTTTAGGGTCCTTGAAGTCGAAATACAAAGATAGAATAATTATAATTATGTACACATACCTAATACCTAGAAAATAAAATGATTCCCCCCCCCCCCCCCCCCAGACAAGAAGAGGATGAATTAGAAAGTACTGCAGATAGCAGACATTCTCAGCAAGTACAGGCAACGCAAATATTACTGGGTCTAAATCGCCAAGGTCATCGTCAAGGTCAAGGGCGCCAAGGTCAAGGGCGTCAAGGTCAAGGAAACAGAGGCGGCCTTCAAAATTCGAATTCCTTTGCCCCCGGGCGATACATTCATGAAGGACCGTCTAGAGCACCTCAAGCAAATGATCCTGCATTTCTATCACGCATGCGCTATAATCCCAGACAGAATAACGAAGCACGTGGTCCCTCAACTCGAGAGGGACATTTCGTACTTCGACCCCCGACAGCGCCCCAGAACAATCATAATTTCACTGGTAATCAGTAAACTAGATGTGCTCAGAATTAATTTTTGTCCAAATTATATATAATATATATATTATTATTATTATTATTATTATTAAATATAAAATATTTAACGTGACGCATGTTTCATTTCTCACTGAGCATAGGATTTACCAGGAAGTATTCGATAGTCTCAGACAGACGCGGCCGGAGGGAAACTGATTTGGGGATGCTGCCACATAAAGCAGACTAGAATGGAATTTATAGAGCCGGCTCTATCAGTATCTAAAGAGTATGAGTTTGTTTACCATGCAAATCATAATAATGAAGCATTTATTTTTCTAGAAATGTGTCATCATTTTCATTGTGTAAGAGCTAAAACTTGGGAAAATCCTTTCTTCTTCTTTTTGGGTGCTGCAGTTATGTATAATATATCATGATTTTGATTTTTAAGTAAAGATCTATATAAATTTTTCTGTATAGTTATCAAGTCGGGCTTCCACTGGAACATTTTGTCTTTAAAGTCAAATAAGAAGTGTTGTACAGCCTTGCGGAGCAATGTTTTAGTCAGTGCCGTCAGTGGGATTCGAACTCATTCGATTCTGGAGGAGCATGCAACATTGCGAAACGATTCTCAACGTTTCGCGACAAATTGACAAAATGCACTGGTAGTCAAGTGCTTAACGCGCTAGTCTAGTATTCCAGGTAGCGTAGGAATCCCACCCAGTGCATGAATGAGTTTCTCATATGGTATATTCCAAACGTGAGCGCATGAATAGCTCAGTGGTTAAGCACTCGCTTGCCATGCGGAAGGTCCCGGGTTTGAACCCCCGCGCCGACAGAAATTTGTATTCAAAATTTGGTTACACTTGTTTGTAAGGGATACCTTCCGGTGCGCTCGTGTTGACCCAGTACCTAATTGGGAAGTATTGTATCACTTCTCGCCCATCAGAGGGCAGACATACTACGGGATGGGCTGGCTTTAACACAGACGACAAGCATCTACAGTAGCTCCTGTTTCATGGCTACGAAATAAAAAAAGCTGTGTAACACTCATCTCTTTTTTTTAAGTGTGGCTAAACAATATGTACGTATATAATACTGAAGATTTAGAATTATTTCTGTTTTGGTTAAATACATAATTTTATGCTCCTGACTTATATTTATCCAAAATATAAGATAACATCACAAGCACGCAAATGATAATTGATGGATAAAATCCGTTTTACAATGGATCCCTAGAGAGTATAGAAGACTCAGACGTCCAGCGGATCGTTGGGACAAGGATTTAAAAAGATTTACACAAGGATAGAGAAAAGTGGAAACCTGCCAATGTAATTAACATAATATCTTGTTTTGGTATAAAAATACAGAAACTCAAAATGACCTCAGTAGCTATTATCGAGAAGACAACAGACTTGTAACATTGAGGTCATTGGTTCAAGTCAAGAGGATAGCCATAATTTAGAAAGGTATTGACTTGTTATTTTGTCATATTACAGTTTTTTAAAAGAAATTTGAGAAATCAAACCTAGATAAACGGGAATTCAATGGATTGACTGTAATATTATTCGAGGTTTCTTGCTTAAAAATATATTTTTTTAATATAAGAAACTCATATTCCTAAGGAAAATGGGGTTTTATAATTTTAAATGCAGATTTCCTAATTAGTAACCTTGATGAAGTTGGTTCAAGTCAAGAGCATAGCCATAATTTGGAAAGGTAATGACTTGTTATTTTGTCACAGTACAGACACATTACAGAAACAAGCCATGTTTTCAATTTTAGTGCACAAAATTTACAGTTATTTCTGCAACGAGAGATTAGAATCCGATATAAATAGTCCTACTTCGTACTCACTCTGCTATCCATGGGATTGAGAGGAGCGAGACGGAGGATCAGAGGGATTGAGTGTGACGATGGTGCAGGAATTGGACGAGTGCAGGAATAGAATGCACTGGTAGTCAAGTGGTTAACGCACTAGTCTGGTAATCCAGGTAGCGTAGGGATCCGTTGGTTCAAATCCCACCCAGTGCATGAACTTTTCCTCATTAATTTGAGTTTGTGACCACATAAAGGTAAGACTCTGAGGGTTAGGTGGTAGAAAATGCTTTGAGCATTAACCTCGCCTGCTGGTTACCTTCCACTAAAGAGTGTTATTATTATTATGGCAGGGGTTCTCGGCTAATATCCTCTCCTTCTATCTGCTGGTTTTGGAAGACACTGGCAGGTGTTTACCAAAGTCAGTATCTTCATTTAAATGTCATTTAGGAATCTCCAAACAATGGAACAGGTGTTTTTATTATTATTATTTAAACTTAATACATAATATAATTATATAAAAAAAGGTTGTGTAGTCACCGTAGGAGAGTGAGTTAGCGCGCTAGGCATTGCACGCACGGTGACCTGGGTTCGATCCCCTGCGGGGCAGGAATTTTTCTGCTCTGTACTTGGATGTTCGGGGTCCACTCATACCTCGTGAGGAAAAATGAGTAGTTACTTGTATGAGTAACGACCAGTGGCAGCATTACCAGAGTAAAAAGAAATTAATGTAATTGAATAATTCGAAATGTGAAGGAGGCTCTTAGTAATGCTGCGCTACCCACAAAAAATTGTGAAAAGGCCTTGTGCTTCACCACAAATAAAATCATAAAAAAAATATATATATAAAAAAAGTTTATGATTATTGGAAGAAAGAAAACTACTCACTCTGTCATACTGTCCCCGGGGTGGTACAGGTTGAAGTCGTGAAACACAATCTGGACCCTCTCCTTGCCCCGCCCCTGGAACTCATAGCGACAGGTAGAGCGGGGGGAGTAGGAGCCCGGGTACTCGGGGGAGGAAAAGGACCCGTTCTTCATGACGTCACTCTTGAACACGGCATCACAGTGGGTCGCTGAAAGCCGAAGCAGGAAGAGGTCCGAATTTTAAAAGAGTCCGAATTTTAAAAGAGTGAAAGATAGAATCAGTATTCAAAGAAAAGTATGAAGATATCAGTATTAAAAAAATTCCTAGCAAAATTAAGAATCAATTTTAAAATTTTCAGTTTTAAATGAATAATTTCAACAAACTACATACATACGAGATACACCATACACTACACACTGGACGTGAAAGGAGCCCAGAACATTGGTTCTGGACGTCCAAAGGGTTCACCCATATCAATCCTTCCACCACCATGACATCACACATGGACTCGGAAAGTAAGTAAGTAAAGTAAAGTAAGTATTAAAATAAAAGTAAGAAGTTATTATTATAAAAAAAGTAAGATGTTATCAGTATTAAAATAAAAGTAAGAATCTAGCAAACACCAGCTCATTAGCTGAAATGAACTCATTGTTTTTTTAGGTACTATTTTATTAATTCTATATATTATGTTCATTTATTATTGTTTTATGTACCAAAATTTAAATCTAAATATCTATTTGAGTATGTTAAAATAAGTAAGTTCTTTCAATATTTTTATCCAGAATAATTATAACATTGAATATAAAACAGCTCATCAAAAGCCGTATTTTTCTTTCTAACCAAAGTGGATTCAACTGGAATAAAATGGACGAACTGGAAGAAAGTCATTTTTCTTTAGGAAGAGGAGAAATCTTCTTCCAGTTTGGTTAACCAAAGTGGATTTATAAAATTCTTGCTTCCATTTCATTTATAGTTTCATTGTTTATCTTTAAGAGTACCGTAAAGCATTTTTCTTTCACGAATAGTGGAGAAGCTAAACTTGGAAGAAAATGGAAATATTTGGAAATACCGAACCTGGAATTTTTTTTTATTAAAAAGAAAAATACAGCTAAACCGAAAAAAACACCATCAGGTATAGTCTTAACTGCGTTACCTCGTAGCATGGCGATTGATATTTTCAGAAATGAAAAGCTTCTGTTGGTGATTGAAACGAGCCAACCGCAACTCATCTTCAATCTTTTTCATGAACTTCAGTGTTGAACCTTAGGAAAATCTAGAAATAAATGTGCCTCATTGATAAGACTCATGTTGTGATCTTTTTATTATTATTTTTTTTTTTTCTTATAATTAAACATTAATATTGATGGATTCATAAGAAATTTCTAGAGGTTCAAATATTTCCGTAACCATTTTGAAAATAATATGCAAATTTATTTGAGAAAATACTTCACCAGCATCGTAAAAAAGAAGAAATCCATCTCCCATTAAAAAATGAAAGTCTCCGGGCTGTTTTCAATGTTGGTTTTTCTGGGAAGAAATCGTATCACAGACGACGCCCGTGGCATTCTTTACTTCTCTCTACAAATGGCTGAACATTGAAATGGGTGCCCTCATAATAATCTTCTTCTTTCACTTTGCCTTTTCCCAAACCTACTTGGGGTCGGCATTTGTTCCTTCCATATATTTCTATTTAGCGCGTGCTCTTTTCTACAGTTTTTCTCTCGTAGGTCTTCTTAATCTTTGTCTTTCCATCTCATCTTTGGTGATGGAACTCTTTCTTTTACCGCCTATTTTAAGTTCATGCTCGCACTCACATTATTTACTTCTCTTCGCTCAACAATACTCTACATGTCCAAACCATGTAAGTCTATACTCTCTTGTATTTTCTTTGCCATAGGTCCTACTTTCATTGTACCAGTACGGTAATTTCTCACCCTATCTCTCCTAGTTATCCTACGCATCCAACGCAACATTTTAATTTCAACAACCTCCAACTTTCTCTCTTGCGCTTTCTTTTGTTATAGACCAGGTTTCTGCGTTGTACATAAATACTGGTCTAATAATTTTATTAATCTTTTATACAGTCTCCCTTTCACTTTTTACGTTCACTCTCTTATCTCTCAACACTCCACTCAATTTTCTCCAAATCATCCATCCACAATTAACTCAATGATTTATCTCACTCGCTAGCTCTCCATTCTTTTCCAGGACCGACCCCAGGTACTTGAATTTCGTCCACGTAGGACCTGGTCCTCATAATAATAAACATATGAAATCTCCTGTGGGTAGGGGGGGGGGGGGTAATAGAATACTCCCAGGAAATTCCGTCCTTGCCTGTCGTAAAAGGCGACCAAAGGTCTGCCAACAGTAACAGAAATAAATTATCCCCTACATCTGTTGGCGTACGTTCTCAATGTGCAAAAGTGGCCGTTTGGAACCATTCAAAAAACCCTCGAAGTGTTTTCAAATTAGACCAATGACCACTAAGAGATATGGCCGCGGGAAAGAATATCTTGAACAATTAAGTACAAAAATTATTGAACTCCTCCCCACAATGTGAATAGAGTAATACCAAGAGACTGCAACATAAATCATCTCCAGGTGTACAACTGTGTCATACCCTCGAAAAGATTTCGTAGATAATAATAAGTATAATATCGTCTCATTCAAAATGCCTGACTAGGACTAATGAGTCCTATTATTCCAGCAGTAAGCCATATTGTTGTCAGGTAAAGATCCCATATAGCAGAATACCTTGTAGTGTCCCGGCTGGGTTTCAAACCGTGGAACTTTGGATTACTAGACCGTAGACCCACACCAAAGATTAGAGACTGTAAATATAAAGGGAGGAATATAAGTTCTAGCATAATAAAACTTTTAAAGATTAAAAATCACATTTTTGTAACAAGAATTCATTTTTCAAACAAATCTTGGATGACCTAATCCTATTAATTTATGACTCTGTAAATATAACGGAAGGATTATAAATACAAGCACAATCTTTTTTTTAAACTAGATCTCGTTTTTTATGAAGATAGTTAAATTTTAAAAAATCCTTGATGACCCACTCGTATTTATGAAAATAATTATTAATTTAATTTTTGGTATTCTTATAATTTAAATCCAGATAAACAAACATTTTAAAATCCAAAGGGCACACAAACACACAAGGTATTTACTATCAACTTCCATCTTTTACAAAATCAATTTCCACGGTTGTCCCGATTTCCTCAGGTGCTCTTTTTCTGACATGCATTGTTGCCATTCTGTTGACCAGTTCCACTGTTGCCAGTCGAGGGTGACGCAGACTTCTTATTCTGATTACTCTGAGAAGAGCTGTCGCAGGGTTTATTTTCCGCCATCGCAAGTGCGGCCACACATTGCCTCACCCGAAGCAAAAGACCATCTGCGGCAAGAGTTGCGGCGCGTACAGAACATTCCGCCACTGAGTGTGGACCCTGGGCGAGGGGACATCAGTGGCGGGTAGGAGCAGGGTGGACGGGGAGCATCGCGGGATTCATACGATAATGCTCTTTCCCGTGACTGACTGCTGGACGAGTCTTGGCTCGGATAGTACTCCCGACAGCTTGGACAAGTGACCACGCGGCTGCAGGTTGGACAAGAGAAGGCGGGAGGTTGCTGGTATTGACGCGCGGGGTAGGATTGCATGCCAGGCTGGCAGGGTGTGGCGGGAGGTCGCATTGTGCAACCTGATGGTTGTCCAGTGCCACCGGTTATAGGTTTGTTAGGGCGGTTGCAACAGGAACAGTCTCTGTTGTCACACTCAAGTTCAGTTATTTGAAGCATCGTGATTTCTTTGATTGTTGTTTGTTTCGTTTGATGGTTGTTGGAACTTCGTTGCGGTCAGAACGGATGTTGTATCGTTGGAGAATTTCTGCACACTATTCCTTTGTTTTGACCAACTGATTTGTCTGATTGACTAACAACAGAATTGACTAGGGTACTTGCCAAACTATTTTAAAACATATATTTATAGTTATATATTTTAAAACAATCTTTGATAACAATTAGTTTTACATTTGCTACGAAAAATTCTAACGAGAAATTTTAAAGTTGGTAGAAATAAATTCCTCAATGTCGGATGGCCAAACTTGTCTGAATTTGATAGCATGATTCTGACTGGAAATCTACCATAATCAGCTTCGTGGGACGTTCCATTTCCATATAGCCCAGTGAAAATCGACATTTTAAATAGTGACTTAAAGCAATTTATTTAGGAACTGCCGTATTTATGAACTTAGAATTTTGTCTGATATTATATGTTGTAAGGACCACTACCTGAGGTCCTGAAAAACATATCACATATTAAAATACATCTTGGCTTTACTGGTGGAATTTATTAGATCAAGTCTAGAGGGTTAAGTAAGGCGATATTATTATTATTATTATCTTTGTATTACAATCTGAAGCGAAACGTATGTTACCCTTATTCACCTTCCGTTTGGATTGTATTGGCATGCAGCCATCACAACCGCCATAACTTTTTTCTCGTGTTTTCTTAAAAGCAAGTTCTAGAAGAAAAAGGAAACTGCAATAATATTTGCTTACTAAGTATTTTCTTGTCAATAAAGAATTGGACGCTGCTGGCAGGAAAAAAGTTTATTTTTTTCTAAGAAAGTTTGAATTTTTCCAAGGTAGCACAAGAAAATGTTCCTGAATTTGCAAAACAAAGTTAGGTAGTAAATTATTATCAATTTTCTATTGCTAATTTGTATACAGAAAAGTTTCAAACATAAAAGTTTTTGAGAAAATGAGATTACGCAAGCAAGGTTGCAATTAGACGCTACACAAGTATGGTCGCTATTATACGTTACACAAGTATAGTTTCAATTGGGTGCTACGTATGGTAGTAAACAGACACTACGCAACGCAGGTGGCTAATCAGCCAGAAATATTATTTTCCCCCAATTTCACTGTTTGAACTTTTATTGGTCCTATTGGTGGCATCTTTTATTGGTCCTTCGGTTATTGTCGGTGAACATAGTGAGGCAAATACTATCTCTACTTTTTCAGTTTCTCAACTATGGATTCTTACAAGCAAAGGTCGACTCTAAAAGGAAGAGTTACTCGCCTGAAGAACAAAATTCAAGCGTTTCAGGCAAAGGTTGACCTCGATAAGCTCTGTCAATATGAAGTTGACAGTATCCCTATTATAGTGCGCTGTGATTGGTTGAAAAGTCCAACTCGAGGGCGTGGCTGACTTTTCTCAACTTTAACCCTGTTTAATAATTTGACCCTAAGAGTGCCTTAGCCTTATATCTTACACGTCATACTTAGAAAGCAAAGGCGCATGGGTTAACTGAAACATTATTCAATTTTCTTCATAATAAATTATTAATTTACTTCATTGCGCATTGCATATCTGAAAATTGAACGGCGTGCATAGAAATATCTTGTGCAGGATTTTTTTTTCATAATCTGGACTTAATTATAAAGTCGTGTGATGTTCACACCAGACTGTTGCTGAACGGTTTGAGGGAGAAAAAAAAAACACCAAGAAAATTCCTGAAATGTCATGTGAAAGCTCCGGAATTTTTTCAAGTAATTTAGAATTTGCTGTATGAAGAATTGCACATGTTTTTTTTTATATGTATACCTAGGTACTACTATACAATACATTTTATAATGGTAGTCACCGTGCCCGTATGAAGGAGTGCACTAGACTTGGGGGCTTGGTTCGTATCACCGCTGAGTAGAAAATTTTCTCCTCTACACAAAAAATGAGTATTATTGTTTAACACTTTATTGGTAAACTACATGATACATTCTGCAACATAGGACATGAAAAAAAAGAACACAATCTATATCTATAAAAGGAAGCTGTCTGTGTGTATGTATGTATGTTCTTTATACAAAAATCCACACCGTTTGACTGAGAAACCTGAAATTTCGCACATAAGTCTGTTTGGATCAGGGAATTCTTCTAGGCTAGGTTATATCTCCATAAGGCTAAGCTACAATGGATAAGGATAAAAATGGATGGGTGACGCAAAAACCATCACGTTTTTTGACATTTTTTCTCGAAATTTGTCGCGTGTTTTTTCTCGAAACCTATCAACTCAGAGCGAGAAAGTTTTAGGTGAGGGTTTGATCTTTCATTTGACATAATATAATATAAAATTTGACATTTGACATATACCTATATCGTATCTCGAAATTCTGATGAGCCATTCTTTAGCTACTCCGGGTAAAGACAGAAAATAGATGGGCAACAAAAAATATTCACGTTTTGTGTGGATGTGTGCGTGGGTGTTGTGTGTGGTTTTGTGTGTGGGTGTGTGTGTGGGTGTGGGTGTGAGTACTGTGGGTGTGTATGGTGTGCGTTGTGTGTTTGATGGGCTGGCAAAGCGGCGGGTGCAACCCCCTAGTAGAATATGTAATGAACCAAGCAAGGGACGAGGTCAAAGCCTATGGCTTTCTCTAGTTATTTTTATGATTAACGACCAGTGGTGGCATCACAAGAACGAAAAGGTTGTTAGGTAGGAATAATTTGTAATGAAAGGTTCTAAATGCTGAGCTATCCACTTGAGACGTTCATACATAGGTATACAAAACAGGACAATAACGAGTTAGAGTGGGTGTACATCAATATCAGAACATTCTTAGACAGCTATTTTAATATAATTAAGTTCCCATAACTTGTTAATTGGAAGTGAGTGTTACTAATAAATTTTGTAATATGGTTGATTTAAAATTAATATGAAGTGGTAGCAGACGGTTCCATAATAATAAATTTCTCAAAAATAAATGTGGAATGATCCACCTGCACAGCTTATTTGGAATAATTTAGTATAACTTATTAATGAATTTTGGGTGTGGGTTTCAATAGTAATTTTTTAAAGTTAAAACCAAGTATTACGTTTTCATGAGAATTTCTAAATCTAAATTAGGATGCATCCTCTGTCAATGTGTGTGTGTGTGTGGGGGGGGGGGGGGGGGGGGGGGGGGGGGGTGATTTGAAAGGCCCATACAAGGAGATATACCTGCGTAGAATTTCTAGCTATTTTAAATCGAACAATATTAAATTTCTTTTTTAATTTGAGTTTAGTGTCGCGTTTAACTGCATGGTCATAATTATCACGACGGGGGTGTTACCTTCCATTCGCAGGAAATTCACAAACCTGCAACCCACATTAACCTCACCCAGCCTGGGTTGGGCCGGAATGCCAGCATCACGAAGTCTTCACTTCGCTGGATGTCGCTCAACTTCGGTGATCCTACGAGAACCGGTGCATTCAACGCGCCATCGACGCTGGAGAACAATATTCTTTGTTGTTGACAAGGAAATTATTCACTTAAGTAGATTATTAGATTATATATATATATATTGTTCTAAAAGCAGCACTTTCGACGTTTTCTTACCTGTCACAACAGCAGTTTGGACTTCAGGCGGAGCACTTTCGACGCGTCGAAAGTGATGCTGTGACAGGTAAGAAAGCAGCAGTTTCCTCAGGTATTACATATAAGATTGCAGCACTTTCGACAGGCGTTTTTCATTGTGTCTCAAAATATTCTCCTTTGATGTGTTCACTCCTTAATTTGCCCGTGTTTATTTGATACGTACGAGGCAGATTATTTTGTAGAAAATCTTATAACGATCCAGCACTTTCGACAAGTCCAATGTACTGCGTTCTTACCAATCTCATCTGATAGACGCAAGTATTTATTTTAAAAGTGATACATTATTATATTTTGTTATTCTAATTTTTGCTTTCTATGGCCTACAACCTGGCCGAGATAACATGACAAGTTAGCCTCCGATTAATATGATTTTTAGAAGATTTTAATACGTCTCGGGCTTACTGCTAAATTAATGGGACTCAATAGTCCTGATCGAGAATTACTATGCATAAACTGTTAGCGTAATGGGACTTCTTGTTTCAAGCCGACAGTCTAAATAAAGCACTACCTACTATAATATTTATGCGTACCACTAGGCAAATACCTATCGTATTAATAAATCGTAGTAATATTTTTAAATCGGATTTAACCGTTAACGTCGCTTTCAACTTCATGGTTATGTATTGTAACACGAAAGAGTTTTACGGCCCCATTCGCAGGAAACATATCAACCTGTTACTCAGATGAACCTCACCTCGCCTGAGTCGGGCCGGGAATAGCCTACATAACGAGAGAATATTTTTGCATGAGGTTGTTTGGGTAGTAGCTTTGTTAATATTCTGTGTATCACCGAAGTTAAGTAACGTCCAGCTTCGTGATAATCGTGATGCTGGAATTCCGTCCCAACCCAGGCTGGATGAGGTTGTTGGGTAGTAGCTTTGTTAATTTTCTGCGGATCACCGAAGTTAAGTAACGTCCAGCTTTGTGATAATCTTGATACTGGCACTCGGTCCCAACCCAGGCTGGATGAGGTTGTTTGGATAGTAGCTTTGTTAATTTTATGTGTATCACCGAAGTTAAGTAACGTCCAGTTTCGTGATAATCGTGATGCTGGAACTCCGTCCCAACCCAGGCTGGATGAGGTTGTTTGGGTAGTAGCTTTGTTAATTTTCTGCGGATCACCGAAGTTAAGTAACGTCCAGCTTCGTGATAATCGTGATGCTGGCCCAACCCAGGCTGGGTGAGGTTATTGAAGCTAGCAGGTTTGTTATAATTTCCTGCGAATGGTAGTTAAAATCTCCGTCGTGATATGATCATCCAGTTGAAAGCGACGTTAAACCAACAACAAAACAATTACAAGCTAACCAACGTCCAGCGAGGTGAAGGCTTTGAACCTTTTTTTATAGTCAGTCACGAGGTCGTGTAACTGAGAGGTCCTTAATTCGATACCGCATCAGCACATTTGCTTTAATGTTTAAGGATATAATAATAATATTTCTTTATTGACAAGAAATATATTGACAAAGGCGTGGTTATGGCCTGAGGCTATCTCTGCCATCAAACCCATGTTTTTTTTATGTAACCTCACCCAGCCTTATATTGAACAGTCTTAGGGCTCAGGTTGAACTTTCATTATAAAGATTTCTAGAGATTCTTTTGTTAAGGCTGTGTTACTTAACCCCAGACAGCCTTTCAGACACCTTTTGGTGTCCAATTTGAACGGAACTTGTTTTATATAACAGGAAATGTATGCCCGTCTTCGGCTATTATTATTATTATTGTGACAAGTATTCAAGAGGAAAAGTTATAACTGCAAATGAATGTACAATTATGTCCTCCGTTCAATCCAATCCGGATCAAGAATTAACCAAGTTCCTCATATCCGGTGGGTGATTTAGGCGGTCTTTTATGCCTATTTTTCTCATTTCTTTTATTATTATTATATCGTTAAACATTAAAAAATATGAGACGATGCGGTATCGAATCCAAGACGTCTCAGTTACACGACCTAAAGGCTGACTATAAAAAAGGTTCGAATTCTTCACCTCGGTGGACGTTGCTTAACTCGTATATTTTTGTTGGTTTAACGTCGCTTTCAACTGGATGATCATATTATAACGACGGAGATTTTAACTACCATACGCAGGAAACTAAAGAACCTGTTTGCCATAATAACCTCACCCAGCCTGGTTTGGGCCAGAGTGCCAGCATCACGATTATCACGAAGCTGGACGTTACTTGACTGCGGTGATACACTGAAAATTAACAAAACTACTTTACCCAAACGACCTCATCCAGCATAGGTTGGGACGGAGTGCCATCAGCATCACGATTATCACGAAGCTCGATAGAAGCTGTTATCGTTGGGTTACCAGTAGCGTTACCAGTAGCGAAATTTAACTCTATTTTAGAAATACATTATTACTAATTGTAGCTCTGGAAAATAAATCACGGTGACAAACTGATTTTCTTATTATTTTTTTTTTCTGTCATTATAATAATTATTACCTCAATATTATTACTTTTTTAACTGGGTGTAACAGTTAGTAATATCATAATTATATTAAAGCACTTTAGACATGTCCAAAAAAATGCTGCTGCATATATATTAAAGCACTTTGGACATGTCCAAAGTGCTGCTGCTCAATGTATATTAAAGCACTTTGGACATGTCTCAAAAAAGTGGAATGTCAAAGTGCTGCTGCTCAATGTATATTAAAGCATTTTGGACATGTCCAAAGTGCTGCTGCTCAATGTATATTAAAGCACTTTGGACATGTCCAAAGTGCTGCTGCTCAATGTATATTAAAGCATTCATGTCCGATTTTAACTACCATTCGCAAGAAACTAAAGAACCTGTTTGCCATAATAACCTCACCCAGCCTGGTTTGGGCCAGAGTGCCAGCATCACGATTATCACGAAGCTGGACGTTTCTTGACTGCGGTGATCGCAGAAAATTAACAAAACTATATTCTGGGAAATTTTCTAAAAAAATGTATCATTAACGAGATTTGCCTTGTGAAATGGTCAACATTACTGTCTTATTGCCATGCACGGATATAGCCCTCTTGTACTGGGGGGGCACAATCGCACAATATACCTAACTAGCAAGCCGCTTCGCAAGCCTATCACACACACAGACACACACACACATACACATACACACACAAATTTCAATATTTTTTGTATCAATTTCTTGTCTTTACTGGAGCTCAAGAATGGCTCATCAGAATGTCAAATGAACACTCCAACCCTTGCAAAAAAATTCTCGCTTTGAGTTGATAGTTCGTCACGACATATTTCGAGAAAAAATGTCATTCAGGTCAAAAAACGTAAATACTTTTTGTTTACCCATCCATTTTATGTCCTTACTCAACGTAGCTCAAGAACGGCTCATCAGAATTTCGTGATTGATATCTCAAATGAAAAATTGAACCCTTGCTTAAAACTTTCTCTTTTTGAGTTGATACGCCGCCGCCGTGGCACCGTCACGATAAATTAAAAAAAAAAATGTAATTTCGGTCGAAAAATGTGATTTTTTAGCGTCACCTATCCTTTTTTTGTCCTTACCCCGTGTAGCTGAACCCTGATCCAAATGGACCTATAGGTAAAATTTCAGGTTTCTCGGACAATCTGTGTGGATTTGAAATTTTTATTATTTAGTTATTTCTTATTGGTCTTAGAATTGGGAATTATTTTGGGTCCCGTGCCCCCTAACTTATTGAGATCTTTTTTTGTTAACGGGATTAGTCTTAGAATTGGGAATTATTTTGGGGCCCGTGCCCCTCTAACTTATTGAGATCTTTTTTTTTACGGGATTAGTCTTAGAATTAGGAATTATTTTGGGGCCCGTGCCCCCCTAACTCATTGAGATCTTTTTTTTTACGGGATTAGGTATAATGAAATTTAAGAAACACCGCTTACCGAAAAAATCTGGGGGGGGCACGTGCCCCCCGTGCCCCCCCCTATATCCGCGCATGCTTATTGCCCCTTCAAGTATGACCAGGTATGCAAAATTTTGTTACAATTCATTCTTGAAGGCTCTTATTGCCACCAGCAAGCTTCACTTCAAAATTTAAAAAAATCTCTTAAGGATTTACAAAATGGCGACAATTATTCGTAAGTTTACACTTGACCTGATATTTTCAATATCTTCGAAATTTTCACAAACCTATCTCTTGAACGGTGTGTCCGATTTGAACAAACTAAACTGTTTTAGAAGTGTCTTGGCAAATACATGAATTTATAATATCGCGTATTTTCTGCCACATTAACCCAAGTGTCACTTTTTTGACAAAAACACTTTTGATGAACGTTTTGCTCAATATCCAAGAACATTATTAACTAGAATAATAAATTTTGTCTATGAGATTAGCAGTTATAAAACACAAATAAAAAATACGTACTGATCGAAATAATAGGTAAAAATTGGTTAACCCGTTTATACACAGGCGTCTTTTCTTGGGTTAAAATTTCTTATTTTATTGCAGTCTTGTTATACTTCAAGATAGAAAAAATATATGAGAACATAAAATGTGTATTTTTCAAAACAAATAAAAAATATTCTCGGAAATTTTCTCAAAAAAGGTACCATTAACGAGATTTGCCTAGTGAAAGGGTCTAAATTACATATTACCCCTTCAAGTAAGACCAGGTATGCAAAATTGTGTTACAATCCATTCTTGAAGGCTCCTTTTGCCACCAGCAAGCTTCAGTTCAAAATTCAAAAAAATCTCTTCAAGATTTACAAAATGGCGACAATTATTCGTAAGTTTAACTTGACCTGATATTTTCAATATCTTCGAAATTTTCACAAACCTATCTCTTGAACGGTTGTGTCCGAATTGAACAAACTAAACTGTTTTAAAAGTGTCTTGGCAAATACATGAATTTATAATATCGCGTATTTTCTGCCAAATTAACCCAAGTGTCACTTTTTTGACAAAAACACTTTTGATGAACGTTTTGCTCAATATCCAAGATCATTATTAACTAGAATAATAAATTTTGTCTATGAGATTAGCAGTTATAAAACACAAATAAAAAATACGTACTGATCGAAATAATAGTTAAAAATTGGTTAACCCGTTTATACACAGGCGTCTTTTCTTGGGTTAAATTTCCTTATTTTATTGCAGTCTTGTTATACTTCAAGATAGAAAAAATATATGAGAACATAAAATGTGTATTTTTTCAAAACAATAAAAAATATTCTCGGAAATTTTCTCAAAAAAGGTACCATTAACGAGATTTGCCTAGTGAAAGGGTCTAAATTAACATATTACCCCTTCAAGTAAGACCAGGTATGCAAAATTGTGTTACAATCCATTCTTGAAGGCTCCTTTTGCCACCAGCAAGCTTCAGTTCAAAATTCAAAAAAATCTCTTCAAGAGTTACAAAATGGCGACAATTATTCGTAAGTTTTGACTTGACCTGATATTTTCAATATCTTCGAAAATTTCACAAACCTATCTCTTGAACGGTTTGTCCGAATTGAAACAAACTAAACTGTTTTAAAAGTGTCTTGGCAAATACATGAATTTATAATATCGCGTATTTTCTGCCAAATTAACCCAAGTGTCACTTTTTTGACAAAAACACTTTTGATGAACGTTTTGCTCAATATCTCAAGATCATTATTAACTAGAATAATAAATTTTGTCGATGAAATTAGCAGGTATAAAACACAAATAAAAAATACGTACTGATCGAAATAATAGTTAAAAATTGGTTAACCCGTTTATACACAGGGATCTTTTTCTTGAGTCTTTCTTTTTTTGCTGTCTTGTTATACTTCAAGATAGAAAAAAATATATGAGAACATAAAATGTGTATTTTTTCAATAGAAATTAAAAATATTCTCGGAAATTTTCTCAAAAAAGGTACCATGAACGAGATTTGCCTAGTGAAAGAGTCTAAATAACATATTACCCCTTCAAGTAAGACCAGGTATGCAAAATTGTGTTACAATCCATTCTTGAAGGCTCCTTTTGCCACCAGCAAGCTTCAGTTCAAAATTCAAAAAAATCTCTTCAAGAGTTACAAAATGGCGACAATTATTCGTAAGTTTTGACTTGACCTGATATTTTCAATATCTTCGAAATTTTCACAAACCTATCTCTTGAACGGTTTGTCCGAATTGAACAAACTAAACTGTTTTAGAAGTGTCTTGGCAAATACATGAATTTATAATATCGCGTATTTTCTGCCAAATTAACCCAAGTGCCACTTTTTTGACAAAAACACTTTTGATGAACGTTTTGCTCAATATCTCAAGAACAGTATTAGCTAGAGTAATACAATTTCGTATGTGAGATAAGCAGGTATATCACACAATCCACAAGTTCGTACTGATCGAAATAGTAGGTAAAAATTAGTTAACCCGTTTATACACAGGGGTCTTTTTCTTGAGTTAAAATGTCTTTCTTTTTTTGCTAAATGTTTACGATTAGGTACAGGTAAAATTGGCAATCTGAGAACATCACATGCTTTTATTTGAGCCCTTTGTTGCCATATTCTGACAAAACCATTTTCGAAATATAGGCCAGTTTGCTACATTATCCGCTATGATAGATTTGGCTCGGGATTTTGAAATGTACACTGATGATGATTGCGGATATGTGGGTGGGTGGTGCGAGTGTGTGATGGCTGAGTGGAGCGGGTGCAGCCCGCTATCCCGCTAATACATATTAAAAGTGGGTAATTTAGACTACAATAATACAAAGTTTGTGTACAGCATACGATACATAATTCGTTCGAAAATGCCCTAGAACGGGTTATCTTGCTGTTAACTATTCATTTTTTTTTTTTTCAATTTTTTTTTTAAATGAATTGGTAATTTTTGAAGTCCGCTATTTTAAGCCCAATGGTTCCTATCCCATTGGGATTTTATCCATTATTAGACCATTAACTATTAAATTTTTCTTGTAGAACACAGAAATGAGTCAGTTTTAAATCTGTTTTTCATATGAAAGTGAGAAGTTCAGAGAAAAATAATGCAGTACATTGGAGTAGTATATTCGAAAACAAGTAAGGGGTTTTATATCAATGAATGGGTTTTATAGAAATGAAGGGGTTTTGTTTTATTTTTTATTTCCTAAGTGTTAATTTAGTAAAGTTGAGTTAGATTAGCTGTCATATCACTATTTTATAACTTTGTTAAGTTACTGAGCTATTTAATGTCTGAAATCAAAATTAAAAATGGATGCACCACGGAATCACCAGCTTGACCAGACGTGGCGTCTGCACATACATATCTGAGGATAATGTGACTCTCTATCCAGACTCCATGGCGTAACGGTTGTGACTATTGCCCGTAGTTCAGAGATCCTGAGTTCGATTCCCGGTTGGAGCAGAATTTTCGCACAGAAAATTCTGTTTCCTCCGAACATGTGAGGCTAGTGATTCCGGCCCTACCCAGGCTGGGCGAGGTTGATGTGGGTACCTGGTATGATTCCCAGCGAATGGAAGTTAAAACCCCCGTCCTGTCTACCTCAAGTCAGGACGCTAAAACCAAATAGAATCAATGGACATGAAAGGAGCTTGGACATTGGATCTGGGCGTCCATATAATCCTCTCACCACCGTGATTTAGGTATGAATACCTATCTCACGGACACGGAATTATACAAGTTGAATATCTGAGTCGCTGGAATAGCCAATGCCTGATGGTAAAACCCCTCTAATAATAATATCTGCAGTGAGTTGAACATTAATAATAAAAAAAATTAAACACATTTTACTTTTATTTTTTTAATATTAGGTATACAACTTGAATTTATTCATTTGCGAAAATTAAACCAAATTAACGAACATGTTATTTTTTTGTAATGTTTCAAAATGACCAAAGTTTGAAATAAATAATCACTAAGACGATTTCTTCATAATTTGACCCCCTGAGCTGAAAAGCCTCTCGACAGGAGCTGATGACGGTAGTAAGGTGTTATATTCAAAAAATATTTTTTTCACTTCATTGTATTTTAACACTGAGTTTGTGTTCTTTCACTTATTATTGAGATATTGCGAGAGAATGCTTTCAGCAGAATATATAAAGTTTGGTGTTGTTTCAGAAAATTTGGGCGGATCTAATAATAATCTGAAATCTATAATCCGAAAAATGTATTATGATTTTTAAAAGTTGACTTGAGAAAAAAACTCCTCAATTGTGCTTCTGCACCCCAAAAATCTTAATTTTTGTTTCCCCAGAATTATTCCTTTACCACAAACAAATAGGTACTTAGCATTATATTTAAAATTCATTGCCAAAAATTTAGTTTTTATAGTCATGGTAAAACTGGAAAGGTCAAAAGAACTAAAGACAATATCAAAATAATATACTCTTTAGTGAAAGGTAACCAACCACCAGGCGATGTTATTGCTATTGGTTATCGCGCGTCATATTGTTTTTTTCTTAGTATCAAAATAGACGCATTCCCGGCATACCACATATTCTGAAACTATTATATTTTGTACTTTTTTGCTTCACCTCCTAGCGTTTAGTAGTTAGAGGAAAACTGAAAAAATCATAATAATGACCCTCTCCCGCCCTCACTTGTGTCAGCAAGTATCTTTTGAGTGAATGTGTGTGTGTGTGTGTGTGTTTGTGTGTATGTGACTGTGTTTGTGTGTATGTGACTGTGTTTGTGTGTATGTGACTGTGTTTGTGTACGTACGTTTATCTATTACTAGCGGACTGTCACCCGCTTTGCGGGCCGAGGCATGGCCGTGCGGAGAAATAGCGGTGAAAGCGAAAAATCCTTTTTCCCCAATGGCAGGTGTTGTAGTGAGAATTTTGAAAAAATCCCGTCTTAGTGCACATCTATTAGACAATAAGACAAAGCTTATACCTACCAAATTTCAGCTTCCTAGGACTTACCAGTTCGGAGAAACAGTGATGAATCAGTGAGTCAGTCAGTGAGTGAAACTTTCTTTAATAAGTATGGATGTTTTATGTATTGTCTAATTTATTTTTTTTTAAAACAAAGTTCATTGTAAATAATTATTCATTTCTCTGTGTTTTTCAGCAATAAATATGAGACTGTGAGATTTGTTTAGACTGTGAGAGTAAAGGGACTCTGTCTCATTCTTGTAGGATTGTATTGTATTGTATGCTCGTATATAGCCCCAAACAGAATGGCTGTCTGAGGTTGAGTAACACAGCCGTAACAAAAGAATCTCTAAAAATCTTTATAATGAAAGTCCAACCTGAGCCCTAAGACTGCTCAATATAAGTCTGGGTGAAGTTACATTCACAAAGACATGGGTTTGATGGCAGAGATTGCCTCAGTCAATAATCTCGCCCTTTGTCAATATTATTCTTGTCAATAAAGAGTTATTATTATTATTATTGTGACAAGTATTCAAGAGGAAAAGTTATAACTGCAAATGAATGTACAATTATGTCCTCCGTTCAATCCAATCCGGATCAAGAATTAACCAAGTTCCTCAGATCCGGTGGGTGATTTAGGCGGTCTTTTATGCCTATTTTTCTCATTTCTTTTATTATTATTATTATATCGTTAAACATTAAAAAATATGAGACGATGCGGTATCGAATCCAAGACGTCTCAGTTACACGATCTAATGGCTGACTATAAAAAAGGTTCGAAGTCTTCACCTCGGTGGACGTTGCTTAACTCGTATATTTTTTGTTGGTTTAACGTCGCTTTCAACTGGATGATCATATTATAACGACGGAGATTTTAACTACCATTCGCAGGAAACTAAAGAACCTGTTTGCCATAATAACCTCACCAAGCCTGGTTTGGGCCAGAGTGCCAGCACGTGTGTATCTGTGTGTGGTGTGTGTGTCTGTGTGTGTTGTGATGTGTTTGTGGGTGTGGGTGTGTATGTGTGTTTGTGTGTGTGGGTTTGTGTGCTGGTGTAGGTGTGTGTATGGTGTGATGTGTGTGGGTGTGTGTATGGTGCGATGTGTGTGGGTGGGTGTGTGTGTGGTGTGTGTGGGTGTGGATGTGTGTATGGTGTGATGTGTGTGGGTGTGTCTGGGTGTGGTGTGTGTGTATGGTGTGATGTGTGCGCGTTGTGTGTGTTTGATGGGTTGGCGAAGCGGCGGGTGTAACCCGCTAGTGTATTTTAAAGCACTTTGGACATGTCCAAAATGCTGCTGCTACATGTAAGAATTCCATGGTTTGGGATCCCTTAATCTGATTTGTCGAAACTGCTGCAAACCTATATGTAGTGTCGAAAGTGCTGCTTTTACATCTATATATATATATATATATATATATATAATATATAATAATGCTTTTTCTTTGTGTTATTATGTCACAATTTTAGTGGGTAGCGCAGAATCATAGGACTTTACCACTTTAATTTACAATATCTTGTATTATTTTTTTTGCCTATGATTCTGCCACTGGTCGCTGATTCACATCAAAGCAGCTACTCATTTTTCCTCACGAGGTATGAGTGGACCCCGAACATCCAAGTACAGAGCAGAAAAAATCCTCCCCCGCTGGGAATCGAACCCAGGTCACCATGTGTGCAATGCCTAGCGCGCTAACTCACTCTGCCACAGTGACTACTAGATTATTAGATTATATTTTTGAGAGAGAGAGCGAGGGAGAGACTATGAGAAAAGAGTATACAGTAGAAAATGTTGAAATCTAGGCAACTAGCTTTTTAATTAAAAAAAAAAAAAAAAAAAAAAAAAAAAAAACTCATAGTTCGTGCTAAAAGCTTGGAATAATTATCCAAATGAATTGTAAATTGAATTTGAATTATTGAATTCTAGGTAAAGACGATTTTCGTTTTCAGTGAGTTTTGAATATTGAAGTTAATCTGCATTTAAATAGTAATGAAATCGAAGAAATAAGAGTGGAAAGTTGAAGAAATTTACATAAACCTAGCGATGCAATTCTGTTTTGGTTTCTGGCGTTATTCTGTGACGATATATTTCTGGTGCGAAGATAACCCAGGATTTTTGTGATATATAGATTGTCTAGAGACCCGATCAATTAATTACAGGCAGTTAAAGTCAATTGCAGAATTTTTATTTAAAACCTTTTAACCATTCGTAATTGAGATGAGCGCTGATCCTTAGGGCCAAAGTATGAAACAGGTTTCTATTTAATCTTAATGGAAACTATGTCTTAACACGCCCTCTCTTGGAAATTTCAACCAATAACAGCGCACTAAATTACTAATAGAAGTCATGTTAGGGGTAGTGTTAACAAAGATTAAATCGATGTCTGTTTCATAATTCGGCCATTATCTTCAAGTGGTGGAAGGATATTCCGGACGTTGTAATGTTGCGCTACCAACACAAATGAGAGGCCTTGTACTTCGCCACAATAAATCATACTTGAACTTTTTTCTCTTCCAACTAGGCATTTAAACAGTTTGTTACAACAAGTCGTTCGTGCCGAAACTTTTACTTTTAGCTCAAAAGTTTAAAAGGACTTAAAGTTTTAACCTATGGTCCAAACTGTAACATTTCCACATAATTCGGTGGACTGTTGACACTAGAATAGTATCTGAGATTGCCATCATAATTACCTGTCATGTAATAAATGTGGGTCGTGCTTTGTGTCCAACACTTTGTCAACAACCTTCTGGACATAACAAAAACTTTCAAAAGCCAAACTCAGTTTTATTTATAATTAAAAAAAAAGTTTTGATGATGTATGTAACTATGCTAATTATTTCAAACTCGGAACAGTATACGTATACGTATAAGGTCCAGAAAGTTATACAGAACTTTCCGGACCCAACGTTAAAAAACAAAGAAGGGAAGGATATATGGGACATACTAAGACCGCCGGCGAAATTCTCGATTAGCAGGAAACTTCCTCATAATCCTGAGCTAAAGTTACGGACATGGGAATCGGGCAAGTTGTGACAGGGTGTGCATTTTAATTGTCTCATTAGGAGAGAGCACCTTTTCGGTTTTCCTGTAGATTGATAGAATAACAGTGTGTTGGAAAGATACTATGTGTTTGGTCTGTAACTATGTATCTTGTCTATATCTATGTATTTGGTCTGTAACTATGTATTTGGTGAGCAACAATGTATTTGGGCTATGTATTCGGTCTGAAAGATTTTTTTTTCTTTTTTTAACGTCTTTTGAACATCTATTATCCTAATTATGAAACAGGATTAGTCAATCTAATCCAAAACAGGATTAATCTCATGACACCTTAACACGCTCTCTATTGGAAACTTTAACCAATCACAGCTTATTTATATCAGCAAGTTGATAGTGGGTTGGTTGGATTGACAAATCCCAGATATTTAATCCTGTTTCATATTCCGGCCCTATGTCGTTCGGCGGTGGTTTTGCCTTCCATTCACTGGAATTCTCATCCGAGATGCTGAATCCATTCTTAAAATAGGATAAATGAAATTTTAACCCTTGATCAGTACGGTTCGGTTTTGTAACGTATCCAGTACACGGTAACGTATAATTATGGTAGTGAGAGAAATCTCTCACAACAGTACTGATTGCGGGTTAAGCCAGGGGAAAAGCAGCCCTCAAGTGGGACTACGATGGTGCACTGTCATTGGTTGACAGCTGAAAGTCCAACTATAGGGACTCTAACAGCCATATTTATGAACAGAAAAAAATAGTCCGAGCAATGTCTCAAGCAAGGTATTGGCCAATAATATTAAAGGAAATCATGTTTGAGACATTGCTCGGACAGCGTTTTCTGTAACGGCTGCTAACCATTGTAGAGCTGTCGCAAGTTCAAACTTCCGGTAAATCGTCGCGTCCGTCGCGACGCGTCGGTAAGTAAGATTGACGGGTAAAGCCTTACATTTTTCCAAGTGGTTAACGCGCTAGTCTGTTAATCCACGTAACGTAAGGATACGTTGGTTCGAATCCCACCCAGTGCATGAATTTTTCTTCATTAATTTGAGTTTGTGACCACATAATAATGAGACCCTGAGGGTTAGGTGGTAGAAAATGCTTTGAGCATTAACCTCGTTTGGTGGTTACCTTCCACTAAAGAGTGTTATTATTATTACTTGTACAATGCAGGTTGCACATTTTGCAATGGGTTTTACGCCTCTTTTTCAGTATTCGTACAGATTTCAACTCAATAAATACTACACACATACTTATATGTATCTAAAGTTCTACTGGTCCATGATTGCCAATTAAAAAAGCTATTTCAAGAACCATATTGAAATGAAATATAATAATTAATAATGAAAACACAGAAATATCTAGGAAAAATGTAGAAATATCTTAAACCACTTTACGAAGAAATAAATATGATAGAAAGAGATAGAGAAAGAGAGAGAAAAAGAAGGAAAGCAGATAAGATAAAAGTGAGTATTTCTATAGCTTATTTGAATACTTTATTTATGATCCCTTGGAGAAATGATGTTTTCAGTAACAAAGTTTGTGAGATTACTTTAGGAGCTAAGGAGCAAGATGAAAAAATACTTTAATAGGACTGAAAGGAAGTAGCTTTTTTCTAGATCTCTTGATTAGATAAAAAATCTATAAAAGCCCTATGAGCTAAAAGGAACGTTGAATACACCAGTTAGATCACTGAATTTAAAATTTCTTAGGCATTATTACCACCCTCGATCATACTTCATTATATGATTATATTTTGCATTTTTTAAATTAATATTATTGTAAATTAAGTTCGACTGAAATTGTTTAAGAATAATAATAATGTGTTTCTTTGTGTTATTATATCACAATTTTAGTGGGTAGCGCAGAATTATTGGACTTTTCCGTATCTTAAATATCCCAATATCTTATTTTTGCCTATAATTCTGCCAATGGTCGCTGCTAACATGAAAACAGCTACTCATTTTTCCTCACGAGGTATGAGTGGACCCCGAACACCCAAGCACAGAGCAGAAAAATTCCTGCCCCACTGGGGATCGAACCCAGGTTACCGTGCGTGCAATGCCTAGGGCGCTAACTCACTCGACCACGGTGACTACTTTTTAAGAATAATAATAGCAATATTATTACTTCTGAGAAATTTCTAATACTGAAGTATAGTGCATTTTTGTAAAAAAAAAATTATAATAATATTGTTTTGCTCCGATGTCATGTTTTTTCATATTTCTGTACGTTTCATAACCTCCTGAGCAACTTTGGTTTTGTGTCTGTCTGTCGGTTTATCTGTCGGTCAGTTAGTCTGTCTATCTGTTGGTCTGTCAAAAATATTCCTTGTAACGCGCAAATCTTTCAATAAATTTCAATAAATTTTAGTACGTACACATAATAATGAGACTCTGAGGGTTAGGTAGTAGAAAATGCTTTGAGTATTAACCTCTCCATTAACAAATGAGGCTAAGACAGAAGAAAAATTTAGTTTTATATATGAACAATTTAAAATTACAATTTTCGTGTGTCCTGTAAAAGGTTCAATTGTCAAACATAGAGAAAGCGAAGGTCGGAAAAGTTTTTCTCATTAATTTGAGTTTGTGACCACATAATAATGAGACTCTGAGGGTTAGGTAGTAGAAAATGCTTTGAGTATTAACCTCTCCATTAACAAATGAGTCTAAGACAGAAGAAAAATTTAGTTATATATATATGAACAATTTAAAATTACAATTTTCGTGTGTCCTGTAAAAGGTTCAATTGTCAAACATAGAGAAAGCGAAGGTCGGAAAAGTTATCTCAGGAAAGATATAAACCCGCTGTCTTTATGATTTCCTTAACCTTAATAGAGATGAAAATGACACAGAGAAAAGAGAGAGAGGGAGAGTAAATGGGGGAGAAAGTAAATGAGAGAGAAAGAAAGGGAGAGAGAGAGTAAAAGAGAGAAAGAGTATATAGACTAAGGAGAGAGGAAGTTAAAATATAATAGAGGAGCTACAGAATTCTTTGTGACAGCTAAAAAAATATACATAATAATACTTTTATATTTCAAAGGTAAAATATTTCTTCCATCTCACTACCTAGAGGAAGCGTGCCTCTGATGCTCGAGCTATTGCCCCTTTGGATGGCCTGTGATATTTTTTGTATCAGGAACTGATGCGAGCGAGAATCACCAGAAACGCGCCGAAGGGCAGAGCCAATCTTTTTTAGAAAAGAAATCGACTCAGCTGCCCAAGGACCCAACGTTTCAACTGAGAACGCAAGAAAGCTATAATTGTCTTTTATCCTTGAGTATTTCAAGTGCTTTTTGCGTGCAGCGTTCTCAGAGGAAAATCCAGGTCCTTCAGCATCGTTTCTGTTAGTTCTCGCTAGCGAATCAGAACAGGTTGCATCCCACACCAGCGCACGTCCCCTCTCCCAAGCAACATTTGTTACGCCATCCGGCCTCTTCCCATCTTCTCGCATCAGTCCAGCAGGTTCCAACTGAGAGCTTATGTTTATGGATTGAAGAGCTCGTTTGATTATAAAATTTATCTCAGAATGGCGAGAATACCTTCCTGGATTTTTCTTACATCTCAAGCCATGATGTCCTAAGGAATCAGCCTCTTCTCCACATTGACACTGGTGAGCTCTACATAGAGTACAGCCAAGACGGAGGCCAACACAGATCTTCATTGTGTTGTTATCCAACAGTGTGCCTAAGTTTGGACAGGGAATGGAGTTCAGCCATGCTCCAGACCAAGGATTTTGTAAAAGCTGAAATCGATATCTATCTGTATCAGATGGGAAAAGCAGATTTGATACGATGGTCTCTACATGAATCTCGTCCCAGTTCTTTTGGAGTGAAGTGATTGCAGGTATTTCTTGAGGTTGCCAGGTTTCCAGAGCATCTTTCAAATAGGGTAAGTTTAACTCGTAATCCTGGATAGTTATTATGGTAGATACGAGCTCCCTCACCCCACAAGCAGAAGACAGAAAAGCTGGGAGGGCGACATCACAGGTTTTTCTAATACCAAGGCCACCTTTTTTTATTGGTAAACTGGATTGTGTCCATTGGGTATCGTCTAGGGCAACATTCAGTGTTTCTTCCAGGGCTTTCTTTATTTCGTCATCAATATGTTGTAACAAGTGAGGAAACTTCCAAATGCATGATGTGCGAAGCAAGTAATTCAACTTCGGTATAGAGAGGCAATTCTTTAACAGAAAGTATGCGTAATGAGCCTGAACATCTTTGAGTCTATCCATCATGGTAGTTATTTTTACAAATTTCTCTTTTGCAAAATCTTCCACTGCTGCATCATAGATTGGAGAACCTAAAAGTTCTAGGTTAGATTTGTGCTTCAACTGGATACCAGGAGCTAAAAGTTGAAATCTCTTGAACTGGTCATCGTCATATAGATCATCATAGAAAAACAGTTCACATTTGGCAGGATTTATTTTCAAACCAATGACTTCGGCCTGTCTTACAATCTTTTCAAAATCTTCAAGCACAATATCTGGAGTGTCAAACAAGGAACCGTCATCAAGATACCAAATATTGAGACATGCCTTCAAAGATTCAATTATGGGATGAATGGCCAGACTGAAGCACAAAGGCCCACAAGGATCACCTTGTTGAGGGCCTACTTGTGAAAGGATAGGCTCATCTCCAAACATCAAGTTGGATGGATGCCGATAACACTGCCATAAAAAATTATAAAGTTTTGGAGCCTTTTCTCTTACATTCAAGAGCATGGTGTCTCTTTCGCAGGAATTGAAAGCATTGGAAAAGTCGATTTTCAGTAATACTTTTCCATTGTTCGAGGGATCCATTAGAGAAGATCTAACACTGTGGATCGCGGCTTCACATCCAAGCTTCGTTCCAAATCCAAGTTGTTTAGGAAGGAGATAACCAGAGAGTTCATCTTTTACTGCAAAACAAACAACTTTTGCTGTAATTCTTCGAAAAACAGAGCCAATAGCAATAGGTCTGAGACCACCATCTTTCTTTTGTAGTGCGCAGAGAGAGGCGCCATAAAATAAAGGACAGAGAGATTCATTCAGCTTACCAGCTAGTAGAAAGTTGCACAGATTAGTAAGTGAGGTAAGCAACTTATTACCAGCTTCAGCAGCCGAGTAAGATACCAAATCTTTCATGTGCTGTGGAGACAAACCGTCTAATCCTCCACTGGACCCAGCTGGAAAAGAGTTGATAGCATTCAATACATTTGAAGACCGGGTAACTAGAGGAGGAGTTGAGTCATCAGGAGGTAGAGGAAAGTTCAAGTCTCTTGAAGGAGCTGGATGTTTTGTCTTGAGCTCATCATAGTTGGCATGACTAAAACTAGCAAGATTGTCATTGGAGCTGATGATCTTAATTGCACCCCTCACATCCAGATCAGCTAATTTAGTTTCAACTTGTTCAGCAACTGTTTTAGCCTTGAAAACTTTTTTCCTGTTATTATTTTGCAATGGTGAACAGTCAGAAGTGAAATTATTTCTGATTGATTGAACCAAAGTAAGACCTTTTTTCTTCTCAGTTATTTTTAAGAATTTATAACTGAAAAATAAAAGATCCTCCCATGAGGATAAATCATTTTTTGAAATACATTTGTCAATTACTTTGGACAATTCGATTGCTACTAAAGCTCGAGTACTCTTTGGTATCCTTTTCAAGATTTTTGTATATCGCTTGGATTTGACAATATTGGTCATGAAATCAGTAACACGGGAATCATCACTGGTTGAAAAAGAGGGTGGAAATGTGTCATCAGATTCAGGAACAATTGATTGATTAGAAGCAATACTTCTTTGTTCACCGTGAACTCTTGTAAAATGAATATTCAATCCTCTTAGAGATTTAAAGGATCTGGAGCAATGACTACAGCAGTTATTTGGCACAGAGCTGATGACGGTTTCTTCTCCATTTTCAACCATTCCTTGGCAGTAGGAAAATGAAATGTAACTAAAAACTTTGTAAAACTAAGACTAAAATTAACTTTGTTTTAAAAGAGGTTGATCACATTCTAGAACTGATTTTAAAGTTTGAATTTAAAAATGAAATTTTCAAAGTTATTTCTAAAAAATGAACCTAATGGAAGGTATAAACTTACTTTATTCTGCCCGACTTTTGTTTTTCTTCCTGAATTATTTAAGCCCAGGATATTCTGCTGAAATCAACTATGTATGACTAGAAAGTATCTCTATTCCATCAGACATGGAACTCTACACTTGGAAAAAAAAAAAAAAAATAGGATAATAATTTTTTCCAATTTTATGATTTTACTTCCGAGAGAATAGCTAATATTAGATAAAGGAATAATTACCTACTGTGATTAAAAAATAAAATAAAAAAAATGCTCTGATTTTGTTTTGTTCATATTTCTAGAATTAGGGTATACCTACCAAGTGAATCATTCACGAGAAAGTATTGTGTCCATAATTCACGGGGATTTTTTCTCTTTGAAATTCTCTCCTTCCTCTAAAAAAAATCCCATCTATATCAGACAAGTAATTTAATCCTTTATCCGTGACGGAGTACAGTCACGGACCAAGGTAGCTTAATCCCTACGGACAACGTAGACATAGCCTATAACAGGAGTTTTGTCCTATCAAAGTATTAGAAGAGAGAACTTCTGTAGATACATAGAGAGAGAAGAAAAGGATAGAAAGGGTGATAAGAAAGAGACTAAGGTAGAAAAAGTGGTAAAAAGAGTTAGAGAGATAATTAGGAAAACGAAAAGAGCGAGAGGGACTTACAAAGCAAAAGAAAAGCAGAGAGAGGGAGAGAGAGAGAGGAAAGAAAAAAAAACGACATAAAGAGAAAAAGAAAGAGAGAAAAAAATTAAAAAGAGTTAGAGGGATGAATAAGAAAACAAAAATAATTAGATATAAAGTTAGTAAGAAAGAGAGACGTAGAGGCTCTAGTTAGAAAGAGAGAAAGCGAGAGAAAAGAAAGAGGCAAAGTTAGAGAGAGAGAAAGAGGTAAAGAGAGTTAGAGAGATAAATAAGGCAAGAATGATAGTCAAAGAGAGGTAAGAATACAGAAAAAGGTAAATAGAGAAAGAAAAGAGAGTTTGAGAGAAGATTGGAATGACATTGAACAGAAATAAAAACTAAAGCACAAGAGAAAATGACAGGAAAAAAAAAAAGTTTTAAATGAGTAACAAGAACAAAAAAGTACAGAGGAAGAAAGAGAAATCGATTGATTTATAGAGAGAAGAGAAAGAGATAGTGTTTCATTGGGATGATGAGATGGAAAGAAATCAGAGAAATGCAAAAGGCAGAAACATGATCTAAATATTCTTCGTTGTTGATAAACAAGTGATATCCATGGTTTAGTTAGAGATATGTAGAAGTAGATATTGTAGGTACCTATCAGCAGCCCATTCCAGAAACACTCTCCACTCTCAAAATGCCCAAATCTCCGGTTCATCCGTCACACAACGCACTTTGACAGTTGAAAGGAAGATGGGAGATTATGAGAGCGAGTGCTTTCTGGAACGAGGGCCTTGTATCTACTTTCCTTGGTTGTTGGATGTGACTGAACTACCTCAAATGTAAATTTACAATTTATTAAACATAAAACATTTCATCGAGAACTCCATTTTTTTGGAATTGCTCCCAAAAATAAAGCTGCGTTTCCTCTCTGGATTGCTAAACTAACCTTGGTTGTATATTTATTCAATACATGATACCCAAATCACCCATATTATGAGATACACATTCATATCTCGTAAAGACCCACTCACATTTTGATTTCATTATACTTCCGAGAAATTTCTAATATTAGAAATTTCTAATATTAGAATCGTCGTATTGTGTTCGTTTTCGTAAAAAATATATATATTTTTTTTTCTGAATTCAATTTTTTTTATGTTTTTTGTGACGTGATAACGGTACTTGTTCAAGTACCTTTCAGTGAACTAGAACTGCAACTGTGACGGTATTATTTTCGATTCCTGAAGTGTGACAAGTAATAATAATAAAGTGAAAAACTGAAGAGTAACAAATTGGCAATTTCGAATGAGCTTTTCTATTGAATTCCGATGCACTTTGAACAACGGCTTTTATTGTCAAGGTTTTCTTTGAAAAAAGTATCATGGTACTATTATTAACATTCCTGAAATCCTGCTAACATTCTTTCTTTCTCCTCTTTTTTTCTCTTTGTCTCTCTTTTTTTTTCTTTCTCTCTGCTATCACTTGCTTTCTCTTTCTTTCTCTCTACTTTCTCTTGCTATCTCTCTTTTCTTTTCTATCTGTCTTTCTCTTTATTTCTCTCTCTCTCTCTCTTTCAATTTCCTTCTCTCTTCTTTCCTTCTCTCTACTTTCTCTCACTATCCTTTTGTGTCAGTCTCTCTCTCCCCATACTCTCTCTTTTTTTTTTTTTTTACAAATTTTAATATTGCTCCTGCACAATTTATACATATCTACACATAATAAATTGTATACTATGTAGGTAATACATATACCTGCCTTCAACATTTTTATTTTTTTCTGTTATTCTGGACAAATAAAAATCTACTTGCAAATACAAGTATACAAGGTGTACACGTTTCTTTACAGACAATTTCAGATTTGATTTGAGGGGGTATTCCAAACTAATATAATTATTTCAGATCATTTTTAAAATAATTATATCGTCGATGTATTATATTATTTATCAAAAAGTAAGAAACATCCAACCCCTAAATCACTTTAAACTTATCATGTTAAACTCAAATTGTATGTCAACCAGTCGAAAAATGGTACCTCTTTTGAGATTTGAAATTGAATACTTAATGTCGTCTAATTTAAATAAAGCCATTATTTACATGCCATAAATAGGCATTTTTCCAAAATGATCTGGATTTTTTTGTGATAAATGTCGCTTTCAACTACATGGTCATATTATCACCAGGAGGGTATTACCCTCCATTCGCTGGAAATTCTCAAACCAGCTACTCAAATCAACCTCACCCAGCCTGCTGAGAATAGGAAGCATCAGGAGGGTTTGAATTTGAATGATCGCCCATCCAAGCACTATCCTGAGATTATTTTAGCTTTAGAATGTCCCTTAGAAAACGGATTGATAGTCAAGTGGTTAAGGTGCTAGTCTGATAATTCAGATAGCGTAGGGATCCGTTGGTTCGAATCCCATCAAATGCATGAATTTTTCCTCATTTATTTGAGTTTGTGACCACATAATAGTAAGATTCTGAGTTGTTTTTTTTTTTTTTAGGAGAGGTGTTAAAATCTGTTGACGAACACTAGATTGTACCCTAGAGAACAGTGTGAGTACTGAAATGGGGACAACAGTGCATCATCCTCACCAAAAGGCACCTCTCCCCCTAAACATATGTATGATCCCGGAACCGTTCAAAACATGACATCGGTTGGTACTCTGAGGGTCAGGTGGTTAAAAATACTTTGCGTGTTAACCTCGCGTGGTGGGTACCTTCCACTTAAAGAGTATTATTAATATCATTGTTATTATTTTATTTTATTTTAGAAAATTCTTATATAATTTTTTTTTTTAATTCATTTTTATGTATAATTTCGAAGTCTGGGACACCCTGTATATCTCATACAACATTTTATTATTTGCTATTCTAAATGTTTCTGAAATAAAAGTCTACTTGGTAAGCTTAGTAGCATTTGGAACGAAGGCGAAGGTGCCTGCTGCCGCATCGAGCATTAAAATCTCGTTACCATTCTCCCTTTCCCTAAGAAATAGAAATTCCCCTATCTCCCCTAAGAAATGAGTTCCTACTGTGAAACTGACAAAGAAAAGAAAAGAGCTCACAAAATCTACAATTTCATGATTGTGTTTCACAAAAAATGCGGGTTTTTTTTTGTGTTCTACCCTTTGAGTTCTACGGGTATATCAAGTTTTTTGAAGTCCTTAAAGCAATGATGCAATGTAGTTTTTGGTGGCTAATGGTCGTTTTTTCGTTTTCGGCTAAATGGTCAAGATGAAGTGCTCTGAATTAATGCGAAAGCGGTTTTATGGCACAGTTACCTCATTAAAAAAAAGAAAGAAAAAAAAAGGCTCAAGACATCAAACAGTGTACGGGAATCGAATACCTCTTTGCATCATAAATGAAATCCTCAAATTTATGAAAACTTTGTCTAAAAAATAATGGGTAGCTCCACTAGCGGCAGAACTTCGACCCTAAGTTGACTTTAGCGTTAACTTGGAGGTACCTATGGGCAAAATAATAGGATTATAACCTTCCTACCCCTACTATAGGTACAGGTAAACTCCATATTCAATAAAATACCTAACTTTAAAAAGTAAAAAAGCTACCTACATTTTCAAATCAAACGTATACTTTTTTACTAGGTTTTGACCTAATAAATCCAAATTAATTTGATTAAATAAATTAAAATAATAATGATAATATCTACAAAACCTAATACAAACGTAAGGAGTAAACAAAAATGATTTTACTTTTTTAATTAGCTGTCCAATTTGAATGAATTGAATTACATAATAATATTTAATCAATTAACATTAAAAGTTGTCGTTTAAAATAGAAACCAATTTGTACCTGTTTTCAAATTTGGCTGTTTTTGGTCCATAAAAAATCCCGCAAAAGTCAATGCCATCGCAAACAATTGAGGCTTCCAATAGAGAGTTTTTAAATAAATCTAGATCTCTATTTTTTTTAAGGGTCTTGACACAGTGATATATAATACAAGGCTCTGTTTATAAGGCGAAAATAACGCCAAAGAGTCCCTTTACTCTTACAGTCTCTTTGTGATATACATACGTGTGCAATTGTGCACTGTGCAGTGCAAAAAGAAAACTCCAATAGAGTTAAGCGACATCCAGCGAGGTTAAGACTTGGATGGGTGACCATTCAAATTCTAATTCTCGTGACGCTGGCTTTTCCCGGCCCCACTCAGGCTGGGTGAGGTCAATGTGAGTAGCAGGTTTGTGAGTTTCCTGCGAATGGAGGGTAAAACCCCCGTCGTGATATGACCATGGCAGTTGAAAGCGACGTTAAACCCCACTTTAAAAAAAAAAAAAAAAAAAAAAACTCCAATAGACCAAAAAATTCCGGAAATTGAGCTCATATTTAACAAATATCTCGTCCTTACCTCGCAAGTACAGCTCGTAAATGTTCAAAGACTTCGTATCCGAAAAGAAGGCACTATTCGAAAAAACTATCCAGATCACAACAGTCCGCACTAACATGACTTTCCCAACTGAGGAGAAAACTCTTGATCAGCGTGAAGAACATTTTCCCCGTTGAGGAACAAGTTTTCCCTCGCGAGGAATAATGAGGCTCCATGTGTTGTCGCTTCTGCGTAAAGCGTTTACTCGGAATGGATTACGATAAAATAAAAATACAATACTTTCTTTATTATTGGATAAGGAAACTACAAAACAATCTGATAATGTTGAAGAATAGGTAAAGTATCTTATAAACTTTTATGGGAATACATTCTCGATATTCTGTTATTATTCTGTATGTATAGAAATAAACAGTTTTGTTTTCAATCGATTTTGACCGTTTTATTCTGGAAATGAAAGTTCGGTTTGAACAATTACGTATGGATTGCATTGCCCCAATAGAATGATTGAGCATGGCCATTAGCCATTTGATTGTGTGTAAATTTGATTGATCAAATGTGTTCATTATCAACTATGGACTTGGGCCTACATACTCATATATTTGAAAACAACCTTTTAATGTTAAAAAATTACATTTTTTGTTTCAATTAAAATCAATCCTTCGATTTCAAAAAAAAAACCCCTTTTAATGATTTCTTATGGAGAAAACCGCGAGGAACACGAAAAAGTTCTTGTAGGGTTTCAGATTTGTTGATAATCTTATTCATAACTTGATATGTTTTTTTTTTTTTTTATTTTTTTTTTTAATTAAATTTCGTAATTCCAATACATCGACTACCATACATTACCATCGACTTCCAAACTAGAGTCACATAGTTTATGATAGGTATTAAAGTGAAAAAGATAGATTAAATTAGTTGCCAAGATGCTAAGACATTTGAGAATAAGCTAATAATGATTAAAAATCCAAAAATGTTAGCAAAATTACTCCTTCAATAAAACCTTTAAAATTGGCATTTTTTTGATTTCAATTTTAAAGTCGCTTTAAATTATAACTATCTACAATGTGTGATCATAACAAAGATTAAGGCTCATGATTCTCATGAAATTCAGTCTACTCCCATTTCGGACCCTGTACAAAATAATATATTTTAAGGACTCAATTACTGATATCTCAACGCATTTCCTGTGTTTCGCTTTCGTTCAGGTCCATTTCTTCTCCTTTTTCTGCTTAGTCAAGTGGATGTTTGAAAATATCCCCTCTTGAAATTTGCTCAAGTAGGATTCTCACGTTTAAAAATGTTTTTTTTTTATATATGTATACAACTTTACCTGTTATAAATGTAATGCTTAGGAAGGTATTGTACTTATGCCTTTGAACATACACAAGCACACACAAAAAAATGATTATATAGAAAGAGAAAGTAAAATTTATTTACTAACAAACCGACATCAATATCGATGTTTGCCATAAGACACAGTTCTAAAAAACTATGTTTTGACATAGGGAATGGTGATGATGTTTATTTTAGGATTTTTTGTAGAGATGGTTTTGTATTATACGACAGTATCCGCGTTCATTATGAAACAAAATGAAAGTTAAGACATTCTCTGACATTTGTTTATCAATCTACTAATGATGCTGATGAAATCTAGTTCTACTTGTAATAAATTTATTATGGTGATGAGAACCTTTGAGTTATCTAAAGAGACACAATCTACTTCTAAAAAGTCATTAACAAATTCTATTTTTTATTGTAGAAGTACCTATATTAGGTACCTGAAATTACTTCAGGGAAAACTTTAAAGAGTACTTTTAATTAGTTTGATGTACAGTAATAATAATAATAATGTATCAGTAACTTAGTCTGTCAGGATGTCTCAATCTTCTTCTAAGACGACTTGTGAGGCCTTGTACAGATCTTTTATCACGGTGAATACCTTACAAAATTTAAAAGCAATGTATTTAGTAACTTAGATGTTCAGGAAGGTACAATTTACTTCTAATAAAACTTTAAAATGTACTATTACATTTTCTAGATGTAGGTACACTGGTACAGTAATGATATCGATATATCAGAAACTCAGTTTGTTAGGAAGGCTTAATCTACTTCCAAGTGCTAATATCATAGTAAAAACGTTACATAATCGAAAGTTTATCTATTTAGTAACTTTTTCATCAGGATGGTACAATTAACTACTAAGAAAACTTTTACAAGTGCTATTCCTATTTAATGTTGGACAATACAGTCTCTTGTAAGAGACCTTTAAGTTTGTCGGGGAGGTTCACTCTATCTCTAAGATAACTTATGAGTATATGTATACCTATTTATTTAAAGTGCAAAGTTGTAGGCAGTAGATGTAAAAAAGACTACCAAACACATTAGCAAAGAAATCGAAACACCCGTTACTTAGTATACATAAATAAAATACATTATCGTTTACATTGTACAGTCTTGGATGTCAATGTGCAGGGAAATTCGAGTTGTACTTAAAAAGACCTTCACAAGTCCTACTTCTTGGTGAACACCCTTGGATTCAACAGCCACATACTTAGTATACTTAAATAAAATAGACTATACGTTTACATTGTACAGTCTCGGATGTCAATGTGTGGGAAAATTTGAGTTGTACTAAAAAGACCTTCACAAGTCCTACCTTAGTATACAATAATAAAATACACTATACGTTTACATTGTACAGTCTTGGATGTCAATGTGTGGGGAAATTCGAGTTGTACTAAAAAGACCTTTACAAGTTGTACTTCACAAGTCGTACACTTTGAGTTCTACTTCACAAGTCCTACCTCTTGGTGGACAAACTTGAATTCCAATGTATGGAGATCTTTGTGTTGTTCGTGCTGGTGGCACTGTGGTGGTTTCATTGGGATCTGGATAATCCAGTTCATCGGACGAATTGTCTTGAAAGTTGAGTGGATCAAGTTGTAAGGTAGTGGTTGAGGGAGTGCTAGTTGCTGAAATGGTAGCAGGTTATTAGAGTATGCTTTCTAGAAAAGGTTTTTTTTTTTTTTTACAAATTGATTGCAATCATGGTGGCATGGTACCCATGAAATGAAAACATCTGTTCGTCAAGAGACACTTTCTCACTCTAGGAATTGTTCAATTATTTTTCTTTTATTGTGCATTCTGCACATCTATCTTCGATCTTTTACCAGGAGCTCAAGTCCTTTAATGGTGCTTAAACAGTCATTCTTCGTAACGCAATTACAATGATACCCAATTATAATTAATCGATAAACCGTTTTTGAAAATATCACTTGGGAGATAAAGCATTCATAATTAATAATGCCTTTAAGTCACATCAGAGAGAGAGAGAGCGTTTTATACACCGGTCTATTCCTTTTTTTAAATTTTATATACCAAAAATAAGATCATAAGTATGTAATTTCAAAGTAAAAAAAGACCTTACACAAATACATAATGATACACATTTTAATGAAATTGGACATTATTAAATTTACATACATAAATAAATATAATATTTTTATTTAGTATAAAAAAATACAATGTATCCCATTAATCCATCAATATTATTTTAAAACTATGTCTGTATGATAAAATTTTCAAAAAAAAAACTCATTGAAATCTGTCGTTTCACCGAACTAGCTGGAGTCCCTGTAATAAAAACCTAGTTCTCTCACCAAGTGACGGAAAAAAGATGTCGAGTCGTCGAGATAAGTGCAGTGAAACACTTGCACGGTACTAGAAAATACTTGCTGGAATTGTATTGTGTTGAAATTGTATAACATTCAGCTCCATATTATAATTGAAAAAGTTTTCTTCATTAATTTTCAACTTTCAAATTCATGCTCCAGTAAAACAGCTATAAAAATTAACCCTTGTTGCTCCACAAACTGAAAGTACTTTCCACTACCTTGAAACCTACAGTTTTTAATCATTGTCAATATCATTATGTAGTCTCTTAACATGTACTTAAATTTAAACATAAGTTTCAAGGATTTCAGTTATTTTAAGTCTAAAGTAATAAAATTATATACACGTACTAGCCAAAAAGCTCATTTTTTAATTCCTCCAAAAAGTAAAATCCATGCTGTCTTCTTTGATCCCATTGGTTCTCTGACAAAAAAAAGAAATAATTAAAAATGAAAATAAATAATGAATGTTCCAAAATAATTTATCGTGAAAAGTTCATTTGTGTCTTACGCGATAGTGGCGACTTTGACTTGGCAACTATAGATGAATTCGACTTTCTTCAACTTTGGACCTGGCCTGACTTACTGCACTTCTAACTTTCTAGCCGTGTATTTTAAGGAAAAAACCTTTGAAAGCCAAAAGAAAAGGAAAAAAGACAAATCATTGGCACCCTTCGAAAGATTAAATAATTTAGGAAAAGAATTCAGGCGTGATTTGTGGAAGTAAGGGTCTCAGACCAAACAAAAATTAACTATCAGGAAAATGTTGATCAATCTCGAACTGAAGTACGTTTGCAAAGTAAAAGAGGGTGATTTTTCATTTTAAAATTATCTCTTAAGCTGATGAAAACTTTTGAAGGAAAAAGCCTAGGATTTTAAGATGTTCAACAATGTAAAGACGCGATACCTCAGTTCAACAATGTTGATCAACACAGCACCGTTGCCAACACAGCCACACTGTAGCAAAATTTATTTTTGATCAACACGTTCAACACCGGTGAGGTTCATGTCCAACGTTCCAATGAGACGTCTAGCTTGGTTATCGAGGGTAAAAACTAATAAGTTAAAACAAGATTTTTTCTAATGGGTTAACTATGAACTCGTGTTATTTTTCATGGGAGCTGTGTAAAATAAACAATGGATGGACCGAGAAGGGTTCAATTATTCACTCGCCGTAGTATTCGCAATATAAACAACAAAACTCCAATATTTAGAATACCTCCGGCTTTTATAGCCCGTTAATTTGGAACTTTACGAGTTTTTGACCCATGGCATAACTTTACGCGCTCAGTCTGGTGGCCAATTTTTCGACAGCTGTCGATAAGTGGGTATAAAATTGCTGTATTTGGGTAATTTTACTTCTGAGAAATTTCTAATATTAGAAATCGGAAATTTGTAGATGGTTTAATAAAATAAGATTTCTCTGTGGTGAAGTACATTCTTTTGTGGGTAGCGAAGCATTACTAGGAGGATCCTTCACTTTTCCAAATTATTTTAATTTTTTCTTTTTCTAAACTGATTTCCTCATGAGGTAAGAGTGGACCCCGGCCATTTAAGTGCATAGCTGAATAATTCTGCGCCGCTCGGGATCGAACCCAGATCACCGTGCAAGCAAGTCTCCACGGTGACTACTCTGTAAATTTTTAATCCCATTTTATAATTTAGCCCTTCAATTTCTTTTCTATTTTTAGGTAATCTTACATAACTGGTCCTAACCCAGTGATACATGGGCGAGCTGATTTCGCAAACATATTAGTAGGTTCAATTCAACAAGTTATCATGATCAAAGATCTTGAACACTATTTTTCTGGATACCAGCCCATATACAGGACATCATCGATGCACGCACAAATAATAATTAATATAATACCTAATAATAATAATATTTAGTGGAAGGTTACCACCAGGCGAGGTTAATTCTCAAAGCATTTTCTACCATCTAACCCTCAGAGTCTTATTATTATGTGGTCACAAAATCAAATATTATTATGTGGTCACAAATCCAGGTAGCTTAGGGATCCGTTGGTTCGAATACCACCCAGTGCATGAATTTTTCCTCGTTAATTTGATTTTGTGACCACATAGTAATAAGACTCTGAGGGTTAGGTGGTAGAAAATGCTGTGAGCATTAAACTCGCCTGGTGGTTACCTTCCACTAAGGAGTGTTATTATTATTAAACATAGTTCTGGTTCTCCTGGGTAATGAAAAAATACTATCACATATTGTTTTCGGTTTCACTTTGAACTTGATTCTTGGTCGTTTTCTTTGATGCGTTCATTTTTCTAACTACAGGATTTTTCCACTAAAAAAACCAATATTTACTTGATTTGCGACATGTAGGAAGGAAACAGGTATATTGCGAAATCTGTAAATAATCTACGAATTTAAGAAACCACGCTAAGGTTAAGTCGAAAGAAAAGTAGTTGACAACGCTCAGATTTTATTACGTCGACCGCAAGTATGACTCTGTTCTCAGAAACTAAGATCAAGTCAGAAATTCATAGACACTCGAAAGTGTCAAATCGTCAAGGATTAAGTTGCAAAGTCCCTTTGAAACGGAACTCTCTACTTATTCTTCAACGAGAAATTCTCTATCTATTCGTTTGCAACAATAACATAGCTCTCGTATACAAGAGACGAAGTTAATGTTCGAACTAAGATAGCACACTCGAATGAGCTAGATGTCAAAAAGACTTTAAGCAAAAAAAGATAGAACATAACATTGTAAACGAAAAACTGCAGCACAAACACACCATTCTGCTGCAAGACAAAGCTGTCTGGCCTTTTGTTCACAGAGTTTGGCATTTTGTAAAATCAAAACACAAGTCACCAATCTCTGCAGCTTCCGTTCATCAGATAGAGAGCTCCATTGTGTAGAGACCGACTGGAGACGAAAGTTTACCTAACTTTCAAAGCTCAACAAATTTACGAAACTTTGCGTTCAGTTCAAACCTGCTAGAAGAGACTTCATTCTGACTATGAAGAAATATTCGATTGTTCTTCCAAACGCTTGAGTAAAGTTTTGGAACCCAGCGGAGATGCCACGTTGGATACACTAGTCCGGCGTGGTGAGCACATGAATTGGTGACCGTACTGGTTTCGAGTTCATTCATTATCATCAAGTTAATCAACCTTCTGCTTGCTATTTACGGCCCCACATTTGAGTGACTGATTCGTTTTACCTGTGAATACTGGTTAAAACGCTCATTGTGATATGACCATGTTTTGAGTAAAAAATGGCTTTTATCACTTTAGAATCGATTTTGTATAGTTTGAATTTTAGATGGAGTCAACGAAGATTAATGAACCGGAATTCATGCTCAAAAAAAATATTTCAAGCGAGAAACATCTGGACCACGATTTTTTCCAGTTCATCCATAGTTTGACTGTACTTTGTAATGAAAGCGTTTGACTCAACAGTCTCTTATTACCAGAACATCGCGGTACATCTGTGAACAAAGAGAATTTTACAACAACAGCATAAATGAATATTATTTCAGACATACTTACAGGCAGTAAAGGTTGGCTTCCCCACGTTGTTGTAATGATGAATTTTCTTCGTAGACTTCAACACGATATCTGAAATTGAAAAGACATTATTCAATAAAACCTATAGATATATTTGATGAGTAGGTACGAATTATAAATGAATTTCTTATATTGAAAATAATATCAAAGGTTGGGTGGAAGAATTTGCCATAGGCAATAACCTCTAAAAAAACTAATACTTCTTTATTTTATTTCAGTTCTCTGGAAATAAGACAATCTTTGATTCTTGATTTTTTTTAAGAAACTAAGCCTCACATGCCAAAATTGACCTTTTAAATCAAAATAAAGAACATTTTTCATCATAGTTTACTATTTCAGTTACCTGAGATAGTTCCTCAATATTTTATGAGGTTTTGAAAACTTAAAATCGCTTTACCTCTTAAAATCGCTTTAAATGAATTTTTTACAATATTGCGTTTCTTCCAGAGGAATAGACAATGTGAAAGAAGAAGAAGATGATAAATTTTCCATGTAATGTTGTGATTCTGTGTGACCAAATAATATATTTCAAAACGGGTTACCTAATTTCTTTTTTAGTTAAAATTTAAAGGTTAAAAAGTACACTGACAAAAACTAAACATAGAGCGACCTCTATGTTCTGAAAGCAAAAACATGAACGTATCTCCTTCCACAGGAAGAATTCTTTTTTGAATTTCACAATCCAGATGATAACTTGCGGTGCTTTCAAACTTTGTCGCTAGAGAGCGTGCGAAGGCGAAGTTGAGAAAACAGTGGAATACCTAGGTATAATAATTTAGCGCTTACGAAAAGTTCGTTTATTTGATCTGTGTAATTGTCCATCACGCTGGATTTTTAGTATCTCATGAATTATGTGAAAAAAGGACGCAACTTAAAGGGTGTTCATCAGTTCAGTTATAAGTAACTAATGCACGAATTAAGGTTTCATATATTTTCACAATAAGATGAAATATATTTACCTACCTCGTTGTTAGAATGAAGATTTTGTTTACGTTTTTTATACTACGAATAAGCACGCAGAAATAAATAAACATTTTTCTTATACATTTTTTACATCATATGGTCATGATTATGGTCATAGGGCCTAAATATAACAAAGTTATGATTACATTGAAAATAAGAAAAGCAGTGCCTCGGTCTAGAAAAACTCTCCACTCTCAAAATTCCCAAATCTCCATTTCAACAGTCATACAACGAACTCTGATTGGTTATTGCGTTCAAATAACTAATCAGAGTGCGTTGTGTATCAGTTTAAAGAGAGATTTGGAGATTCTGAGAGGGGAGAGTGTTTCTGGAACGAGTTGTAGGTCCCCTATACAAAATATTTCATGTACAGACCTGTGATTGGTCTTCTTGAAAGCCCTTTTCATGAAGGATTTTGCAATATTGCACCACATAATATAAGAGACGGTCTTGTCTTATCTTCGTTGTAATCGTGTTTTATAAGTTGACCATAAGTAGTGCTTTGTTAATGACCCCACATTAAAAAAATACTATCACTCTCATAATGCCCAAATCTCCCTTTCAACTGGCACGCAACGCACTCTGATTGGTTATTTCGTTAAAATTAACCAATCAGATTGCTTTGTGTGATGGTTAAAAGGGAGATTTGGGGATTATGAGAGTGAGAGTTGTTTTTTTGTCCAAAATCTTCATTGTGACTACTATCTAGGGGTTTTATCAATGGAACGCTGTGATTGGTGGATATTCCTTGTCCACTTTGAGTTAATGGAAGGTTTATACCAATCCAGTGCGCTTGGGTGGTTTCTCACTAAGCGCAACATTTTGATACAAATCATTTGAGCAGCTTCGAAACACTTTGAGAAGCTTCATAAACAAAATTCAAGAAAAAAAATGCTGCAAAACATTTCGAAACCAATTTCAATCATTGGGATCCTGGATTAAGAGGAAAGTTTTTACCAAGCACAGTGCACAGTTAGAATAGCTCACCGTTCTGGAACTGAAACATGGCTTTGAATCCCTGACCAGGCTCGACGGAGTGGGCCACAAACTCGATGTACAGCTCAGGGCCGGTGGAGAGAACCTCAAAGTGGGAGCCCTGGTTGCAGTAGAGGCCGATAGCAGGCGATGAGGCCGTCCGGCCGTCGTGGACCTTGATATAGTCGGCCCTATTGATGCAGCTGGAACAAGAAACATAGGTAGAGTCAAACTGCGAGTATTGTATGGAAGAGATTGCCACAGGCAATAACCTTTATTCTCTTATTTCTTTTCGATCTATTGTTTTTTTTTTTTTTTTTTTCTTTATACTTTCACTAGCGGGCTGTCGCCCGCTTTGCGGGCCGAGGCATGGCCGTAAAGCAAAAACATCCTTTTTCGCCAATGGCAGGTGTGGTAGTGGGAATTTCGAAAAATCCCGTCTTATTGCACTTCTAGACTATAAGACAAAGCTACCTACCAAATTTCAGCTTCCTAGGACTTACCAGTTCAGAGAAACAGTGATGAATCAGTGAGTGAGTCAATCAGTCAGTCAGTCAGAGAGTGAAACTCTCTTTTATAAGTATAGATTGTATTGTTTTGTCAATATTGTACTTTGTCCTTATCTAATAAAGCGTAATATAATAATAATAATAATTTCAGAGAGCGACCTCAGTGGCTTGATTGACAAGGCGGCGGACTTGAAAAATGAAGGTCGTTGGTTCAAGTCTCAAGTTCAGCAAAGATTTAGACGAGTTTGAATAGTTAAGAGTTTCACATTACGAAAGTGATTAACACAAATATGATAATTTGTTTAATTTCAGGGGAAGATTTTTTCTTAATTTGTGTTTAACTTAGCTTTCAATTATATGGTTAGATCACGACAGAGCTTTTACCCTCCATTCCCTTGAAACCCACTAGTCAGCTGCTCAAATTAACCTCACTCAGATTGATTGGGCCGGAAATACTCGTAGCCAAAATCAATAAGGAAGTAAGGTTCGAATTTCAATGGTCACCTATTCAAGTCCTAACCTTGCTAGAATTAGAGACAAATTATCCTCTTCGTAACGTTTTAACTACATTGTTTCCAAATATTTCTGAATGAGTCCATTCATGTCATTTATGTTAATCCTCTTTGGGTTCTTCTTCAATTTTTAAATCTACTGTCCGACCAAATCCTGTCTTTATTTTTTGAAGCCATCTCCAACCATCATTATTATCTCTGCTGTTTTTACCATCTCATCCATGACTTTGCATCTTCCTTCTCGTTACTTTGTGCACTCTGTGTTGTTCGTCTCTGTTATTTTCTATTTGTCATTCTATGAATTCAGGTCTTTCATCATTGTTTCACTTTCTTTTGAAAGTCTGTCTTCATGGAACTCTCTTTCTTCCTGAAATATCTTTGATAAATACGGCTGTTTTTTTTCAGCACAGAAACCTGGTCTATAACAAAAGCGCGAGAAAAAGTTGGAGAATGCAGAGATGAAAATGTGACGATGGATGTGTGGTGTAACAAGGAGAGATAATAATAATAATGTGTTTTATATAGTACATTTCTTTTACATTACATCTATCTATACTTATATAAGAGAGTTTCACTCACTGACTGACTCACTCACTCACTGATTCATCACTGTTTCTCCGAACTGGTAAGTCCTAGGAAGCTGAAATTTGGTAGGTAGCTTTGTCTTATAGTCTAGATGTGCAATAAGACGGGATTTTTCGAAATTCCTACTACAACACCTGCCATTGGCGAAAAAGGATTTTTTGCTTTCACGGCCATGCCTCGGCCCGCAAAGCGGGCGACAGCCCGCTAGTAGTTACATATAAGATATAGCACATAGAAAAAGAAATATTAAAGTGAAACTGTATGTCTTACACAGACTTGTCATACTAAGGGCGGAATTAATAGACGTTTTTGTTATACCTCTGTGGCGCTAAGTCACGGATTGCGTACTGTGTAAGATAGGGAAAACCGACACTTACCAACGACTTAAGTTATTCATGTTTTCTATTAATTCCGCCCTTAGAGACCCAGTATAGTATGGTTCTCTAGTTTTTGTGTAATGTAGGGTAAGATATGAGCGTACTATGTAGGATAAAGTAAAAAAGTGAAAATGAGGACTCTGACAAAGAAATTCAAGAGAGTAGTCTGAGATAATTTGGACAATATTGCACATGTAGAGTTGTAGAGAAAAGGGATGAAAATCATGTGAAAATAATGAGAGTAAGAGAATTAAAGAATCACAACTAGCTCGTAAAAGAAAGAGAGACAAAGTTGAGAAAGACCTCTGATGGCTCCAAAAGAAAAACACAGCATTTGCTATAACTTCTCACTTTTCTATTACGACTGATATTATTATTTATCATCAAAAAAGAGAATGTATTTAATGGGAATAATTTACAAAGTATTTTTATTCATGAAACATATACCTAAATCTAGTAGTTTTGCGAAAGGCAAAGAGACAGAAAATTATGCCAGTTGTAGTAAGAGATATACCTCGGGGTCAACTCGTGAGGAAAAATGAGTAGCTGCTTTAATGTTAGCAGCAACCGGTGGCGGAATTATAGGCAAAAATAAGATATTAGGATATTAAAATTATGGAAAAGTCTATGATTCTGCACTACCCACTAAAATTGTGATATAATAACACAAAAAACACATTTATTTATTTAGTTAGAGATATAAACTAGAGTCAAGAGGACACATTAGAAAAGGACTCATGAAACAAATGCCGACCTCAAGGAGGTTTGAAAAGAGCAAAGTGAAAAAAGAAGATGTCAGTTGTAGTTTTCCAACCCCTCGTTCTCAATTTCAATTTAGTTTGCCGTCGACTTGAATAAAGCTTTCCCTTGATTGAAACTTAGGTAAACGAGACTTGTGCCGTATTAGAGTGGCTGCATTTATTGTTTTCCAATGCCCAGAGACATGCTTTTGATTGTTTGGAAACGATAAGAATATGCAGGAAAGGGAATTCAGTTCCTAGATAGAATATTATGATTTTAATTTACTTTAGGGTTTCAGAAATCAATATTTTATTTCATATCGCCAGCGGACACTATGGGATTAAACTTTTTTTACATCAAACATAAATTTATTCATTTTTTCTACAATAAAATAAAATAATTAAAAATTGACCATGGGATCATGGATGGTATTAAAGGCTAGGGTATTCTGGATCATTTTATTTTTTTACAAAGACATTTTTGTATGTTTAAAGGTTAGATGCAGACACACTTTTAGTAGTTTTGATGCAAGAGTTACCCATTTATTCTGGTCACAATAGATCTTACTAGGTCGCAGTGTTAATTGTATGGTGTTTCATCTGAAACCCTGCAACCAGATTTTATAATAATTATATACCCATTTACTTACTGTGACAATAGTAACTCGTACTACGCTACAAGAGTGTTTTTTCATACATACATTCTTCATTTAATCAGATAGGTATTCCATCTGATAGCTGATAGATATTCCATCTGATAGATATTTCCATGCAGGCTTTCCATGGCCTGCTGCAATAGCAAGTATAGCAACCCAAATCTAATTGAAAAGGCAGAGGACAGCAGGCAGATATCAACTAAAATCTGAGCGTCAGAAAACCGAAACTTCGATCTGAAATCCCAAATTGAAGGGAAAATGAAAATTTACGGGATTTTTTTGTTCGAAAAAGTTTTCCATCAAAAATTTACATATTTCCAATAAGAAACTGTGTGTTGTAACATGTGTGCTGGTGAGCTCGGGGGTGTTTCGAAAGTCGAATGAGAAGGAGGAGCGTTTAGGGGGAGGAGGGGGGTCAGGGGAAAATTTAGGGGTTTAGGGGAAGATTGAAACTTCAACATGTTACTCTCTTTATTAAATTAAAACAGCGCTAAACTGTAATAATATTTAAGCTTCTTGGTACTCTTTTCTTAACCCCTTGGATTTCTGAATTGAGTAAAGAAATTTAAGAAAAAACAATAGATGGGTCTTCTTGTTATGATATTTGAGGCCGAAAGGTTATAACATTTGAGGCCGAAAAGTTATGACATTTGAGGCCGAAAAATTATGACATTTGAGGCCGAAAAGTTATGACATTAAATTTGAGGCCGAAAGGTTATGACATTTGAGGCCGAAAGGTTATGACAATTTGAAGCCGAGAGGTTATGACATTTGAGGCCGATAGGTTATGACATTTGAGGCCGAAAGGTTATGACATTCGAGGCCGAAAGATTATGACGTTTGAGGCCGAAAGATTATGACTTTTGAGGCCGAATTAGAAAACAGATTCGAAAAAAGAAGTCTCCAACTTGAGGGAGGGTCTCTTTTTTTATTTATAATTATTTGCAACTTAAATAATTAGTGGAGGTGCTAGCCAATAAATAGAGAACTAATACTTAAAAAATCACTTCTTCTTCATGAATACGACCCATTGTCTCGAAGATATTATCCTTTAAGCCTTTTGCTTCCATGTACTTCTTACTTTTGCTCATGAATAATTGCTTCTTTTTCTATAAATAAGGGTTGGGTGGAAGAGATTGCCATAGGCAATAATCCGCCCTTTTGTAAGGACATAAATATGTTTATATATATTTTTTTTCTTTTTCCTTTTTATTGTAAATATTATTTCCATTTTTTTCATTGTTATTATAAATATTTGTAATAATAATAATAATGCTTTTTCTTTGTGTTATTATGTCACAATTTTAGTGGGTAGCGCAGAATCATAGGACTTTACCACTTTAATTTACAATATCTTGTATTATTTTTTTGCCTAAGATTCTGCCTGCTTCACATTAAAGCAGCTACTCATTTTTTCCTCACGAGGTATGAGTGAACCCCGCTGGGAATCGAACCCAGGTCACCATGTGTGCAATGCCTAGCGCGCTAACTCGCTCTGCTTTGTATTGTACATATGTTTTCTTATCTAATAAAGTGTTTAATAATAATAATAATAAAATTATGGGTAATAATAAATATGGTCCATTGTCTCGTATTTATTTTCCTTCATACCTTTTTCTTTTACTTAGTGATTTTGCTCAAGAGCGATTGCTTCTTTTTAATAACAATTACCTATAAGGTATAGAAAATATTGTTATTGGTCGTTTCTTTTTATGAACACGGCCCATTCTCTCGAAGGTAATTGTAAGAAGAGTAGAAGACACCAATGTCTCTGCCCTGATTTTCCCACAGCTTCCTTATTTTCCATCTTGCGTTTTCTCCAATTTGTTTTGCTCACCCGTACGAAAACTAATTTGCACTCCAAAATTGTTTTCACAAAGACAAAGTCATTGGCAGTCATTGATAGCACGCTTCGCTACCCTCAGTTTTAATCCCTCGACAAGGGCAGGCTTCCAGGAAGCAGAAATGGCATTTTCAGTAGAATAGTTGTTATAGCGATTTTCATTTTTTATGCCAGACAAGTTTCTTAGAACGATCAATTAATTTGGACGGTGTAAGGCGAACATGAATGCGCAAAATTGCTACAAGACTATCAATACTGACTGTTGAAGTAAATTCAATGTCAAATTTTGTTCGTTTTGTAATCATCATGACATTGAATCTACTTGTAAGTTACACTAAAATTACATTCAATTTCATGATAATTACAAAATGAACAAAATTTGACGTAAAGTTCATGGTTATAAAATTCAATTGCATGATAGTGTCGATAAAATGTTTAATATTCCATCACTCATTATGTCACTGAAGCAGGCAGCTAACCACCGCCAACTTTTGGTTAGGACTTTGATAGACCAATGGCTATTCAAATTCGAACATCAAGGTTTTCAATGTATACATTGTATACATATAAACTTTCAAAACGATAACTAAAGAAAAATTAAAAAAAAAAAAAATACGAATTTAAAATATTTTTCTTCTGCTAACAAATAATCAGAAAAGGGCACTTTATACCTTTGGATAGTACAAAAAATATGAAATCGGAGCAAAAAAATAATTCTTCACTAAAATTAATAAATAAATAAATTATTATCAAATAAATAAATAAAAAACGAACACAATACTTCCGATTTCTAATATTAGAAATTTATTGGAAGTACCTAAATAATTAAGACACACATGATGAATCTAGATTCTTACCTCACATCTCCGTTCTCCAGCTTGATATCTTCCAGGACAACTCGTATCTTCTCATGGGCCCTGGAAAAGAAAAGTTGGTAAAATATAATTATTGGCATAATGGGACTACCTGTCTTGCGCTGACAGTCTAAATAAAGCACTACTTATACTTATACTTATACTTATTGAAGGAGACTGAAAATGAAAAAAAAAAAAAAAAAAAAAAAATCTTAGGATGTGCGCTCGATGCAAATGTTAGGTTATTTTACTCTATCTATTCAACTTTAAGTATTAATTTATTTTAAACTTCTTTAAACTAAGAAGTATTAATTTCAGTCTGTTTTTTCGGAACTGAGCAAATGATACTGTAAAATGACTACAAACTTTGTAAAAAAAATTTTTTATTCTCTACAAATAATCCACCTTTACACAAAACTCACAGGACTATTAGTAAATTTGATTTAAGAACCCGTGTGTGGTCCATAGTTTAGAACAGAACCACTAGGAAACACAGCGTTCATGGCAATTGAATACACCTCCTCTTCTCCTTTTACTCTGTCTTATCCCGCTTGAGCAGGGTCGACGTTGTTCAACCTCATGGTTGAGGTTGGTTGTTTTTGGCACATTTTTTTTAACGGTTGGATTCCCTTCCTGACGCCAACGATTCTATTTGATTTCACGTCCTGGATTAGGACGGGGGTTTTAACCTACATTCGCCGGGAATCGTACCAGCTACCCACATTAACCTCATGCCAGTCTCACATGTACGAAGGGAACAGAATTTTCTGTGTGAAAAGTCTGCTCCGACCGGGGATCGAACTCAGGACTACGGGCACTAACCATAACCGTTATGCCACGGAGGCTGAGGTTTCACGAAACCTCGGTTTTGTAAAAAAAAAAAAAAATGATAGAACTGGCCATTAGTAAATATGATTTAAGGTCCCGAGATTCACAGAACCAATAGTCAGTATTGTTGGTTTGGTGGAAGAGAAAGCCACGGGCTTTAACCTCACCCCTTGGTTAACTACATAATTATTCTATTGTGTTCTTTTTTTTCATGTCCTATGTAGAAGTAGCAGTACTAGTCACTCTATGGATCTGTGGTTTCAGTGTTAGGGGTTGTTCCTCCAGCACTGCAGATCGCAAGACCGCCATTCATTTCTATCTTGAGCTTTTCTCATCCAAACGTTTCCCGCCACTTTTCTTATCGCATCATCCCATCTGGTTGGTGGATGTCCTCTCCCTCTTTTTCCTTCTCTAGGGTACCATTCTGTTATTCTTTTAGTCCATCTATTATCCTTAGTTCTTGCTACATGTCCTGCCCATCGTCGCTTACTTTTGTATATTTCTTCTACTACATCTCTTACTTGTGTTCTTTCTCTGATTTCTGTATTTCTTATGTGGTCTCTTAGACTGGTGTTACACATTTTTCTTTCGATTGCTCTTTGAGTTACTTGCAAACCTTCTTCTTCTTTCTTTGTTGTACTCCATGTCTCACTACCGTAGGTTAGGGCTGGTAGGATATGAGAATTAAAGAGGTCAGATTTTATTTTCATGTCTACTGCTTTATCTGTTAATATGTCTTTGATTTTATTATAACCCATCCAAGCAGATCTTTTCTGTTTTGAAGTTCCCCCGAGATGTCATTATCAACGGTGAGTGTTTGGCCCCGTTACTTTGGCCCCAGTACTAGTAGTAAAATTTATTTGTATTTAATTAAAAAATAATTGTAACAATTGTAAGGTTGGCATTAAAGCTTAAAAAAAAATACAGTGCAATGCAACTAATTAGTAACTAATTTATATCAGTTAAAATTGAATATTCAAATAAAAAATAAAAGAGGTAATAAAAACTATAAATATAGGTAGCTATAACTTTTTAAGTGATTTTTTATACATTTCGGGTCATTCATGGTTCTCTGTCCTATGTTGCAGAAATGTATCATGTAGTTTACATGTAGCAGAAATGTATCTCACTTTTCTGTTTATACTGATTAAAATAGAGAGGTTAGTTGATGGCATGGATAATCAGAACTATTACCTGCTGATGAGAGCAAATAAGCTCGAAGCAGCTGTCCAGGTATGTTCTGGTATTCATGTACATCTAATACATCAGTACAACTTCTCACTTTTCTGTTTATACTGATATACTGACTAATAAATTGTTAAAGAATAATAATAATAATACTAGTCATTGTCTAAACGGACCTGGCTCGGAAGGTGTACACACACTTGATGTCGGCGGGGTAGTTGGAGGGGTAGCGGGGGGAGAAGAAGCGACCCTGAGGTCGGCTGTGGTTGCTGCTGAGGAACTGGTAGTCGCAAGATGTGCCTGTCAGCTGCTGTCCGTCCGTGTGGAACATCTCTGCAACACAACCAGAGAGAGAGAATGGTCAGGCATTAGAACAAGAGTAATAATTATTCTTATACAAAAAAATATTCATGCTGCCCACCATATATTTAAAGGGTTGGGTGGAAGAAATTGCCACAGGCAATAACCCCGCCCTTTAGGTAGGACATTTGTGTTCTTTCTTTTTACTTATTTATTTTGTCATTTGTTTGTTTTTTCTTAATTTTAATATACTATTAACATTATACTCTGTCCTCTGTCCATACTATAATAATAATATATGGTAGGTTGCTAAAAATCACAGCACAACAATCAGTTTAAAAAACATTTTTTTTCCCCTTATTATTTTACTTGTAAATATGTTGTTTCAAAATATATATTAAGATATTGAATCTTTTATAATTGTTTCACAAATTATTCATGTATTGATTTTCATCCTGCTTAAGCTCCAAGCTTATTTTGTGTTAATACCTCATCTTTTATTTTGATGCAACACACATAGTATAAGTAAATAACTTAGTCCATAAAAAATTAAAAATATACTTTTTTTTCAACAATGGGTCAAATGTTGCGCTCAGATATAATTTACATCTTTTTAGCAACTTGTGGTTGTGGGTAAGCAATGTTGTTTGGGCAAGAGAAAAATAACAAAGTAACGCACTGCACTTGTGTGCTAGTGACATGTTATGAATAATATTGGTTATTGATTATGAGAAATGTAGGACTGTAGGTACATTATTTCTGAGCTGTAACATTAATTTTATTGAATAAAATTATGTACAATAAAAGGAAAAATCAATTGATAATAAATTAATATTATAAAGGAGGCTTATCTAATAATTACCTAAAAAATACATTTATTTAACTAATTATTTATTTTTATGGCATAATTATTATAGGTGTGTTTTCCTCATCTGAGATTGAGGCTTCACCAGACAAGACAAGAGATCCGACAGGATTTCCTGTGGTAATCTACGTTTGAGTCTCGTTTGGTTTCGGTTTTTTACCTAATTGAAACTATACTTACTTGTATGTTCTATTTGTACAAGTATCTATAGACGCAGCTGCGGCTGCCAAGAAAGAATAGAACCTTAAGAGATACATTACCATGATTAACTATTATCCTAATAATTCATGAAGTACCTATGTATAGCATTTACAATGTATACTATAATACATAATATATATTTAAATATTGTACCCTTATCTGAATCTACAAGAGGACTGGAAACCACAAGAAGTGCGAGGTACACAAAAAATTAATTACAGTCACCGTGTATAATATCCTAACCCCTGATAAGTAAAGACATAATTTATGCTCTAAATTGTGCACCCTATTTTTGCACAGTCCCTCCCCCCTTTCTCTCCCTCTCTCTCTATTGCATTATTCCTCATATAATCTCCTTCTTACTCTCTCTCCCCTCTTATTATCTCTCCTCTCTCTTTGTCTGTGATAATAATGTCATTACATTAATGGCAGACATTATTACCATGGTGTTAACGACCAAGCGATATACGGGCCAAAATAACTGAAATTAGCATTAAAAATGTGTCGCGAAAATTTTGGCCATGAAAAATGGAAATAAATGGGACCTTAGTTTTTTTCGTCTGAACGTGTAAGCGTGGCGGCTCTGGGCTGAAACAGGAGACATTCAGGGCCGAATTATAAAAAAAAGGATTACCTTATAGATAAGCTGGCCCCTCAATTCGGACTCTAGTGCGTTGTTATTGGTTGAAACTCTGACTGATTAATATTTCAATTATAGTATTTTTTTTTATTTTTTAAGATTAGTATTCTACAGCTTTTTTTATTTCGTAGCCATGAAACAGGAGCTACTGTAGACGCTTGTGGTCTGTGTTGTAGCATGCCCAGATTGCCCAGCCCGTAGTATGCCCCCCCTCCGATGGGTGAGAAGTGACACAATACTTCCTAAATTGTTGTTGTTTTATGTTGTAGCCAGCTTTGCTACAGCTGGAGGGGTAAATGATGATCTCCAGCCAACTTTATTTAAAAGTTGGCTCATCCTGAACCACATATTTCTATGTGCGATCAACCATCATGAGGACTTGGACTTTTCCTTTATAAAAAATCAAACCCTTAGGAAACTGCAAACTAGTTGGCTATAGTCAGTTCTATGTTTAGAGTTCCCTAGCGAGACACTGGTCTTCTCCCTCTTTAACGTGCCCTAGCCAGACAAGTATGTAGTCACTTTGGCGTAGTGGTAGCATGCTCGACTCTCACTTCAGATGAGCCGGGTTCGAATCACGGCGGTGTCGGAATTTTTGGGGCTCTGTTTTTTGGATGTCGCCGACCTTCAGGTCACAAGTCCGCCGCCTTATCGATCAATCTACTGAGGTCGGTGCGGAACCTAATCATTAATAATGATACATATTTCATCACTGCCGCCAATATTATAATTAATGAACCTAGGGAGGAGAATGAGATATTCCCAGTGAGGAAACTAAACTAGAGTTGTGAAAACGAGGGGGTTAGGGTGGGGGAGAGGGGGGGGGGGGGGGGGGGGGGCAATCACCGCTGTCGCTAAGTGTCGCCCCCGTGTCTGCGGTGTCCACAGCTAGTCTGAATTTATTGTGGCATACACTGCGCCACTTATATTTATTAGCATACATTGAAATGTGTGTGCTTTGGTTTGGCTGGCTGCTCTTAAATTGACTTGCCAGACAGGGTGTGGATAGGAGATTTTAAAGAAATAAATAAAAAAGCCCTGTAGTAATGCGAAAGCGGTTATTTATCAAAAGAAAGAAAGAAAAAAAGGTTATTGCAATAATAAATTATTGTAATTATTTTTTTAGAAGTATTTTTATCATTTTCATGTTGCCTTAAATTCAGGGATTCGTAATTGAGGTAAGATTAGTATTGATTTTAGTATTTTCACATAGATAGTGACTTTTTACACATACCTACTCAATGTATTAGAAAATAAAAATGAAAATAGATCGCAACATGGTCAATTGGTCATTTTATATTAGGGTGTACCTTCCCACATTTTAGAGAAAGGAGACACCCTGTATATATTCACTGATTGCAGAAGGTTCCATATTCTATCAGTATGTATCATCTCTCATCTTCGAGTGAGGAGACACCCTGTATATATTCACTGATCACACCAGGCTCTATATTATATCAGGGTGTACCATCTCTCATGTTCGAGTAAGGAGACACCCTGTATATATTATATTCACTGATCGCAGAAGGTTCCATATTATATCAGGGTGTATCATCCCTCATCTTCGAGTAGGAAGACACCCTGTACATATTCACTGATCGCAGAAGGTTCCATATTATATCAGGGTGTACCATCATTCATCTTCGAGTAAGGAGACGCCCTGTATATATTCACTGATCGCAGCAGGCTCTATATTATATCAGGGTGTATCATCTCTCATCTTCGAGTAAGGAGACACCCTGTATATATTCACTGATCGCAGAAGGTTCCATATTATATCAGGGTGTACCATCACTCATATTCGAGTAGGGAGACACCCTGTATACAGGGTGTCCCACCAAACTTGGACACCTCAAATTACTCGGCCCCTGAAAGAGTTTTTGAAAAATAAAAAAATCTAAGGTACATGTGCTAATTATGCGGTTTCAGTTATGAAAAAAAAAATTTACAGGGTGGTTCAAAAGTCAGAAATTGAGGTGTCAACTTTCGATTTTTAAATGGATCGACCTGAATTTTATTTGATAATTTTACTTATAAATGATTCCTGAGTACTTTTTTAAACAAAAATATTACATACAGGGTGGTTTTTTTTCGACCAATTTTTTTTCTAAATCTTGAATAACTCAAGTTCGGTTAATTTTTTCAATAACAAGAATAGAATGTGTTTGTGTAATGAATACATGCACTTTCAATTGGCATCAAAAAAATTTATACAGGGTGGTTCACAAGTGAAATAATGACTTGATTTTTTTTAAAACCGAGTTTTTTTAATTTTTTATTTAGGATTAATAATTCTCGTCTAATTTTACACATTTTTCGTTAGTCATATCTAAAAACAAAACTAAAGTGTTGTACAGGGTGAGACATAATTTTTTTGTAACACCCTGTATATGGGCAGTCAAAGAGACGCAAAATTAAATAGAAAGATTAAATGTGCAAGAAAAACTTTGATTTTTAATTAAACTAAAAAGTTATGGTGTTTTAACTAATATTGTCGCATGGACCACCCTGTAGATATTTTTTTAAACCATCATATGGGTAGTCGAAACTGTCTAAAATTCAACGAGGAGTCCAAATCTGAAAGAAAAAAAATGAATTCAAAAAGCCATGCTTAATTTTGTGTCTACACCTACCTACTTTTTATTCCAAGTTTTAAAATCATTCAGTGTGGACACCAAATTGAAAATGGCTTCAAATTCGTGTTTTTTACTTGTTTTTCCCACATGATTCGAAGTGTTCGTTGAATTTTATACAACTTAGAGTACCTACATGATAGTTTAAGAAAATATCTACAGGGTGGTCCATGTGACAATATTAGTTAAAAAACCATAACTTTTTAGTTTAATTGAAAATCAAAGTTTTTCTTGCATATTTAGTCTTTATATTTAATTTTGCGTCTCTTTGACTGCCCATATACAGGGTGTTACAAAAAAATTATGTCTCACCCTGTACAACACTTTAGTTTTGTTTTTCGATATGACTAACGAAAAATGTGTAAAATTAGACGAGAATTATTAATCTTAAATAAAAAATTAAAAAAACTCGGTTTTAAAAAAAATCAAGTCATTATTTCACTTGTGAACCACCCTGTATAAATTTTTTTGATGCCAATTGAAAGTGCGTGTATTCATTACACAAAGACAATCTATTCTTGTTATCGAAAAAATTAACCGAACTTGAGTTATTCAAGATTTAGAAAAAAAATTCGTCAAAAAAAAAACCACCCTGTATGTAATATTTTTGTTTAAAAAAGTACTCAGGAGTCATTTATAAGTAAAATTATCAAATAAAATTCAGGTCGATCCATTTAAAAATCGAAAGTTGACACCTCAATTTCTGACTTTTGAACCACCCTGTATAAAAAAAAATTCATAACTGAAACCGCATAATTAGCAAATGTACCCTAGATTTTTTTATTTTTCAAAAACTCTTTCAGGGGCCGAGTAATTTGAGGTGTCCAAGTTTGGTGGGACACCCTGTATATTCACTGATCGCAGAAGGTTCCATATTATATCAGGGTGTATCATTCCTCATTCCATTCTTTAGAATTCCCCTTGGATCGAGAGGTGTCCAAGGTTTCTGTGGTGAAAGTATAATTTTCCCATTATTTTTGTATAATTTTTACATTTTCTTTCTTAAGGGTATTTTTTGTTCTCTCTTTGCTGAAAGGGAAAACAATCTTCACAAAGATTCCTTAGTAAACGTATTGAAAATCTGATAGGTTTCAAAGTTTACCTATATTTTTATAATACATAATAGTGTAGAATCTACCGACAGCAAAATTAGATTTTAATCCTTTATTATTGCCTATTGGTTTTTGCACAATTTTATTACCTGGAATAGATACTATAGAGTCTTTGATTAATATTGACTAAAAATATATAAAAATAAAATTGTGCAATAAAAAACTCATCAATCTCATTTACCATTCAAAATGAGAATATTTTATATAATAATTATTACACCTTTCTTTTTCTCTCTCTCTCTCCCTCTCTGTCTCTTTCTCTCTCTATATATCTTTATCTCTCTCTTTTTCTCTCTCTTACTCTCTCTCTATTTCCCTCTCAGCAATCCCTCTCTCTCTTTTTCTCTCTCTCAACCTTGACATTATTAAATTGACTGACTATAACCACCTGATTGGAGCATAACATAATTAATTATTTAATTGTAGGCAAGCACATGAATTTTATTTCTCTACTCAATTTCTGGCATTTCCCCCTTCTTTACGTATACGCCTAGTCTCAAATATGTCATTTAATACTGTGGCAATCTTGTTTCAACCTCTCTAAAGTGAATTTTTTTTTTAGAAGATAGGCTGTTTCCCCAGCGAAGGGGGGGGGGGGGGCGTAAAACCCTCTACGACATTGTTGCAAGGGACGTTAAAACCAAATAATCCAACAAATAATATTATTATTATTACTATGTTCATACTATCATAATTGGTTGTTATTCACTCAATTGACTCATCAAATTTAATATTCAAATTAAATTTGAATTTCATAATTATTTTAATTATATAAAATTCTCCGCGGTTGTGTTTGTGTCCTTATTTAGCAGTAAAACATCTGAACAGCCGCTGTAAAAACATCGTAATTATGCATTTTGCGGAATTCAAACTGGAACCCTTACAACGGCTGATTAACCTGAATTTGAATAAAGAAAGTTCCTTTTAAGTTATCACATTAGTGTTAATCACTTTCGTGATATCTCAACTAATCAAACTTGCTCTACTAATTCTACGCTGAAACCGGGACTTGAACCATCGACCTCCAGGTTTCAAGTCCGCCGCCTTATCAATTAGAATATACAGAGAAATAATAATAGTAAGTAGAATCTCACTTTTTTTTGAGAGAAAAGCATTTTTTTGAGAGAGCATTGTGTTGTACACTTTGGTGTACGGGTAATTTCTGGTACCCTTATTCATAATATTGCCAGTGCTGAATCCCCCACCCACAACTCTCCCCCTCCCCCTCTTCCCTTGCTCTAACGTTAAAAACAAATCCGAAACCATTAGGTAGCTATTCTATAAAAATTGACTCCCCCCCCATCCCCTCTCTTATCAATGTGGTTGAAATTTTTGTTCAATATGTTTTTAGGGTTTTTTAATGGTCCATATACAAACATACTTAGATAAACATTTGCACAGGAGGTATATTATTATTATTTATCAACCATACACACACTGTGGGAACATTCACTGGTCCTGGGTATACTCGTATGTTCAGTTTTTACTTAATGCATGTATTGTATCGAAAATTATGTGCGTATATTATTCTCTCTTTCTCTCTCTCTCAGAAGTTATTCTATTAGCTTAAGTTTTAGTTTACGACTAAATATTAGAATAAAATATATACTTTTTTCAAGCAATCAATCGATCTCTCTTTAACTTTATCTTTCTCTCTCTCTCTCTCTCTCTCTCTCTCTCTCTCTATCTCTCTCTCCTTCTCTCTCTCTTTCTTTCTCAGATGTTATTTTATTAGCCAAGGTTTTAGTTCAAGACTAAGTATTAGAATAAAATATAATATATACATTTTTCAATCAATCTCTCTTTAACTTTATCTTTCTCTCTCTCTCTTGTTCACCCATAATCAATCCAACAATAATAAGTAGAAACATATCTCAATTTCTCAATCATACCCAATCCACATCCCACCTAATCGACCGTACAGGGTTGTTTTTCCCTGATGTCAAATAAAAAACATCTAATCAAGGCACTCCATTTTCTGTCACACATCTTCAGATATAAACAGTTGCAGGAGGGAAAATTGCTCACTTATCTGGAAAGCTAATATTGACTATGATCCCCATTGACAGGACGTCACACACTGACAGGTGGGATGAAAAACATCCCACCATGCCATTCAGTATAAAATCCCACGTAGGTACACTCTATCAATTTTCCCATCCCTTATCCCAGAGTCAGGTGAGGAATACTTTAACGAGCGAAATCGGGTGTCTTTTTCTAGAACCTGTAATATTTTATTTTCTATACAAGGTAATTCAGAAAAATTACCGATCTCAGTAACTTCATCGATAAGGCGGCGGACTTGTAACCTGGTGGTCGGTGGTTCATGTTCTAGTTTCAGCGTAGATTAAGTGGCAGAGAATGCCTGAGGCATGCACTTCACCCCGGATTACAAAACAATTGTAATTAAAAATTAATATTGTTCTTTATTTTATTTTTGTACATATTTCTAATTTTTTTATTTATTATTTAAATTTCTTGTTGTTGATTGTTCTGTAAAAAAAATAAAGTGTAAATAAATAAAAATTAATTCAAGCGAGTTTGAGTAGTTGTGATGAACACAAATATGATAACTAACTAGAATGGGTCCCCCCTTTTCTGATTTAGAATGTGGCACCACTCAGGGTACTCCTTCAGGGTCACTCTTTTTGGTTCCCTCTATTAGAATAGGACTTCTCTTTCCATATTTGTGATTAACACAAATATGGTAACTAATCCAGAAAATTTCGATACCTTGTAGAGAGAGAAAGAAACAAGGAAATAAAAAATAGCTGAGAGCACTCAGTGGTAAGATACAATGCGGAAGGTCCCGGATTCGATCCCAAGAGCCTACAAAAAAAAATATTTTCAAATTTTCTCTACAGTTGTTTGTAAGGGTTTGTAAGGGATATGTGCCGGTGTGCTCGGGTTAACCCAGCACCTACATGGGAATTTTGTGTGGGGAAATGGGCAAGCTACAACATAGACTATAAGCGCCTACAGTAGCTGCTGTTTCATGAACTTCAATGATTTTTAACATTTTTACTGAGTTTGTATTATTATTATTATAAGATTTATTTCTACATTTCTTAAATCGTTTCTTTTAGTGATGAAAATCCCTGTAAGTACTGTTGTACTTTTAGGGACTTTATGAAAAACAATGAAGTTAGTATTGTGCACGAAAATTGCAGGAAATTTTGCATTCCAACGATAAAGATACTAGTTCAAATATATTGGATATAAAAGAATATGATAATTTTATTACATTGCCCCGAGGAGTCAACACGATCAAGATTCGGGATAACAAATTGCTGGGAAATTTATATTTCCTGTCACTCCTCGAGTCATGCGCTCGTATGTGTGTGTTTTGTGTGTACAATTTACTGGCTAAAACCATGTACAATCTTATCTAAACAAAATAAAATATACATAATTTATAGTAAATAGTAATACACATGGCTGGACGAGTTAATAAACAAAGAAATAGTATTTTGCAGCTCCCCTGAAGCCTTGAATCTGTTCATTTTTATGCACGCCTCATATTTATATGATTATGCAATGTGCAAGACTTACGGCACAATTTGCTTTTCTTGTTCTATTGGGATTACGTAGAAATTTCTGAGGCTTGAATAATTTCACTCCGGAAAACATGACGCATTTTGTTAAAATGATAATTTCATTAGGTGTTTTTTTTAATTTCTTTGATTTAACGATTTTGTTAATTGTTAATGGACTAAAAAATTATATGATTATGAAATTATAAAAATACAATGTAATTTGAATTAAAAAAGAAATTCAGTTTTCCCTGGGTCCGAGAATTCATTTTGTCTATGTCTATGATAAAAAGATATTTTATTATATATCTTTTGATCATAATCTGAAAACAATATGATTTATATCTAGAAAATATAAACCAATAATTTAAGTATACTGATACCTACTGTCATTTTTTTTTTAATATTTGCTTCCTACTGGAAAAAATTAAAATACCATAATCATTAAAATACATACAATGGGACTTTCTCAACACACTGTTTACATCTTCACGTAACCCATTTAGGTTTATGTATTTATCTCTTAGAGCTCCAATAAAAATTGCATCCTGAATAATAAATAAACACATTAAATTTTGATACGCATTTAAGTATCTTGAGATACACAGTTGCTGAGATGAAGAAAGCGTAGAGAAACGGGAGGGAGAGAAAGAAAAAGATTGGCAGAAAAAAAGAGTAGAGAAAATGAAAGAGAGGGAATGAGAGTGAGAAAGAAAGAGTTTGAGAGTGATATAGGGAGAAAAAAAAGGGAAAGAAAGAATAAAGGTTAACAAGGAGATTGATAAATAAGGGAAAGAGTAAATAGAAAAAGACGAAAGAAAAAGTTGTAGGAAGGATTTATACAGGATGTGCTTAAATAAAGTACCCAAAAGAAAATGGACAATGCTCATCAAAAATTGTTTCAATCGAAAATATTTTACTGTGGTTTTAAAGAAATTTGTCAATTATTCGAAAAAATTCTCTCGGGATTTATGAAGAATTTTCAAAAGCCTACGGTCAAATTAGCCTCTCTATAATCCTCATATTTCATATTTCAAATAATTTTTACAAGGATTTTTTAGAATAGAATAGAATATACCTTGTTTATACTACCGAGGTAAGACTGAAAAGTCCCTTTACTCCAGCAGTCAAACAGGTCTGATATATTTTATGGGATAAAGATTGAATATATTTTTAAAGTAAGTATATTCAATAAATAGTTTACTATTACTAAACATACTATTCTGCCAAAATTAAGTACAAACATCGCCAATTTCAATTTAATAAAACAGTTCATTATTGACGTAAAATCATTTTTGACTTCAAGTGGTTCGTTTTACAACATTACCCTGTATAGTGTATACAGAAGAGAAAGTAAGCTTGTTTTTTTTATCGTAACACTAGTTCATTCGGTAGATTTCGTAGAGAAATAAACGAATTTTAAAACAACTTTGGGAATTATAGACAAGTCGTACGAAATAGATCTCTCTTTCCATCAATATTATATTGGTCTGTATGATGAGAACTGTATTTTGACTCATTTTTTACTCTGAGAGATACCGAGTTAAGATTTTCTTGGTGAAAATTTTCCATATCAAAGAACACAACTTAATTTTATGTCAGAATAGAGTAAAATACAGCTCCCACGTTGCATGTAAACTCCTTTTTTGTAAAATAATTAGAAACAAATACAGAAATTTAATCATAGAAGTTAAAAATAAAATTAAAATTGTTACCAATATAAAAATTATTAATAAACACTTTAAACCCAAACCCGTCTCAAATGACTTGGAAGTTAGAGGAAGCCTTAAGCAAATAAACAGAAATAATCACACAAATTTTGGTTAAAATATAATACTATATGAGATTCTTGTGCTCTTATTTATAAAATTGTCATGAGAAACATCAAAAATAATAAATGCTTTATATTTTTATCCAGATAATTTTGGAAGTAATATTTCATCAAGTAAGCGGAAGAAAGATAAACCAAGGGAATAAACCGAAATATCTCCAACTCAGTATTAACATTATGAAGAATGATGAACAAAAAGATTGAATTCCGAATGACAGTGTAAACAAACCATTAAAAAACGTCGGAGTGGGTTGAGAATATTCACATTCTTTGCAATGCTCCATACAACACACGAAAACAAAGAATCCCTGTTTGCAATCTCGTTTCTTTCTTGAATGAGAAATGGAAACCCCAGCGGTCCCCCGAGAACAATATCTATGTACGTTTCTGCAGATATCTCATGTACGAATCTCACATTTTAATTTACTTAATAGAACAAAAATGATAATCCCGCAAAGTTCTTGAAAAGGTCAAGAAAAGAAATAGTCGAGATTAAAAGAAATAGAGGTCGAGTTCTAAGAGCAACATAAAAATGGAACATGCAGAAAGACAATAATGGATTTAGAAAGAAAAAGCACAAATTGAAAAAAACGAGTAAGAACAACAAGAAGAGGAATGAGAAGAAGTAGAAGATGACGAAGAAGAAGAAAAAGAAGAAGAGGAGTTAGAAGAAGCAGCAATTGAAGAACTATAAATAAAAAGTCAAGCTACAGAAGGAAAGAGAGTGGGTTGGATGAAATTGCTCTTGGAATCAGCACAAGAGAAGAAAACCAACAAACACAGGACAATGACAAAAGTCCTTCCAGGGAAACACAAGTTGTACTTGAGAGAATTGTGAAGAAAAGGAAAGGTAAATGAAAACATAAAAGTAGAGAGAGAAAGAAATAAATAGATGAAGGAAATATTGTGCTCAGGCCACATTTTACGAGAATTTTTGTTTGCACTTTTTTTTTAATAATGATGTTGGTCATCTTTTTTTTCTTCTCAATATAAAAAACTTGGTGTCTATTATTATTTTCTGACATTAAAAAAAACAACAACAGTCTAGGCTTGCACTTTAATAATTTTCGAGCGAAAAATTATGAAACAGGATTAAACTTTATATTAGTCATCATTTTGGTAATTTAACCGATCTTAACTTATCTTGTTTTATAATCAGCCCCTCAGGCTTTCACGCATGTTGAACGAGTTCAATCTGCTCTGATGTAGTAACTATGAACGAGTGGAGTAGCAGCTAATGCAATAGGCTTGCACGTAGGAGATATCCTCCGCGGGGTTACGGTCGTGATCACTACCCATGGTCCAGAAATCATGAACAAAAATTCTGATCCTTCCAAAAAAAAAAAAAAAAAAAAACGTGACTGGTTGATGTATGTAGCTGGTTAAATTCCCAGCGAATCGTACCAGTAAAGCCTGACTAACTAAAATCAGAACGATAAAACCCAATAGAAATAAGTGGTCACACTATATCTTATTAGGTCGCAGTGTTACACCCGTATTTATGAACAGCGAATTTTGTCTGAGCACTGTCTCAAGCAAGGTATTGGCCAATAATATTAAAGGAAATCATGCTTCAGACCATGCTCAAACGGCGTTTTCTGTTCATAAATACGGCTGTTAGTTGCATGGAGTTTCAACTAAAACCCTACTACCAGGTCGGATAATAGAGAGCACGAAAGTGAGAGAGAAAAAACTATGGAGGAGAGAGAGAAGACACAGAGTCAAAGCAAGGAAACATAGATTACAAGGGAGAAAGGAAAAGAAGAGACAAACGAGAGAGTAAGAGAGATCGAGTGAAGAGTACAGAGGAGACAATGTCACCATTACCATGCAATTGTCTGACAATTCTGTGACAATGCAAAATTAACTAGTCTACAAACTGCATGGGAAACTACTGGAGCTTATCCAATAAAGCCATTCAAAAAGGACAAATAAAATTACTGCTCGAATTCAGATCATTCGGTAGTAGAGTTATGGCTTTTCATAGAGTTTGGTGATGTTTATGCAAATTAATGTCATTATCGACTAGAATAGAGCAAAGGTGAAATTTTGACTTGGCCTTTCCAAAGTTTCACTATTTTTCCCCTCTCTATAATAAATTGGTCATTGAATACGGGGACTTCACCCACAATTTTTGGAAGCTGATAAATTAGTTATCTGCATTAACCCCACCCAGCCTGGTTGAGGGCGGGGATAGCATTAAGAGGGTTCGATCTTGAGTGGTCACCGACCAGGTTCTGAGCTCGCTAGACATTGCTTAACTTATGTTATCTGACGAGAACTTTTTTTGGCTTTGATCGAACCCGGTGACATTTTATTATTATTATTTTTTAAAGATGAGTGTGTCACAGCTTTTTTTATTTCAAAGTCTTGAAATAGGAGCTACTGTACACGCTTGTGGTCTGTGTCATAGCTTTCCCATCCCATGATATGACTCCTCACTGATGGGCGATAAGTGATACAATACTTCCAATTAGGGTGCTGACTGCTGAGTAGGGTTTGCCGTTTTTGACAAATTTAAATTTTTGATATCGGGCCGCTGCGCTGGTGCTGAGAAGCATTGCGTCTAGGTACCAATATGAAACCCAGAAAATATTTCTGTTTTAAGGCTTCATCTTCTGTTCCTGCATTGCGCCTAAAAGCTGCGCTTTTTCGCCAAAACGGCCAATATTAAAAAAATTGCTAAAATCACCAATTAATTGTATCGTTATGAGTTTAATTACATGAGAATTCATTTTAAGGTCTTCTGTTCCCGCAAAGTTCATGGAACTTTTGATATTACGCAAAAAAATGATTTTTTTTCTCGAAAATTGCATTTTCCCCGAATCTTTAAAAAAAAAAATCAAGGCCATATATTTATGAAGTTTTGTTGTCAATTAAATAAATCAACATATGCTTAACTCTAAATGTAATTTAAAGGCCGTAGCTGCAGCTTTTCTGTTCCCGAAATTCCTTCTAACATAGCCATTTTTATAGTAAGAGCTTGATAACATAGAGATTACGTATTCTAATACTCGTACATTTAGTTATGAAGTTTATATGGGTTAAACTTAAATAATACTCTTAAACTAGGTCTCTTCTTATGTAAAATAATATTATTTTTTATTACGAGTAGGTATCTTATATATTTTTTGAAAAATATCTGTATATTTTTTCAATTTGCAATCTTTGTGTAGGTTGGAAGTGCTCTGCATATTGCTGGTAAAAGAAGAGGACCACTTGAAACATGAGTAGTTCTATCATTGAGGCAATTGAAATGGCTTCCCCTGACATTTTATGTTACTGAAACCTGTTCGAGTGATAGGTTGTCCTTTTCATAGGATGCTTCCTTCTTGGAAGGAAAGCATCATTCCTCGGAAAATCTTATTGGAAATAATTAAGTGTAATGTTTCTCTTATAAAGGGGTTATTTACTTTAAGGATAGGTAAATTGTACAGGAAATTTGTTCTTTTACGAGTATATCGAGGTTTCTCTTGTAACCGGTGAGCTGGGTTCAAACCCTAAACCCCGAGACCAAATTTTTCGGCTACGGATATTTGCGGTACACTCATACCTCGTGCAGCAAAATGAGTTGCTGCTTTGATGTGAGCAGCGACTAGTGCCAGAATCATGGTCCATGGACAAATGATATTATACAACAACAAAAAAAAGTCACGCTAAGAAGGAACGCTGATGATTCATGTCAAAGAACTGAAGACGGCTTCCCAAACCACTTGACTAACAAAAAGGCACGTAAATGAAAAATAAGAGGTAAAAGTGCATCGTAATAGAAACTGTCCCTTGCATGAAAAGGCTTCCCTTTGTGACTCATCAGGAAAGAGGTAATTACTTTCCCTCGCAAGCTCGACATCAGAGGGAAATGTTTTCTTAAAGCCGGCATACACGGGCGAGATATTTTCTCAAACATTATTCTCGGGAGCTTATTATTATTATTATATTATTCTTTATTAGGTAACACAAAATATTTACAGTAAAATACAATGAAATTATAAAGAAGAAATGAATAGATTGAACAAAGGAACAATAACGAAAAAGAGAATAAAGCTAATGTCCTACCTCAACGGCGGAGTTATTGCCTGTGGCAATCTCTTCCACCCAACCCTACACGGATGAGCTATTGCACAAACATTATGCTTGCCAAAATTAAATCTGTGCAAATAAGTCAAACGAATGACATGTGCGAATTTTTTGTGCAAACAAACGTTATGTTTGCAATATTTATGTTGCTGCAACTCATGTTTGCGACAAGAGAACTCCTTCAATCTGTGCTTATGTTGAGTGATAATAGTTCACTTGTATAAAATTGTCTATTTTTTGTGATTGTACAAAGGCTCGATCCGTAATAAATATTCTTATACTTAAATTTACTTATACTTATAACCCAATACAGAATGAATTTTCAGATCGTGAACACTGAAAATTTGAAGAAAGCATAGATTGTTCGCGTCAGCAAAATTTCAAAGACATACAATTTTTCACACAGACGATCTGATCTACTAAAATCATTGTTTGCGCTCGCCCGTACATACCACTCTTAAGAGATAATTTCCTTGTGAGTACAGAAATGAAGGATCTTAAAAGAAAATTGTGCTGCATATAATTTTGTCTTCGTTATTATTTGAATATGAATCGCAATAGTTTGAAGGGTTGGGAGATTCTCTTTTCTTTTATGGAGTTTCCCGTATTAATGACGGCATTTTTTTTTTTTTTGAAGATGAGTGTTTGACATCCTTGATTTCCTAGTCTTAAAACAACAGCTACTGTAGACGCTTGTGGCCTGTGTTGTAGCTTGTCCATCTCGTAGTGTGCCTCCCCTCTGATGGGTAAAAATATCTATTAATTTCGCTATTGTAAAGGCGTTCAGTATTTCAAGTCAAAGGCAATGCTTAAAAAGTTCATCTAATGACCTGGATTTTAAAGATAGTTAAGCAGCAACAAAAAAGTTCGCCTCCAGGGTTTTATCAATAGGTGCAGAACACACATCCATTATCCCGTCCAGGAATCTCGGCCACACTGTCTCGTCCCTTCTCCACCTCTTCCTCATTCTCCACCTCCAGCTCCTCCTCCTCCTTCTCCACCTCTTCATTGGATATGCAAGTATTCGGGACAGGGATAATTTCCCAGGGGGCCTGTCGCGTCGAACCCAACTTTTGTCTTGACAGTATGGGTAGAACTAAGGAACCCTAAGGGGTGCCACATTAGTGGAAAGGGGAGATCCATTGTAAGAGGGAGAACTAAGGAGTGACCACATTTTAAATCGGAAAGGGGGGACACATTTTAAGAGGGGGAACCTAAGAGAGTGACCATAAGACCCTGAGGGGTGCCACAAATACCCATTCCAACAGGGGGAACCTAAAGAAGTACGCCAAGGACGGAATCCTAAGAAGTGTCACGTCCTAAATCATAAAAGGGTTACCCACTCGTCATCATATTTTTGTGTTAATCACTTTCGCGATATCACAACTACTCAAACTCGGTTTACTAAATCTACGCTGAAATCGGTACGTGAACCACCAACCTCCAAGTCAAAAGTCTGTCGCTTTATCGATTAAGCTACTGAAGTCAGTGGGACTCATTCTAGTAGAGAGAAACCTGAAAGTGAACCTAAGGGGTCACCCTGAGGGAATCCTATCACACAATATCTCCAACCATCCTCAGTTTCATCATTAATTATAAACCTTTGAACAATGGACAATGGATAGTTATTGTTTTTCTGAACAGTGTTATTACACATTTTTGTGCGAGCAAAAAATTTATTAAATTTAATTTTCTCATGCTGTAATGACGAACAGGGAATACTTTTTATAGTTTCATAGATATTATAAAATAGCCTGACAATTTATTCCTGGGTTTTCTGTTTCAACTGGAAATTTCATTAAAATAAGTTCATTATAATTTTATTTGAATATACGTATGCATAAGTAGCTTTTTCCTATTCAGCTTTTTCCTATGCTCGTACAAGCAGTTTTTTCGAAAATTAATATCAGACACTCGATAGTAATTATTTCTCGCAAAGTGTAAAGGAGAGGCTTTATAATTTCTAAGAATTAACTCGCATGTCGACTTGGTTTATATTTATGTATAGATCTTGGGCCATATAATCGACACGACTCGCATCCCAGACTAAATAATTAGTGTGGGATGTCACATGTGTCGATAATATTGTCACGACTTATATAGCTAAAACATCAAGAGAGGTAGGGGCAGCAGCTGAAACTGCTTCAAGATCAAAGCATGCAAAATACATTGAAATAAAAGAGAGACGTTATATCTTCAAACCTGTTGCTGTGGAAACTATGGGTTCCTGGAGCATTGAATAATCATTATCTATGTAATGTAATGTAATAGAAAAATGGGAATAAGAAGGAGATAGAGAGAAAGAGATAAATAATACGAAGAGAGAGGTAGAAATAAAAAGATAAAAAGAAAGTTATCATATTTTTGAGTCTCTACGAAATCTTCGCTGAAACCGGGACTTGAACCACGAAATTCCAAGTTACAAGTCCACCGCCTTATTGATCAAGTTACTGACAAAAAGAAAGAGAGAGAGAGAGAGAGAGAGAGAGAGAGAGAGAGAGAGAGAGAAAGATAATCCGAATCAGAGACAGGGAGAGGGATAATGAAAAAGATAGTACCTAAGGGAGACCAAAACACAGAGAAAGAAAAAGATTGAGAGGGACAGAGAGAGCAAAAAAGAGTGAAGAAGAGAAAATAGAAAGAGAGAGAGTGATAATGAGAAAAAGAGAGAAAGAGAGAAAAAGGAAGAGAACTAAGGACCATAAAAGAGGAGCACTTCCAGAAAATTAAGGAGAAGATAAAAGACAAGCAGGCAGTGCCGAGGAGAGGCGGTATTTGAATAATTTAGCTGTAAGCTGTGCGGAGGAGGCCACTCTCAGGATATTGAGTAGAAAGCTGAGAGGAAGTGAGATACTTAAAGTTAGAGATGCGTACCACGGGTAAAATTAAGAATCTCTGGGGGGAAACAAAAAACAAACATACAAAAAAGCCAAATTTCCGGGAATTATGAACTACCTTCTCATTTTCTCATTATTATTATTAGGTAAAGTCTCTTTAACTTTTAGGAGATTCCAGACGAGGGATTCAATCTCACCCCGCGTGGGTGGGGTCGTGTACAGCCAACATGTGAGTGACTAACCAAGTAAATATCATCCACACACACACATCAGATAATCACCTTACATTTTTTATGTTGGAAATTCCAAGAAATATGTATATTCAATGTCTGGTTTGTTTTTTTTTTCCTCTTTTTTTTACATATACAGGGTGTCCCACCAAACTTGGACACCTCAAATTACTCGGCCCCTGAAAGAGTTTTTGAAAAATAAAAAATCTAGGGTACATGTGCTAATTATGCGGTTTCAGTTATGAAATTTTTTTTATACAGGGTGGTTCAAAAGTCAGAAATTGAGGTGTCAACTTTCGATTTTTAAATGGATCGACCTGAATTTTATTTGATAATTTTACTTCTAAATGATTTCTGAGTACTTTTTTAAACAAAAATATTACATACAGGGTGGTTTTTTTTCGACCAATTTTTTTTCTAAATCTCGAATAACTCAAGTTCTTTTAATTTTTTCGATAACAAGAATAGAGAGTGTTTGTGTAATGAATACACGCACTTTTTATTGGCATCAAATTTTTTTATACAGGGTGGTTCACAAGTGAAATAATGACTTGATTTTTTTTAAAACCGAGTTTTTTTAATTTTTTATTTAGGATTAATTAATCTCGTCTAATTTTACACATTTTTCGTTAGTCATATCGAAAAACAAAACTAAAGTGTTGTACAGGGTGAGACATAATTTTTTTGGAACACCCTGTATATGGGCAGTCAAAGAGACGCAAAATTAAATATAAAGACTAAATATGCAAGAAAAACTTTGATTTTTAATTAAACTAAAAAGTTATGGTGTTTTAACTAATATTGTCGCATGGACCACCCTGTAGATATTTTCTTAAACCATCATATGGGTAGTCGAAACTGTCTAAAATTCAACGAGGAGTCCAAATCTGAAAGAAAAAAAATGAATTCAAAAAGTCATGCTCAATTTTGTGTCTACACCTACCTACTTTTTATATCAAGTTTTAAAATCATTCAGTGTGGACACCAAACTGAAAATGGCTTCAAATTCGTGTTTTTTACTTGTTTTTCCCACATGATTCGAAGTGTTCGTTGAATTTTATACAACTTAGAGTACCTACATGATAGTTTAAGAAAATATCTACAGGGTGGTCCATGCGACAATATTAGTTAAAAAGCCATAACTTTTCATTTAGAAATCATTTAGAAGTAAAATTATCAAATAAAATTCAGGTCGATCCATTTAAAAATCGAAAGTTGACACCTCAATTTCTGACTTTTGAACCACCCTGTATAAAAAAAATTTCATAACTGAAACCGCATAATTAGCACATGTACCCTAGATTTTTTTATTTTTCAAAAACTCTTTCAGGGGCCGAGTAATTTTAGGTGTCCAAGTTTGGTGGGACACCCTGTATTAAACATATTCAGAAAATTGCCTTATTTTTTTTCTTGAACCTCTAATCACCTCACATTTACTCATAACTAACCACACAATACACAACATAATGCTCACTCTACACACATAAATAACAAACCCATCCAACTATCAACCTACACAGTACACACTCAACTAGCAGATTATACACATATATCCAGACATCCACAAACAAACATAACTAACCAAGCAAATAACATGCATAAACACACATACATTAGATAATCACCTTACAGACACTCATTACTGAACACACAATACACAACACATGCTCACACTACACACATAAAAAACACCCATACAACGGTCAACCTACACAAAACTAACAAATTTCATACATATGTATACAATAACGTCCAATTACAGACTTAACTACCCGAGGTAACACACAAACATACATACACACACGCACATACACACACAAACGCATACACACACATATAACTATCGAGGTAAATACACAAAACATACACACACAAACACACACACACATATTTATCAAGGTAAATACACAACACATACTCGTAGATTGTACACACATACATACACATACCCTCTCTCTCTATCTTTCTCTCTCTCTCTCTCTTAAAGTACATGAGATGGAAGTATAATCAGAAGATAACAAAGGATATGTACTACACCTGAAGATGGCAAGAATGTAAATGTAAATACGCCTAACAACACAACGACTCCTAAACAAAGCACAACCTACACACTACACATACTTCATTAGTAAACATAGGAACAATGTCGCGGATAATTAACAAAATACTCTTCTACGAGAACCAATTATTATTCTAATGACAATATATAACATAATATAAAATAATTACAATATAGCTTATACATATAATAACGATATAAAAATACGTAAAACACAAAACATACTTAGGGCCGATTTATAAAACGCGATTAAATACCAGGGATTTTTTAATTCAAGCCATTATCACTTACAGCTATGAAAAAAATATAAAAAATTGAGAGAAGATAAAAGGGATGTAAGGAGAGAAAGAGAAGAAGGTCAAGGAATGTAAGGAGATAAAGAAATTGAGAAAGGATGACGGAGAGAGACATAATTGAATATAACAGAGAGAAGAGAAGAAAGAGACAGAGTGTAATAATTAGATAAATAAAGGGTGAGAGAGAGATAGAGAGAGCGAGAGATTGATGTAAAAGAGAACTTATATAGCAAGGCAGAAGGTAATTATGGAAGGGAGTGGTGTGTGTGTATGTGTGTGTGTGTGTGTGTGAGAGAGAGAGTGTGTGTGGTGTGTGTGTAAATTGCGGTAACAAGATAGAGGAGAAGAGGAATTTCGTGTTTAGAATTTTCCCTTTCTTGTTACACAGGGTAAGAAAAAACATGTAAAGAAGATTAGGAGAGAGGGACAGAGAGGGAGACCGAAGGAGAGATAGAGAGAAGAAATGAAAGTGAGAGAGGCAAAGAGAGCCAGAGAGTCGGTTGTAGAGAGAGAGAGAGAGAGACTTTGAACATGGTAAGACATGTAGATAGAGAGAGAAAATTGTTAGTAAGAGGAAGGAAGATATAAGACACAAAAGAAAGAGAGTTGAGTGGAGAGAGAATGGCAGTAGGAGAGAAAGGGAAAGAGAAAATAGAAGGAAAGGGAGAGAAAGAAGAGGGAGAATGTGGGAGTGAGAAAAAAAGAAAAAGAGAAGAAAAGAAGACGAAAGAAAGGAGAGTGAGAAAAAAAAAAGAAAGAGAACGAGAGAGAAAGAGAAAGAGAAAGAGAAAAAGAAGGAGAAAGAGAAAGATGGATTAATATAGAGAAAGACAAAGGGAGAGGAGAGAAAAAGAAAGAGAGGGAGGGATGGATTATGATAACAAATAAGAGCTGACGGATAAGAGAAAAGAAAATAAGAGTAAGGTGAGTAGGGGAGGATAAATTATTAGGAGGGGAAAAAGTTAATCGAATTATTTCTTGAGTGCTCAGAGTTTCCTATCCTGTATAGTAAACCATACAGGGTCTCACGGTCAGAAGAGTCTTCTCCTTTGCCTAAACTTACTTGGGGTCGACATTGATTAACCTCCTCCTCATGCTGTCATTCCTCGTTGCTTCTGGCACTCCTACTTCCATATTTTACAGCTTAGGTACTTTTTTTTAAAGGTAGGTGTGCCCCGGAACCGCTTTCGCATTACTTCAGGGCACTTTACCTTTACATTCATGACATTCCCAAAACGGAAAATTTCGGTAAGAAATTTCCGCTCCGGCGGGGATTCGAACCCGTAACCTCCGGGTCAGTAACCAATGCTCTTAACCACTGAGCCATGGATGTCGGCTTAGGTACTTGGGGTCATAATTTATTGTTCAAACTATTCCTTATTCATATTATTTTGTTCTACATCCTAACACCAACCCTGCTAAGGCAGTGTTAATTGAATTACTTGGCTTGAAAAAAGTTCAAAGGTATAATATCTGTGTTAATCTCAATCGTGATATCACAACTACTCAAATTCGATTGACTAAATATTTGCTTAACTTGGGACTTGAATCACCGACCTCCAGGTTACAAGTCCGTCGCCTTATCGATCCAGCTAGTGAGATCGGTAAAATAAAATTGTATTACAGCAAAGATGAGCCATAGCCATAACTCCCTCCAGTCGAATCATAAGTGTGTATAGTTTGAACTCCATTCATACAAAATACAATATAATAATAACAATATCACCTTTGTTCAGTCTTTCAACTGAACACAATTTGGGTTTTTTTCCCAAACATAATTTCTCACGAGACACATTTGATTTTCCAAGAATAAATATTACCTAACGTAATATTTCTTGTGATCTTTCCTTGCAAAAGTCCTTTGTCTTAAGGATCTAATATTGCTTTCCATATTTTTATGATAGCCCATTCATTTATTACCGATTTCCGGCATCCTTTTTGTAGGTATTTTACATTTATTACTTGTAATCTTATTCTTGGTATGCGACAGAGAATGAATGCCTCTAATATTGTTCATTGGGTGTCATACCCTCATAAATCATATTTTTTCCTCATAACCTATTATAGTTACTATTTTTTATTGTCTTTAAGAATCTTACCTAATCGATTTAGACATACCGTCTCGATCATAGAATATCAGGGACGGACCATATATTTAGTCAATTTTTCCTCTAACTTCCCCTCATGGGAATCCCCAAGATTTGAACCTTTGGGACCTCCTCCTTGACTCTGATTGGTTTTACCGATTATGGTCTAAAGGCCGGAATAAACTTCTGTCGATTTCCCCTTCGAAAGGAATCTTCTTAAAGGACTTGAGTTCAAATCTCAAGTCAGTTGAAAAGCCACAAACAAGTAGTGCAGTCACTAACAAGTAGTGAAGTCACTAACCAGTCGTAGGGCCACTAACAAGTCGTCAAGTCACTCGAAGTTGTGCTTTACACTCCAACTCACTCGCAGTTGTAAAACTAACTCCAACTCACCAGCAGTTGCTCCCCGGTTGTGCATTAACTGTCAACTCGGCTTTTGGTACAAAGTGTTATTTTGTTTACCAGTTCTTTTTCCCTCAAGTTTTCATTCTGTGTTTTTAATTACTCTAAGTTCTCTCACGAACAGGAACCAGTTGATACTTGAGTTTCTGACTGCCTAAAGTGCTATACAGTTTAAATCACCAAGATACTTCTTCGGTGATAATTGTTGCTTGGCATAGCTCAGACCCTTTCATTATCTAAATCATACAGTCCACTTTAATAACTCATAACTTACAACTTGTATAATTTCATATTCACTAAGTTACACGTGTAAATTAATTGTGCTTTCATCAATAAACTCTACTCTCTTTAGTTGTTACTAATTTAACTTGCAGTGTTTTTAATCATCCGCCCTTATTGTTATTTATGCTCTTATTGCTACCGAAGCAAGGCGTCGCGACCAAGTTTTTCGCGTTACGTGATTTTAACACCCCAACATATGGCGATAGCCCTGCTCTATCTTGCCCCCCACACAGAGACTTTGGTCCTTCGGGCCGGATGAACTTTTGCCTGACTAACTGTAAGTGTATAAAAATTATAACAACTATTGACATTTAACTATTTTTTATCACCTTTTGTATTTAACATTGGTCTATCACACGGCCACAACTAACTCTTATTTTTCTCGTGTTTTGTGTTTAAAACATCCTCTAACAAAAATACAAAATGGCTCCTACAAAAGCCATGGTCAAACGTGACCTCTTAAAAATAACTAAACTAGTGACTCCCTCCAAGCACTCTATTGAATCTCTAGAAGAAGTTGATCTGGAAGTGCTTCAGACAATGCGCCAAAAACTACTAACACTGGTAGATCAACTGGAGTCTCTGACAAGTGATATCCTTGACATCACGTGCGATGATGACAATCAAGACAAATCTGATTTCGAGAAGTATGTCCGAAGCGAGCACTTTATCCTCTCAGGTGCTTGATTTGATCAATAAATCAGCCAAAGAAATCGAGCGGAGAAAAACTTCTTCTCCAGAACCTTCTCTGTCGCCTTCATCTCAAAATTCCAGTGTGGCAGTTTTGCCACAAATAAAACTCCCACAAATTGAACTCCCTACGTTCAATGGTTCTCATGGCCAGTTCACTGATTTTCACAACACCTTCCAGTCGCTGGTCCATGAGAACTCTTCACTGACTTCAGTTCAGAAGCTGCACTACCTCCGGTCATGCCTCAAGGGACAAGCGGCCGAGGTAATTTCAGCAATTTCCATCTCAGAGGACAATTATAAGGTCGCTTGGGATCTTCTGGTACAACAGTACCAAAACCGAAGAAGGATTGTGGAGACACATCTCAATGCCGTCTTCAGTATTCCTGCTCTTCCCAAGTTCGACAGCGGTAGGGCCCTATCCCACTTGTACAACGAGGTACAGAAAAACCTCAAGGCCTTAGCTGCGCTCGATGTACACCCGTCCTCTGGCTGCGGCGACATCATCCTGATCCATGTCGTCAAGCAGAAGCTCAACAACCACTTGCTCAAGGAATGGGAACTTACAATTCACCATCTCCAAGACGAGCTTCCCACCCTGGGGCAATTCCTGGAGTTCCTGCTGAAGCACTCGCGAGTTCAGGAGGCAATGCAGTTTTCTTCAGAGAATCGTCCAGGGGACACAGTTAGCGGCAGTACAGGAAGGAGCAACTTCAAGGGACAGAATAAAGGTATGTGCCTAACGTCCTCTATTAGGAAGTGTCCAGCTCTTAAATCTAGTCCTAGCTGTCTTTTCTGTCTATCTAATCACTTTTTACACTCATGTGATAAATTTAAATCACTATCAGTGAAAGACAGACTTTATCAAGTTAAAAACTTTCACCTCTGTATAAATTGTCTGTCTCCTTCACACATCAAACCTGACTGCAAGTCTAGGTATTCTTGCTTCAAATGTCACAAGAAGCACCACACTCTCCTTCACCAATGTCAAAGTGAAAAACCCCGGTCAGCCTCAATCACACCCGTGAACAATATTCCTTGTACCTCACAAGGCACTGACCGCGAGAAAGCGCAAGCAGTTAATCTCACGCGTAATTTCTCTACCTCCTCACAGAGCTTTCAAAACGTTCTCGTGAGTTCTCGCTCTCAAAATAAGTCTAATCTACAGACTAAAACAGTTTTACTAGCCACAGCTGTCGTCACTATGCACGACCGCGATGGTAATCCACACAAACTCAGAGCCTTGTTAGATAACGGCTCCCAATCTAACTTCATTTCCCAGAATGCATGCCAACTACTTAAGTTGAAAGGGAAAAAAATCCAATACAACACTTTCTGGTATTGGTGGGGCAAAACTCGCCTCCACTCATGTTCTCACTCACACCATTCATTCAAGTGACTATGCTTACAAACAGTCACTTGACTTTATCATCTTGGCCAAGTTAACTCAAAACTTGCCAAATGAAAATATTGACATTTCTAGACTCAATATCCCTAACTCCATAAATTTAGCCGATCCAAATTACTACATGTCTGCTCCTATTGATCTTATCATAGGCTCAGAGTTATTCTTCTCGCTCTTGTGTGTTGGGCAGAAGAAACTGGGTCCATCTTTGCCCATTCTTACTAAAACCAGGCTCGGCTGGATTATATCAGGTCCTCTTCATTCTTCTCCAAAGAGACCTACTATTAAAAATAGTTTCCATGCCAGTCGGGTTAAACCAGAACCTAAAAATATTTCTTTGCGTAAATCCGACACGGCCAATTTTAATCCACTGTATTCACGTCCTTTAAATCCTATATCTAAGGATCCCTCAACCCTCTCTTTCCTAACTCCTGGACATTTCTTGATAGGTGACGCGTTACAGGCACAACCTGACAGGGATGTTTCAGACTTTTCAATAAATCGTCTGAACCGCTGGCAAAGAGACGATCGGACGAGTATCAAACGTCCATGCTGGCAAAAACGGCAACATGCGAGTTGCTACTGTTAAAACCGCTACAAGCACTTTCAAACGGTGCGTTCAATGGTCATATCCATTACCAATACATGTTTTAAACCCATTGTCCACTTACAAGTATTATATTTAATTTATTGTATGTCATTTTATTCGTATGTGTATTTTTTAATGTACCATTTCTATTTTACATTTAACTATTAACTTTATTGATTACATTCTCATATTGTAATAATGCTATCTCTTAAAAATGTCATTTTGCCATAAACAAAATTGCACTTCTTTAAAGCGAAATCATGGCTTGATTTAATCATTTATGGTCAAGTGTACATATTTAAAATCCTATAATGTCGCATACTTTTAATTCAATCTATCTCAGGTATTCTGTTGGAAACTAAAGTTTTCCAACGGGGGCCGGCATGTTCAGTCTTTCAACTGAACACAATTTGGGTTTTTTCCCAAACATAATTTCTCACGAGACACATTTGATTTTCCAAGAATAAATATTACCTAACGTAATATTTCTTGTGATCTTTCCTTGCAAAAGTCCTTTGTCTTAAGGATCTAATATTGCTTTCCATATTTTTATGATAGCCCATTCATTTATTACCGATTTCCGGCATCCTTTTTGTAGGTATTTTACATTTATTACTTGTAATCTTATTCTCGGTATGCGACAGAGAATGAATGCCTCTAATATTGTTCATTGGGTGTCATACCCTCATAAATCATATTTTTTCCTCATAACCTATTATAGTTACTATTTTTTATTGTCTTTAAGAATCTTACCTAATCGATTTAGACATACCGTCTCGATCATAGAATATCAGGGACGGACCATATATTTAGTCAATTTTTCCTCTAACTTCCCCTCATGGGAATCCCCAAGATTTGAACCTTTGGGACCTCCTCCTTGACTCTGATTGGTTTTACCGATTAAAGTCTAAAGGCCGGAACAAACTTCTGCCGATTTCCCTTCGGAAGAAATCTTCTTTAAAGACTTGAGCTCAAATCTCAAGTCAGATATAATTTAGTCTCCAACTCACCAGCAGTTGCTCCCCGGTTGTACGTTAAGTGTCAATTCGGTAATCACCCTCTTGATACAAAGTGTTATTTTGTTCACCAGTTCTTTTTCCCTCGAGTTTTCATTCTGTGTTTTTAATTACTCTAAGTTCTCTCGCGAACAGGAACCAGTTGATACTTGAGTTTCTGACTGCCTAAAGTGTTATACAGTTTAAATCACCAAGATACTTCTTCGGTGATAATTGTTGCTTGGCATAGCTCAGACCTTTTCATCATCTAAATCATACAGTCCACTTTAATAACTCATAACTCAAAACTTGTATAATTTCATATTTACTAAGTTACACGTGTAAATTAATTGTGCTTTCATCAATAAACTCTACTCTCTTTAGTTGTTACTAATTTAACTTGCAGTGTTTTTAATCATCCGCCCTTATTGTTATTTATGCTCTTATTGCTACCGAAGCAAGGCGTCGCGACCAAGTTTTTCGCGTTACGTGATTTTAACACCCCAACATATGGCGATAGCCCTGCTCTATCTTGCCCCCCACACAGAGACAACCTTATTTATACTGCCCGATAAGGACTATTAAAGTTCCATTATTCCAGCAGTAAGCCCAAGACATTTTATTATGTGGTAAAAATCCCAAATGGGAGGATAACTTGTCATGTCCCGGCTGGGTTTTGAACGCACGACCTCTGGATTCACGGAGTGCCGCATTTACCACTGAGCTACCGGGACAAATATATTGATAACTCATAAAAAATACACAATTAAGTTATGTGATCGCCAATCTACGGCTACACCCTGTAAGTCAAGCATACCCTCACTGAGAGCATTTATCTTTTGAATATGAACTTCTTGAGAAGATGTAATTATTGTTAGTTTCAAGATTGTATTGAACGAACTCAACTCTACCCGGGTTAATCTCAAAATCAAAAACTTGAGGAAAGTTTGTTTCCTGTTTTCAACAAAATATAAATAAAATATATATTATGTACATTGTATCTACAAGAAGTAAACTTCTATCAACATTTTCTGAGGTAAGAAATTCTAACAGGGACGCTCTAACGAACATTTTAGCTGAGAACCTTTAACATATTTTGTGCCACACTGCTCATAAGAAGAGACAGCATAGTATTCTAAGGGTCCACGTCGCTCATATTGAGCGACACTAGGGGTGGTATGCATTGTCGTTCCTCAAATTGAGGACTTCCTCAAAACTTCCCTCAATAACATTTTCGTATGCATGAACCTCCCTCGATTACATTTTTTGAAGAAGGCTCCTCAATAGTTGAGGAGAGCTCCTCGTTTAAAAGAAGATCAGGATCTACCTCAAACCTTCCCTCAATCTTCTCTTTGAAGTATAGTCTCCCACTACTGAGCCTTGTTACAATGCATTTAAAGAGTTTGAAGGGTGGCCCCTGAGGATAATCCTGTTCATCTATCATGATTGTCTCTCATATTGAGAGACAATCCTTTGTATTGTGGTCCCTGGGGATTGGGGATAAACATCATTTTTGGGGGTTGACGCAATATGTGTTAATGCTTCTCGAGGCTACGTCTGATAGAATTCAAACCATCGCATCGTGAGGCTTGCTATTCCCGGACCAACCCAGGCTGGGTGAGGGTAATGTTAGTTTCTTGTCTGTGAGTTTCGAGAAAACGGGGGGTAAAACCCCCGTCTCAAATGACCTAATGAGATGTTATGGGCAAAAAAAAGAGGATTTACGTCATAACCATCCCTATCTTCAGCAAGTTGAAACTTTCAATAAGTCCTCAAGCAATTTAGAAAGTTCATGTTGACCTTCCGGATCCCAGTTATGAATAAGATTCTCGTCCTGTCTAGGTAACCGGAGGGAAAAATGAAAGAACTCCTTCTTTTATTCTTTCAGTAGCTAAAATTAGCCGGACGGACGTTTGAAGAAAGGAGGGTAGGGGGACTAACCCTTCCAGGTAGATAAGATTAGCCGGATGGAAGTTTGAGGAGAGGAGGGGAAGGGGACGCACCCTTCCAGGTAGCTAAGATTAGCCGGACGGAAGTACGAGAAAAGGAGGGGGGGGGGGGGGGGACACCCCTCCAGGTAGATAAGTTTAGTCGGACGGAAGTATGAGGAAAGGAGGGGAGGGGGACACACCCCTCCAGGTAGCTAAGATTAGCCGGACGGAAGTTTGAGGAGAGTATAGGGGAGGGGGATACAATCCCCAGGTAGATAAGAATAGTCGGGCGGAAGTTTGAGGAGAAGAGAGGAGCCCCACACAACCACCCAAGAAGATATTATTAGCCGGACGGACGTATGAGGGGGTTCGAGTTGATTCTCACAGGATAAGCTTTCACTAGTCGGATGAAGGACCTGGAGAAGTTCTTGTTCCCTCATACAAATCATTCTGACGGACTAAGAAGTAGGATTAAAAAATGTATTTATTTTCTAGTTATAAAAAAATAACATCAACCATTTTGAATGACCTAGATCCCGTTGGTGTCTAGAACAGAAAAGGACCGAGTCAAGACATTCGAATTACCTTGATACATGAAGGCATAAAAAAGGTACCTGAGGGCCGAATCGACACTATAATCCCTTTATTTGGGCTATAGTGCGCTGTGATATACTAAAACTCCGACAACAGGGAATGTCTGGCTTAGCATAATCCTAGGTTAAAAAGTAGTCCTAAGTTTTGGACTGCTGTAACATTAGACATTGGTACACACTTACCCTTCTCCAGGAATTTGAAGGTCCCGATGAATCCAGACGAGTTGGTCCCATGCTTCTCATCCGAGTGGAACTCAAGCACCAGACCAGGCCCGGAGCTATAGAACACGTGGGGGATGTCCGGGTACCGCCCACAAAGTAGGCGTGACCAGGAGGTGTACTCGTTGACTTCGGCGTTATCCACGTGCAGGAACAGCTTCAGGTAGTCGCCCTTGAGACAGCTGGAACAGAAAAGGGCGGGGCCAATTAGTCTGAGACCTGAGTCATTATAATTGAGGAAACCCCGGGTACCGCGCACAAAGTAGGCGTGACCAAGTGGTGTACTTATTTAATTTAGCGCTGGTCATATTTGCGTTTAGGAACAGCTTCAAGTAGTCGCCCTTGAGACAGCTGGAACAGAAGAGGGCGGAGTCAACTGTGAGTAATAGTAATTGGGGGTATGTCCGGGTCACGCCCACAAAGTAGGCGGTCCTGGTCCCGCCTACTTTTTTTATCTTCCCCTGGTGTACTCGTTCACTTTGGTGCCTGCGTTTTTGTGTAAATACAGCTTCAGGTAGTTGACCCTGAGATAGCTGGAACAGAAGTAGGTGAAGTCAAGATCAAGGACCAAGAAACCATAATATAAAAATCAGAGAATAGCTCCCTTGTTCGAGATATTTTGCATCGATCCCTGTATTGGTGCAAACTACTTGATGGGAAGGACTTGAGCCCGAAATATAAATAAAAATTCGGATTGGATTAGAAGATTAGCCAGATCGTCCCTACTGTCGGGGCAGTCGGAGTTTTAAATCTATAACAGCGAACTTGCTCCAAAAACCGTGAGTTCAAATTCGCGTTTGGATAGAATTTTTCTATTGCCTCAAAAATTCCTGTGGCCTCCTGAATACAGAACACGCAAAATAGAATCGATGGACTCAGCAGGAGTTCAGCCAAAAGTTCTTAGCGTCCAGTGACTAGATAGTTATCTCTTTTTATTTCACAGACACGGAATTATTATACATTACGTAGAATATAAAACAGAGCAGCACGTGTTGAAATTGAACATGCCTGTCAGTTTCCTTCAAAAATTTTGGACAGTCTTGGCGGCATGTATTTTTTTTTTTTTTTTTTTTAAGATAATAATAATATTGAAATATTGATGAAAATATTGATTGTATTGTCTCCAAATTTAACGATGTTATATTGGAAGGTATTCATGTATCTACACCTTTTATAACAATTCGTGCAGATAATTTTCCTAGATGGTTTTCAAACTATTTGAAACGTTTGACTCGTGAAAAAAGGTTGCCCATATGAAATTTAAGCGTAGTGGTTCAGATATAGATTACCAACATTTCTCTGCCTTACGTGCTCAGTGTAAGTTCCACAGTCAAAAGTGTCACTCTGATTACCTCAATAAAGTTAACAAACAACTGAGGGAAAACCCTAGTCATTTCTGGAAATACTCAGAGGAATCAAGGAAGATCAATGGATTCCCTAAAAATATGTTTTACAATGATTTTTCTTCTTCGTCATTACAAGAAATAACTGATCTTTTTAGATTATCCTTTTCTTCCGTTTATCAAGAATCTGATCGACCTATTCCTGAGTACTCCAGTCAAAACTTAATTGATTTTAATGCCTGCAGATTTTCAGAGAATGATGTTTTCAAAGCTCTCTCTGCTTTGCCGAGTAAATGTTCTTCTGGTCCGGACAGCATTCCGCCCATCATCTTGAAACGTTGCTCATCAATTCTGGCTGGGCCATTGTCCTTCCTTTTCAACAAGTCAATGTCTTCTGATACTTTTCCTTCTGAGTAGAAGAAAAGCTTTCTAATTCTAATTTATAAATCAGGTGATCGTTGTAATATATCCAACTACAGGGGGGTTTGCATTCAATCCACTATTCCCAAGATACTTGACAAATTGGTTTATGAACAGCTTTCTTTTGCCACCAAATGTATCATCTCTGAGCGTCAGCATGGTTTTGTGTCTCAAAGGTCAACTGTATCTAACCTTTTATCGTATCAGCATGCTATCCTTACAGCATTTGACGATGGCAACCCAGTCCATGCCATTTATACTGATGTCGCGAAGGCTTTCGACAGAGTAAACGTGTCTTTTCTTGTGGCAAAGTTACGCTCCTTTGGAGTGGGAGAAGGATTTTTAATCTGGCTCTCTAATTACCTCTCCGAGCGAACTCAACTTGTAAGGGTTGGGAACTGTGTGTCTTCTCCAATCAACGTTGCTTCCGGTGTTGGACAGGGAAGCCACAGTGAGCCTTTGCTTTTCAGTCTGTTTTTTAATGACCTACCCTCCATTTTTGAACATTCTTCCGTTCTCATGTTCGCAGACGATGTGAAATTGTACAAAACTATTACTTCTATCGAAGACTGCTTCTCTTTACAATCAGATATTTGTAAACTTAATGACTGGTTATCTACGAACGACATGCAGTTGGCTATTCATAAGTGTGCTGTCATGGAATTCACTAGATCGGTGAAGTCACGTCATTTTGTTTACACAATTGACTCTGTGAATCTACCATTTGTTGATAACATTAAAGACCTTGGCGTTTACCTGGACACCAAACTTTCTTTTTCTTACCATATAGATAAGGTTTCATTATCTTGCCATCGTATTCTTGGTTATGTTTGGAGAAATTCCAAGGGACTTTCACCTGATGCCTTCTGTATATTATACAAAGCTCTTGTGAGGTCGCTGCTTGAGTATGCTTGCCTAATTTGGTCACCTTTTTATGACATACATAAACACACTCTTCAAAGAGTGCAAAATAAATTTTTGTGGTATTTCAACTTCCGATATTCTCTTGACATTAACCTTGACAACCTTGTTGACAGACGCAAACGACTAGATCATAATTTTATGATTAAACTGATTGAAGGACAAGTCAACTGTCCCAAGCTCTTAGAGCTTTTATCATTTGATTGTACTCGTCGTTTAAGACAACCTAAAACATTCTTAGTCAACAGCTTCACTAGAAACTACTTATTTTATGCTCCCATCAATTGAATGATGAGAAGTGAAAATAGAATTTAATGTGCTTGTCAGTAATTGTAATACAGCTTTTCTAGTCAACTTGCTCTACGTTTTATCTGTGATATTTTACTTGTGTTCTTAAATTTTCTAATTTTGTTTTCTTATTCGTATTAATTTAATATTGTGTTCTATGTAATCAATGTTCATTGGGCTTGACCCGTCAATAAAGAATAAATTAAATTAAATTAAATATTATTGCCTTATTTATACTGCCCGATTAGGATTAATTTTTTAATACAATTTTTGATGGCTCTATTGTTTGAACCTGAGTAAAGTTTATCACTGAGATAAACTTTACTCAGGTTCATTGAAATCATGCAAATTAAATGTTCTGGTTGTAGGGTATTCATTGAAATCATGCAAATTAACACTGCAACCTAATTCGATTTATTGTTACCAAATGATTCTATTGGATTCTAATGTCCTGCTTGAGATGGATAGTTAGGACGGGGGTTTCACCCTTTATTTGTTGGGAATCGTGCCAGCTACCCACATAAACCTCACCCAGCCCGGGTAGAGCCGGAAACTTATAATAAATGAATTTTAATAATTTTATTAAAATAAGATAATATTATTGATAAACACTTTCACTCTTTACTGTAATATATTTATTGAACCTACTTCTATTTAATTTGACCCTAAATCACAAGTCGCCCTTTCTGGCAAGTGAATAGAAACTTTTGCATATCAACAGACAGTAAAATGCATCACTAACTTTCTAGAGGAGGCAGCGTGAAAAAGAGATAGATGAGTAGAGGGGAGAGGGGAAGGATTGAGATAGATGCACTGACCAGAAGAGAGTTGAGAGACAAACTAAAAGAAGAAGAAGGAGAGAGAGAGAGAGAGAGAAAAAGAGGGATAGAAAGAGCGAGAGAGAATAAGGGATAGAAAGAGAGAGAGAGAGATAGGGAAACAAAGGAGGAGGGAAAGGTCAGGATAGATAGATCCACCGAAATACAGAGAACGAAAGAAAAATAAAGAAAACATGTGAAATAAAGTTGAATAAATAGAAAACATACAAGGAAAAAGAGACAGTATCTGTCTCATATTGACCTACGGAGAAATAAGAGAGAGAGAGAGATAAGAATGAAGAAGATTTAGTTTTAGAAAAAGAAACCAAATCCGTACCAGCTTGCTCAGGTCAAAGGAAAAAAACACAAAATATTGGCACTCTTAACAGGGTTGGTGTAAAGAAGAGCATCCAGCCGTAATATTTGAAATTCCCAGAGCCAACCAGCCTCAACCATGAGGAAGAATTGGGTTGAAGAAAGGCAAAATGAAAAAAAAAATAAAAAAAAAAAATACAGTTGTTTTTTTATAAGGTTTTATATTCAATTGCAAAGATGTTTAAGATTTTCAAGCCTTCTGAGTGTATTTAATTAGGTCGTGTTTGTATCCAGAAGCTGAGCAAAGCCGGTTTTACTACAATGGAAATACAATTTTTCCCCGACTCGAGTTAACATCTCTTTTGTACAGAAAACTTTTTGTTGAGTTCTACATGGTAATTCAAGTTACTTAACTAAAGTTCTTGTTTTGTGTTGGGGAAGCTTGCGAAGAATTTAAAACATGTGATGCAAACTTATGAAAGTGTTAGATGAAAACACACATAATAATTTTAAAGTAATTTAAATAAAACGTTCTCACTACGGTTCTAGAAAACAATGTTGATTAATTCAGCTCTGGTTTTTGTCATCACGAAGAGAATAAGAGAATATATTTGGTTGTGGTAGTTAAAAGGTTTTTTAAGGATATTAGCATTATAATAATTATATTATTATGTTATTTAAATAAAATAACCTAGGTTAAAAAAATTATCATTATAGGTACGTAAGTATAATTAAAAAGGTTCACTTTTTTGGTCGCTGGACGCTTCATAAGTTTAGCAATTTTACATTTTTAGCAAACAGGTGTACTCCACATTCCACATGCCATATTAATTTATGCGGTTCGAGCAGTACTATTAGCTCCGATTATTCCAGCAGTAAGACCAAGACGTATTATATTATTATTTGAAAAAAATCCCAGATGAAAGGATACTAATATATAAGTTATGTCCCTATTAGGTCTTTGAACCCGCAACCTCTGGATTATTAGGGTAGGTGGGGGGAAGAGTACGCAAAAAACACATTTCGATTTTTCCAATTTTTTCGGTTAGATCTATTGTCCTGAAATGTCGCACCCTGATGCACTGGTTCGTTATCCACCTTTTACTTTTTACCGTACGATTCAACCTTGTGGTGTAAAAATTGCAAAATTAATTTAGCAAAGTCATTTTTTGCGAATTCTTACCCCACCGCGTGGGGCAAGAGTACGCGCAATTTTGTATAGGAAAATCATACAAAATTGGTTTTCTGGGCAAAATTTGTGTAAGTGAGGTTAATGTGAGTAATTTGATAACAGCCACGTTCAGGAAGGACTCAGGGAAAGTTTAGGACCCACCAACTAACTAGGCATCCAAAGAACCTAGTAAATATCTATTCTAACCCCATTTTGCGTACTGTAACCTTTTGCGTACTCTAACCCCATTTTGCTTCGAATAGATTAAATTTATTTTAAAAAGTAACTCCACTATCAAACGAAAAAGCGACAATTAATTATGAAAATTTAGAATTTGCTGAACCAGAAAAAATTATTACTTTAAGAAAATTCACAAAACTAAAAAAAACTAAAAATAAATTAAATTTTAAATAAATTAGATCGCGACACCAAAAAAATTTCTTACCTCATTATTGCAGCCTGCTTTCTTCCTAGGCCAAATGTAAATAATTTGGTGATCTCTTAATCATAATCTGTTCAATCGCGCTGATTCCTGTTGAAATACGTTGCTTCCTTCTATGAAAAATACGCCTGCGTACTCTTACACTGCGCGTACTCTTCCCCCCACCTACCCTAGACCAACTATATCGCTAATTCATGATTAATGAACTGGTTGGTCGATATAAACACAACCTAGTTCATCATTTTAGCCTATTCGTCGAGATGATTTTCAGACTTCTCCGCGCGATTCCTCTCCTCACGGCCATTCTGACCATCTGCTACTCCTACTGGAGCTTCATCTTTCTCTACTGCGACCGCACACTCAAGGAACAAGAGCCGCTCCAGTTCCTGTTCTACCACCTCCTCCTGGTCCTGTTCACCTGGAGCTACTTCCAGACCACCACCACTGAGCCGCCCGACATCCCCGGCCAGTTCTTCGTCTCCGAATCTTTCCTCAAGAAGATCTGCACCGCTGACGGAGACAATGACAAGATCGACGCTCTTCTGTCCGCCAAAGCGAAGACGCTGCCGATTTTCACCTACACCGCCGAAAGATACATTCGCTTCTGCAACGCATGCGCTCTTGTGAAGCCCGACAGGACGCACCACTGCAGTGTGTGCGGACACTGCGTGCTGAAGATGGACCACCACTGTCCGTGGCTTCACAACTGTGTGTCCTTCACCAACTACAAGTTCTACATTCTCTTCCTCGGGTACGGCGCTCTCTATTGCGCCTTCACGCTGTACCTCTTGCCTGTTCAGCTCTACAAGAATTGGGTGAAGCCAGGTGTGCTGGACGAGGAGCAACTGTACCACTATACCGTGCTGACCATCGCGGCTGTCCTGTTCCTCGCTTTCTTCAGTGGTCTCTTCTTCTACCACATCTATCTTGTCCTCAACAACCGCACCACTCTGGAAGCTTTCCGCGAGCCCATGTTCTCGTACGGACCGGACAAACACGGGTTCAGCTTAGGAGCGCACAGGAACTTCGTCGAAGTCTTTGGCTACGAGAAGTGGCTGTGGTTCATTCCTGTTTTCTCTAGCCTGGGGAACGGATGGGAGTTTGAGTTTCCGCTCAGGCGAAAGATAGAAGCGGCCATTCGTCAAGAAGAGAATTTTTCGACTGATGTTAGTGAAACAGAATGAAGTTGTCCACAGTTTGAGACTTTAGATCACTTTAGGTGTTGTAGTTCATATTTTAAGAGAGGGTTTTGTACCAAAATTGAATATTAATTTTAAGAATTCTAAAATTGAATAACCAAACATCTTTTTCCCACTTTTCATGTCTTTTATTTACATTTCATATATCTTTTCTCAGAATTATCTATGCACAGATATGTATAAGAAGTATTGCACTATTAATAATAATAATCAACTTTACACTAAGATAAAACTTGCAAGATAAAACTAACCTCTAACATTTCACCTAATAGCATATTTAGGTATGTATATCCTGTAAGGTAAACTCAATTTTAATTAAAAATTGTATGTGAGATTTTTTGAAGATATAAAAAACGAATATAATGCAATAAATTGCAGTTTTTATGAAGCATTCATCGCTCTCTTTTAATAGATACTCTTCCAGCACAGTAGCTACTTTTATTAAAAATATCTCGCATTCCACCCACACTCCATTCGAACTTCTTAATTACATCTATATAAAAATTACAAACATACATACATACTGTGCTTATTTATATTTAAAAAAAAAAACTGTATTCAAAGCATTGGACAATATTAATTTTTTTTTTTTTTTTTTTAGAAAAACGAACACAACATTTCCGATTTCTAATATTAGAAATTGATCGGAAGTAATAAACAAATAGAAAATAATATTTAAAAATATACAGAGAGGCTCGTGTTGTTTCAAAGACAAAGGCTTATTTATTTAGATTGAAGTATTTGGTGCCACGGGTGATGATGCAGAATTTTCTCTTTTGAAGCAAATAAAAAATAGAAAATGACTCCATTTATTATTTTATATGGGCATATATCATTTTAAGTTCATAATGAACTTTGATTTTTAACTTCAATTTAACTCTAATGCGAGAGGTCTCCCACCAATTTTCAGATGTTTTTGTGTGTAACTTTGATCAGTACAGTAATAACGTGTGTCATCATACGTTTGGGTACATATATTATTATTGTAAATTAATGGAAGTGATTTTTTTGTTTTGACGTCGCTTTCAATTGGATGGTTTAACCACGACGGAGGTGTTACCCTCCATTCTCTAGAAACTCACAAACGAGGTACTCAAATTAACCTCACCTAGCCTGAGTGAGGTCAGTAGGGCCAGGAGTAACCAGCACCACGAGGTTTCAAATTTGAATGGTCACCCATCCAAGTCCTATCCTCGCTGGATGTTGCTAACTTCAGTGACAGTGTTCCATCGACGCGGGTTTGAATTAATTTGTGATTTCTACATCTTCACCCTTATTCTTCTTTGACTTTTCCTTTTCCCAAATCTACTGGGGGTCGGCATTGTTCAACCTCATGGTTGAGGTTGCTTGGTTGTGGCACATTTTTATGGCCACAACAACTTTTTTTAACAATCATCTTTTTTATATAAAAAAAAGCAAAAAACTTTGCTTAACATTCCCGCAACGGTTTCGTTTAGTATTGATGAGGAGCCGCAGGTTGTAGTTAGGTTAAGCAGCTATGGATCCATTTCCTACACTTTTCGGCATGAGATTACCCCTCGTAAAAATAGAAAAAAAAACATCAATGATTCTATTTAATTTAACGTCCTAATTAGGACGAAGGTTTTATCCTCAATTTGTTTTAAATTTTGTACCAGCTACCGACATTAACGTCTTCACTCTTCAATGTGAGAAAAAAGCTTTGAGTTCTCGTAGGTTGATAAATTATCTGGTATAGGTATCTTAAATCTCAGCAAGAGGTCGAGTAAGAAAGGCAAAAGTACCCACTCACTACCCAGGGCTTTGAGAGTTTCTAGTGTTTTAATATTGAGACGAAAGTTTCTTTGGTAAACCACTCGGAGATTTTATTTTGTCTGGTAAAGTTCAAATTAACTTTTATTTTAGAAACTTTTAGAAGCTTCAGCTGGTCAGGTGTGTCTAAAACTATTCATTTTTTTTTATCAAATTACATGGGTTGTATCTTCAATTCCGGTAGCTGGACATGACAAGTTATCCTCCCATTTGTGATTTTGAAAACGTTAAAATACGTCTTGGGCTTATTGCTGAAGTAATGGGACTCAATAGTCCTAATCGGGCAGTATAAAAAAGGCGATATTATTATTATAAATTCAATGAGAAGAATTTTTGCACCTTTTTTCATAGATTTGACCTCTACCCCCTTAAATATTCCAATAAATTATTTATGACAAAGTAGAACATACAATTGAATCACCCAGTAGTTATAGGTTTGAGAGACAATAAAAAGTGCTTCGAAAACTGACTACCTACCGAAAATTTTAGACTACTCGTACAACATTACATAGGTACTTTCCTTTCTGGAATATGATAAAGGTAAAAGGAAAATAGCGTGGAGTGTAAGATGAAGTTTGGTGAATTCAACAGCAAAACAACACAATCTAAACACAAATAGAACACCAATACAAACGGAAATAGTAGAAACAGATAAGTGAGATGTTTGTTGTACTAGATGTATGTACATATTGTACATTGTATCGTACTAGATGTATGTACATCTGTACATTGTATTGTACAAGATGTATCTACATTAAATAAGTATATTCTAGAAATCTAATAGATGTAACTTATGTCCTAGATAGTATTATGTCCCATATACGTAGCTACTAAACTAGATATACCTCATGTGCAAGTTGTACATCTCTTTGTACCAGGTGTAAAAGAATAATTTTTATCGCTTTCGGCAGACATTTTTGAGAATTACCAGGATAAAATATATCGCCAGGATGTTATTCTGTTTAGGTTTGTGTTTGTGTTTGTTGTTGCATTTACATGCATTGGATTTCCATCATAAATTAGAATTATAATTGTTAATTTCATTGCATTTTTTACGAAAATTCATAGTTGATAAAATTACAATCTCAATAATTCAGCTCAAATTTTATGGCCCTATCCAAAATATATTGCTATTTTTTGTCATTTTTTATAATGAACATAATTAGCAAACATAATATTATAGTTTCTCTCATGAATTTAACTCTCTCCTTCTCTCTTTACTACCCAATCCCTCTCTTCTCTCCATAATTTTCTCTCTCTTTTCCATATTTATTTATCTACTCTCTATCTGACTGTCAATTTATGTCAATATTTTTCTCACTCTCCCTTCCATCCCTATTTATCTTATTCTTTCTTTCTCCCAGATATTTTAGTATTCAGCTCCGGTTTGTTTCCGGTTGATTGTACTTTCCATTAGAATCTACTCAGCTGCATCCATCAAGCATCTTTAATGTTGTCAAACGTGGTTCTTGACTTTTTCAAGACCCCCCCTTTTCTTTCCTTTTCGTCTTTAGACATTGATGCCGTTCGCCATTAAACAGGGGTCTTGTGTCCTACGCTGAAACTTGAAAATAATAGGATTACATAAATAAAAAAAAAATCTATACCATCCCTTGACTTGCCTTATGTTGGGAATTTCAACTAATCACAACCCATTTATATCAACCCATAATGCATCTGTATAATCCGAATCATGAAATAGAATTAGATCAATAAATTCTATACCATCCCTTAACGCGCCTTCTGTTTGGGAATTTTGTCTAATTACAACGCATATTAGTGCCTATTAGTGATAGGGTCTTGGATTAAAATACGGCCCTTAGCAGAAAGTATAAGTATCTGCATGTAACTCATCTAGAAGGAAGTATTTGAAGTAAGTATAAACTTTTTGGAATTGAGAGTCATTTACTCATGTCAAATCTAAACAAAAATATTGAGAAGTTCTACTACATATAGGTTATAGATATATGAATATCAGGACATATAGGGATATTATACAATCAGACTATGACAAACAGTAGGTACTTAGATACTTTCTAGATCCTTTTTATTTTCTTTCAAGATTTAATTATCTGCAAAGAGTACTAAATAACGTTGACCATGAAGGTATGATATGTGCATTGCACATTGCAGAGTCATAGAAAAGACGGGCGAACATAAAAAATCGAAGTTAGGTAATGGTGTCTATTATAGAAATTTTTGTTCGTCGGACCCGTTTGGATAAATGGCAAGTGGTCGGATTTTTAAGTGTGTCAGTGTATCCTGTACCTCTAATGTGTTTTCAGCTATTTCTAAGTAAACAAACTACAGCGCAGTATCGAAGCCCGCATGAGTAACATAATTATATTGGTCCAATACCACTCCCGACGGACCAAACTCTTCCACATACATGACATACATTATTTGTTCAACAAAATGCACATCAATTAATTTGTACTTAATACTGACGAACATTTGCTCCGATGGACGTTCTATCAACTAGCAAATGAAATGAACTTTACTATTTAAAACTTTGCAAAGAGAAAAATGTCATTTTGTAACGAAAATAAGAAAGAGCATTTTTTTTCATTTTTAAAGTGAACTTTCTTTATGTACTTGGAAAGTCAAAGAATCCCTATGAATGGAGCGGCAGGGGTGCGCAGAATGTTTCAGGAAGTTAATGTTAAGTTCGAATCTAAGGTAAAGGTTGTGTTCCCAAGGGAAATGGGCTAGTAGGTTACGGGGGCCTTTTGTGTACAGGACAGATTGCTGACTTATTGAAGATCTCAAAATGGACAGCTCTTTGATATTGCATGCCTAATATGAAAAGATAGAGCAGGAAAGAGATGTGTGTGTATGTGTGAGAGAGAGAGAGATTTGATTGATTTTGATTTATTCTTTGTACTAAATACAATATAAATTTACAAAAATGACACCTCCTAATAATTCTACCTTATTTTGGAGAGAGAGAGAGATAGATACGAGTAGATAGAGAGATAAAAGAGAGGGAGATAGAGAGAGACTTATATAGAGAGATAGATGGAGAGAGAAAAGATAGAGAGAGAAAAAGAGAGAGATGGAGGATGTATTTTTTTTTTTTTTTGATTGATTAATATTATAAATTGTTTTATTTTATTATATTTTTTACAACATAATTCCCCTAAGCTAAGAGCTAACTTATAATGGGGAATCTCTCTTCCCAATTTATCTATAAAAATTACAATAGATTACAGATAACTGCATCTTTATTGGTACCAACTTATCCTTATAATTTTATTTTTGCATTAATTATTGTTAAATATAGCCAGTCATACCTTCTCATAACCTGATGGTAAAGAGATATGGATGATAGAAAAGAGAGAGAGATATAGAGAGAAAAGAGAGAGAGAGAAAGAGAGAGAAAAGAGAGAGAGAGAAAGAGAGACACACACGGACGTGTACATACAAAAAAAAAAAAAAATAGGGCAGATTTTTATTGGGTCCTCACCTTTAATATTATCAATTTTGTATATTATTTTTTACCATTATTTGTTTAGATACCTATATGTTCTACAAATAAAGAGTCTCATAATAATAATAGAATTATGTGAATGGTACAGTAACTTACTTCGGGGAAGCTCAATGTTTACATTCAAAAAGGTTACGATTGCGTATGTGGAATTTTGTTTCTCAAGAAAATTATAAAAGACGGGGTTGTGGTTACCCCCCCCCCCCCCCCCCTCACTTGCACCCTTCTCACTCATTAATAATAACAAGCCTTATTAAAATAAAGTTGAAAGTTCGAGGCTGTTTTGAGTTTCAAACTTCTGTCGACCGTTAAAATCTTTACTCTAGGATTCTACATAGATTAATTATACTACTACTCTTTAGAGGAAGGTAACCACCAGACGAGGTTAATGCTCAAAGCATTTTCTACCACCTAACCCTAGAGTCTTATTATTAAGTGCCCACAAATTCAAAGTAACGAGGAAAAATTCATGCACGCGGTGGTATTTATTTATTTACGCATTATTTTTTAATACAAAACAATCAACAATAAATTATTAACAGAGATAAAAAAAAATAACAATATTTACCAACGGATCCCTGCTCTACCCGGATTACCAGCCTAGCGCGTTAACCACTTGACTACCAGTACATAAATGTCTCTCATTTCACATGGATATATGTATATTTACGTAGCATGTACAAAACATAAATTATTATGTATAAATTATTAGACAGTAAAAAAAGCCACTATAATTTTCGACACTTTTTTTTCATATCTCAATTTTTTAACACGAAATTTGGGACCTAGACCAAATAATATAAATACATATTGGAATAACTGCTGCAATAATCGTACTTCTTAGTCCTATAGTCGGGCAATCTACTTGAGGTGATGCACTTATTATTATTTATTATTTATTTTAAGTTCAAATTTTAGAGAACTAACCTATTTTTTGCAGTTCCTGTCAAATATTCGAGTCAAACCTATCCAAAAAATTAAATTCGAGAGGAGCCCACCTCCGAGTATTGTTGGGAGGTTTTCAGAAAATTGCAATGAAATTATCTATCAAATAATTCCACCTGTCAGCTCACGAACCCGGATCAGCGGCAGAGAAGGGTTGTAAGAGAAAACATGTTACCTATTCCAATATTAAAAAATGAAGGTTATCTCTTAAATGCCTTCTCAGTTAAGACTATGGGACCGTGGTGCAGCGAAGATGAGACATTGGTCAACTGTTGGTCAACACCTTGATGCGAAAACTGGAGATTCCAGATGAAGTTTCTTCTTGATGCAGACGATTGGTTTAGCAATCCAGAGAGGAAACGCAACTTCATTTTTGGGAGCAATTCCAAAAAATGGAGTTTTGATGAAATGTTTTATGTTTGATAAATATTAAAAGAATAAAATATCATAGTTAAAAAAAATCTATCCAATAAATAATTTATTCAAATCCAAATAATTATGTAAATACCTAACGACTATTTTTATAATCCTGAAAAAAAATAATTTTATTGAACATTTCAAATGCCAAAACAAAAACTTTCAAGAGTCAGAAGCTATCGAAGGGAATGTTTTATGTTCATTGTCAATTTCCTAGGGTAAGGAAAAGGGAAATCTACATTTTCTCCCAGAATAAAGGTATTGTCGAAATGTTCACCCAGTTATATCAGGGCAGGACATCTGTTCAATAGTAGAGGTTCTTGAGTTAAAACAAAAAGAATCATTGGCGTTGGAAAGGCATCCAGCCGTAAAAATGTGGCACAACTAACCAATCTCAACCATGAACCGACCGCAAGTAGGTTTGGGAAAAGGCAAAAGTAAGACAAGAAGTCTAGATTCTTGAGACTCTACACACATAACAAACCAGCTTCCATGGTGTAACGGTTGTGACAACTGCCCGTAGTCCAGAGGTCCTGAGTTTGATTCCCGTTTGGAGGCAGAATTTTCCGACAGAAATAGGTACCTGGTACGATAGAAGGTAAAACCTACGTTCTGCTGGCCCGCCCCACTCAGACAGAAATTAATTTGAGTAGCCGTGATTTTTTACCGGTAAAATCATCGTCGTCAAATGACCAAAAAAAATCATCATCTAGTAAAAATTGTGAGAAGCTACCAAAATGTTAAACAAAGTTAAACCAATTGAAGTAAGTATGGGGCATGTCAAACTATCAAACACAACGTAAGAGCAAAAAAAAAAAAAAAAAAGGGAACAAGCATAGAACCTTTCACTGCTTTTTTTAAGTTTCCACTTTTTTTTAAACAAATAAATTTTATCAACACACAATAGGGGTATGTATATTTGTATAACCCCTTCAAAAAAAAAAAAAAAAAAAACAAAACAAAAATCTTGTTCAGAAGGTGGGATTCATTCCATGAACTGCAGGTTCGGCACTGCTCAATGATGTTACAAATTCAAGTCCTTGTAAATGTACAATTGTACATCTTACCATTTCTATGTTTTCAAAGCTACAATGAACTCTACCTGAAAGTTTCTGTAGAGTCAGAACACTAGAGCTTTCCCTCGGAGGAATATTTCCTTTCTTCTTCAACAGTTTTTGCCTCCCACTTCCTCTTTTCGCTGCCCACTCTTCTTCTTTCTTCTTCTTCATTTTCAGTCAAATTAGTACAAATAAAGATGAAAAGGTGAGAGAGAGAGAAATAGTGAGAGAAACAGATAGATAGATAGATAAAAGAGAGAGAGTTGAAGGTAAGAGAGAGAAAGTGAAAGATAGATTTTTAATAGATAGATAAGTGATAAATAAAGAGAGAGAAAAAAACGCTTACACAACGCGCATTGAAGGATAAATTAAGAGAGAGAGAGAGAAAAAGATCGATAGATTTATAGATAAGAGAGAGAATTTAAGAAAATGATAGAGAAAGATAGATAATTAAACACATAGGTAAAAACTTAGAGATGAAGCTAAGAGAGAGAGAGAGAGAGAGAATGTAAAAAAGTGATAGAGAAAGGTAGATAGATAAATAGAGAGAAATGGAGATAAGATACTGAGAGATTTTTGATTTTTTTTTGGCATTGAGTAAAAACAACCCATACAATAGAAGAGAGATAGATTAATTGATGGATAGAAACATAACATAAGAGGTAGGTTAAAGAGTTCTACTTACTAATGATAATGAGAATCATGGCAGTAGCTCTAGTGGTGGTATAGAGCTCAGGTGTGTGTGGAAAGTTGAAGGGTTTTGCCTGATGATATGCTGGGAATAAATTAACTTTTTGTTTTCTCTGAGAGGTTTGCAAACAGAGTATCTTTCCTTTTCCTTTAGACATTGACCCAAATCACAAAATGCAGTTCAATAAAGAAAAGGTTATCGTCGGTGTTCGCGTTCTGTCACTGAACTTAAGCAACGCCCAGCGAGGTTAGGACTTGCAAAGATGATCTTTTAAATTCGAACCTTCGTGATGCTGGCCATTTACGGCCCAACTCAGGCTGGCTGAGGTAATTTGAGTAGCTGGTATGACCATTTAGATGAAAGCAACATTAAAAACAAAAATGAAAAGACAATGTAAGTTAGGAAAAGTTGCTTTTCACTACTAATAGTTAAAAGTTAATCGTATCTTTCTTGCAAGCCTCCGTGGTGTAACGGTTCAGACTACTGTCCGTAGTCCAGAGATCCCGAGTTCGATCCCCAGTTGGGGCAGACTTTTCGAAGAAAATTAATTTCCCTCCAAACACGTGAGGCTGGTATTTCCAGCCCTACCCAGGATGGGTGAGGTTAATGTGGGTAGCTGTAACGATTCCCAGCGAATGGAGGGTAAGACCCCCGTCCTGATCAGGACGTTAAAACCAAATAGAATCAACTAGTTACAATAGATCTAATTAGGTCGCAATTGTTTCACTGAAAACCCTGCAACCAGGTTAGATAGTTAATATAAATAAATAATCGTATCTTTCCCAATCCTCGTTGTAGACATATTGTTCTATAATCTAGTTGATCAAACTGATTAAGAGCTCATTTCAGGGGCCGAAAGTAAAATGTAATATACCTTGAAATGTCTAATCCCTCGACATAGCCCAAAGTTCTAAGAAAAAATATCTTGAAAGTTTCAGTTTGATTTGAGTGACAACTATCAGTAAGATACATACGTTGTCACCCATTTCTTAGTCAAGTGAACGTTGCTTAATTTGATACAATGAAAAAGACTGAAGCCCAAAATAAAGCAAATTCTAAGACTTTCAGTTAGATTCAGTTAGAGTTAGGTCGAAAAATACATTTTTTTTTTTTTTAAGTGGGGTTTAACGTCGCTTTCAACTGCCATGGTCATATCACGACGGGGGTTTTACCCTCCATTCGCAGGAAACTCACAAACCTGCTACTCACATTGACCTCACCCAGCCTGAGTGGGGCCGGGATTAGCCAGCGTCACGAGAATTAGAATTTGAATGGTCACCCATCCAAGTCTTAACCTCGCTGGATGTCGCTTAACTTCGGTGTTCTGAAGGGAACCGGTGTATTCAACATGCCATCGACGCTGGCTAAAATACATTTTTAATCACATTAATACATAGTACAAAGATGGGGACGGATGTCTTTCGAGTTGTATCAGACTTTCTTGGCCTCTATTACAAGATGGGGACAGATGTCGATCTTGTTATATCAGAGATCAGACTCTCTTTGGCCTCTATTACACCCTTTTTCTCTTTGTCCCCAACTACCCTGTTCTTCCCACTCCCTTCTCAAGAGTTAATTTATTCCCCCACCATCAAGTCCATTCAATCCTGATACGTGGGCTCACTGCTAGGGATTATTCTTCATCTTGCGGCCCTCTGCTTCAAGAAAAGCCCTTACAATGTTCATTTCATAAACTCTCGTAATATGCATTGAACCTTCTTGCCTTAAGTTATAAGCGAACCTTTCTTGGAAGCCTTCTCATGACATATTTATGCATCAATTATTGTCTTCATCTATAATTATAAAATGGAAAGCCCAGGATTTGAAGACGATCTCCGTATTTCCTTGACCAGGCTTAACTCTTCATTTTCTCAATTGTCACGACCCTTTACCGGAAAAAAACCCATATATCTGATGTGTGTAGAGTATAATTATAAAGATAAAAATGTATTTTTCCTATCGGTCATTTTTCATTAATGATCGATTAGCTGGTTTTCTATAAGCAGTTTTTGAGCACATTGAATCGAGGCTGTTTTAAATACGATTTTATGACTTAAATGGAAATATGTAAGTGTTTTTTTTAACAATAAGTTACAATCGCTCTCTGAATTTAATTTCTTCAAGACTTTGGTGCTTTCAATAAATTAAAGGCTTATTGCGAAACAAAAAATTGATCTCGTGAACACCAGTAAAATTGAAGGTGATACGAGTAAGCCTCCATTAGGCAATTCATTTCGAAGATCACAAAATGCAGTACCGTGTATGGAATAGCTGTTTACATTATGCAAAGCTTGAGAGAGAGAAAAAAAAAAAAAACAATTCCACGGATGAAACTTTAATGAAAAAGAACACGAAATTTGGAATTGAAAAAGAAAATGGTTTAGAGGTTGCGAGAAAAGAAGTTGCTCACCCAGGAAGAGAGAGGCGCTCATATTCTGTACATAATATCATGAAATTCATAAAAACAGTTAAAATAAATAATGCAGAAAGATAGAGAGAGATGAAAACAGAAAGAAAGAGAGAGAAGAAACAAGTTTGGAAACAATATAGAGCGAAACCTAAGTGAGCACAAGAGCTTTTCTTGAATTTTTCATTACATTTTGTATTTGAAAAATGTACAACAAAAGAGGTAAAAACTGAGCAGAGAGATGAAGAAACCCTAGACGATGAAAGGGAAATACAGGAAGAAACGTGTCGGTGGAGGAAAAGGCTTGGACGCAATAAGCGGGGTGATGTAGACGCAAAGAGGCTGGGAGGCGCAATGAGTTATATGGGTTAACTTGGAAAAACATTCCTCAAGCTGTAAAACGGCGGTTTCCGGAATTGCAGAATAATTACTGGCTGTAGGAAAGAAAAAATGAGCGGGTAGCCACAGAGAGAACAGTGAACTGGATGCTGCAGGACTTACCTAGTGTACTAGTGGAATTAATGAACTTCTTCAATACTGCATTAAGTGAAGAAGGCATGATTCATTATGACATAGCAATACAAACATAAAAAAAACTAACACCAATAATTCATACATACATAAACACACTAAGAGAGACATGAACTCAAGACCAAGCATTAGAGACAATAACTTGGGAATATCTTAAATTTTCTTCTTCCTATATTTTCTTAAATACAAATAAAAACTAGTTGCTACAAACCTTAAATGAAATCTCTGTTTCTTTGCAGTCAAGGGGACATTATTTTAGACTTCCTTAATAATTAAAAGTTATTCCCAAAACTTACTAAAACTTTTGTTCCGTTTGAGCAATAAAAAATATGCTAATGTCTATGTGTAAGCACACCTTGTCCTTAAACTTCACAGCTAGGGTAAACGCAAAAACGCAAGCTGAAACATCCTCAAGGTCTAACAAATCCAATTGCAAAAAGGAGAATGACTGCTATGAAAAATGATATAATTATAGGTTCACCTATAAAACAAGATTCACAGAGTCACGGCACAAAAGAGAACAATAACAAATAGCTTTTGAAAGACTACTGATTTGTAAAGAATTGAAAAAAAAACTAATTGGTTTTGAATAAAATATTCGTGGCGTGGCCAGCCTCCGTGGCGTAATGGTTGTGACTACTGACCGTAGTCCAGAGTTCCCGAGTTCAACTCCCGGCTGGGGCAGACTTTTCGAAGAAAATTCTGTTCCATCTAAACACGTGAGGCTGGCATTTCCGGCCCTACCCAGGCTGGGTGAGGTTAATGTGGGTAGCTGGTACGATTCCCAGCGAATGGAGGTTAAACCCCCGTCTTAATCCAGGACGTTAAATCAAATAGAATCGTTGGCGTTAGGAAGGGCATCCAGCCGTAAAAAATGTGCCAAAACCGATCAACCTCAACCATGAGGTTGAACAACGTCGACCCTGCTTGAGCGGGATAACACAGAGTAAAAGAAGAAGAAGAAGAAGGTTTTGAATAAAATATTAAAATGATCCGCTGAAACCTAAGGTCAAGTTGCAAAAGCTTCTTTGAAGTAGGTATTTGTTTTAAAATTTTACAAGGCAAACTTTTTAAACTCCTCACAAATTTAATTTTCACAATTATTCCTATATTGAGTTTGAAAAACTTAAAAAAAAAAAAAAAAAAAAAAAAAAAACATCAAAATCACTAAAATCCTGCTATAAAACCAGTATTAATACACTGAAATTGCATGTATTCTTTGACAAAGTTACTTTTTTAAATAAATTAGGTAAGTCTGTGTGCACATTGCTTGTTGACAATGATGAATTGCTGTTTCTACTCCCTATATTAAATCAGACATAGTTCTGATTTCTATTTTAAATCACATAGAAATCAGAACATTGTTTCGAGATCATCGATCCTCACCAGAAAATATTAATTCTGAATATCTACATAATACCTGTTTATGTCATCAACAAACTCTCATAATTTTTCAGTATAAACCGAAAAGTGAGATGTCCAAGGTCCTTGAATTCCACAATGAAAGAAAGTAGTAGCATTACACGATTGTCGATTAATTGTATGAATTACAAAAAAGAGTGTCCTCATAAATTATTATCAAGTCATTGAAGAAGGTCTGCGCTCACCAACAAATCATCTTCTTCTGTTTCGCAGAAGATGTTTCCGTTTTGGAGAAAGGTGAACTTTTTAGGTACCATAGTCAACAGCAAAATAAAAACCGTTCCTGAACTCTTTGACGAGAGTTAGAAACTATAAAAATCATGTTGAAAAGAAACCCTGTGTGACTTTATTTATGAAAAATAATTAAAAGAAAAAGTGTTGAGAGAAATAAAAGTATAACATACTGTGAATATTGCAATATCTACATACTTACATACTTTTATTACATACAAATGGTATAATCTCTAGTATATGAAAAAAGTGTAGTCTCGAGTCTTCCGGTCTTCATTGTTAACATATTAGTTGTGAACATATTAGGTAGACAACCATGCTAGGTATTACAAACATCAACAGCGCAAAACCTGAGATAACTAGCAAAACCTTGAAAATATCAAACAAAAAGTTCCAGAGAGAAAACTTGCACAACATTAGAGCCAAGAGAAGGCGGAGTCATGAAGGAAGTATCCGAGGACGGATATTAACAGAATATTGAGAAGAGATAGACTTGAAAAGCTTCGTTCTTAGAGAAAGAGATATAGGACAAGAAATTGAGGACGAGATAGAGATTGAACAATGTGGAAAGCACATTGAACAGGATATCGCCAAGTTTTCCCTTAAAATCCGTTCTTCCTTTCCAAACCTCTCTAAAAACATCCTTTTTCTTTCTATTTTGTTGTTATTATCATCAATTTTGTTTTATTATTACTATCAACAATATTTTCCTGATAAACTTTTTCTCGACTTCTTGCTCTGCTTCGTTTACTCTATCCTTATCTATTATCTCTTGTTTTCTCTTCCTCTTCTTCTTTGATTTCTTCTTCTGCACCTTCTTTCACACTAACTAATCCTATTAATCCTCCTCCAACACTTCTTTCTCATTGAATTCTTTCCCCCACCATATTTCTATTCTTCTCCTTCCCTTCCTGTTTACTTTTTAATTTCTTTTTCTATCAGAAAAGTTTCCTCACACAATTTTCATTTCACACAATGAGAGAGACAGAGAAAAAAAGAAAAATCTCTCTCCATATTCTTCTCTACATCTCCATTGGCTCTCTTGCTCTTAAAAAGGGTAGTCAGGAGCTGCTCCTCTAATTTGATTACTAGAATTAATTTTACGTTTTATTTTGCCCGTCGAAAAATTAACGTCCGAGAGTTTCCTTCGTATTTCCACGAATATGATTTTGAAAAAGTGAATTAGGGGACTCGTGTGTGAAAAATAGGTCGTTCTTTTCGAGAATTTAATCACATTATGGTACATAGTTTTTGTTAGAATTAATTATTTCATTTTGTTTAAATCTCCTTTATTCAATCCATTTTCATTGGACTTTTTCATTAATTAATCGACTATCAGTATTATGTATTTTGTTACAATAGTCATTATTAATATTCAGTGTGGCGAAACATGAGCGCGCCAGATACAAGAATATAACATAAATAACTTAATGTAATATTATTATTTACCATTTAATTTGGAAAAATCATTGTAAATAAAAAACTGTTTTTGACAGACAAAATATTGAATTCAATTCGAATATACAAATAATATACATAACTAGTAAATTTAGAGTACAGACTACAGACCCCAACCAGTCCCAAGTGACGACAAAGAGATTGAAACCGAAGATTGAATTCCATGAAAATTCAATCATATTAAGGAAAGGATACATGACTTCGAAACCTGAAGGATAAAGTGTATTGGGAACAAAATCTCTGTTTTAAGAAACCTTTGAAACTGCACGGCAAAAAACTTAAATCTGATACTTCTGAAACAGACCTAAAGCCTTGGAGGACTTTGTTTCGAACATAAAAAGTGAAAATGAAAAGAGAAATATTTTTAAATAAATTAAACGGAACTTGGAATATCCTCTTCCACACTTCTTGTCTCTCATTTCCAACCTTCTTTTGTTCACAGTCGTTCCCTCTCATTGGCTCTACTTTGAGGATTTTTTATTATTCCTACTTTGTTATGCAGTGTCCTGTGAGAAGGATCTTAATTGTCTTCTCTGCGGCAGGTATAATAAACCGAAGAGACGGGGAGGGGTGGGAAGGGCAATAAAAACGTTTCATTTAACGAGAGCTTTCGCTTTGTTCCTACCAAGCAGCTGGTGGCGTGCTTGGAAAGAAATATAGAGGAATTTGGAGCAAAGCATGGATTGTTGAGGGTTTTTTCATACCTGTCTTTTTAAATAGATAGAGATTTTTAAGAGTAGAAGTAGACTTTTAAAAAGGACGGTTAAGGATTTTTGTACTATACCTGTCCAATTCTGAATAATTATGAGATTGATGTACAATCCCTAGAGTAGCTATTCGTGTCCCTGGGATAAAATTACTGTCTAAATCTGTAACGATAATTAAAGATACGTAAAGAAAAAAAGTGGCCTTTCGCCCATTGATCTTAAGTCAGAATTTTTTTAGCTTGATTTCTCATTGAAAATAATACATTTTTGTGAAATCAAAGCAGACGTAATATATTATTTCATGATGCTCATTCATTAGGACAATAATATTTTTATCTTACTTAGTTCTTAATTTTCAATTATAAATAAATATTGCAGAAGGAAACAAAAGACAATGCACAAAACGGAGGAGAAAAAGAGAAGTTTGAAGGTACAGAGCGAACTTTTGAAGGAGCGGATGGATAGACAAAGATAAGTGTAGGAAGAAAAGAAAGGAAAATCGTATGAGGGAAACAAAAATATCAATGTGTAGAAAAAGGAGATAAGAAGAAGGTAAGATTTGAAAGAGGGTAATACATAATGTGTACTCTACGAGAAGAAATACATACTCTTCCGAAACAGGTAGAGAAGAAAACAAGAAGATAGAGTTAGGGTTGGGAAAGTTAGACAGGAAGAGATTGGGAGAGAAAGGTTGGGGAGTTTTTTAGTTCATTCTATGTGACAAGCAAATCTGTGTTCTTCAGATTGATTGATGGGTTTGGCAACATTGACGGCAGAACGAAGATATGGAATATCCGCCATGCCAAATGATAAATCGATTTCTAATTGCTGTTTCATATGTCGAATGAGTTCGCTTTATTTTGTATACTCGTGTTACAATGTTGTATTTTCAGTCAGACCCATAATTGTCTGTTTGGGACAAACTTCTAGAGTAGTTTTATGTTTAGTTAGTATGTGTTCATTATTTTCGCTGAATATCGAACAGCAGCTGAATGTTGTCTTTTGGTTAACTCTTTGCTATATCTGCATTCAAAGTATAGTTCTCAATTAAAAAAAAAGGTTCGTTAACAGGTGATTTATTACTAAAAAAAGATGCGAATGGATAAAATTTATTAGAAAATGTGCCTGACGTTTTAACAGAAAATTCCCGTGCAATTTTGAATCGCAAATTAAGCCATTCAAAAGGTACAAATGATATTCTCAGACCTTGTTGAGACAAAAATAAAAATGGACTTATTCAAAAATATATTATACAGTATTCAATGAGTCTCATAGATTTCATTTTTTAAAAGAGGTACACAAAACTCTTTGTCTGAAGATGATTTAGGGTCTGTCAAACACCAAATAATCTTCAATTTTTTTGTATCAAGCATATCATTTAATGGTAATTATTTACTACTCGTTTATCAATGTTAATCACAAAAGTCATGTCACAATTACAAAAACACCAACTTATTTCTCAGCTAAAGAAACACTGACCTCCTGATTACAAGTCCGTCGCCTTGTCGATAGAGCTACTAATGTCTGAGGTCAGTTTACAGTAATTAAAAAAATTAACGACATGGTTAATAATAATAAAATAATAGAGTACTTATTCATTGGATAAATTGAAATAATATAAGGTCTATCAGATTACATAATTATTCTCGTTCATTAATTTACACAAGTATCAAGGAAAAACAAGTGATTGGTATGCTGTGTACTTTGAGCAATCAACAAAAAATGCTGTAATCATCTTTGTTTTATTGTTTTTTAATAAATAAAACTTTTGATTCCCCCTCCCCCTCCCAAGATATCTTTATTCCCTTAAGGCCAATTAAAATACCATATCGATGAACTGATCTGTCCTGATGAAAAAAAAAAAGAAAATTTCATGTGGTCAAATTTACCTTATTCAGGGTTAATATGCCACACCGAAGGACCAATTTCACAATCACACAGGCATGTCCGGATGAAGGAGGTATATCCGATGATACAGAGATCCAAGCCAAACCTATGATTAGTACTTGATAATTAGTAGTTGCAATACAAAACGCTGACATGCGACGGTCATGAGTGAATTATTGACTAGTGTCGAATACGGGAACTATTCTTAACGGCGACCTCAGTAGTTTTATCGTAAAACAGTGGACTGGAACTCATTCCAAAAAGGACTTTCACTCTGAAAAGCATCAGTAGCCGATACCAGAAACACTCTCCACTCTCAGAATCCACGAATCACCGTTTCAACTGTCACACAAGTCACTCGGATTGGTTATTGCGTTCAAATAAACCAATCAGAGTGCGTTGTGTGACAGTTGAAAGGGAGATTTGGTGATTATGAAAGTTGAGAGTGTTTCTGGAGCAAGCTACAGATCTTCCTTTCATCCGTCAAATTTTGCTCATACTAACCAATCAGAATGTCTTGTTTCCCCAAATAACCCAATCAGAGTCTAGTTATGAGACAGATTTGGGGATTATAATTGTTGCTTTATAAAACAGGATTCGATTTCACTTAAGTAGACACTATCCCTTAACTCTGGCTATTGACTATAGTGTGTTGTGATTGTTTGAAAACTCCGACTTGAAGGAGTGGTTTACCTTAGTTTTAATCCTGTTTCACAATGTGACTCTAAGAGTTTGAATGATTTCTAAAACAAGGCTATGGTGAGCTAATCCACCACAACCGCGTCCTGTGCTCCTCTCTAATCTTTTAGGTAGAGTTTAGAGTTTTACAATGAAGACAAAATTCCTTTTCTTATCTTTTGATTTTTATTCATCTTTCTTTTGTTTTTCTGAATAGTGGTTTATTAAAAAAGCTCAAATGTGAGAACTTCGCATTTGAAAGATAGAAAATTAATAATAAAAAAAAAAACAAAATGGATGTGATCATTTAATTTTGATATTTTTACATAGCCTCAGATAACGGAATGTTTAAAATTCGTCTTACTAAATAGTTGCATAACAATGATGAGGTGTAAAACTACAACTAATTATTTTTCCACCTGTATTTTTTTTTTTTTTTTACTCTTTCAGTTAGTACTCATTAAAATGATTTTTGATGAAAATATAAGAAAAATCTTGAATGATTTCATCACAACATCTACGGTGTCCGGAAATGTTGTGATGTAAATGGAAGTTGGTTCTATTGTTGTACGTGAGAGATAATATTCCTCTAATATTTATTATGGTACAGATTTTTATTAGAATATAATGGAAACTCTGCAGGAAGATGTACGAGTAAATATGCACAGGATGATGTAAATATGTAAATGGGAAAATTTGTTTAAAGCAGACCATTAGAAGACACCAAAACAAAAATATTGTAATATTTATCATGAGGAAATTATATAAAAGAACAGAACGTAAACATCTTCAAGGATAAACCATTTGTCAAGGATAAATTTAGTGATTTGGGCCTTGTATATATAGAAGATTTAGGGCGGAAAGACGTTTTTGTAATGCCTCCGGGGCGCTAAGTCTAGAATTTGCGTTTTTTTTTTTTTTTTTTTTTTTTTTTTTTTTTTTTTTCTTCTTGGAAATTAATGCTTATGTCATGACTTGAGATCATGATTTTGTCTATTGATTCGCCCATAACAATTGGAGCTATGAAGCATGTCTCGCCCTTAAGATTTGGAGCTATGAAATATGTCAAAATTGTCAAACTCTCCTGTAATATTACTCCCTCTAATGTTCAAAAAGAGACAGGGCCAAATTTGTTGTACTAGGTCAACACAACATGGTACTTGCAAGAATTTGTAACATTTTTATCGTCCGGTTTCGATTCCTGGAAATCAAAGTGTGACAATTTTAACTTTAAAACTGAGCTTACTTTGCATCTAAAATTGACAAAATTATATTTGTTAAACACAACACTATTATTTTTACTTCAGTGAATGACTTAAATTTTTATAGGATATGAAATAAATAAATCATCGAAAGACCTATCACTGATGTACCTAGACCATATAGTAGTATCTACTTAATTCTCTGTACATTTCTCGCATCACTCGTTAAAATAGAATATTTACTGGGGTAATGACTATTGTGGCACAGTGATGTACGAGACCTAACATTCTATTATCCCAGTCCACCATTAGACCATGGGAACTTTTCCCAGAATTCATCAAACCAATTTCAAGATCATTGTCAAACATAGGTGCACATAAACTTGTCCGCAAACCTATATATTCCAACGTCGCACTCCTTGACCGGCTCAGTTCTGATTCCAAACCAATTGAAACTGGTGCGAGGAATTTTTGTTTTTCAAATAGTTTCACAAATTTCGCAAGTCTTGTAATCTCGTCATGGATGTCACCAGAGTGGTTCTCTTCTGTTTGGTGGCTCTTGTGGGTTCGAATTTCGGTTATGAATTCGACGGCGGGGACGATGCCGTCGACTGCGACGCATTCATGAAGAACGAGCGGCTCGTGAATGGAGTGGTGGAGTGCTTGATGGCCGACGGAGATGAATGCGGCTCTGTACTCTTCAGCCAGATCAAAAGTAAGTGCTTCTCTCTCTCTGTCTACCATTTGTCTGTTAACTGCTAGAGTGATTTGACACTTTGGGCCAAATTACAAATTAGAATTAAAACAGGTACCTCTAATAGGGTTGGTGATACACATCCGTAAAATGTAGAAATGGGGGTGTCAGAACTTACTAACCTTAATCATGAGGCAAAAATTGACCAGCGAAGACCCCAAGTAGGTTTGGGGAAAGACAAAGTGATAGAAGGAGAATGAAGGTAAGAAAAGAATATCCCTTATTTGAGATATGGTGTGTCGTGATTACTGGAAGGTCCGACTTAAGGAAAGATATTGATATTCACAACGTTGTTATAATTTATGTTACAATAAGAAGAGAGAAAAAAATGTTTTATTTACATTAAATAACAATAAACAAAGATGATGTCAGCATTTTTGCTGATTGCTAGAAGTACAAAGAATATACCAATTAGTAAAAAAAAATACTTTTTTTCTTACATGGTTGTGGTTGAGTGATGTGAGTAGAACCTTTCAGAACTGTCTCACACATTTATTAATTTTTTTGGTGTTATTTTGAACCGCGTTAGAGCATTCATTCGAACTTCCTTCTACTTGTCTTAGGAACAATGAGGTTCTTTACCTAAGCTAACCTAAGGAACTAGAACCATGATGTGCAAATTATAATTATTATTTATTTTTCTGCATTTGTATCGTGGAGAACTCCGGCCAAAAGCTCCGTCACTCAATCTTTTCATGAACCATTGGATTTTAGATTTTGAACTCTAAATTATTCATCAAGTCTTAGCACACGTAAGAAATTAATTCTTAATTATAGAGCACCTTCATAGAGTAATAATTACTGCCTCACGTATAATTAGATTACTAATCCAAGTTCACCTAAGCATAAAATATTCAATATAATCCCATCTTCTCTACTTATAGTGCAACACAGAGCTTAGGTTCAACAAATCCACTTGGAAGTTTACTTTTGTGTGAAATTCATCATTTAGTCAAGTGATTAGTGAGTGGTACATGGTACGCGTTTATGTTTATAGCATACTATCTATTGTTTTTATAACTGTCTTACTAACTGTCAGTCATTTTATTCATGTTAAAAATCTAAATCCCACATAACCATTACTATACTTTCATTTTTGTATTTAAGAAATATTTAAATATTTTTTTTATATTATTAGAATTTTTTAACTTTTACGAAAAAAAGATTGTTTGTGAGTATTGTTTTCCAGGTGCCAATAGTAAAATTTGCTCCAATGATGAATAACCACATAGTTTTTTAGGATTCTAGAAAATATCCAATTGCTCCGATTATTTATCAGTTACAGAGTTACAGAAAAAAACCTTGTGAAATCATTTCCGTTTTCTGAAGAAATATTCTGGATGCTCAACCCTCCTATAAATTCCACGCATTTCATACATGGCATTCCTAATACAAAAAAAAGGCATTGCCCTATATCTATTTTTCCTAACCCTATTGTTGTCTCAATATTGTCCTTTATCAACACCACGGAACCAACATTACTTTTTTTGAGAGAAGCTTCGGAGAAAATATCTTTTGAAGACACCTGTAAAACATTATAAGTGGGAATTCCACCAACTTAAAAAAAACCCTAGAACTAACTCTCTAGGGAAGATAGACCGTTTACTAACAGCTACTATTCAATTAATTTTTTCTAGGTATATTTGCTTCAATTGGAGCAATTTATACAGTATGTCTCAGAAGTCCTAGCGGAGGCCCTGTAACTTTTGAACGGCTGGGAATTTTGAAATTCTGTTTTTTTCTAGACATAGGAAAAGGCCCATGGCAAATCTGATGGTGACGTTAAAATTCAGGTTCGACCCCCGGAAGTGACATTTTTTGATAAAAAATGGCCATTTCTCTCGAAATTTAAATGAGAAGGTATACTTTGGGTTTCATATTATTAATCTACTGGCCATAACAGGTAATTATACAAAGTTTCATTTTTCTGCCATAACCAGGGGCAGAGGTATGGAGGCTGAAAGTTGAAAATTCAGATACCACATTGATTGGCAATGTGGGATCTATTGCACACAAAATGTTTTTTAAAATCGTTCTTTCAAGCACCAAAACAATGAAAACGCCAATATGTATCATCCTTCAATCAGTGTCGGAGTAAAAAATCATTATGTTGAAGATTATGATTTCGAGTTTACCTACAACACAAATATCACAACTAAAATATTTACCATGTAGGTAGGTAAGTTTTCAGTTTTTGAGTTTACAAGCTTCTGAGTTCATTGGCTTGATGAAAAAATATCAATATGACATTTCATTAATTTTATTAATAATGCATGTTTCCGTATGAATCCGGTTCGACTCTTAAGAATTGTCATGTTGAGAAGAAAAACTACGCTAAATGTGAATAAGAGCTTCATTATTATTATCATAAGAAATACAAGAAAATGATAGCCAAAAAAATAAATTTAAATAAATTAAAAAAAAAAAAAACAAAAAAATATTAATTCCCATCGCTGATGATAGGTAAGTGCAATGTAGTGTTGTCGACTTCCAACTTGGAGACCGAACCTTCAAGTTGGAAAAAAATCACAATCTGGTTATTTTTTTACTTCGCCACTGATTGAATGGTGATACAGATATTGGTGTTTTCATTGTTTTTTTACTTCAAAGACACTTCTTCTATCCTTTTAAACCCATTTTGTGAGCAATAGATCCCACATTGCCAATCAATGTGGTATCTGAATTTTCAACTTTCAGCCTCTATACCTCCGTCCCTGGTTATGGCAGAAAAATGAAACTTTGTATAATTACCTGTTATGGCCAGTAGATTAATAATATGAAACCCAAAGTATACCTTCTTATTTAAATTTCGAGAGAAATGGCCATTTTTTATCAAAAAATGTCACTTCCGGGGATCGAACCTGAATTTTAACATCACCATCAGATTTGCCATGGGCCTTTTCCTATGTCTAGAAAAAAACAGAATTTCAAAATTCCCAGCCGTTCAAAAGTTACAGGGCCTCCGCTAGGACTTCTGAGACATACTGTATACATTGGTATGGGAAAAAGCTATTAAAATCAACATATATAAGTATATGGATACATAATTAAGTAGGTAGGAAATTTATTAAGTAATTAAGTAGGTACTTTTTCATCAAAATTTAATCAACTTTTCAAGATTTATCGCGTCCTAAACAATAAGGCAAACTCTATTTATACAATCGTCTTGTTGATACTAAGGCACCTTTTTTGGTAATTTATCATTGTAACCAATATAACAAATATAAGGGTTGGGTGGAAGAGATTGCCACAGGCAATAACCCCGCCCTTTAGGTAGGACATTATTGTTATTTTCTTTTCTTTTTTACTTATTTGTTTTGTCATTTGTTTGTTCTTTTTTCTTCTCTCTTTTCTTAATTTTATACTGTTGCCTGTTTGTCCTCCTAATAAAGCTTAAAAAAAAAAAAAAAAAAACAAAATAAAAAACACTCTAACACCAATTACATTACATACACCTATTAAATACTAAAAATTTTTTCTTTTTTTGTAGTAAATTAGTCAATTCTAAGAGAATCCTTAAATTTTACAAAAGATATAAAACTGAAAACTTAAGAACTCCCAGCTGTAGTAAAAATGTTCAAGTTGGTTTGTATCTGTGCCCTCGTGGGTTTGGCCCTGTCCTACGAGGACATGTATGAAGACGTTGACTATGAGGGAATGATGGACAACGAGAGGTTGTTGACCGGACTGGTCAACTGTCTACTCCAGGACGGCGAGTGCGAGAACCCGATGTTCCAGGAAATCAAGAGTAAGTGCGCGGCCACAACGAGGACCCTGGCCTATACCCTACACCCTCGACCCTGGTACCTACGGCTTGATATAGATAATTTTCGGGACTCCGTTGTGGCAACAAAAATCCGGCAAAACTAATTCATTCCAAGTGGATTCGGATAAACCAGTTTTTGAGGGAAGATGCACAAGCAAGTTCTGTTGTTTACACAAACATTGACATTTGTACAGCAGATTGTATGTATAGATTGTATGATTGTATGTCTATGGACTGTGCTTTGTATGTGTGAGTAGTTGTGCACAAAAAAAGTTGTGCTCCAAGTTCCAAACAAATTGTCAGAGTTCAGTATCTGTATTGGATATTTTCACTGAACAGCAGCACAACTTAATATGATACTCGCGTTGCAAACATGACTTGGACCAACATAATTATCACGAGCATAATATTTGCGTAACAGCTACCCCATGTATGCCTGTCTTGTTTACACTAACATAATGCTTGCGCAAACAGCTCTTCCGTGTATGCCTGTCTTGTTTACACTAACATAATGTTTGCGCAAAGAGATACTCCGTGTATGCCTGTCTTGTTTAGACTAACATAATGTTTGCGCAAAAAGCTACTCCGTGTATGCCTGTCTTGTTTACAAAAACATAATGTTCGCGAGCTTATGTAAATGACTGCGTTTTTGCTCATTTTACAATTTATTTTCTTGTAATCAGTCCCACGTTTTTACACCCTTTGAACATTCCGGCCTAAATGCATGAGTTTCAACATTTTCATTAATTTCAATAGAAACAAATTCTTTTAAGCAAAATAGCGGAACGGAAAAGGTACGGATAGGAATGGGTTCATTTTTTTTCGTCCGCTTTTAAACTTTTGTGTGTGGAAAGTTTCGCGGAAACAATTGAAAGATTAAATTTGTTCTAAATTTGTTGTTCGCAGGTAAAACAATAGATTTTTTTCAATATAATTCTAAAGGAGCTTTTGAACCTTGTGTTAAATAGCTCATTGTAATTCATGTCTCTATGGTGTGAGGTGCGAAAAATGTGAGCTAAAAGCAAAGTTCAATTCATTATACTTAACTATAGGCAGATCCATGTAATTTGTAATGAGATTAAATATTTTTTAAAATTATTAACGGAAAAATACCGGTAATTGATGAATACGGCCATGCCTTTTATCTTTGTTGTGCCGGTTGTACGGCAGATGGATCTGTGTTTCTGTAATGAATATTATGGATTCTGCTATTTATTATCATCTATTATATTTTGTACGAGCATTAAAAGTCACAGAGGTTTCCAAAAAGAAATAAGAGCGAAGACTACAATGGTATGGGCATGTGGAAAGAAGAGATGAATGCTATGTTTGCGGAAGATAGATAATTTAGATATACAGGGAAAGAAAAACAGAGGTAGGTCCAAGAGAAATTGGAAAGACTGTATAAATACATAGGTATCTAAATAGAAAAGGAAATATCGAGGAATTGAGTACGAGAATTGAGACGAAATGCCGACCCCGTGAGTACGGGATAAGGCAAAGAAAAAGAAGAAGATTATGTACCAGTGCACAAAGCCTTCACCTTAAATATATAGCCTTAAACTTTACTAAATCACTAGATATAATGTCGGTTACTAAATAACTATAGATTTAATAGTCCATATTAAAAATGTATATCCTAATATATAAAATCCATTCACCAATTAATTATTTTTTTAGCATGCTTTATTTGGTAAGACAAAAATATATACAGTAAAAAAATGAAATTATAAAGAAAAAATAAATAGATTGAGCAAAGAAACAAGAACAAATAAGAGAATGAAGCTAATGTCCTACCTACAGGGATTCTTAATTCATTCAAAACTACGAAATGGTTGGACCAAATGATTGCCAATTTGCACAGGTGGTTTCATGTAGGTGCGTACTAAGAAAGAATTTTTAAAAATTCAAGTAGTACACCAGCCACAGGCTAAAACCTCAACGGCGACAATATGGCGAGTTTTAGCTAGTTTTAGCTATACCCATATGCATATTCAGATTTAATGTAAATTCAGTGGATTTTAATTACTTTTGTCCCCTTATCAAAGCAAATGTGTTTATCGAGTGCGTTCGAAAGTTTTCACCTGGAAAGATATTCAATAGAATGGATTGTTGGATGGTTTCATGTCCCCCCTGTGTCTGATAGTATGGTCTGTACATCTACATCACTGAGTATATATTATGTTTCGCCGGATTGTTTTGTATTTGTTTTTTAATGTTATGAACATATTATATATGTACAATTTATTGAATAATGTATGAACATACTGTGCAGTAAACTCAAGTTAGGTTTACCTTATAGGTTTTTATTATTTCTATATTTTTGCTTTTAATTATATATTCTTGTATGTATGCTATATTTACATAACATAAAATATATTTACAAAAATTACCTATAAGGTATAGAAAGTGGTCACAAACTCAGATCACTTTCGTGATGTCACAACTACTCAAACTCACTTTACTAAATCTACGCTGAATCCATGACTTGAACCATCAACCTCTAGGTTAAAAATTCGCCGCCTTATTGATGAACCTAATCTTCTTCTTCTTTTACTCTGTCTTATCCCGCTCAAGCAGGGTTGACGCTGTTCAAACTCATGGTTGACGTTGCATTGGTTTTGGCACATTTTTTACGGCCATTTCACGGATGAACCTACGGAGATCGGTAATTTTTTTTTTTTTAACAAGAATTGTGCTTTATTTGTACATAATTTCATAACAATAACATAATAAATAACAAAGTACTTAGAATTAATAAAATAAAATAATGTGAGTATGCACTATACTATCACACTAGGTACCTGGAGAACCAGGCACCTTGTTTTGTGATAGTAGAGTTGCTTGGGATGTAATTTTACCGATTCTGTTTGGATAAAATAAAATGAGTCTTTTCTTTTATTGCTTCAGAGTACGCCCCGGAGATCTTGGAGACCACGTGCGGCTTGTGCACGGACAAGCAGAAGGAGAAGTTCAAGAGTTGCACCAACAAGTTCATCAAGATCCGCCCTGCAGACTACGAGGCGATCATAAAGAAGATGGATCCGGACAACAAGTACAGACCAGCGCTTGAGGCTTTCCTGGCCAGCTAGACGCGAAATGAGATCCAGAAATATCAGGATGAGCTTTTTGAAGTAACTGACTATTTATCGAATAGCTATTAGACACAAAGATAGGTAGCTTAGTGATCAAATAATGTTAGTTATTTCAAATAGTTATTTGAATCTATAGCTCTCCTACTATTAGATTTTGAAATACAACAATATGTAGGATTTGAAACTGTTGCTGCTTCATTCAGCTAATCAGCTTACAGATTCTTATGGAGCTCGCAAGATCAATATTCTCTTAATGAGTACATTTAGTTTAGTTTAGATCTATAGATAGACACTAATTTATATACATATTTCCAATATTATACTGAGCTCAGACGTTCTCTTAAGATACGCATCGTGTTTACTGTCATATTGATAATCAGGTTGAAAGCATCTTTGAGTTCTTGTAGCGTTTTTGGTTAACAAGAAATCAATGTTATCCCCAAAGATATTTCAGTAAAGGCAATGCACAGCTCGAGATAATGACTAAATTAATTTATTCTGCATCAGTATTAAAATAAATGACATTCTATTTTCTAGCGTTCTGTCAAATAAAAATTCATTTTAAAAATTTAGTAGGCATTTCAAAATGGTTCATGATCAATAGCGTACCCTGTAGATTCTGTACAGGTCCGTTCTGTAGAACACACTGTAATTGAAAATAATTTAGAAACAATATCACAAGTATAGATGAAACAAACTACGCATAATTATGTAGTTTTTTTACAAAAGAAATATTTTTCATTGAGTAATCAATCCTTAGTAATATCAAAAACTTTTTCATCGAAAAATGTACATCGAAATGTAGTAGTAAATAAAATCCGTAGTAAATAATACTGTAATAAATAATTTCAAAAGTAAAAAAAAAAATGTTGTATATTATTATTGATTCTTTGAAACTTCCTGTACCATCTTGGTATAGAGGCTAAATTTGAAACAGGATTAGTTTTAATCTAAGTACAAACTATATCCCTTAAAGCGGGTCAGAGATTTGTGCGATGCAATTGGTTGAACCTCCGACTTGAGGGAGTTGAGAGCGTGGCTTAGCTTAACATTAATCCTGTTTCATAATTTATTTGACCCTAGGTCACTAAAAAGAGGACTTTCGACTGGAAAATATCAAACCAGCTACCCACATGAACCTCACACAGCCTGGTTTGGGATGTAAATAGTTAGTATCTTTAAATTACTGTTGACTTTAAATACTGTTGTTTATTATTGATGTTTTGCCAAGCCTCTATAACATCTTGGTCAGGCAAAGAGAGGATTATAATGTCTTTTGGCTGGAAACTCACAAACCAGCTGCCCACATTAAAACTCAAACAGCCTGGTTAGGGTCGGAAATAGTGAGTATCCCAGTTTAAATGACTTTACATCATCCTCACCTTTCCAAATAACTTCTATCAGGACGTTACAACCAAACTAGTATCACTGGACATGGCAGGAGCCTTTACATTGGAAGTCAACATAATCTTTCACGCACCGGAGGAATAGAAAACCAAGAAGAATCAGTCTCACCACCATGCTATACAAGTATACACTGTCAACAACGTTTTTTTTACATGGATAATTTGTGCTAATTTGTCCTATTGTGTGCCACAAACTCCGAATTTTGTGCTCAAACACCAAGGGCGCTACGCCCATTTCAATTTGGTGCTGCTGGGGAAACGGTAGCACCCCCACCTTCGAATTGTAATATTTTTTTACATGAGAATTTTGTGCTTACCATCAACATGAGGTATCTGTCGAATTGTCCACTCAAGGACACGGAATTACATAGGGGTATCTGAGATACACGGACAATTGGAGGGTGTTATCTTTGACCTCGCAACACAAATGAGATGTGGGGAGGGGGAGAAGGGGGGGCGACGCGTTAAGGAGGCTTCAGGAATGCCGCTTCCACGTAATTAATGATATTTTTTGGAGAAGCTCGAGTCACAACTGGAGGTAGATTAGGGGGCTGTTCACCATCATTACCTCGGGGACGGAAAACCCTCTTTGCCCTTTTCCAGCCATCCCTTTATCTCTCTTTTCTTTTCCCTGTCTCTATCTCTCTCTGTCCCTCTCTCTCTCTCTTTCCTTCTCCCTTTCTCTCCATTTCTCTCTCTCTCTCTGTCCCTCTCACTTTTCTTCTCCCTTTCGTTCTCAACGTCAAAGATATTTTTAAAGGTTTCCTACCTCCCTGTCGAAAGCGCGGACCAAGGAAGTTTCGTTTGCATCATAAATTATATTTACATTTTTACCCCCCCCCCTCTCTCTTTTTTTGTTCTCTCTTCTTCTGTCTCTCTCTCTCTCTCCTTCACTCCCTTTCTCTTTGTGGTTCTCTTATTTTATCTCTCTCTCTTTCTTCCTATCTTTTTTCTCCTCATTACCTATATCTCTTTCTCTCTCTCTCTCTGTCCCTCAATCTCTTTCTCTTTGCGCTTCTCTTTCTTTCTCGTTCACTTTTTCTACCATTTTTTCTTATTATCTTTCTCATTCTTTCTCTCGCTCTTCTCTTTTTCTCTCTTCCTCTTTCTTTCTCTCTCTTCTCTGTCTATATTTCGCTCTCTCTCTCTTGCCATGAACTCATTACGTGCGGATAAGAAAAAAAAAATAAATTCTTTCGTGTTTCTTGCTGGCTTTTTAAAGCTCCCCCGCCTCCCCCTTCTCGTAAAGAAAGGAAAGCTTTCTGTTGCCAAAATCATCGTCGAGGTTTCGTACCTGATGGTGGACTGAGGTGAAAGAGGGCGTAATTTAAACTAGTGGAAGGGGGCTATTTAAGCTAGGGGCAATGGGAAGAGGCTGGAATGTGTACAAGGGGAGGAGGAGAAAGGAGGCAATTTAAACTAGGGGAGGTGGAGGTTTTTAAAACTAGGGGAGGAGGATGAGGCGGGAATTCAAACAACGGAACGGGGGGATTGGGGGAAGAGTCGGGAATTTACACAAGGGGAGGGGGCGTTAGGAGGTAATTTAAACTAGTGGAGGTGGGAATTTTACACAAGGGGAGGAGGCGTTAGGAGGTAATTTAAACTAGGGTTGGGGGAAGTAATAGGAATTGAATAAAGAATGTGAGAGGCAGATTTTTAATAATCATTAGTGTGGCCTAGGATTTTAGAAGTCTTCACTCTTCAACGTATATTTCATGGGTAATACATTTTTTGGAAAATTTTGGTAAGGTGTGAGATTTTGTAATAGAAAGCCTCACGTTGAAAGAAAATTGAGATGACACTCACTTAAGATTTGTCTCTCCTGTGCCCTTGAGGAGGGGTCAGAGCTGTTATCAGGAGAGCTGAACTTTTGTAAGTTGGTTCCCGTTCCAGGCACGGGATTATTTCCAGGTGCGGTTTTATGGTGAGAGAGGACCCGAAAATATTTATGTAACTACACTCTCTGTTCAGTACTTGTCATGGACAAGTTGTGTAGGTAGTTGCAAACTTGTTTTTTTTTTTTTTTTTTGGTTTTATTTTTATTTTATTTGTCAAATGGTTTTGACATAATACATAGTTATGAATAACCCGTCATAAAAAAGAATTAAATAAACAATTAGAAATTTAATACTAGGGGAAAAAATGAGTTTATGATTATACGAAATTATTAGGCATGTTATTGTGTTATCTTTGTAATTAAAAAAAAAAATGTTTTAAAAATGTTTTAAATTTCTCGTTAAGTTACATATTATTTAAAATAATCTAAATACATTACAAAAATATTTTCCGTACTAATACTTTTAATATTATTTGAAATTGTTTTTTCGTTACTTTTAACCCTATTGGTAAAGCATTAAATAATTTAGCTCCATTATTCCTATCAGTTTTATTTTTATCTAACAAGACGTCAAAATAGAACTATTCGATAACTTCACCCAGCTAAAAGAACCGTCAAATGCCGCCAAAAGAATTTCCAATTCGCAAGAGTTTGATCTTATTTCAATTCATACGAAAAATTCCATCAAACCCACATTCTTTTGTATGGTGTAATCTTTTGAAATTAATTTTTCAAGCGTCTTACCTCAAAAAATAAGAAACCATACGAGTAACGAATGTCTAAAACGTAATTGAATTAAGGCTAAGTTCCCCCTCTAAACACAAAGGAAACAGAAACCCGAAACTCACATGTACCTTGTTTTGTACATGTTATATTATGTTACGACTGCGTAGGGGAAGGGCGCCTAAAGTCGGCCTCCTAAAATGTTTTTTGTCATAGAAAGAATGGTAAAAAAACATAAAAAATGGCTATTTTTTTAGATGAGTGTTTCACAGCATTTTTTAATTCGTAGCCGTGAAACAGTAGCTTGTGGTCTGTGCTGAAATAGATTGCCAATCCCGTATTATGCCTCACCTCTGATAGGAGAGAAGTGACACAATACTTCCCATTGAGGTACAAACAACTGTAACCACATTTTAAATTCAAATTTTTGTCGGCACGGGGGTTCGAGCCCTTGATCCTTGATCTTCCGCATGGCAAGCGAGTGCTTAACCACTGAATGTGTATGTTACGAATATGTAGTTATTATAAACAAAACATTGACCACTTTATGGGAGGGGTCCAATTTTGTCGAACTTCCTCAATACATTCATATGATAAGTACACTAAATATGGGTACTATAGATATTGATAGAAAGCTCAAGAACAGAGAATTTCAAAAATAGAAAATAATAGGATCCTTTTTTCATATTTTGTGTTTGCAGTCTACTAGCTGTTGCTCGTGAACGGGCAATAACTTTAAATGAACTAAGGTATGGCTGCAAATACTAGTAAGTATGACTATGCTTTTTGTATCCAGTATCGTAATCATTGTGTGATCTTTTTCAAATCACATATCGATTTTCATTTAGAAAAAAATCCCTGAAACAATTTTTCTGAAGTAGACATCGGTCTAGAGAAGATCGGTTATCATCAAATTTCGATTTCTTTTGGGTTGTGGTTTTGTGAAAGTACAACCATTAACAGGTACATAAAAAGATAATCAAATTGGTATCGATTACCTACATTTGAAGTATCCGGATTCAAAACACAATTGGTCAGTGTATAGGACTTGACATGGCTATTTTTTATCACCAAAAAAGGTTTTTGTGTGTGAGTGTGTGTGTATGTGTGATTATTATGTGTGTTGTCACTTGAGTGTGCTACTCCTGGGAAATATGTCAAGTGATTTTCAATGTTTTCCAACATAATTTGAAGCCATCAAATCTCTCCTTGCCCCATACAGCTACAATTCCACACGTCCAAAATACAATGATGTATTATTTATCAAATTCTCTCTCCTGCTCTTTCCTCTTCTATCACATTCCTTGACTCTCTTTCCTCTTACTTGAGTCTCTCTCTCTCTCCCCTCCCTCTTTTTCTCTCTCTTTATCTTTCAATTTCCTTACCTCAACCTTATATCCTTCAACTTTGGTCTAAACTTTCATCTCTCTATCTTCTTTTCTCTCTTTCGTCTGTATTCTTCCCTTTCTCTTTCTCTCTTTATCCCTTCCTCTTTTCTATCTCTCTCTCTTACTCTTATTCGGCTAAGTGTAGCTAAGTGGTTAAGGCGTCTGACTGGTATTCCAGCGGTCGCCGGTTCAAAACCCAACAGGGACATGATAAGTTATCCTCTTATTTGGGATTTTGACCACATCATAATACGTCTTGGATTTACTGTTGGAAAGATGGGACTTATTAGTTTTATCGGGCATAATAATGATACAAGGCGATATTATTATTATTTTTCACTCTATCTTTCAGTTTTCTTCTCTCACATATTAAATCCCTCCATCTCAAATTTGGTCTCTCTGTTTTTACAATTTTTTTACTCTCTTTTTCACTATCCATCAATTTCTCTTTTACCTTCCCTTTTCGTCTTCAGTTTTATGATTTACTAGTTTCTGTCCTCTTCTTATTGACAGGTTCTTCTGGTGTAATGTATGACTCCATCAGAACACTGGTATTTTTCTCACTCTATCTTTCAATTTCCTTTCTTCGAACTTATATCCCTCCATCTCAACTTCTCTCTCTCTCTATTTTTTTCAATTTATCTTTCATTCTCTCTTTCTCTCTCTGGTTCAATTTATCTTTCTCTCTCTCTCTATCTTTCATTCTCTCTCTCTCTCTCTCTGGTTCATTTTATCTTTCTCTCTCTCTCTATCTTTCATTCAATTTATCTTTCTTTCTTTCTCTCTCTCTCTCTCTCTTTCTCTCTTTCTTTCAATTTATCTTTCTTTCTCTCTCTTTCAATTTATTTTTCTCCCTCTCTTTCTTTCAAGTTTTTCTCTCAATTTATCTTTATCTATCTCTCTCTCTCTTTTTTCTCTTCCCTTCTCCTGTTTGTCTTCACTTTTATAATTTACTAGTTTATGTCCTCTTCTTCATCCTAATGACAGGTTCTGGTATAATGTATGACTCCATCAGAAAACTGGCGCTTGGAGTAACATGACGCACCCTGTCAGACTTGAGCACATTGAAAAATTTGAAAGCATATTGAAAAAAAAAAAATAATTCCCAAGAATGGTATAAGGTACACACCAGAAATTTCGTGCCAACAAATTTCAAAGATATTGAGGAAATTAGAGGATGTCCCATGGTAATAATCCAGGTTGTGCCATGTACAGTTAGAAATTTTCGCCTATTAGCACATTGTATAAAAAATACGTACCTAAACCTAAAATATTTTACAAAATTGACACTCAATGAAAGTACATTATTCTTCTTACAACAATAATGACGGATGAAGAGAGAGGGAGAGAGAGAGAGATATAGGGGGGGTAGGAGGAGCAAACAGAAGGAAGGGGAAAGTGAAGGCGGAGAGAGATAGATAATGAGATGGAGAGAGAAAGAGACAGGATGTGGAGAAAGAAAGAGAGGATTCAGTAGAGAGATAGAGATAAAGAGAGTGGGAGATAGAAAAGGATAATAAGGGGGAGAGAAAGAGGAAAAATGAGAAAGAGGGAGTGAAAAATGTAGTAGAAGAGAGAAAGAGAGATAGATAAGGCTGATATACACAGAAAAAAAACTCAAGGTAAAAGTGCCAGGAAAGCAAAATACACTGCCAAGCATGGACACAATACTTCCTCGTTTTCGGCAATCATAGATTTCAACTTTCTATTATAGCTAGAATCAGATTTTTTTACTGAATCGGTTTTATCTATAAAAGTTTTCAACCGATTCACTTCAAATCTTTAGAATGTTTTATTCATATTGTATGTAAAATTTATATTGTATATGAGTTTTATGCGTATTAGCATTTTCAATAGTATATTTGTATTTTTAATGGAATAATTTATGGTTGAGACTTGATATTAAGAAAATTGCGAAAATGTTGACCAATAAGTGCAAAAATAAGGTCTTCAAATTACCGATATACATAGATTTTTTTTATAGAAACTAGAATGTAGGTATTCTACAATGAAATATAATTTTGACATTTTTTGTTGATACAAATGATTCAGTAAAAAAATCTGTGATTCTAGCGATAGTAGAAAGTTGAAATTTTTGATTGCCAAAACGAGGAAGTATATTTTCCATAATTGACAGTGTATTTTCTTTTTTCACATACAAAAATGAACATAATACATTCGTTTGTAATATAAGAAATTGTCGGAAGTAAAATGGTGGCTCTCCTCTATCCTATATTTCCGACGGAAAAAAATACATACCACTAAACCGTAATTTATAGGACTTTCTATTGAGGCAATTTTCAAGTAGCAGCCTTTCCCTGTTTCTGATAGAGGTGTAGAATGTGATGATTGATAATGTTAGAAAGTAGGTATGCCTTTATTTACTTTAGTATGTATTGTGTTCTTGAAGGAGTGAAAAAAAATATGAGTGTGAAATAATATGATATGTCAATACTCCTCTGAAAAAGGGGCAATTGATTCTTGAATCTTGTAAATAAGAATGTTTCTCTTTGTTTATTATCTGTATGTTTCATATATACATGATATAAAATCTAAATGTATGTCATGTACAGTCGAAACCGGAAATAAGATAGCTGACTTTAATAGAATTTTTTTATATTCACCTTTCTCCTGAATAAGGGTTTTTCCCTTAAAGGGAGGTAAATTGGACCTGGAAATTATTCTCTTATATCGAAATTTCTCTTTTATCCAGTTCTCTTTTATTAATTTCTCTTATATCCAGGGAAAAATGTTAAACATAAACATGTTTACCGCCGCACGCCTTGATCGAGCCAGGGGAAAGTGCATGTTGAATACACCAGCTTTCATTGGATTACTGAAGTTTCACGTTCAGCGTAAACGTAAACAGGACATGGATCGTTGACCGCCCCACTCAGGCTGGATGAGGTTGATAGTACCTAGGTTGATTGCCCAGAGAATGGACGGAAAAACTAAATCCCAAGTCGTAATATTACCATGTAGCTGAAAACGACGTTAAACCGGAGTAAACAAAAAAAAAAAAAAAAACGCCTTGGAATTTTCATAGAATTATAGTAGTTGAGTCACATCCTCTAACACAGGAATTTCAATAGAACTTTTAGTCCGAATTACAAGCAATCAAAGAGCACGATAGCCCGAGTTGAGTTAAACACATGGCAAATGCAATGAAAAGCGAAGGGGAGTGTGTTGTTCCTGCAGAACCTATAGCCCAGGTTCTGACATTGTATCCCACACTTAGAATGATCCAACCTCCGTGGCTCAGTGGTTAAGAGCATTGGTTACTGACCCGGAGTTCGCGGGTTCGAATCCCGGCCGGAGCGGAAATTTCTGACCGAAATTTTTCGTTTTCGGAAAGGCATGGATGTAAAAGTAAAGTGTCCTGAAGTAATGCGAAAGCGGTTCCGGGGCCCACCTACCTTTTTTTTTTTTAAAAGAAAAAGAGCTATGCAAAATAGTCCGCGCCCTGGAAAGTAGTGTCAGTCTGAAATCGCTGGGATATGAATACTAATTGAAATTAGTGAGGTTAATATTTTTTACTGAGTTACCAATAAATGGAGGGTGAAAACTCCGTCTCAAAAAAACATCGAAGTGAAAGTACAAGAAAAAAAAAAACACTGCAAATTATTTACACAATATTATTATTATTATATCATGCTTTACTAGGTAAGACAAAGTAAAATATATACAGTAAAATACAATGACATTATAAAGAAAAAATAAATAGATTGAACAAAGAAACACAAATAAAAAAAGAGAATAAAGCTAATGACGTACCTAAAGGGCGGGTTATTGCCTGTAGCAATCTATTCCACTCAACCCTTCCTCGTGATTACAAAAAAGAACATAATACTTCTAATTTTAGAAATTCCTCGGAAGTAATAGACAAAACAAAAATGGTACCGAGCAACAAACCCGAAATCTCGAAAATTTAATGAAAGAACGATATGTACAACCAGAATTTTCCTTTCTGGGGAAAAGGCCATTTTTTTCTCGAAATTCTTGCAGACACAGAAAGCGTATTTTATTCCCAGTCGTGCGAACATATACTTCGGTGTAAACAATGTACCGGGTGGAATAGGAGGTGGGGGTGTCATCCGTTTTCCTCTTTGGGATCCCAGTCTTCGATAAACAAAACAAGATAATGTATGTATTGTGCATGGAGAAATAACTAAATGGAGAACTCGCAATGCCTCAATATCTGTCACATTAAATTGGACATCTATGTTCGTTTTAACACAGAAGATATCACAATTATTGCAACAAAAAAAAATTCTGACATGCTTTTGAAGGAAATAACGGAAATAATAACGGTAGCCATACTGGATAGTTCGTTAGGAGATATACGAGGTCTGTCCCGAAAGTTCGTATAAAAGTGTTCTGGCAACGCTGGAAGGCAAAGTGGGGAGGCAATTTGGGCTATTTCCCCTTCTACAACATCCAAACAATTCTCAGTGTGCGTTCGATCGCCTTACGATAAAAACTGGATCGTCCCGGTACCTGTGAAGTGACCCCTCTCTCTATCACTCGTCGGCATGGAACTCTCAGTCATTCAAGAACAGCGCGTCATCATCAAATTTCTCGTAAAACTCGGCAAGAATGGGCACGAAATTTTTAATGATCTCAACCAAGTTTATGGAGATGATGTTTTCAAGGAACCAACAGTCCACAAGTGGGTAAAAAGATTTCGTGAGGGCCGAGAAAGTCTCGAAGATGACCCTCGGTCAGGACGTCCTTCCACTTCCAGCACTTCTAACAATGTGGAAAGAATTCGATCCTGTGTCCTGCAGGACCGTCGTTTAACCGTCAGACAGGTGTCTGAAGAGCTTTCTTTGAGCAAAACAACTATTTGGCGCGAGAGGGGCGGTGGCTCCTCCACCACGACAATGCCCCCGCTCACACCTCTCTCGTTGTGCGTGAGTTTCTGGCTGCCAATTCGATCATAGCGACTGAACACCCCCCTTATTCACCGGATTTGGCACCCTGTGACTTCTTTTTATTCCCAAAAACAAAATTGGTGCTTCGGGGGCGGCATTTGGGGGACGTTGAGGCCATTAAAGCAGCAACGACGAGTCAGCTGAAGAGACTTCAAACTGAGGACTTTCAAGGAGCCTTCAAACAGTGGAAACGGCGTTGGCAGAAGTGCATTGTGTCCCAGGGAGAGTACTTTGAAGGAGACAAAATTGAATTACCCGATTAATTGTAATATAAAATTTTTATTTCATTTTTATACGAACTTTCGGGACAGACCTCGTATCTACTACACACAAGATATATGATAGTAATTATGACTTCTCCATTTACTTATTTCTCTATGTATGTTTCAGAACAGGGGTTCCCAAAGTGGGTGACGTCAAGACTTGTCAGGTGGGCGTGAGCGATTGACCAGATAAGAATTAAAATATTATCTAAGTAAATAAAATTCAAGGAATATCAAAGCCGGAATAGTCGAAAAAGTCATATTTTCATAGAGGAGCAATTAGAATATATTATGAATAAGTACATATATTATTATATACCCCTGAGAGCATATTTTTGAAAGTCGGCACAGTTGTTATGAGGAAAAAAGAAAACAGTTGGCTTGCGCCCGACTCTTCAAATAACGAAGAAAAGGCTCAAAGAGAAAATAAAGAACAAGTATAACAAATACTGCAAACAGAGCTAGAGGGACAATAAGAATATGTATAAGGAAATCGCATATAAGATACAGATAGATGGAGCTCTCAACCATTGTATATTTTTATAAAACATGTATATTTTGTATTACAAAGTGTAATAGCCTTTTTGTTTTATTCTTAGGTATTGTAGGCATAATATTGTATAGTTGTGTACGTACAATACGAACATTTTTTCTTTCTCTCAGTATGTTTGTGCTCTTTTTCATATTGTAAGGTTTCTGTGTTTTTCTCTAAATGCTTCTTTTTATCTGTCAGACCCTCTCTCAAACTCTCTTTTTTCTCCATATTTCTCTCTTTTTCTCTTTCTAACTTTTTTTTACTTGTCCTTTTTCTCATTTTTCCTCTGTCCCTTTTACTTCATCTCTATACCTCTGTTTCTCACTCTCTAATTTATCTTTTCTCTCTGTGTCTTTTACATTGTTTTCTTTCTCTTTTTGCTTTTAAGTTCTCTATCTCTATGTCAGACCTTCTTTCTATTTGTTTTTCTCTTTCTATCTCTCCTTTTCTCTGACACTGTCTCTTTCTCTGTCTAGCTCTGTCAGACCTTTGTCTTCCTCTCTTCGGTGTGAAATTATTCCTTTGTTTGAAAAGGAGAAAGAAAATTTCAGATTTGCTCTAGGAGAGAAAGTAGAGGGGATGAACACAAACAAAAAGTTTGCGTGTAAACACATGCTTTTTGTCTTATTAGAAACTATACTTGGTACTTGGGTGTTTAGTCCATAATATATTATCATAGCTATTTTATTCCGTCTATTACATGAAAGTTAAATATTATAGGTACTATTTATTTTAAGCGATATAAATCTACATCTTTATCTTATCGGATAAAGTGGCTTCCCAGTGTTTCAATGTAAAATAATAATAATTATTATTACTCGTATGTCACTGTGGCAGAGCGAGTTAGCGCGCTAGGCATTGCACACATGGTGACCTGGGTTCGATTCCCAGCGGGGGAGGATTTTTTCTGCTCTGTACTTGGATGTTCGGGGTCCACTCATACCTCGTGAGGAAAAATGAGTAGCTGCTTTAATGTGAAGCAGCGACCAGTGGCAGAATCTTAGGCAAAAAAAATAAATAAAACAAGATGTTGTAAATTAATGTGGTAAAGTCCTATGATTCTGCGCTACCCACTAAAATTGTGACATAATAACACAAAGAAAAAAGCATTATTATAATAATTATTATTATTTTCGGCCATTTTTTTTTCATACGATGCATAAACATTGTGAACAGTAACAGATATTTTCTGAAAATTCCACTATTAAAAAAAATCTTTTTCAATCGTAATATAAAGTCGTATGCTGTTCAGACCCCTTTAGTTACTAGCTCTCTTTCCTCTCTCACTCTCTTTTAACTTTACTTTTCTATATTTTCCATTTCCTCTTTCTGCCATTTCCTTTCTCCGTCTCTCTCTCTCACCCATTTTCTTCTCATATACCTCTCTCTTTCTCTTTATCTCTCTCACACTTGCTATTCTCTCTCTTCCTCTCTCTCTCGTCTTTTAGCAGTAAAAGGAGTCGTTTCCGTTCTAATATATCTCGGGTTTCACATACATGAATCATTACACGTTGCTCTGCCGACCTTTTTATGATAACCTTTATTTTACCTCCTTATTTCCTCCCCCCAGCATTCATTTTCCCCACCCCATTTCCTCTACCACTGTCATTTCCTCCTCCCCGCAGCCCCTCAGGTTTCCTTGTCTTTTCGGATCGCATAAAGGGTTTTATTCTAAAATCTTTATTTTGTTGGGTTCAACATGAACGTCACTTCCGTCAAGACGGGGGTTTTGCCAAAAAATCGTTTGGTAAACAATCCAAGGTCAACCATTTTTATAGACCCCCCTACTTGTAAGTGGTCTGAAACTCACTTTAACCCAGTGGTGTCCTCGAAATATCGAAAACTGTGGAAAACTTGCTCCACCACAAAGAAATCAAATGTAAATTTTTTTTTTCTTTGCCTTTTCCCGTTCAAACGGGGTCGGCATTTCGAGTCAGTCCTCTCCACAGTATTCTATCATGTACTAAATCCCTTGATATTCCTTTTGCATTTAGGTCTGTATTTATGCAGTCTATCCATTTTCTCTTGGGTCTACCTCTTTTTCTTTTTCCCTGTATATCTATTTTTTCTATCTTCTTCCAAACATAGTGTTCATCTCTTCTTTCCACATGCCCATACCATTGTAGTCTTCGCTCTTGTATCTTTTTGGACACCTCTGTGACTTTTATTTTGTTTCTGATAATTTCATTTCTTATTCTATCCAATCTTGTGACTCCACAACTCCATCTCAACATTCTCATCTCATTAACTTCCAGTCTCTTCTCATGTTCTTTTTTCACAGGCCAAGTTTCAGCACCATAGATCAAAGCAGGTCGAATAACAGTTTTATACACTTTTCCTTTCATTTTCAAACTTATTCTTTTGTCACAAAGTACTCCAGTCATCTTCTTCCAATTCATCCATGCTGCATTCAATCTATGTTCTATTTCATATTTTAGCAATCCTTCTTTATTTAATGTTGATCCCAGATATTTGAACTCGTTTACAGTTTTAAGCTCCATTCCATCCAGGTGTAATTTTTCTTCTCTCTCAGATCCAAAGTTCATTTGCACTGTTTTTGTTCTATTTATTTTTAATCCTTTCTCTTCTAATGCTCTCCTCCAACATTCCAGGTCTGATTCCAGCTCTTCCTTACTAGTGCTACACAGAACAACATCATCTGCGAATAGCATACACCACGGAGCTTCTTTTCTTACATTTTCAGTTAAAACATCCATGATGAGGTCAAACAGGTAGGGGCTTAGGGCAGAACCTTGATGTAGGCCTACCTGTACAGGGATTTCTGCAGTGAGCCCAACACTAGTTCTAATCTTTGTCACAGCCTTGTCATACATATCTTTCACAATCCTTACATACTTTTCAGGTGTTCCTTTCTCTCTCATGCATCTCCAAATCTCTTCTCGTGGCACACGGTCATAAGCCTTTTCAAGGTCAATGAATACTAATGTTAGATCTTTTTGCTTTTCTAGGTATTTTTCCATCATCTGTCTAATTGCAAAGATCGCATCATTAGTACTCCTGCCTGGCATGAAACCAAACTGCTCCTCACATACACTAGTCTCTTTTCTCAATCTCTTGTCTATAATTCTTTCTAACAACTTCAATGTATGGGACATGAGTTTTATACCTCTGTAATTGTTACATTCCTGAATGTCTCCTTTTTCCTTATATATTGGTACAATTTCACTTTCTCTCCAATCATCTGGTATTCTTTCATTCTCCAAAACTTGTCTCATCATCATCCACAATATATCAACTACTTCCTCCTTCAAACTTTTCCATGCTTCTATAGGTATCTTGTCAGGCCCAGTAGCTTTTCCATTTTTCATTGTTTTTAAAGCTTCAACTATTTCCTCTCTTGATATGTCAATAGCTACTCCCTGATTCGGTTTACTTTCTTCACTTGGGGTTCTTGGGTTCTCTGTATTTAACAAATCATTGAAGTATTCTTTCCATCTTTCTTTAATTTGGACATCATCACTCAATACACTTCCTTCTCTATTCTTCACTTGTTTAATATGTGTGAAATCTTTTCTTGCTTTGTCTCGGGTCTTGGCAATCCTGTGAATTTTCTTCTCTCCTTCAGGTGTTTCAAGCTCTTCGTATAATTTGGATAGTTCTTTAGACTTAGCCTTCGCTACTTCTCTTTTAGCTCTTTTATTTGCATCTTTATAATTCCTTTTATCTTGCTCTTTCCCTGATTCATCCCATTTTCTTTTCATTTTCTTCTTATTTTCTATCGCTTCTTTTACCTCTTCACACCACCACCAAGTTTCCTTGTCTTTTGGAGCTGATTTTCCTGAGGTTTTACCCAATACTATTTCAGCTGATTTTAGAATTATCTTTTTGCTTTTCTCCCATATATCATCGCTGTCTTCAATTCTCAGTCCATCCATCACATTCTGTTTAAAATCATTCTTCAATATAGGGTCTTTTAAATTCCACCACTTGATCTTGGGAGATGTAACTTTAGTACTCTTTCTTTTCATGGTATTTAAAGTTGTATCAATAATTAATACTCTATGTTGAGGGGTAACTGATTCTCCATTTATGATTTTACAATTTTGAGTCTCTTTAAGATGTTGCCTTCTGCTCAGAATGAAATCGATCTGACTGGTTCTATTTCCACTTTTATAAGTTCTCAGTAGTTTCTCTTCTTTTTTGAAATATGTATTAAGTATGGCCATGTCACTTGCCAGGGCAAAATCGAGAATTCTTTCTCCTTCTTCATTCATACTGCCAATCCCGTACTCTCCTCTTATTCTCCTTGTTATATCAGTGTTACCTTTTCCAATGTGTCCGTTGAGATCTCCAGCAAAATAAACTCTTTCATCCTTAGGTATGCCTGTTAGTTCTAGTTCTACTTCTCTCCAAAATTCATCTTTCTCATCATCATCACATCCTACTTGTGGAGCATAAGTGCATACTATGTTAATAATCACGTCTTCAATAATTATCTTCAGACTCATAACTCGGTCATTCCTTCTATTTACATTTGCTACTCTTGTCTTCATGTCACTGTCCAATATTATTCCAACACCATTTCTCCCTCTCTGATCTGCACCACTGTAAATTAATTTATAACCAGCTCCCAGTTCTTTAGCTCTATTTCCTTTCCATCTCGTCTCTTGTACACATAGTATTTGGATTTTTCTTCTTTCCATTAGATCAGCTATTTCCCTTCCTCTGCCTGTCATCGATCCAACATTTAACGTTCCTAGTCTCAGTTTAATTTGGACTAACTTCTTTAGCTGGGACCGTCTTTGACCCAGTAGCCCTTGCTCATTTCTCACAGAGGTCGGGCGAGATATCTGCGCGTCGCATGGAGGGGACGCCCTAGCGTTTGTCAGACCATAATATTCCGAGGCCTTTGTGGACTGATTTGGGACTGACATCATGATGGTTTTGGCGTGGTCTTTTATGGCAGGATGCCCTTCCTTACACCAACCCTCGCTATTTATCCGGGCTTGGGACCGGCTCCCGAACATGCTGGATTGCATACCCTGGAGGCTAGCTTATACAAAGAAATCAAATGTAAATATACATTATAATTGTATATGTATAATTGTATATAACTTTTATAAAATATAGGAACAAGAAAGGAGATAAGGGGACTGGGTTGCGAAGATGGTGCTGAGATGTAATTTATTTTAAAAAAAAAAATATATTATATATTGGAAGATGAGAATTTATTAATAAATACAATATTTAATGTGTTAATCACGACTCGAACATTGTCTTTCACAAAAAAAAAAAAAAAAAAAAAAAAAAAAAACATGTACAAGTATGTACGTACTTTTATAAAATTTATGAATTCTCCTCCTGGATGCGATCATTCACCTCCACTACCAATATCTGTCCACAACTCCACACACACCTTCTTGGAAACTCAGCACTAAATCTTCCCTCCTCATTTCTTCCCACTCTGGATGCGAATTTAAATATTGGCTTTCGCAGTAGGGTATTTTTTGAAAGTTAAGTTACTTTTACACACTATTATTTTTCAAACGTCCCTACGTTATATCCTCGCTTAGCTATCGGGTCCATTATTTTATCTTTCCTTTTTACTTCCTTCCCATATTTTTTCTCTCTCTACACTCTCTCCCTTCTTCTATATATCTCTCTCTCTCCCTCCCTTCCTCCCTCTCTCACTCTCCCTCTCTCCTCTAATCTATATCATTCTTATCCCTTATTTTACCCTTACCGAATAAACATACGAATAGATAATACACGGTGATCGAAACCACCCAGCCACTATCTTTTTCTCGAGAACGGTTTGAGTTAGGATCTTGAAACAAAAAATTGGTCCCCAATATGAAGTCTGAAGTTTTATGGGAAAATATTTTGAACCTCCGCCCACCGCCCCTAAGGGCGTTTTCAGGGGGGCACATGTCCGTTTCTCCCGAATTTTAAAAGGAATGCATATTTTTTTATTTTACTTTCAAAACGTGTAAAACAAGTTAGTAACATAATTAAGTAAAAAGAAAAAAAATATTCCTTGGTTCGAGTCCCGAAAAAACACGGTTTTTAGAAGACAATAGACCCAGGTTGCGGAAGTCATTACGGGCACCCGGTAAACGTTGTAAAAAAATTAAAAATGTCAAAAGATAAGTAAAGTTCTCTTCTTTAATTTGATGTACTTGTTTTTATTCATTAAGGAAGTCATAGGTCCTTAAATTGGTCATGAACTTTTTTCAGTTTCAAAAGACCAAAATTCCAGAAATTTAAATTCGACCCCCTATTTTTTTTTTCTTTTGAATAAAAGAAGAAAATTATTAGCATATAATGCAAAAAATTGAGCTTTCTGCGATTTTTTTCCTTAAAATGGCAGACGAATAACCTCTGAAATGCGTTTATTTCCGTGCGCGTGAGTCATCACACGAGTCCGTGCCTGAAGTTTGTATGTACGGAACCTTCATTGGATGAGAGAAGTTGATGGCCAGCATGTATGGAGTCTTAATGTTTGGTGCGGTGTCCTTAGCACTAGGATTATTGGACCATACTTCATCGACGGAAAGCTGACGGGAGTAAAGTATTTAAACATCATTTGAACTTAAAACCAACATTAAGGATACAATGTTGTTCCAACAAGACGAGGCCCCACCCATTTTTATCTGAGGGTGTGAGAACAACTTGATCAAATGTTCCCTCAGAGATGGATCAGTAGAGGAGGACCAAACTCTTATACCCCACGCACCCCGGACCTCACCGTCATGAATTTTTACCTGTGGGAAAACGTCAAATATTAAGCATACCGAACCAGGCCAACAGATGTGGAAAATGTGAAGCTGCGCATCATTGAGATCTGCCGCAACATAACACTTGAGGAGCTAGACAGAGTTCATGCCACCTATCCTGGCAGACTCAGGAAATGTACTGCAGCAGAGGATGGTGTTTTTGATCATCTGTAGAAGTGAATTACCTACATCGTACCTACAAACTTCAGGCACGGACTCGTGTGATGACTCACGCGCACGGAAATGAACGCATTTCAGAGGTTATTCGTCTGCCATTTTAAGGAAAAAAATTGCAGAAAGCTCATATTTTTTGCATTGTATGCTAATAATTTTCTTCTTTTATTCAAAAGAAAAAAAAATAGGGGGTCGAATTTAAATTTCTGGACTTTTGGTCTTTTGAAACTGAAAAAAGTTTATGACCAATTTAAGGACCTATGACTTCCTTAATGAATAAAAACAAGTACATCAAATTAAAGAAGAGAACTTTACCTATCTTTTGACATTTTTAATTTTTTTACAACGTTTACCGGGTGCCCGTAATGACTTCCGCAACCTGGGTCTATTTTCTTCTAAAAACCGTGTTTTTTTCGGGACTCGAACCAAGAAATATTTTTTTTTCTTTTTATTTATGTTACTAACTTGTTTTACACGTTTTGAAAGTAAAATAAAAAAATATGCATTCCATTTAAAATTCGGGAGAAACAGACATGTGCCCCCCTGATAACGCCCTTAGGGGCGGTGGGCGGAGGTTCAAAATATTTTCCCATGAAACTTCAGACTTCACATTGGGGACCAATTTTTTGTTTCACGATCCTAACTCAAACCGTTCTCGAGAAAAAGATAGTGGCTGGGTGGTTTCGATCACCCTGTATATGCCTACCTTGTAGTCAGATTTACATTATACCCTTATACGGCCTATACTATGCATATCTGTAAAATACCTACATATCTATGTTAAACTTTGTGTAATAAAGTTGTATAAGTATCCTCAGTAGCTCGATCAATAAGGTGAAGAACTCGTTGTCTGGAGGTCGGTGGTTCGAGTCCCGAGTTGAGCAACCGTTTAAGTGATTAGAATATTAATAGGTACGTAATAATCATTTAAAATTTCAACACCATAAATATTATGCTCTCCTCCTCTAGCACAAGCTTCCCCACCAAATTGTGGGGAAGATTGAGTAAACGATATTTTTGAATATTACTATTTTAATAATCAAACATAGTGATTATAAAAAAATGTACACACTGTATATCCTAACATCCGGTATCCGAGTCAAGCCTCAACTTCGTTGTAGCAGGCTCACGAACTTCCAGCATCGAGAGTCTGCCCTCAGTACACCTCCATTAGTCAAAATGTAAGTGAACGGAACAATAACTAATAGCCCCACGGTCCATTACTGAAAACCAAGTACTGATTCACAGAAAGCTAACAATCTAAAGGCCACAGCTTTTGCAGTCCTCCGTGTCCTCTTCTCCTTGCTACCGAACAAAAATAATAATCTCAAATCAGATGTGGCTAGCTCATTCAGCCTGGGTTGGTTCGAGAATGGCCAGGACCAGAAAGTATGAAATTTCAGTGGTCACCCAAAAAGCCCTGACAGTGCTTAACAGTGAGGTTAATTTGGTTGGTTGCGGACGTTGTTGCTTCAACGTTATATACTCGTTATAAATTGAACGCGCACATTTTTTTTTTTTTTTTGGCTTTCTAAGTGGCAAGTTTCTCATATGTGAGCTCTTCCACTCAACCACATATTATTATGTACATACATAAATGGTTCATGATGAATTATCTCCCTCTACAACCACAAGGCACCCTGGAGCACCACAAGCCACTCTGGGCCACCCCTAATAAATAGAGTAGCAAAGTTAACCTTCAGAGCTTTCCAACTTCCAGGAATAATTAACTTTCAGGATTAGAAATTAATCCGAAGAGTGGTACAGAGCAGCGGAGAGGGGGGAGAGAGAGTGCACGAAGAAAGGGAGAGACAGATAGCTAGGAGAGATTGTCTGGGGGGGGGGGGTCTTGCAACGAAGATCATAGTCTACCTTACCTCGAGCATTAATCTTCTCTTATTTTTCTTTTTTGGTTATAAGGGGGGGATTCAACTTCCTTCCCAATTGCAAAGAACGCTTAGGCATTAAAGGGACGGGGGTTTCACTGTGCATTTTCGAGAAAATTAACAACCTATGAAACTCAACCAGCCGGGGTTAGGCCGGGAACAGCCAGCATTTCGAGAGTTTGAATTTGCTTTGTTCTTCTTTTTTTCCTTCTCTTTCTCTTTTCTTTCTTTTTTTTTGTTTTTTTCTTCTTCTCTCTTCTCTCCTTCACTTTTTCTTTTTCTCTTTCTCTTTTTCTTTTGTGTGTTTTTTTTTTCATCTCCTCTCTTCTTCCTCTTTTTTTCCTCTGTTACTCTTATTCTTTTTCTTCTCCTATCTTCTTCTTCTTCTTCTCTCTTCTCTTTTTTTCTTTTCCTTCTCTTTCACTTCCTCTTTTGTTTTTTTTTCTCCTCTCTTCTTCTTATTTTGTCTCTCTTCTTCTTCCTCCTCTTCCTCTTCGTTAAGATTATCCCATTTATCTGATTTAAAACTTTTCCGATGGCCATAAATCCAGATTGGAATCCCCGATAGAACAGAAACCCCGGATGAGAAAGTAATACTCTATTTGCATTCGATTAGAGCGAGGCGGAAAGAGGGAGAGGGAGTGAAAGAGAGAGTGAGAGAGTAAAAGAGAGAGGGAGAGAGAAATAGAGGAAATTTTACCTCGGAGAAATAAGCCCTTTGGAAGAGTTTTTTTTCTATGTGTGTGTGAAAGAGAGAAAGAAAATGTGACAGGAAACAAAGATAGGGAGACAAAGAGGAAGAGACAAATAGAGAGAGGGAAAGGCTGAAAGAGAGAGAGAGAGAGAGAGAACGAGAGAAATATTCCTCGGAGAAATAAGCATATGTGAAGAAAACTCTTTTTCTCTAAGAAAGAGAGAGAATGAGTGAGGAAGAAAAAAAAACAAACGGAGAATGAGAGGGAGGAGAGAGACACAAAGAGAGAGACAGAGAGAGAGAGAGAGAGAGAAGAGAGAGAGACAGAGATAGTGAAAGAGAGAGAGAGAGAAATAGAAATAGAGATAAACATATCCATAAATCTTCCCCAAGTCCAGAACTTTTAGGGACGAATTACAAAATAGGATAAAATATAAATATCTATCTCTATCCGGGATTTGCTGATATACACCACCAGGCGCGGCCGGTGCTAAGGTGCTGCGGAACTGCAGCACTCCCCCCAGACGAAAAAAACGGCTTCTTCAAGTCCTATTTCGTACAAAGTCAAAGTCATTTTTACACATATCTAGAGTTCTAGAGTAATAATTAATTGATGATTATAATGATTGACATGATAAATATACTTTTAGGTATCAAGAGAGCAACTCTATAAATTCCATTTTAGTGCGGTTCATGTGGCAGCACCTTCAAAACATTTTCCCACCGGCCGCGCCTGCACACTACTATCACCAGTTGATATAAATGCGCTGTAATTGGTTGAAATTCCCACTGTTATTGGCTCGATTAATCTAATCCTGTTTCATAATTTGGACATCTAAGGCCCGTATTTTTGAACGACCCTAAAACTACTTTAGGGACAACCGTCGGGATTTTGAAAATTTTCTGGCCAATCAAGTACACAAATTGTGACTCAGTTTCTCTCGATTCAGTTTCCGCACAGACGCAATATTGGGCCCTATTTAAAAGAAATCCAAAGGAGTTGCTTCGATCTATAATAAAAGAGTTTTGAGTGCAATAAAGAGTTTTTTCTTTTATCAAATATCAAAAGCTTTTGTATCTATGGAAGTAAAAGATATATGTACATCACAAAGCTAAAAATAAAGCTTGCAAACTTTTTCTTTGCTCACGAGCAATTACTATTTTTCTTTGAATATGGCCCATTTCACACAGAGGGTATTATCACCTCTGTGTGAAAATCATTTGTGTTATTGTTTACATTTTCTAATCTTTTCAAAAATAATTTTTGTCTGGTGATTCTTGTTGTTTAATAGTTTTAAATTTCTTTATCCTTTTGAATAGTTTAAACAAGTTTTTTTCCGAGATGGAAGCCAAATTGAAAATAATTATTACTATTCCCATCTCAGCCTTCTCAGCGAAAGAAGTACCTACAATTTATATCTCACAGGCACGTTGTGAGTCGATAGGAGTGTCGATGACACGTTGAGTTCACCAGTTTTCGTACTGTCAATGATGTCAAGCAACGACCAGCGAATTTAGGCCTTGGATGGGTGACTATCTAAATTTTGGACAATCTTGATGCTAGCTATTCCCGGTCCAACACTCAGACTGTGCTATCTATTGTTCAATAATTGAATTAATTTATTAATAAAAAAAAAAAATGTTAATTCATTGTTTTATCACATATCCAATGTTCTCTTTTCAATGTTTTGCATTCTACATATTTTCTACACAGGTATCTAAAAAATGTACTCATTATTTATGATTTCCCGAGCCCTTCAAATACTTTTTATGCTCGACGGTGTCAGGAGTCACAGTGTCTGAGTGGTCTAGCGCACCAGACATACATTGAAATGAGCTGAGTTCGAATTCCGGAGGAATTAGACTTTTTTATATCTGTATTTTGGATGTTACGTGGTTCACTAATATCTTGAGAGGAAAAATGAGTATTGGTAGAGACGAACACTTGTGAAATACGAGAATAAAAAATGAATAATATATGTTACTTGAAATTTCGTCAATCACCTGACATACGTTGTGATATAACATCACAAATAAACCAGATAGAGCCAGCGTTGATTGCGCGGTGAATGCACCTGTTCTCGTGGGACTACCAAAGTTAATCAACAACGTCCGGTAGAAGACTTCGTGATGCTGGCATTTCGGCCCAACCCAGGCTGGCTGAAGTTAATGTGGGTAGAAAGTTTGTATGTTTCCTACGATCGGAGGGTAAAACCCCCGTCGTAATATGAAAAAAACGAGATAGGTAAATGCTACCTTTGTTCTAAAATGAGGAGGGTAGAGTAAAAATATTTTTTTGCAGATACTTGATTAAAAGATACATATATTATAATATTTTTCTTAATATTTAGAATATTATTAATAATGACAAATATTTAACTTTCAATATAATTATACAACATGTCTATTGTAAATTAGTTTGTCCAAACTACTTGTTAGCAAACTTTTTTCTTCATCAGATGTCTTGCTTGTCCTTCAGGTTCTATTAGGCCATTGAAAATTAAGGATATCTCTTGAAAGATGTTCGTCTTTCCAAAGTAAATACATGGATACGTAGGTATATAAAAAAGGTTTTCTTTCTTTCTTGGCGGTGCAAAATTAGCGTTTTGTTTGATTCTCGAATATTGCCAGTATAATTATGAAATTTGTTGAAAAGGATATATGTACGAATATGTACGAATTTCTTTGTGGTGAAGCACAAGGCCTCTTCACAATTTTTGTGGGTAGCGCAGCATTACTAAGAGCCTCCTTTACATTTCGAATTATTCTATTACATTAATTTCTTTTTACTCTGGTAATGCCGCCACTGGTCGTTACTCATACAAGTAACTACTCATTTTTCCTCACGAGGTATGAGTGGACCCCGAACATCCAAGTACAGAGCAGAAAAATTCCTGCACCGCTGGGGATCGAACCCAGGTCACCGTGCGTGCAATGCCCAGCGCGCTAACTCACTCTGCCACGGTGACTACTTAAGTAAATACATGGATACGTAGGTATATAAAAATGGTTTTCTTTCTTTCTTGGCGGTGCAAAATTAGCGTTTTGTTTGATTCTCGAATATTGCCAGTATAATTATGAAATTTGTTGAAAAGGATATATATTTGTTAAATAAATGAAATACAATAATCTAAGGAAGTAAAATCACTTCCAAAAAATAGTATAATGTGTCTTCACAAATTTCAAAAATACCGATGAGAAATCACCGGCAGTTGTAAAGTGCCGATTTCCGACACTTCAGAATTTCAACAAATTTCATTCATTTTTAGGGTCAGCTGATTGGAAATGCAAATAAACGTGCTGTTTATGTATATTTATATATACATCTTTCTGGCTGAAATGGGAAAATGTTGTGATCGACTGCTTTCTGCTCATGCGCTGAGCAGCGCTCAAGATTTGTGAGAAGCGTTCAAGACTTAAGTTCAAAATAAATTCTGTCTCTGTGGCTGATATGATTCACTGCGCATGCGTATCCGGACCACTCACACTAAATTTGTTTTAGGGTCGTTCAAAAATACGGGCCTAAGACTGTTTTTCCTAGAAACCGTCCGTGTTATCACAACTACTCAAACTTGCATTACTACACTTACTATCATCTTGGAACTTGAACCACCGACCTCCAGATTACAAGTCCGCCACCACATCGATCAAGCGACAGATATTGGTTTTATTCAAGAGGAAGTAATGTGTCTAGCATATTTTTGTACTTTCATCCTTTTCCTGCTGCTAGCTGTCACACAACTTTTTTCTCAAGTCTTCGGATGCTAGAACAAGATATAAGATCATGAGAACTGGAAGGTTCAGCAAACTTTTGCAAGTTCTTGAGTAGGTAGAAGATGTAAAGTATGTAAAGTTAGGGACAAAGTTGTTGGAAGTTTGTCGTTTGACATTTTTCTCAGTACAAGTAGGCAGTTAAGCACTTTACATTTTGTAGTGTACTTTTCAAATGAACAGAAGTAAATTCAGTTTTCTTTTTAGTAGAAAGTCCACTTCAATATTAATTTTGTCCCTACTCAATAGGATGTTAAGAGCTTTGCATCCTGCTTAATTTAGTGCTGCGGAACTTCTTTAGGATAATGAAACTGGCGTTACTTTAATTTTACTTTAATCAGCCGAGCGGATATATTAAGGATTGTAAAAGCGGCGCTTTTTACTTTAATGAGGCGCGCGGATATATTAAGGATGGTAAAAGCGGTGCTTTCTGCTTTAATCGGGTGTGCGGATATACGTATTAAGGGTGGTTATAGCGGCGTTTTCTAGTTTAATCAGGTGCGCGGATTTTAAATGAAACACGAGAGTGCGAGTTTCAATTTTCTTTAGCGTGGGAATAAGATTAGGATTGTAAGAGAGAGAACGTACTGTATGTTGCGTCTTCAAATTGCTATGGAAAGCAAAGAGAATCATGGAGAAAGAGAGAGATAGAGACTGGGAGATGATATGAGAGAGTAGGAGAGATATTTTGAGGGAGAGAGACAGAGGAAGAGGAGGATAGGAGTGAGAAGGAGACAAATAAGGAAGTAAGGAGTGAGAGAGAGAGACGGAGAGAGGGATGTAGGAGTGTTGAGTTGTTGAGATGTAACTAACTAAATGAGAAAGGAGAAGAAGAGAAAAAAAGAGGTATAGAGAGAGGAATAAAAAGGGTGTTTCAGAAAAGTGTGCCTTTATTTTAACCACGTGTTATATGGACGATTTTAGGGGGGGGGGGGCCAAGTCTATAACCAAAAGAGCGAAAGTGCTTCATAAGGGAGATACACGCCTCTAAAGTTTCTTAAAAAAATGTAAGATTATGAATTACGCCTTACCTGTTAAGTTATAGAAATGCGGAAAAAAAATTGACTCCCAATACAAGATGATACCGTTATTTTGATGCGGAAGTCGACGTCATTAGACTCTCAGGGGTAGCCATAGGAAGCTGCCCTGATCTCCCTTATGAAGCACTTTCGCCCTTTTTGTTATAGACTTGACCCCCGATGAAATGGTCCATATAACAAGTGGTTAAAATAAAGACACACTTTTCTGATACACCCTGTATATGTAGAGAGAGAGAGAGAGACAGAGTGAGAGACAGACAGAGTGAGAGAGAGAGAGAGAGAGGAAGGGGGAGAAAATTGAATTGAAAATGTTTCTTTTCTTTTCTCCTCTCTCTCTTCCCTTCTCTTTTATTCACTCTCTAGACACAAGGAGGAATAGGGAGAGGAAAACAGTAGGAGAGAGAGAAAAAAAAAGAGAAATAGAGAGAAAGAATAGGAGAGATATATTATGGAGAGGAAGAGAGTGAAAATAGAAAGAAGGATAGAATAGAAAAAATTTTAAGAGGTAGGCATGATGATGGAGACGGATTGGGAGAGAGAAAAAAGCAATAGAGAAAAAGAGAGAGACAAAGGAGAAGGAAAGGAGTGAAAGATAGAGAAATGACTGCGTAGGAAGTGATACTAAGAAAGAGGAAGAGTGGTGAGACACATAGGAAAAGAAATGCGAAAGAAAATGAAGAAGAGAGACAAATATTGAGGGAAAAATAGAGAGAAGCGGGCTCATCAGGGACAGAGAAAGAGTTAGATAGAAAGAGAGGAATATAAAAGGATAGAGAAAGATAGAGAGAGAGATTAAAAGAGGGGGAGAGGAGGGGAGAGGAAGAGAGAAAGAGGAGAGATAGAAAGAGAGAAAAATGAAAGGATAGAGATTAAAGGAGAGGGAGAGGAGGGGAGACTAAGAGAGAAAGAGGAGAGATAGAAAGAGAGTAATATATAAGGATAGAGAGAGATAGAGAGAGAGAGAGAGAGAGAGAGAGAGAGAAGAGGACACGGACGGGGAAAGTTCATCATGTTAAGTGTTAGTTGTCGTGATGTTCTAAGTGGAAGGAAAATGAGAAAAGTAAATTGTTCTTCATTACATATACGCAGCTCCTACAAAATATCTCTCTATAAAATACATAAACTATATTATATATAATATATACAGTATGTTTCAGAAAAGGTGGCCACCCCCTCGTAACTTTTGAACGTGACGGAATTTTTCAATTCTGTAAAGTCCTAGGTATAGGAAGTGCCCTATGGCCCATCCTGTGGTCATATTTATTTTTGGCCCCGGTCGGCCCTTCCGGCTTTTAGGCCATATTTTTTCATTTTTCTCGCGAATTTTAAATGGAATGCTATATTTTTTATTCCTGTTAATTAAAGTACAAGTTAGGCTGAGTATAATGAGCTTTTAAAATTTTCAAAAACCTTATCAGGGGCGGAGCTAGTAGGGTGCAAGTTTCAAAATTGTTACACCCTGTATTTCAGCGTTAGTTAGATTTTTTAGTACTTTTTTTATGTTCATAGGTTCAAAATATTGTTTTACACCGTATGAAATCAAAAAATATTCTTGTTTACTTCTAATCAGGGTCATAGTAAGGTTTTTGTAAAAGTACTTTTTTTCTCACATCAATTTTTCCGTAAATTAATGGTGTTCTCGAAATTGGCATTTTTAGAGGTGAAAGTCTGCAGTGACATATGTTTTTTATGCTTGAAATCGAAAAAAAACTTAACGGAGAAGCGATTAAAATCATAAAAAAAGCCATTTAACCTGCTAGTTTTTTCACGACAGTGTCCGGTAAAGTGGGTGAATTTCGTATTGGATTTTTTTTGTTTGTTGAGGAAACACAATTGGCATAGAAAATAAATAATACCTAATAAGGGAATAATACTTCAATTAACATAACTAAATGCGAAATTAAATGAAGATTATTTCTTTTAAATCAGTGCCGGATATTTTTTTTTTTTTTCTCTCTCTCTTTTTTTCACTTTTCAAAGTTCAAGTTGTATCAAAAATAATTATCGGATAATGCTGCTTCTAAAGTCGGCCTAGGGGTCCCCTCTTGAGACAATTTTAGTTGGTAAATTGGTAAAATCTGTAGAAAACACATTGTCAATAATTCTGGAGTCAGTCCGATGGCGCTTTGAATGCAACGATTCTTGTAGGATCACCGAATTTAAGCAACGTCCAACGAGGAGAAGACTTCGTGATGCTGGCATTCCGGCCTAACCCAGGCTGGGTGAGATAAATGTGTTTAGGAAGTTGGTGAGTTTCTTGCGAATGGAATGTAACACCCCCGTTATGATATGACCATGCGGTTGAAACGCGATATTAAACCCAAATTAAAAAAAAATAATTCTGGTGTTGCTAGTAATAAATACCAGGTCTCTAAATAAAAATCTAATTATCTTGAAATTTAAGAGAAAAAAATACCAGGTCAAGTACCAAACTCTTGAGGGTGAAAATTAAACCAATTCAATTATTTTAAAGAGGCGAAGAGAGAGAGAGAGAGAGAGAGGGAGAAAGAGAGTGAGAAAAAAAAAAATATCCGGCACTGATTTAGAAGAAATAATCTTCATTTAATTTCGCATTTAGTTATGTTAATTGAAGTATTATTCCCTTATTAGGTATTATTTATTTTCTATGCCAATTGTGTTTCCTCAACAACAAAAAAATCCAATACGAAATTCACCCACTTTACCGGACACTGTCGTGAAAAAACTAGCAGGTTAAATGGCTTTTTTTATGATTTTAATCGCTTCTCCGTTAAGTTTTCTTTCGATTTCAAGCATAAAAAACATATGTCACTGCAGACTTTCACCTCTAAAAATGCCAATTTCGAGAACACCATTAATTTACGGAAAAATTGATGTGAGAAAAAAAGTACTTTTACAAAAACCTTACTATGACCCTGATTAGAAGTAAACAAGAATATTTTTTGATTTCATATGGTGTAAAACAATATTTTGAACCTATGAACATAAAGAAAGTACTAAAAAATCTAACTAACGCTGAAATACAGGGTGTAACAATTTTGAAACTTGCACCCTACTAGCTCCGCCCCTGATAAGGTTTTTGAAAATTTTAAAAGCTCATTATACTCAGCCTAACTTGGACTTTAATTGACAGGAATAAAAAATATAGCATTCCATTTAAAATTCGCGAGAAAAATGAAAAAAATATGGCCTAAAAGCCGGAAGGGCCGACCGGGGCCAAAAATAAATATGACCACAGGATGGGCCATAGGGCACTTCCTATACCTAGGACTTTACAGAATTGAAAAATTCCGTCGCGTTCAAAAGTTACGAGGGGGTGGCCACCTTTTCTGAAACATACTGTATATCCGTATTATATGTATGTAGTTACATGGCGGTGCTAAGTCGTAGTAACTTGTCTTTAGCTTAAGAAACATTCCCAGAATTTCATTTACTTAAATACTTAAAACTGCACTTTTCGACAGTAATACTAACTCAGACATACCTACAAAAAAATATCCCAAAAAGAATTCGTTTCCAAAAAAAATGTGATGCCAAGATTCCAAGAAGAATGTGATTTCACAAAAAAAATATGATTTAAAGAAAAAATTGATTCCAAGAAGAATGTGATTCTAAGAGGAATATGAATCCAATAACAATGTGATTCCAACAAAAAATATGTCAATCATGTCACATCAGAAACAAAATATCTGTACATCTGTAAGACTAGGATGGCACAAGTATAGAGGGATATGAAAGGATTGCAACCTGCAGCATTGGCAAAAATATACAACGTTTGAAACATGCTTAATGCTTATCAAGGGATCAAAGTCAGAGAATCTGTAAGTCAGTCGAGATAGCACTTTGAAGACACCGATTCTCATCCCAACACTGAAGATACATCTAGGACCAGGCGCGGCCGGTGCTAAGGAGCTGCGGAACTGCAGCACCCCCAGACACAATAGAAAAAGAGAGGAATTTTTCAAGTCCTAGCTCGTATACAATGAAAATTATCACACGTTTCTAGAATTTTTTTTTTTTTTTTTTTTTTAAAGATGAGTGTTTCACAGCCTTTTTCATTTCGTAGCCGTGAAACAGGAGCTACTGTAGACGCTTGTGGTCTGTGTTGTAGCCTTGCCCATCCCGTAGTATGCCTCCCCTCTGATGGGCGAGAAGTGACACAATACTTCCCATTTAGGTGCTGGGTCAACACGAGCGTACCGGAAGGTATCCCTTACAAACAATTGTAAACATTTAAGAATACAAATATTTGACGGTACGGGGGATCGAACCCGGGACCTTCCGCATGGCAAGCGAGTGCTTAACCACTGAGCTAATCGCGCGCTCTTTATTTAGAATAATTAATCCATAATAAAATATTATAACTGGCATGGAAAACAATCGCGAACTCTTTAGATACGTAAAGAGCGACTCTATAAATCACATTTTGGTGCGATTTATGTGGCAGTACCCCCAGAATTCTTTCCCACAGGCCGCGTTTGTCTAGGACATGGATTGGTTACTGTTCTAGGCTCGAATCAAATCAGGCAATTCAAGTTCTGGTGTCTTATAAATTGAAAACTCTTTACTAGCACATTGTTTTTATATAATCGTAACGAAACGTGATTACAGATGTTTGCCTTGGACAGTCGCTGCCATCAAACCTTATTTCTGCCAGAATCACAGAAGTTTTTTCGCAAATAAATAATTATATTTTTATTATTATTACTTTTTCACTCGCTACCACTTTTTTTAACATCGAGATCATTCTAGAAACAAATATATATTATACATTATATATTACATTCAAAACCAAAAGTTTGAATAATTTTCCAACTTCAATTTTCATAAACTAAGGTATTACTGAAATTTCTTCAAGAGGTGTGTGCAGGGTTTGGATTTTCCAATTTATAAATTGAAATGCATCCAGGTTGTATAGAATAGAAAATTTTGAGCATCAAATAGCAAAAGGTTTCATCCGTACCTCTCCATACGTTCAAAAGTCAATGAAAACCATTGGTGCACGAAAAAGGAAATCTCAGAGTTTCGTGAAAAGAAGTTACCCACTACCCTTCTATTCATTATGAAAATTTCGTTGTGCACCAAACAGACTTCTCACCTCTCATATTTTCTGCTTCTTTCAATAGACTAGATGTGAGACAGAAAAGGATTGCTTAAGAGTTATTAGTAACTATAGTAGACAAGGGTGTTCTCATCGGGGAGTAGGAAGAGACACCTCCCCTCTCTCCTACTCCCCTAGAAAACTTACACTAGATAAAACGCCATTTGAAAGGATAAAAATTATAGTAAAACTTAAAATTAAAAACAAAATCATTGAAAGGATAAAAATTACAGTAAAACTTAATAAAATAAAATAATAAAATAGACAAATATACAAGGAATTTGATTACTCATCTACTACATATTTTAGAGAGAGAGAGAGAGATTTTTTTGTTGTTGATAATATTATAAATTGTATTATATTATAATGTATTATAAATTGTTTTATTGATTTTTTTTACATCATATTATAATTTTCCTAAGCTAAGAGCTAACTTATAATGGAGAGAGAGGGAGGAAGAGAGAGGGAGAAGGAGAGAGAGAGGAAGAGAGAGAGAGGAAGAGAGAGAGAGGAAGAGAGAGAGGTAGGGAGAGAGGGAGAGAGAAGGAGATGGAGAGAGAGAGGGAGGGAGATAGGGAGAGAGAAGGAGATGGAAAGAGAGAGAAGGAGAGTGAGAGGAAGAGAGAGAGGGAGGGGGAGAGAGTAATAGATAGGGGGGAGAGAGAGAGAGAGAGAAAGGAAAATTAAAGAAAAATAAAAAAAGGAAGACGGAGAGTAAGGTAGGGTAGGTAAGATTAATAATATTTTATAAACTTCGAGCTTTTTCGAGTCTCCTCTCTATTTTCTAAATCCCTGTAAGCCCTCTAGACTAGTTGTTCTCAACATTTTTAAAAATACCAACCACTACATTTATGTGACAATAATTCTACGTTTCATCCTTACCCCATCCTATCTTCCTATCTTTGTAGGTACGTCTTTGTAGGTTTCCTTTCATCCTATCTTTGTAGGTTTCCTTTCATCCTATCTTTGTAGGTTTCCTTTCATCCTATCTTTGAAGGTACGTCGAAAAAAGTTACTTAATTGTTCGATATTATGCTTAGGAGTTTAAATATTCCATTTATAGAAGTGTGAATGAATGTTTGTTAGGATCTACCATTATTTTTGTATTGGTTTCCTATTCAGAAAAATATTTTCTTAACAATTTAAAGACCCTAGAAAACGCAGGCGAGCAAAAACCTTATTAAATATTTTTTAAAACCCTAAGCTAAGCTAACCTAAGTTATCATATTTGTGTTAATCTCTTTTGTGATATCACAACTACTCAAACTCGCTTTACTATATCTACTCTGAAAGCAGGACTTGAACCACCGACCTCCAGGTTACAAGTCCGCCGCCTTATCAATCAAGCTACTGAGGTCTGTTATTATTTAAAACCCATTTGGAGCGTGAAAGAAATACGCATTTAAAAGTATTAGAGGAAAATTTCTTAGAAACCGAAACCGATTGAAAATTGCATGATGGATCTTGGTTTAAAATGTCCACCAAATTTGATCCAACTATATTTCAAGACTCAAAAGCGTCATAGGAAACTTATTTGTAAGGTATTTTAAGCAAAAGTCTTTGAAACACATCTAGTTTTATATCTCTCTTACTGCCAATAATAATTTCAACCCCCCTCGACGTGGCGAAGCGACAACAAAATTTTTATTCCATCCCCTCCCCTCTGACTTGCCAAAATTAACTCATCGACCCTACAGCGCCGTCCAAGATTGGATATCGCCCACTTTGAGAGTCACTGCTCAAGACTCCCCCCCCCCCCCCCAACTAGTCCAGACGGTGTTTTTCCTGGCTTTCCTATCTCCTGCCTTGCTTTAATTTTAATTAAACTCCACGAGTCCCGAGCAACTGTCATTCCATCTTCCTCCCGTCTCTCCGTCCCAGGCTTGTGAGCAGGGACCCCGAATTCGATTCTTGGTTACGACTGTTGTGGTCAAATTCTCAAATGAATGAGAAAAAAACAACTCCACGCTACCAAAATTACCATCAGACAAAAATAAATAGTTCATTATAATAATAACACTCTTAAGTTTAGTGGAAGGCTGGAAGGTAACCACTAGGTGAGGTTAATGTTCAAAGCATTTTCTACCACCTAAACCTCAGAGTCTTATTATTATGTGGTCACAAACTGAAATTAATGAGGAAAAATTCATGCACGGGGTAGGATTCGAAACAACGGATCACTACGATGGTTAAATTACTAGACCAGCGCTTTAACCACTTGACCAACAATTCATCACCCTCGACCATAAAAGCAATATCTCTATTTTTCTAGCATTAAATAAAAAATAAATGTGTTTCTTTGTGTTATTATATCACAATTTTAGTGGGTAGCACAGAATTATAGGACTTTTCCATATCTTTAATATCCCAATATCTTATTTTTGCCTCACTGGTCACTGCTAACACTAAAGCAGCTGCTCATTTTTCCTCACGATGCGATGTACGAGTGGACTTCGAAAACCCAAGTACAGAGCAGAAAAAATCCGTTTTTCTAGCATTCGTCTTAATACCAACTTGATATTCCTAGATTTCCCAGTAACTTCAAAATGGACGGACTTGTTATTCTCCCTGCGCCTTGGAAAGCAGTAAGGACCATGTTCTGCTTGCCAGGAAGGCAGAGATAACACAGTCCGAAGAAAGGATTTGCAGAGGAATATTATTTATGACGAGGTAATGTTTCAAAATGTCAGGAGAATACCTTTTCCTAGAGATCCATGTTCCTGTCTCGTATCCCCTACAGCTATTATGTATGTAGAATATTACATAATGAAATGAATTATATAGGATACTATAAAATACTACCTCTTGAGATAGTTTTTACTGTTCCGTGCTGAATACTATTTTGGATCTCAAATGTGTTTCAGAGAGAGAGAGAGAGAGAGAAATGGCTGTGGGAGTGGAGTAATAACATGTTAACACCCATAGTATAGAGATAGAGAGATGTTAAGATAATAGAGAGGAATATTTATTAAGAGTAAAGCTGAAATGAAATATGATAGAGCTCCACCCCCCCCCCCCCCCCCCCTCTTCTCTTTCTTCTAGAGAGCGGGGACAGAGGGAGAGAGATAGAGAAATAGCTGTGGGAGTGGAGTAATAACATGTTAACACCCATAGTATAGAGATGGATAGATGTTAAGATAATAGAGAGAAATATTTATTAAGTGGAAAACTGAAGTAAAATATGATAGAGCTCCCCCCCCCCCCCCCCTCTTTTTTCTAGAGAGCGGGGAATAGAGAGAGAGAGAATTTTTTTTAATTTTTGAATTTGAATTTTCAACTTTATTTACAATAATTTATGATACAATATAATTACCTCTAAAGCTAATTTTAACTTTTTAAGAGAGAGAGAGAGAGAAGGGAAAGAGAAAGAGAGAGAGAAGGGAAAGAGAAAGAGAGAAGAGGAGAGGGAAGACAGAGAATGAGAGCGAGAAATAAAGCAAGGGATATAGAGAGCAAAAGATAGAGAAAAATAGGAGAGAAAAAGAGAGGGAGAGAGGAGAAAATGCCCTGGAATAGCATTTAAAACTTCGCCTCGGGCTATACAACACATGACCGGACCATATGGCTCAAGACAGGCTAGCTAGACATTCCCGTATAAAATTATTTATTAATTCCAGAAACGTTAGCGTATCCAGTCCGGTCATGTTTATGTATCACCTGAGCTTGAGTTTCCTGGATATTGTCCAGGCGGGTTTTCAGGGATTTGTTAGAAATCCCTTGAAAGAAGAAAAAATACTTGATAGTTAATTCCTTTTCGATATGCATGATAAAATATAAAAAAACTCCTAATATATTTTTAAATTAAAAAAATAACTTACGGCTATTTTTTTATTTTTTATTTGCTCCATCTCCATTCCTAGAAAACCTTTCCCAGTCTGGGTTGATCCAGGAAAAGCAGCCAACAAAGCCGGAAAGTTGAATACACAATTTCACATCCAATGAAAGAAGTTAAGCACCGTCCAGCGGGGTGAGAACAGGGACTGGTGGCGGTTCTGTGTTCGAATCGATCCATGATGAATAAAATTTTGATCATTATGGTAATCCACGTTCTGAAGGCAATTCGCGGCCCACTCAGGCTAGGTGAGGTTTAACAGTTAAGTTGATTGCCTAGTGAATGCTGTGTAAAATCGCCGTCCACATAATATCCGGACAGGGTTTTTATAACCAATGATGTAGTTGAAAACGACATTAAATCAAAATAATATCGCCTTATTTATACTGCCCGATTACGACTAATGAGTCCCATTATTTCTTTAGCAAGCCCAATACGTCAAAATCCCATGTGGTCAAAATCCCAAGTGGGAGTAGGTATAACTTGTTATGTGCTGGCTAGGTTTTGAACCCAAGACCTCTGGATTGCCGGTGAGCTACCGGGATAGACAAATAAACAAATAGTAAAAGCTGTGCTCGGCCTTGTTCTATGACTTGCCGTATAATACCCATTTCCCTGCTTTAAACAAATGTTACAGCCTAGCCAACCTGACGTGAAGTATTGCGAAGGCACAGGGATAACACATGAGGAGGGTATTAAAATATGGAAAGGGTGCTGCAATATAGGTCGGGTGTTGAAATATGAGAAGGGTGCTCTAATATGGAAGACGTGTTAAAATGTGGGATGAGTTCTGTAATATGGATTGGGTGCTAAAATATTATGGAAATGGTCCTGTAATATGAGAATGGTCCTTTAATATGGGATGGGTGCTATAATATTGGTCGGGTGTTAATATATGAGATGGTTAAGAAAGGTCCAACTGAGGTGTTGAAATGTGGAATGAGTTCTGTTATATCGGTGGGTTGCTAAAATATGGGTGATCTTATAATATTATTAATATTTAAAAAAAATATTAACAGGACAAAGTAATGTTCTATATTTTCAGTATAAAATTAAAAAATAAATGATACATATAATTGTTTGAAAAATAATTAAATAATCAAATAATACTAATGTCCTAACTAAAGGGCGGGGTAATAGCCTATGGCAATCTCTTTCACCCAATCCTTTAATTTAAATATGATGGGTTGCATGCTAGAATATCAAATTGACGTTACAATATGCGTAGCGTGTTGAAATCAGGGTTGGGTCAAAAAGTATTTTCCGGTTGCTAAAAGACAGAAACGGTTCTAAAATTTAAGAGGGTACTGAAATAGTGCTGAAATTTGTATCAAGTGTGAGAGAGATGAAAGATAAAGAGGAAGAAAGAGATATGAGAGAGAAGGTTAAGAAGGAGAGACCAAATTAGGTGAAGAGACATAAAGAGAGAAAGAGAGAGGGAGAGAAAATATGATCTCTATCTGGCCTCAGAAATGATAAATTGCAAGACACCGGCAGGTGCAGATGTGGAAAATGAAATCCAGGGCCGGATTACGGAAAATCTATTAGACCACTGACAAAATACCTCAGAATACCTATCAGTGTGAAGAGAAAGTTTAACCTATAAAATATAATTCGCAGTTTTTTTATTAAAAAAAGTTAGTTGTGCCCCCCGGAACCGCTTTCACATTACTTTATGGAACTTTTACATCCATTCGGAAATGGAAAAACTCGGTCTGAATTTTCCGCCCCGGCCATTGTTTGAACCCGCAACCCCCGGGGTCAGCAACCAATGCTCTTGAACACTGAGCCACGGAGGTTGGCTACCCAACCTTAATAGGGTTGACGTTAGGAAGACCATCTAACCAGTGTAAGTAGGAGTAGTAGCACCAAACAACCTCAACCTTGAGGACAAGCTATTTTTTTTACATTTTACGCAAGTGAATTATTTCTCCTTAACATATTTGAATGTGAAACACACCTCTTCTTAAGCAAACATTGCAGGAGCTTGCAGTCTAAACAAGGTACTTACGAGAAACTGTTTTCCCAACTCTAATTTTCTTCGCAGCAAAAACCTACAATTATTTTTTTATCTCAAAACACGGTTTCCTCTAATGTGCCCTTTGTCCAGCAGCCTCCTCTTGTAATACCTACAAAATATCTCGATCTAATATACAATGATTTCGATTAAAGTATCATTGTTGAGTAACCAGATTAAGGAAATGGTTTCATACTTTTTATCGAGAATCCTCTCAAGTGGTCGAAATTTTCACAACTATGACTTCAACTCAAGGTAAATTTCCATGTTGCATCCACTCAACACGTTCCTGAGATTCTTGGATTATTTTGGTGGCACTCTTCAATATCTCTGTCCAGATACTTACAAAGTTACGTTCCTACAAGTTATATAATTTATTTATTAGATAGAAAATTTCCTAGTAGTTTTGGAAAAAGAAGAGAAAAAAGAACAATGTACTATCGTTAGTTTTATTCTATATTTATCATTTGTTTTTACAATGTTCAAAGTTAAGAACCTCAAACATTCGAAATTTTGCGTCATCCTAAGCGACTTATGAAACATTTACTTTTTGTCAAAACGATTTTTTTTTGTATCGATGTTGAAGACAGATCTACAGTCACTGTCTTGTCTTTGTATCCAGGAGCACTGGCTGTGATTTTAAAATATTTTTCTTCCTTAAAATATAGTAAATGATATTTTTCCTCAAGGCCCTTTGCATATTGTAGATTAGTTGGCATCTTAATTAAACCCTCCTGGTACGTTGGGAGCAACAACATTATCCAATACTCTCCTTTGTCCGTCACATAAATCTCTCTTTCATGTCCTTTCAGGCCCGTCACTCTCACAACAGCTTCTGGAATGGGTTTGCCACTCTTGTCCAACACTGTACCGTAGACACCTCTGCGAGTGTTTTCTATAAACCGGAGCATAGATTCTAAGTTCTCGCTCCAATACACGGGAAGGAATTCGGGATGGGGATACTTGCAACAGCTCAGAAAAAATACTAGATCCAAGCAGTTGGGGTGATTCAAGTGATACTCTTGCTTACCTGAGGAAAAACCAGAAGAAAAGCAAAGTTACTTCTGCAGTACCAAATACAAATGTCTAAAAGATCAAGTTGTTTTGTTCAACGCCGCATTGTGCTGTTGGTCTCCACTCCAGTCAGATCACTCAAAAAAATTTCAATGTCTTGTGTCTCTGTGAACAATTTGCAGAATTTTAAAACCAACTATTCTCAGCTCGTCTTCTACATTCAATTTGCCTTTTCCCAAATGCAATTTTGGTTGACTTTGTCCAACCCCTAAAGTTTGGTTGGTTCTGGCTTCCTTCCGTGGATGCCTTTCTTAACGCTTTCTTGTCTTTCGGCCTGACATGACTGGTACTCTCTCTGTATAACGTAACGAACGAGACAATATTCCCAGCTCACCCTAGCCTACAGTATATAACTGAATGATTTCATACGGAACCTACCATCTTTGTTGTAACAACAGGGCTGCAGCTGGGAGAGAGTGATGGACTCCAGCCAACTTTAGTGGGCTCGTTCTGAACGACATACATAGATTTATATGTGCGATCAACTATCGTGAGAAATTCGACTGTTTCTTTATAAGCCTAAATGGGATGTAAGATAGCCTGATATGAAAAAGTTGCTTAATTTATTATTCAGTGTTGACCATTGGTATAACATAAAGTTTGCTCGAAAGACAGACGAATTCCAGATAATTTTTCTATAGTTTATTAACATAAAGATTGTTGTATAAAATATTATCATTCCATATTATGAATTAAAAAATAGAGCTTCTATATAAGACCTTCATCAAAACGTATTGCAGAGCAGTACAAATTGATTCTGAAAATAACATACCGACAGCCCAACTTTTCCAGAAGTTCTTGAAAGTCATTTGGGGGGGTAAATTATTGCAAACAGTTTCTGATTTCATCCTTGGATTTTCTTCAGCATAATTCTGAGCCAACGTCTCATATAAATATTTTTCTGGCTTCTTGTAGAAAGAGTTGATACCAACGTCACCACTTTCCAGATTTCCAGACAAACAAATGGATTATTCATGATAAAGTTCGCTATGCTCAACATTTCATTTTGGAAAGTCCTGTTGAATAGAGGATAAATGAAGAACTTGAGCCTTTATTGAAGAAAAAAAAAAATAAAAATAAAAATAAATAAGAACACCCGCACAATCCTCAACCTTCTTGGTGGGCTTTGTAAACCTGGCATTCTTGGAGAGTATGCGTGGTATCCTCCAATCTAACCTCAGTTCAAGTTTAGGACATCATAAAAGAGAACCTGACGGCCAAATATTTAGGAAAGAATATCCACTCCACGTTTTACCCTAAGTAGACATAACCTTAAAACCGATCATAGAACATTAGTTGTGATACTTGATAGTCATTCTGAGAGACTTTAATCTTCTTTATCTTTACTGTTTATATTCTTCTTAACCATTTTTTCCATGTCCTTTCAGCTGTTATCCTCAACCATAATTTTCTTATTTATTTTTTCGTCTAGGTAACTTTTTGTGACCAAACTTTCGGTGATTTTTGACCTGAAATCAAGAACATTTTTAATGTCCTTTTGAGCCGAAACGCAATGTGCCTTCTAGAACAAATTAAACAAATATCTTAATGCTCGTTTATGATTAGTTCAATAATGATATTGCTAATATTTTTTTTTCATATTTTTTTTTCATGCTAATATTTTTTTTTTCATTTTTTTCATGCTAATATTTTCATATTATCAGTTGCAACACCATACTTCTTACCTGCTGTCATCATTGTTAAATTTGTTCGGGTAATCTTCATCAAAAATTTCTCCGTATTGGTCTGTTGAAGGGTCATAGCATTCAAAAGAATTGAACGGACTTACACTAGATCTTGCAAATCCATCTGGATTCAGGTTGGGAAGAATCCAGATGTCAATCATATCTATCATGTGATTGATGCGCTTAACTGTATCTGACTGATGCGTATAATTGGATCTATAACTGTATACTAAATATTGTATAAGTGATACCTGAAAAACAATATCTTTTTATATTAAATACTAAATAAGTCAAGGTACAAAAGCAAATATCATAATCAAATTCTAAACAGTTTCTGAGCCAACTCTTAAACTGGTAACATCTCCAGAATTTTCTCCCTGATTTTAAATAAATTTCGATCAAAATTTTAAAATACTGAATTAGTACTATCTATCAACACTATGATTTTTGTTAATTTCTTCAAGATTTAGTTTGGCTAGACAACACGTCTTAGATGTCTGCTAGAGTACCTTGCCCTTTCAGCCCTCGGAGAACATTTTGTGATGCAAGACGCCTTGAGATTCATGTGCAAAGGTACCACCCGACCGCGAATGAAAATAATGTCGCTGAGAGTCCCGTAGAAAATCTAAAGAAAAAATTGACTGCTGCCAAATGTAACACACAAACTCTCCAACGTATCCCAAAGAGTGCTCGGTTCTCTGTAGCGGACAAATTGTGCTCAGTCATCAAAAACTGTCTTGTAAAGAACTCCTTGGAAGCATGGTCCCATCTTTTGTTGTTCTCGTATATTGTGCTGAGTACAGATCGAAACAAGAAGATGTCTTTATCTACGAAAATCAAAAGGAATATCACCAACTTCTCCTTGCCAGACAGAGTCTTGATCCCTAGGGAACGAAACAATGAACCTTCACTATCGAAACGGGTTAAGATGAAAATGGATAATTTTGATCTCAAAGGGGCCGTGAAGATTTTGAGTTCGAGTGACACCTTGGCACCATTTGATGCTACAACCCTAAGTGCTCTTCAAGATAAACACCCTAATAGCACGGATCAAAGTCATGAATTTCCCAACACCCCGAATGATGATGACATCTCTGTTGTGGTGAATGAAACCATAGTGCGCAAAATGATCTTGTCTTTCCCAAATGGATCTGCTGGTGGGATTGATGGCTTCAAACCTCAATATCTCAAGGATGTCATATCACTGTCTGCTAGTGAAGCTGGAGATCGAGTTCTAAACGCTATTACAGATTTGTGCAATTTCATGTTGGCGGGTAAAGTTACGCAAGACGTCTGTCCATTCATCTACGGTGCTTCTTTGTTTGCTCTCAACAAGAAAAATGGGGGAATCAGACCGATAGCAGTGGGTAACACTTTCCGAAGATTGACCGCAAAGCTGGCATGTCACTATGCGAAACACCAAGTTATGGCATACCTCAGCCCCACCCAGCTTGGAGTAGGGATCCCGCGAGGCTGTGAGGCATCAATTCATGCTATTCGGACCTTTGTCAACATTCCTGCTAACAAAGAAAAGCTTTTACTGAAAATTGATTTTTCTAATGCCTTCAACAGTATTTCTCGAGCTCCCATGTTAGAACAAGTTAAAGAAAAGGTACCCGGAATTTACCACTTCATTCATCAGTGTTACAGAAATCCTACCCATCTGTTCTTTGGTGAAGATGTTGTTAGTTCAGAGATGGGCTGCCAGCAAGGTGATCCGTGCGGTCCACTCCTTTTCAGTCTAGCAGTTCAACCAATAATACAGGAAATTTCCACAAACTTGAACTCCTGGTACCTTGATGACGCCACCCTTGCAGACCCCTGATATCGTGCTTGAGAACTTCACAACTCTGATTGAAAAAGCAGCTCTGATCGGTTTGAAAGTGAACCCAGAAAAGTGCGAAATACACTTCTGTTCGCAAGTCAATAACAAAGACGTGATTGATATGTTTAACTCGATTTCACCAGGTATTCGAGTAGTGAACGCATCAGAACTCAATCTTCTTGGCGCTCCAGTTTATGAAGAAGGTTTCACAAATAATGTTTGCCCAAAAGTCGATAATCTCAAACTGATGTTGGAAAGATTGAGAGATTTGAATGCTCATATTGGGTTTGTTCTTTTAAAGAACTGCTTATTAGTCCCCAAGCTCACATACCTGCTCAGAACCAGTCCATTCTGGAAATTCAAAGATGTCATGCAGTCCATTGACCATATACTGCACAGCACTCTCCAGCATATTCTTAATTCAAGACTTGATGAGACTCAATGGAATCAGGCGACGTTGCCAATCAGATATGGTGGGATTGGTGTGCGGAAGATCTCTGACCTCGCCTTGCCCGCTTTCATCAGCTCTGCTCACGGTGTACAGGACCTAGTCTCACAACTTCTTCCTCAGGACGTTATGGTTCCTGTGCATCTGCGAGATGAAGCTGTGGAATTGTGGCAATCTACTATTGGCGATTTACCCGAGGCTCAGCATCACCACATTCAAAGAGAATGGGATAACATCCAATGTGAAATAATTAAAATCAATCTTCCCTTGAATTCAAATGAGGACAAAGCTCGTTTCCTTGCTTTACAGACAAAAGAAGCAGGCGCCTGGCTACAAGTATACCCGTCCACCAACATTGGTACATTCATGGACGACACTTCTTTCAGAACCTGCGTTGGACTCCGTCTTGGATGTAAATTGTTCAAACCTCACCTGTGCAGCTGTGGTACAATGATTGACGAACTGAGTTGTGCCAAAGGGAAGGGCCGCTTTCCAAGACACACGGAGCTAAACAACATCATCCATTGTGCTTTGTCTTCAATTCACATTCCGTCTACACTCGAACCTGTAGGACTCTGCCGTGAAGACGGCAAACGCCCCGACGGAATTAGTTTGGTTCCTTGGTCATGTGGAAAAATGCTTGTTTGGGACTGCACTTGCACCAATACATTGGCAGACTCATACATACAACAAACGGCCAGATCAGTGGGAGCAGCAGCAGAGGAAGTTTCAAAAAGAAAAATGATTAAATATCGAAATATCATTGAACAAAATTTTATCTTCAAACCTTTAGCATTTGAAACCATGGGACCCTGGGGAAGCGAGACGAAAGAGTTTGTGCGAGACGTTGGGAGAAAATTGGTGCATATAACGGGAGATCCCAGATCAAAAATCCACCTGAAACAGCGACTTAGCCTGGCGGTGCAGCGGGGGAATGCAGCAAGTATGCTTTCGGCTCTTCCCTCAGCTGAGTTTGTAGAAGTCTACGATCTCTAATTTTATTATTGTTTTATTTACATTTAAATATATACAAAGTTATTGAAAATTTCAAAAAAAAAAAAAAAAAAAAATTCTAAAGCATCAAGCTAAATCAATACAACTGTTATAATTTCACTAAAAAATATTCTCATATTTGGAAAATACTTGATACAAAATTTATGGCATTTAAAACAAAACCACACCTTTACACCACACTCAGGACATAGAAGGAGACCAGAACATTGTCTCTCGGCATCTAGGAGTATTAATACCCCATCAATCCATGACAATCATTGTAGACAAAGTCTGGCTGGGGGACTATAAACAGGGAGTAGACCAGTGGTCTGGCTGGGGGACTATAAACAGGGAGTAGACCAGTGGTCTGGCTGGGGGACTATAAACAGGGAGTCGACCAGAATTGGCTTGGTTCTGGGGGCCCTTGTCAATTATTATCCTCTTTGTAAAGCTGTGGTAGATGAGTCATTCCTCCACTGTCTGTCTACCATCGTTCACGATGACGCCACCCTATGATGAAGTGCAATTGATAATATTATATAAAATATAATATTATCAGAGCAGTAATTTTAGTAATATTACAGGTCTACTATCAAGATATTACCATCAAAGCGTATCCAACGGCATCATTTCCGTTTCTGTTGGCCTGAAACTTGAACATGGGTTTCAGTAACTCTCTTTCCTGCTGAACACCTTTGCTGATTCTCACGGCCCAGATTGGAGTTTTGTCCTGATCACTGAGCCCTATTGTAACCACTTTCACAATATCTGGATATTCTTCGGCTAACTTCGTCAGCAGTTCTTGCAGCTCCGATGCATTATAATATCGGGCAATGTTTATTTCCTTTGCTGGATCCCCTACGTGTATAATATTATTTTTCTTGATCTCTTTTATTTTGCCAATAGTGTATACTCCTTGGATTTTATCGTCTTTATGGAAGATATACTGCGTGGAAGTACATATAGATAAAAGCGACACTAGAAGTAAGACCACTAAAATTTTCAAAACCATTTTCAATAAACTAGCGATTACGGACAGACGTTTGAGAGTGAAAAACTCCTATTGACGCTGTATTTATAATATAATGGTTGGTACATATGTTTGTATGATAATCGATGTATTTCCATCACGCAATAGGTATTTCAGAACGTGTCTGTTCATTACCGTGTTGTCAGTTGGCACCTTCCTCTTGGGTTATCTTTGTGATAGTTTTTATAATAGGGCGGTCTTGGTAATTGAGCCTAAGTCATACACAAACAAATTCTTTTCCAAATAACAAATTGGAAGATCTTGTTTTGCAAAACTTGAAAATTTGGATGAAATTTCAATAACCATTATTTGCACTACCTTTCTATCACGGAAAAATAATTTAATTTTTTGGGAAGGAAATGGGAAAACATAATAAAGTATATTTAATTTACAAATAGAAAATACATAAAAAAAATCATTTGATAATGCAATTATTGTACCTACTTTTAATTGAAATATTTTTTGTTAAAGACTTTTAAAATTCTGTGGAAACGAATGCATATCCTGTATGGTTCGCTTACCAAAACGCAAAGCGTGAATATTCAAAAATCTATAAATTTTAAAGAAAATAATAACGTTAAATAATAAATAATAGGGGTTCTCATTTGAAAGTTCACATAAAAAAACTAAACTTTTAGTACACACGGTATGATTATCTATGATCAATGTTAATTCGAACCCGGTTCACCTGGAGTGCAAGCCGAGCATAGAACCGCTTTTTATAAAGAATTTATAAAATTATAAATAAGAGTTTCACTTACTCCTGATGCGTCTTGTCCACATCAAACTCCTTGAAAGTTAACTCGATAATCTCGTCACTGGCAGCGACGAACGTATACAGGAGACATCGGATCTTCGGCGGATAAGGCTTGGGGTAGTCGGGGCTACTGAAGATGCCATACTCCTTGCCATATGTTGCGGTGTACAAGATGCATTCACACCCTGTAAAATAAAGAAAAATTGAAATCGGACCGGAAAAAATAATTATTTAAAAAGTCTTAACAAGCGAGGTGAAGAATTCTTGATACGGCCCAAACCATGCTGGGTGAAACTATAACTTTTTGAATTTCCTGCGAATATAATAGAACACCCCTTCTATAGAGAAGGAGAGAGAGAGAAAGAGAGAAGAAGGGGGAGAATAGAAAAGGAGAGAAAGACAGAAAAACAGAGAGAGAGGAGAGGATGAAGAAAGGAGATAGAGGAAGAAGGAGAGAGAAAGAAAAAACAAGGAGAAAAAGAGAGAGAGAGAAAGAAGAGAGAGGGGAGGGGGGGAGAGAAAGAGAGAGAGAGAGAGAAAGGAAGAAAGCGAGATGAAAAATGACAACTTACATCCATTATTTAGTTCGTAAAGAAGATTTCACTTACTCTAACGAGGGACAAGATGGATTCTTACGTGACAGAAAGCGATTGAAGGTAAGTTTTGCTGTGGCTAAATGTAAGGATGAACGGAAAGGAAATTATAGAGAGGGAGATTGTTGGGGATATATATATTATGTTTTTTTGGTTTATTTGGGTAAACAACTCCTTCATTTTTCATACCAACTGCGCCGAAATTGAATTTTGGGGTCTCAGTGCGAAATGAATGGACAAAATCAATCACTTAAGTAATTGCTTAGCATTGGGTTTCCCCAACTAACACAGTACGCAATCCGAGACTTAACGCCACAGAGGTATTACTAAAACGTCTATAAATTTCGCCCTAAACCTCCTAACTCAAATCAAAATACTTTTTTTGTCCACAGAGGTATTAAACTAACATAATCAATTCCGCTTCAATTGTTGCTTGCTTCTGAAGACGGGATCTTGCTTCAAGTTTTATTCTATTGACAATAATAAAAAATGTTGTATGCTGCAAGAATTTGTTGCTAGAATAAAACTTGTTGTCAACAGCTGTTGCCTGAAGAAAGGGCGGCTAAAAATCAAGTTCAGGACAGAAACCGAAAACTTCGAGATTTTTTATTAGTCTCAGAAGAATTACAACCCAATAATATTTTTTGTTTTGATTCCCTGATGCACAATTGCAAACCTTTTTTTCCAAGATCCAATTTTCTTCGACCACAATAACACACATATAACTCACTGAAAAACGCCTTCTCATCCCAGGTTTCAACGAAAAAACCTCGCTTACAGATGGTACTCGTAAAGAATATATGAAAGTAATAGAAAATCCTGGCGTGGAGAAAGCCAAGGTGCACACTGGCGGAACTGTAAATTACAAAGGTCGTAAAACATGGCGGCACATAAATGAAAAGACGGGAGACGGCGGAACAAAGTTTTTTTCTTTCGCCAAAATAAAGATTTGAAACGAATGTGCGTCTGCTGCATTAAATGATGCAAGCTGCACTTTGCAGGGTCTTTTTTGGTTTAAAAAATGGCGATTCAAAAGTCAGAACCTCTTAGGGCCGAATTATGAAACAGGATTAGATTTAATGTAGGTGGACACTATTAACACGGTCTCTAGTGGGAATTTCAACAAACCACAGCGCACTAATAATCAGCTGATGGTGTCCATTTCTGTTACATAATCTGGCCCTTGAGGCCAAATTATAATTACAATTAGGATTATAAGAGCCTGTTTTTTATTTCAGATATGTTGCTATGTGCTTGTTGGAAAGTATGACTTTAGGGATGATGTTCTCTTACCTTTGTTGTATCTTATACTATAATTTTCCAAATGAGGAAAATATTTTTTTTTCCTTACCTTCCAATAAAATCAAATCAGTTTCACTAATCGAACGATTAAACTGATTTTATGTTCTTTAATGTCTCGCATGAATGTCATTACCTACGGAAACTTTAATTTGTATTATAATAATAACACTCTTTAGTGGAAGGTAAACAGTAGGCGAGGTTAATTTTCAAAGCATTTTCTACCACCTAGCCCTCAGAGTCTTATTATTATTTGGCCACAAACTCAAATTAATGAGGAAAAATTCATGCACTGGGTGGGATTCGACCAACGGATCCCTTCGCTACCTGGATTACCAGACCAGCGCGTTAACCACTTGACTACCAGTGCACGAGTGTATTCGTCACAAACCCACAAAAACCTCACTCAGCCTGGGTTGAGGAGGAATATTTTATTTCCTATTCAAACGTTCAGCAAACAACAACAATTTTTCACCCAATTGATTTTAACTTTTACATCTGTGGGCGCCAGAATGCGAAGGCGGAACTCCCCCAAAATTACGGCCTTGGCTAACACTGCAATCATAACAACATGAAACGGCCTTGCAGCAAGTCAAATGCAATAACCAAGCACAACAAGGGAAAAAAGGCCATTCTGACATGCTTTATGTATGTGTACTTGTGTACCCCAGCACTCTAGTCACTTGTGTGAAATATATTCTAGCGGATAACTATTTTTTTTATACGTCCATTTTAAAAACAGCAAATTATGTGAACGTGTTACAACGAGCAAGAAAATGAATTCTGCATTGCTCACACGGTTGTCCACGCTCGAGGAATTTAATTCGTGCGGAAAAATTGCTGAGCTGAAAATATACAGGGTGTCACACAAGAGGTTTGCACGATACCAGAGCATGCTGCAGTGAACAAATGCGTGTTAATATTTTTTTTTTTTTTTAATAAATAAGCTAGTGATGTATCATCATCATAGGGTGGCGTCATCGTGAACGATGGTAGCCAGACGGTGGAGGAATGACTCATCACTTCTACCACTGTCTTTACAAGGAGGCTAATCCCCTAATAATTGAAAAGGGCCCTCAGAACCAAGCCAATGCTGGTCTACTACCTGTTTATAGTCCCCGAGCCAGACTGTGTCATTGTACAGTAATTGTATATTTGTATAATCTAGTGATGTATAACAGATAACAGATTTTATTACAAATTTACAGCTTCAAATAGGAAAAATTAATGTATAGTTCTGTCTTTAGGTCTAGAATCACCTAAATTGGTAAAAATAATTGGGGGGGGGGGGTGTTTTTCTCCTTTTTTCACCAAAGCGCATTTATGTTGTATATTGACTTTAGAATTTGTTCTTGAATTTCTTCACTGGGCGGATATTTTGCTACAACCTGTATACGAGTATAGCAAAGAAATAGCTTAAGTAACAGTGACTTGAGGGTAGGATTTCAGTGACTTGAGGGTAAGATTTCGGTGACTTGAGGGTAAGATTTCAGTGACTTGAGGGTAAGATTTCAGTGACTTGAGGGTAAGATTTCAGTGACTGGAGTGTAAGATTTCAGTGACTTGAGGATAAGATTTCAGTGACTGGAGGGTAAGATTTCAGTGACTGGAGGGTAAGATTTCAGTGAGTGGAGGGTAAGATTTCAGTGACTGGAGGGTAAGATTTCAGTGACTGGAGGGTAAGATTTCAGTGACTCGAGGGTAAGATTTCAGTGACTTGAGGGTAAGATTTCAGTGAGTGGAGGGTAAGATTTCAGTGAGTGGAGGGTAAGATTTCAGTGACTGGAGGGTAAGATTTCAGTGACTCGAGGGTAAGATTTCAGTGACTTGAGGGTAAGATTTCAGTGACTTGAAGGTAAGATTTCAGTGACTCGAGGGTAAGATTTCAGTGACTCGAGGGTAAGATTTCAGTGACTTGAGGGTAAGATTTCAATATAAGATGTAAAAAAATGGATCGAATTGGTATAATACAAAAAAGCAAAGCAAGAATATACACGGAGGAAAAATTGTAAAAGCTCAGACCTACAGTGTAAAAAAGCGGACAACATAAACTAATTTTCGGTATTCTCTTGCAACAAAATGCATGAAGCTTTTAACTCGTTCAACGTAGGTACATACATTATTATAGATTTACATATTTTTATTGTTTATAGAAATACCTACACATAGTACACACAATAATTAAATAGGTATACAATCAGACGCGGCAGGTGGGAAAATGTTTTGGGGGTGCTGCCACATAAACCGGACTAGAATGGGATTTATACAGTCGCTCTTTCAGAATCCAAATAGTTTGAGTCTCTATACTGTGTCCAGCATAATAATTATTCCAGAAATGTATGACGACTTTAATGATGTACGACCTATAAGACTTGAGAAAATCCTCTTGTTAATTGTGTACGACCTATGGGAGCTGAGACTAGTTGGATTTACAAAAGAGAATCACCATTTATCACACCGACCTCCATTTAAATATATTATTATTGAATATTTTATGTACAAACAAGCAATGACAAAAAATGTACAAACAAGGACATTTATGTACAAACAAGCAATGACAAAAAATGTGAACAATAAAAACAAGAGAAAAAGAAAAATAACAAAATAAATAAAAATGTGCTAACTAAAGGGCGGGGTTATTGCCAATGGCAATCTTTTCCACCCAACCCTTACTGACAAACTATTGTGACCTAACATGTGGTTAACATCAAGTTGTTCGTTAAAATCACATTTGAATAACGAAAGTGTCGAGAAATTCTGCTCTGTTAAAAGTTCCGCATTTTTTTAATATTTCTCTCTCCTATATTTTTTCTCTCTTTTAATATTTGTTCCGAAAACAACAACAGTCTGGAGCGCACTGAAATTTAATAACATTTTTTATATTCTTCCGAGGCCTTTTTTACGAGACCTGCTCTGTTTCACAAAACAAATAATGAGGAAAGGTTAAACGGATGAAAAACTGTCGACTATCAACAGTTTTGTTGGACTCCGTGGCGTAACGGTTGTGAGTCCAGAGATCCTGAGTTCGATTCCCCGTCGGAGCAGACTTTTCAAACAGAAAATTCTGTTCCCCCGAACACGTGAGGCTGACATTTCCGGCTGACAATGGGTAGCCATTATTTGTGAGGTTGATGTGAGCACTTCTCAATTAAATAAAGAAAACTAGAATAAGAAGAATGAAGGAAGGAAAAACTTTAGGTGTTAAGAGGAGAAAATAAAAAAAGAAAAAGAGGAAACGAAAGGAGGAAGATCACAGAATTACTGATTGTAATATTCTTGCAGGTAGGATTTAAAAGTGCTGAATTTACCCAAATTTCTCAGCCTTCGAGTAGAGAGTTCCACAAGTGATTCACAGGCAATTTTTTTAAATGAACGCCGTGTAATTTGATAGGTATGCAATGTGTAATACACAAAAAATTGGTGGATGTGTCCAACTGTCCAATTCACCATCTTGAGTTCACTATCTTGACTCATTTAAAAAAAATACGTTTTTAATAGACTACATTCAAGGAGATTTTTATAGTAACACCTTAGGTACCTTACTTCTATTATATTTTCACATTTACTAATGACCGAAAACGGTATGAATATTTTCTATGAGAAGAAAAAAAGGTCTACGAGAAAAACAAGCATAAAGCTTTGTAGAGAAGCTTCACAGCAAAATGTCATTTTAACATGTTACAAAAAAAAAACCCTTGTTTTTTTTGGGAATAATAAAAAACAAGGGGAAATGTGACATATCCGGGAAATTTGAACTTTATTTGTCTGGAAGGGATTCATAAATCAGTTGTTATTTTACGTGAAATGCTGAGAATTTTGACTCACTCAAAATGAAGACGAGGGTAGAAAAAGATAAGTCCAAGGGTTGGGTGGAAGAGATTGCCAAAAGCAATAACCCCGCCCTTTAGTTAGGACATGTATGTATATTTATTTATTTTTCTCATTTTTTCTGTTTCTTTTTCTTTTCTTTAATTGGTATTATTAAATTGTAATTATCTGTTTAAATAGGTATATGTCCTTATTAATAAAGAGTATAACAATAATAGTAAATGATTAATCTCAAATTATCTCAGTTTACTTAGCCAGCGGAGACGGTACATTGAGGTGCGTGAAGATAGCACCCGACATTGAAGCTAGAATTTTGTACCACCTACCATAATAATGTACTAATTATGTACTGTTAGGAACAACAAACCCCGAATTTTGTACTCCAACCGTAACCCCAGGAGAGCGGTTGAAACATGTCGGGTGCTAACTTCACGCTAGCACCCAACATTGAAGCTAGAATTTTGTACCACCTACCATAATAATGTACTAATTATGTACTGTTAGGAACAACAAACCCCGAATTTTGTACTCCAACCGTAACCCCAGGAGAGAGGTTGGAACATGTCGGGTGCTAACTTCACGATTTTAACCGATGGAGCTAGAATATTGTACCGCATACCAAAATAATCTCTGAATTATATACTCCCAGGAACAACAAACCCCGAATTTTGTACTCCAACCGTAACGCCAGGAGAGAGGTTTTAACATCGAAAAACCCACCCCCCGCCTCGCGTATTGAAACGCAAATCACATACAGAACTACATGGAACCCCGCGCCTCACCTCTTCCATTGCAACGCAGCGATGGGAGCAGAAGTGTGGGGGGACTTCACGTTGTCGGTGCACGTATTAAACCATAGGTTCTCAAACAGTGGTACTCGGGACAATTTCAGGTGCACAAAATTGTACCTACTACCCTTTGTTACCATTTAGGTACATGTGCGAATTTGGCTTTTCTCAAATGATGTATTTGAAAAACAAGTAGAGGAGTAAGTTAGATGTGTCCTCTGACATTCGCGTTAAAATAACTAATATTTAGCCTGATATTGATGCAATTGTTTCGGAGAAGAGTAGGTAATCTCACAGAAATTAGATAGGGTAGACCTTTCCATTTTTTTTCGTCGCAGATAACTCAGATGCAGGCGTTGCTGACGAAGATAAACAATCGTTTATTGATGTGACGTTTATAAGCTCACATTACTTTGGTAGGTATGTACCTACCTTATTTTTTAACGTCAGCTTCTTTGTGGAATTGTGTTAAGTATGATATTATGTAATAAGTTATCATATTTGTGCTATTCACTTTCGTGATGTCACAACTACTCAAACTCGCTTTACTCAATCTATGCTGAAACTGGGACTTGAACCACCGACCTCCAGGTTACAAGTCCGCCGCCTTATCGGTAATAACATAATGTCATACTTTTTTTTTTTTTTTTGTAAGATCCCTCCATCCACCCTGTTGGGCGATTGAAAGGGGCACCTGCTGGCAATAGCCTCAATCCCCCGTTCAAACCTCCATACAGTCATCTTACTTTTTTTTTCAAAGTCATCTTCCTTTTATACATAATGTCATACTCTGTATACCTATTACTGTTTACTTTTATAATAAATCATAAATCGCTTCTGAAATTTTCAATTTTATATTTTCCTTTTTCCTAACAAACGGAACACTGTGAACACAGATTTTCCAAACGTCGTGGGTTCGAATCCAAGTGAGGACATGACAAGATACCTTCTGTTTGGAATTCTTATTACATGATCGTGACTTGCTGCTGGGAAAATGAGACTTTGACTTTAATAGTCCTAATTCGGCAGTATAAACAAGCCGATATTATTATTATTTATATAATTACATGCTATGATTTAGTTGTAGTCAAGGTGGCAGAGTGAGTTGGCGCGCTAGGCATTGCACGCACGGTAACCTGGGTTCGATCCCCAGCGAGGTAGGATTTTTCTGATCTGTACTTAGATGTTCGGGGTCCACTCATATATACCTCGTGAGGAAAAATGAGTAGCTCTTTTGATGTGAAACAGCGACCAGTGGCGGAATTATAGGCAAAAGTTGTACAAGATATTGTATATTAAGGTGGTTTAGTCCTATAATTCAGCGCTACCCACCAAGTTGTGAGGTATAATATATTTCAGGAACATTAAACTCCAAATTGCCAGCGTGGCGTCGCTGGCGCGTTGAATGACCAGTTCTCTCAGGATCACCGAGGTTAAGCAAAGTTTAGCGAGGTAAACGTTGTTTAACGTTGCTTAACACATTAATCTCACCCGACCCAGGCTGGGTGAGGTTAATGTGGGTAGCAGGTTTGTGAGTTTCCTACGAATGGAGGGTAACACCCCCGTCGTGATATGACCATGCAATGCAGTTGTAGGGCAAGTTCAAAAAATACTTGGAACTTTGTACATGTTGGTCCGGCGTGAAGTTGGCACCCGATAGAGAGTGATAGAGAAACACAGAGAGAGAGAGAGAGAGAGAGAGAGAGAGAGAGAGAGAGAGAGAGAAAGAGAAAGAGAAAGAGAAAGAGAAAGACAGAGAGAGGATTGATTTGATTTGATTTGATTTTATTCTTTATTTTATACAATTTTGGATTACATAATAAGACACCTCCTAAGATAATTCTACCTTGTTTTGGAGGTGGGCTCCTCTCATTTATAAATTAACTGTAATAATATATTAAAAGCGCTATAGATAAGTAGAAGTTTAGTTATGAAAATGTAAATACAGGTTGTAGATGGAATATAAAAATTGTATAAAAAAATTGGGATATAAAAATTGTATGAAAAAAAATGTAAATGTAATATAATAAGTATTGACAGTCACCATGGCAGAGTGAGTCAGCGCGCCAGGCACTGCCCGCACGGCGACCCGGGTTCGATTCCCAGCGGGGCAGGAATATTTCCGCTCTGCACCCGGATGTTCGGTGTCCACTCACACCTCGTGAGGAAAAATGAGCAGTCACTTGTATGAGCAACGACCAGTGACGGCATCAACAGAGTGAAAACAAATTAATGTAACAGAATTTGAAAAGTACAGGCTATTAGTAATGCTGCGCCACCCACAAAACCGTGAAGAAGCCCTGTGCTTCACCACAAAGAAAATCATACATAATAAGTATTGACAAAAGATAAATGATTCGAATAATTTAACTGGGTGATTATAAATAAAAATTGATAAATTGAAAATAAGTGAAAGTGTAGGGAAAAAAAGTAATAAGTAATAAGATAATTTAAACTCGTAATTATAAAATAATGGTAATGTAGATGAAGAGAATAAAATATATAGTAATATGTCTGAATAGACATGTTCAAAAGTAAATAATTATACTATTGATTAAATTAATATCTTTATTTTTCCTTTATTGAAAAAAACAATTTATTTCCGAATTCGCCTCTTTTTCATTCACTAACATGTAATTTTAGTGGTATCCCTAACTAAATTTCTAAATAAACAAAATAAAATTAAATTTGAGAAAGTGTGCAAAAGAATAAAACAGTAAAATAAATTAACTACCGACAATGCTTTGTCTCAGCTTTTTCTTCATTGTATCCGCATCATTTTCATCCAGGAAACTCCGGCAGTATTTGTTAAGTAAACTGGGTATTATATATTCCAATCGACGATCTCCATATAGTTTCGTTTTGACATTTGCTCTGATGAAATGTTGCGAACGAAGTGAGTAATCATGCTCTGTTAGCTGTCGATATTTATTATTAAAAAAATTACTACTTATCAGGATCATTTTCGATAGCTGCTCGGGTGTTAGTAGGGGCAATTTATTATTGAACAGAAACCTCTGTATCCTATGCTGTGCTCTGTTCAGTGGTGTTAATACGTATTGAGGACTAAACGTGTACAGGGGCGCACCATATCTCAGCAAGGACTCGACCAAGGAAAAGTAAATAATTTTCTTTGTGCTGAACGGGAGGGCGTCTGCATTTGTTTTTTTAAGTTTATAGTCCACGATTCTAAGTTTCTTGCTCAGATTGTATACATGTTCTTTCATCTTAAATTCAGAATCAATAATCATGCCTAGATATTTTACCTTTGTATTGTATTCAGCCCGGTGACATGAACATCCTCGCTCGTAGTTATTCCCCACCAGACAATCTCGGCTGTGACAGGAGATCCTGTGAGATGAAGTGTCTATTCGTTTGCTGGCGAAACCCATTATCATCGTTTCGGTTTTCTTATCATTTATATAGATGTGATTTGCGTAGAAATATTTTTGCAGTTCTATAAAATCAGTTTGTGCATTATTTATAGCAATTATGGGATCTTTATGGATTGAGATAATGCAAGAGTCGTCAGCAAACATTTTTAGATGACATTTTCGTTTGACATACTGTATATCATATGTGTAGATATTGAACCAGGTAGGGGAATTAATCCCCCCTGAACAAGGCCCTGCAGTACGTTTTCACGCTCACTTTGGACTTCTCCTATTCGTGTTACTTGTTTTCTGTTGATGAAAAAGTTGCGGAGTAGCAGCGGATGGTTAATACCGGTGTCTTTTAATTTTTTGCACAGCAGGGAGTGGTTTATTGTGTCAAAGGCGAGGCTCAGATCTAAATATACAATTACTACACAGTTTCTCTGGTCCAGGGCAGTGTTTATGAGATCAGAAAATTCAAGTAACAACGTCATAGTGCTTTTACCTGCTTGAAAACCATGCTGAAATTCGGGTAATATTTTGTTAATAGTGAGGTATTTCTTCGTCTGAATATTCAAATGTTTTTCTAAAATTTTCTCAATAATGGGCATCGAACCTACAGGCCTGTAGTTAGCAACGTCGTCAATCTTATTTTTCTTATAAATGGGCGTGACACAAGAAATCTTTAGGATATCCGGCATATACGATTTTTTAATAATTAAATTTACAAGGTGGGTCAACATAGGTAAGAATAATGGGGTATTATTAATTATGTGAGAGTTCATTATTCCATCAATTCCCTTTCCTGTTCTTTTCATGGACTTCAAGATTTTTTCCACGTCTTTATCATTAGCTTTTCTCAGCAACATAGAACTGTTGTTAGATGGGGGGGAAAAGTTCAACATGTTCACAGCTAAGTCAGGGCCTTTGTTTTTATACTGTATGTCACTAATTTGTTTCATGAAGTTTTGATTAAACTTATTGGCTAATGACAAAAGATCACTTGTCTGAAAATTCTTTTTTAATTTTTCTTCTGGCGGCTCCTTTTTCTTCCTGTCCATCAGTTCGTTGATCAGCGTCCGAGGTTTTTCTCATGTCACCCTTCGCCTCAGAAAACTTTTTATACATAAAAATTCTCTTTTCTTTTTTAATGAGATTAGTTACTATATTTCTTTGTTTTTTATATCTTTCATAGTTGAACATATTGTTTTTGTTATTTCGCCACACACGGAGAAGATTTTGTTTTAAAGAGATCTCATTCCTTATTTTATCATTTACCCACGGTGTATAGGAATCCTTCTCTCTTAATTTAATAGTTTTTGTACATGATTCATAAATAAAATTAAATTTTTCGACAATTTTTGAGTAGAAGTATTCTGGGTCATCATTATCTTGTATTTCAGCCCAATTAGTACTATTAATCAATTGTTGAACTTTTTTATTATCCAGTATAGTTTTAGTAGTAAGTGAATTTTTAACAGTATTATTTTGTCGAGTACTAGATATTCTTAGAGCGACAAAATAGTGATCAGCCACTTTATCGTGTATAACTGTTGCAGTGTGATTCATTAGGTTATTAAACCTTAGATTGATGTGATCTAAACAAGAACTGGTTACTCTTCCACTTAACATTTCCTCTCTGGTGGGCTCTCGGACTAGTGGTAATATTGTATTTTGGTATAATATATTTAAATAATTTTGGTTAATATTTGTTTTCTTTTGGATGCAAATATTAATATCCCCAATTATTAATACATTTTTATTTCTCCTAATACCATTTTGAAGCCAGAAATTTAGGTCATCCAGAAATTTATTTATGTTTAAGTTCGGGGCTCGGTAAATAGCAAGTACAGTACATTCTAATTTACGTTGAGGGTCAGTAGCCTTGATAATCAGGCTCTCTGATTCCTCAAGGTTGTACATCAAGTTTTCTACTTGTATGCCATCTCTATAAAAGATCATTACCCCCCGCCCTGGTACCTGGCTACTCTACACTTACTCATCTGCTGGAAGCCTTCGATTTGGTAAGCGACTGCCTCTTCTTCGTTGACCTTGATTTCCGTCAGGATCAGTAGGTCCAACTCCTTTAGTACTGGCTCAATCTTCACACGAAGGAGATCCCATTTGGTTTTTATTGACATAAGATTTATATGAAGAACTGTAAATAAATCATTATTTAATTTATTTTTCCAATCAATTAAATCATGACAAACTTCACATTTTGTTGTAATGCTAGTAATTTGGTTGAAATAATTAAGGTTGCTATTAATCATGTGTTATGTATGATATCTATCGAGAACCATAATATGTAAGAATTCGGCTACATTTTGCTTAAATCGTTCATACAGATTAACGATTCAATGTTAGAGTCAACAGTCTTCTTTAAGAGTATTTTTCCGTTTTTGACCCATAAGAATGAATACTTTTTATCAAATTTGACCTTATTAGCCTCATAGAGTAATTTTCTGTAGTACTGTGTGAGGTACTCATGGCAATAAATTTTTTCCCCACCCTGGATGAGTTCACTTAGTTTTAAGTATAGTTTACCACTTTTGATTTTGGATAGCACAATGTTCCTTGTCTCGACCGTTTTGAACTGGACTATTATTTTAGTGTTAGAAGAGAGAAAGAGAGAAAGAGTGATAGAGAGAGAGAGAGAAGAGAGAAAGAGAGATAGGGAGAAGAGAGAGAGAAGAGAGAGACAGAATAGAGGTGACAGAGAGAGGTGAGAGAGAGAGAGAAGAGAAAGATAGAAGAGAGAGAGAGAGAAAGAGAAATAGAGATAGAAAGAGAGAAGAGAGAGAGAGAAATAGAGATAGAAAGAGAGAAGAGAGAGAGAGAAAGAAAGATAGAAAGAGATAAGAGAGACAGAGACAGAAAGAGAGATAGAAAGTTAGAAGAGAGAGAGAGAGAGAAAGAGAAATAGAGATAGAAGAGAGAGAAGAGAGTGGAGAGAGAAAGAGATATAGAAAGAGAGAGAGAGAAAGAGAGATAGAAAGAGAGAAGAGAGAGAAAAGAGAAAGAGAATTGAATTGAATTGAATATAGAAACTTTATTTACATAAATTAAATATATATAAATTAACACCTCCTAAGCTAATGATAACTTATTGGGAGGTATGCTCCTCTCTTAAATGTTAAAGAATCTATGTGCTTTACAATTCATTATTTTTAGCTTTACTTCCAACATCAAAAATTAAAAGATACACTGTGATAATTTATAATACTAAGGAAATTTAACTATGATTCTATTTACATATATTAGGTAACTATATTTTCGTTCAATGGATGTGTCCCCTGGTCCATGGATAGGTCGCACAACCACAGTTCAGGGATTCGAAACCCGATCTGATCGGCAATTCAGAATGCAATCCTTAATTTTGGATTTAACCAAAAAAATTCTTGTCTCATTCAAGAAATCCTGGCAGTATTTATTGAGCAGCATGTGCACTCTATATTCCAGCCTCCTGTCTCCGTAACGCTTGGTGTTCACGCGTGTCCGCCTGAATACCTGGCGGCGTAATTGAGAGAAAGAGAAATAGAGAGAGAAAGAGAAATAGAGAGAGAAAGAGAAATAGAAAGAGAGAAGAGAGAGAGAAAGAGAGAAGAGAGAGAGAAAGAGAAATAGAGATAGAAAGAAAGAAGAGAGAGATAGAAAGAGAGAAGAGAGAGGGAGAGAAAGAGAAATAGAGATAGAAAGAGAGAAGAGAGAGACAGAGAAAGAGAGATAGAAAGAGAGAGAGAAAGAGAGATAGAAAGATAGAAGAGAGAGAGAGAAAGAGAGATAGAAAGAGAGAAGAGAGAAAGAGAAATAGAGATAGAAAGAGAAAAGAGAGGGATAGAGAGAGAGAGAGAAAGAAAGATAGAACAGAGAGACAGAGAAAGAAAGAGAGAAGAGAGAGAGAGAGAAAGAGAAATAGAGATAGAAAGAGAAAAGAGAGGGATAGAGAGAAAGAGAGATAGAAAGATAGAACAGAGAGAGAGAGAAAGAAAGAGAGAAGAGAGAGAGAGAGAGAGAAAGAGAAATAGAGATAGAAAGAGAGAAGAGAAGGATAGAGAGAAAGAGAGATAGAAAGAGAGAAGAGAGAGATAAATAGAAATAGAAACAGATAGAAAGAGAGAGATAGAGAGAAAGAGAGATAGAAAGAGAGAAGAGAGAGAGAGAGAGAGATGCAGATTCACTCAGATTCTGCAGTTTTTTTAAGTTTTTTAATGTTAACTTTTAGCGTTAATAAATTGTAGAATAATGGGAAATGTCATGTCCAATCCTCAGTTTGATTTCTGTGCTTGAGACTCCTTTCCTGGCAAATGATTTCCAGTTTATAAGAACTTATCATTCATTTGATATCAGTTTCTTTTTAGACAATTGTTTTAAGGTAATTGTTTTTGAAGGATTCTAATTTTCTTGGTGTTTTTTGCACACGAAGTGTATTTTTGGGGGATACAATAAACAACACTGACTAGACAATGACTTAACTCAAACTGCCCAACAAACAAAGACACGAATACAAATTAAATGTATCTTCTTGTGGTTAAATTAGCAGGAAGATAACAACAAGATCACAGAAAACACACAGGATGATAACAAAAAAAAGTCAAAAACAGGGAGGCGGATAAGTCAAAAACAGGAACCGCTCCCCCAAATAAAGCTAGATAAACCTTATCTAGCAACCGTAAAGTTGCAATTATTATTATTTGCTACAGAGGACTTTACCACTTTAATATACAATATCTTGTACGATTTTTTTGCCTATAATTACGCCACCAGTCGCTGTTTCACATCAAAAGAGCTACACATTTTTCCTCACGATGTAATATATATGAGTGGACCCCGAACATCTAAGTACAGAGCAGAAAAAATCCTACCTCGCTGGGGATCGAACCCAGGTCACCGTGCGTATTGGCCTAGCGCGCTAACTCACCTTGACTACTACTTAATCATTGCATGTAATTATATAAATAATAATAATAATATCGGCTTGTTTATACTGCCGAATTAGAACTATTAAAGTCTCATTTTCCCAGCAGCAAGCCTAGATCATGTGATAAGAATTCCAAACAGAAGGTATTTGTCATGTCCTCACTTGGATTCGAACCCACGACGTTTGGAAAATCTGAGTTCACAGTGTTCCGTTTGTTAGGAAAAAGGAAAATATAAAATTGAAAATTTCAGAAGCGATTTATGATTTATTATAAAAGTTTTTTTTTTTTTTTTTGCGTTCTTCGTTTCCATTCAAAAACTCCGCCATGATGAGGAAAGAGGAGTGAGGCCACCTCACTCAGCCACCATTAAATTAATTTTGAAAGTAATTATAAAAGTAAACAGTAATAGGTATACAGAGTATGACATTATGATATTACCGATAAGGCGGCGGACTTGTAACCCGGAGGTCGGTGGTTCAAGTCCCGGTTTCAGCATAGATTGAGTAAAGCGAGTTTGAGTAGTTGTGACATCACGAAGGTGACTAGCACAAATATGATAACTTATTACATAATATCGTACTTAACACAGTTCCACAAAGAAGCTGAAGGTAAAAAATAAGGTAGGTACATACCTACCAAAGAAATGTGAGCGTAATATAAACGTCACATCAATAAACGATTGTTTATGTTTATCTTCGTCAGCAACGCCTGCATCTGAATTATCTGCGACGAAAAAAAATGGAAAGGTCTACCTATCTAAATTCTGTGAGATTACATTTATTATATACCTACTCTTCTCAGAAACAATTGCATCAATATCAGGCTGAATGTTACTTTATTAGCTATCATACTTGTGTTAATCACTTTCGTGATGTCATAACTACCCAAACTCGCTTTACTAAATCTACGCTGAAACCGGGACTTGAACCACCGACCTCCAGGTAACAAGTCCGCCGCCCTATCGATTAAACTTACTGAGGTCGGTCTAATCAGGTTGAATGTTACTCATTTTAACGCGAATGTCAGAGGACTTACTCCTTTATTTGTGTTTTACAAATACAACATGAAAAGCCAGATTCGCACATATAATTATGTGGTAACAAAGGGTAGTAGGGCTTTTATTATTTTTTTGTGGAGACTTGAATATGATTTTCATCAAAAAATCAACTTAACTACTAGTGTTAAACATATATTATCTTTCACGGTCTTTGTGTACGGTCAAAATTTTATCATATTTTGTGTACAACTGAAAATGGCTTGCCCCGAGTACCACCGTTTGAGAACCTATGGTTTAATTCATGAGAACAACGTGGAGTCCCCCCGCACCTCTGCTCCCATCGCTTCGTTGCAATGAGAGAGGCACGGGGTTCCATACAGTTCTGCATCTGATTTGCGTTTCAATAGGCGAGGCGGGGGGTGGGTTTTTCGATGTTAAAACCTCTCTCCTGGCGTTACGGTTGGAGTACAAAATTCGGGGTTTGTTGTTCCTGGGAGTACATAATTCAAAGATTATTTTGGTATGCGGTACAATATTCTAGCTCCATCGGTTAAAATCGTGAAGTTAGCACCCGACATGTTCCAACCTCTCTCCTGGGGTTACGGTTGGAGTACAAAATTCGGGGTTTGTTGTTCCTAACAGTACATAATTAGTACATTATTATGGTAGGTGGTACAAAATTCTAGCTTCAATGTCGGGTGCTAGCGTGAAGTTAGCACCCGACATGTTTCAACCGCTCTCCTGGGGTTACGGTTGGAGTACAAAATTCGGGGTTTGTTGTTCCTAACAGTACATAATTAGTACATTATTATGGTAGGTGGTACAAAATTCTAGCTCCAATGTCGGGTGCTATCTTCACGGACCTGGTACATTGAATATACCAATTCTCATCTGTTCACTGAAGCAACGTCCAGCGTGGTGAAAAAATGAATTTTGTTTTTAACCGATGACCGTTATGTTATCGTACATATTCGTACATACGTAAATCATACAAACTAAAATGGTTGTTCTTTTTGAACAGTTTGAATGCAATCTCAAAAATTCTCCTCATATTATTCAGGTATCTAATACACCATCGTGTGTGGGGTATTTTACGAACACTCTCTCATAGAAGGGGAGTTTCTGCTGACTTGACTTAATAATTCCGTGAGCAGGTACGGTGTTCAACGTTTCAAGTGGAAGGCACTTGAGATTCCCAACATCGGCGAGGCTTTTCCTTTGTGTTCTCTGTGACATCTTTCTTCACGTCTTTTGTAGTTCCTTTCCTTCTGCTGGTTTACTTAGTCCTTTTCACAGAATAAACCGCTAGAGTCGAAATTTTCCTTTATTTCTGATTACACAAAAAAGTTATCTTAATTATGTTAATCACAATCGTGATGTCCCAACTTTCCTCACAACACGTATAGTCATGCGTAGAATCAAAGTACTTTAGAGAAGAAAAATGTCTACCCTGACTGGGATCAAACCCTGGTGCGTGTTAGCCTATTGCACTGCTCCACTATACCACTCGCTAGATGTCATAGAGATGATAAAGATTTCTACTCCACTGGACCACTCTAAATGTCATAGGGATGATAAAATTTCCTGAAGAGTGTGGGAATCCAAAACATTTGAGCAAGGTGATATCAAAAGAGCTGTCCTAACATTGAACTCCATCATTCCCCGGTGTCCGGTTAGAAAAATGCAATTTTCTCGGAAAATATTATTATGTGACCAGAGAAGGAGAAACGAGGATAAGGACAGGGGTTCCAAACATAGTTCTCAGTATCCATAGTACTCATAATGATTGTGTCCATGATCGTGTCATGGGGGTGGAAGGATTAATGGGGTATTAACACCCTTGTGGACGCTCAAAAGCAATTTTCTGGGCTCCTTCCTTGTTTTGTATGTGGTGTATTGTGTACTGTGTAGTGTTGTTTATGTATGTATATATATATAAAAAAAACTGTTGTACATAAACACAACAGTAGATACAGTAATTGAAAGGGAGGTTTGTGGATTAAAAGAGAAAGCAATCTGGAAAATCGAAAGCACGGTATGATTTTTTCTGTTCTGCACTTACAAGTCTGAGGTCCACTAATACTAAAGATTAAAAGTACTTTAATTCTGCGCTTTCCACTCAAATTGTCATTTAAGTGGATAGCGATCAGCTGCGAACAATTATTTATTCAATGTATTTTCGATGGAGTGACTTTCTACGATGCCCCGGTTGCAGCGTTTGTAGGCGGCCACAACAATGACCCTGGACCTAGACCCTTTATTATTATTATTATACAACGCTTTATTAGGTATAAATGGACATTATGTACATAGAAATAATTAATTTAACAATGAAAAAAATGGAAAAAATATATACAATGAAAATGAAAAAGAATAGAAAATATAAAACATAAGTCCTAACTAAAGAGCGGGGTTATTGCCTATGGCAATCTCTTCCACCCAACCCTTGGAGTTCCCTATCTAGATATTTCAATAATAATATAAAAAGAGAAGCTAAATAAATAATAATAAATAAATAAAAAATGTATACAAACATGTTAAAAAAAGGATTAAAATTAATTTATATTTTCCAAGAAATGTTTCTTCGTCAAAACCTTGAATGCCAAGCGATTCCTCAAAGTTCTAAGTTCATCAGGCAATTGATTCTATGATCTAATAGCGTTAACTGTAAAGCATTAGTCCCTACACTTACATATAGAAGATTTTGGGGACTCCATTGAAGCCGTCTACATGTTAAAGCTATATTATTCTGCGTGGTACCGACTTCAGTAGCTTGATCGATAAGGCGGCGGACTTGTAACCTGGAGGTCGGTGGTTCATGTCCCGGTTTCAGAGTAGATTTAGTAAAGCTAGTTAGAGTAGTTGTGACATCACGAAAGAGATTAACACAAATAATATGATAACATTAACATTAAAATTATTCTGCGTGGTACCGGGGTCGTGCTCGGTTGTGTTCGCGCACTGAGTAGGCGCGCACAACGAGGACCCTGACCTATATCCTGGACCCTGGACCCTCGATCCTAGACCCTGGTATCTACAGCTTGACATAGTCGATTTTCGGGACTCCGTTATGTTCCCGCACCAAGACGCAGTGACGAGACGCGTTTACTGAAAACTCATGTGTGAAGGTGGAAATGTTTGAGAACCACTTGTTAAGGGGACACGAGACAAGTGCAAGAGGGACCTGAGGTACAAGAAACTTCAGCAAGTTTCATACACGTAATCATGTGAGTGATTAAGATGGTGAACACAGGAAGAGGAGTTTGTAAAGTGGGTATGAGGTAATACATCACTGTCACACACACACTCACACACACACACACACACTCACACACACACACACACACACACACTCACACACACCATGGAAATAACAGGTAACTACTTTAATGCTCTTCATACGTTTGTGCATCTTGTGAACGCAGACGACTTGTAAGGACATGGTTTGGATTCGAACCCCTGCCTATTTGATTATTTTATAGACTGAATTTGGGATATCTGGGTAGCACACATTAATTAAAATAATAATTTACATAACCTAATAACGATCCGATTTTAAATTCTGCTAGGCCTTCAGCCTAGCAGAATTTAAAACTGTAAATATGATTATAGTGAAAAATAGGTAGTTTATAATATTTTGATAATTATATAAACTTAGATTATTATTTTGTTACTACCTATTTTGCCACCTAGGCTGAAAAGAGATAACTTTAGTGTATTTTGAAACCCTTATGTTTGTAAATTTCTTTAAATGATTAACTCTTCAATAAAGGCTATTTTATTTTATTTTATTTATTTTATTTTTAATAACGATCCGTCCTACCGTCGTGATAAACCCAATTAAAAAAAAAAAAAAAAAAAAAAAAAAAAACGATCCCTGATTGCAGTAAATGGTGCGTCATGTTCTTGTAACCATCTTGGTTATTGTTTATTGTTAGCGTAGTGTTGTCTCGAGTCGTCAGTATAATATAAGAATTCTGGGGGAAGTGATAGTTTTTGTTGTGAATGGGAATTTATCAATCCTCGATAGCCCTTCGGGTGGGGTTATTAATTTCATTGAAATTGAGAGTTTTTGTGTTAATCACTTTTGTGATGTCAAAACTTCTCAAACGTGGTTCGTCTGGTGTATAAAAGTAATTTCCATATCAAATTTCAAGTCTCTAGCTCCTACCGTTCTTGAGATATCGTGTTCAACTGTTCACAGACACACAGACAGACGGACGCACGGACCAATGACCGAAAACTACTTTTTTAGTATCCTGAGGGTATGATTCGTCCAGAAATGTGAAAAACTGGGTAGGTAAAATTTTCGACGAATACAATACTTTCCTTATTATAGGATAAGGAAAGTAAAAAATTCCACTATGTGATAGACTACCCTCTATTATACATGAACAATCGTATTGGATAAGTGGACAAATAAAAACTTTCACACCAGCAACAATGTTGATAATGAGGGTATTGTTGCCTCTAAAGAGCGCCCTATAAATAGGACATGTTCACAACATACATGACAATGTGCATAACATTGTGCATGAGATCACGGGAGAGTTGGAAGGATTTGGAGGAGTGTAGAGAGGGGGGATGAACAAGGATAGTCTGGGACTTGGAGGGTGGGGGTGGTGTGATGTGCAGGCATAAAACATTTATGGATGTCTCGTCACATTGTATAACATACAGGGTGTTGTGAAATACAGAAAAAAAATGGGTGGAAGGGATTGCCATAGGCAATATTTATTTATCTTTTTTTATTTTTATTGTTTATACTGTTTCCATTTTTTAAAAATAACTATATGTAGGTACCTACTGTAAATATATCTTTTTTATCTAATAAAGTATTTAATAATAACAATAAAATATGTTTGATGGGATAGCTCACAATTTGACTGTCTTGTCATGAAAGCTCTGAAAAGAAATAGATGTAAAGATCACACGACTTGCTATTACTTGTAGCAAAGCCAACGTTGTAATGGTAACTTAGAAGCCAAATAAATATGGATTAAGATGGGTCCTCTGTATACAAAAAATATTACCTATGTAATATAAAACAAATGATTTATTATTATTTTTATTATTATAACAGATAGTGAAGTAATTATAAGTATCAAACCACCTATAAATAATTATAATAATAATAATTATACTTTTTAGTGGAAGGTAGCCATCAGACGAGGTTAATGCTCAAAGCATTTCCTACCACCTAATTCTTAGAGTCTCATTATTATGTGGTCACAAACTCAAACTAATGAGGAAAAATTCATGCCCTGGGTGGAATTCGAACCAACGGATCCCTACGCTACCCGGATTACCAGACTTGCGCATTAACCAATTGACTACCAGTGCAAAAAATCTGATCACACTATTTGAAAAAATATCAGAATTACAAAGAAATATGGTCGTTCTCACTTTTATTGGTCATGCCTTGATTTATTTTAAATTTAAACCCCTTGCAAAGTATGGGAATACACCTTCTTGACCATTATACCACTAAAGTCTTAAATAATGCTTCTCATATCCATAATATACATCCATATACATTATCTAATGAGAAATTTTGTAGAGGAATTGTTTTCATGGTTTTGAAATAGGTAATTAGTGAACCAAATTTTCAGAAATCGTTACTCCACCCTGTAGCTATTCCAGAAGTATCATGCATGTCATTGGCATGTTGTGTTGTGTATTGTTATCTCCTACTAAAGATTATCCAGAGTAAAGCTAGAGAGAAAAATGCCGAGAATAGAAGGAACGTTTTACAATTATGACCCTTTTTTACTATCGCTAAAAGAGTGTCTCAAGAGAATATTAATTTTTTTTTATTTTAAAAACCTATTTTATATACTCTGGGTGCTGAATAGAAAGATATGGAAGGAAAGGATTCATGGAACAAACGCCGACCCCAAGTGGTTTTGGGAAAAAGGCAAAGTGAAAGAAGAAGCAGATCATAATTATACTTAGGGCGGAAATTATAGACGTTTTCGTAAGACCTCTGTAGAGCTAAGTTTAGATTTTGGGTATTTTTTTAGATGGGGAAAAGTCTTGTTAAGTCATGACTTAAGATCTCGATTTTGTATAATTATTAAGTTCGCCATTAGTATGTAGATTCGTGAAAATAGAAGATCCAGAATCATCATTATTATAATAGGTTCAATTTTTTTTAATAGCCGTCGCGTCGTCTTGTAATAGCTACTCTTCAATATGAATCTCCTATGCCTGCAGTTATAATGAACACATGCAATGCAGTCATTGCATTGCTTGTTTTGACTGAAACATGATTGATGTTATGTCGAAAATATGAAACAGGGTTAGATTAATCTAATGCTGTTTTGACCTTGACACGCCATCTAGTGGGAATTTCAACCAATCACAGCGCTTTTATATCAGCTGTTCAGTAATAGTGGCTTGGATTAACAAATCCTAGAAATAATTAATTCCTGTTTCATAATAACTCGACCTTTGGATCGTTATCATCTTATACAGGTTGTATAAATAAATAAATAATAAAATAAAAATAAAATAAACAATTGAACATACTTACAATATTTCATCAAATTTAAGTGCAGGTTTCAAGTTAGGTATCCGCTATAAAAACTTAAACTGTAGCCCAGAGACCGTATAGGTACAGCAAATTTTGGAACGCCAAGGAAGAAAATACTTACATACCTACGAAATTTCATCAAAATTAATTTCAAGTCATCAGAAAATTAAAAAAAGAAGTTGGTAATCATTTTCGTGATATCTCAAGTCATCAATTTTTTTTTTCTTCGTAATATCACAACTACTCAAACGAGGTATTTTTATTTTTGTTTACAAGGAAATTCATATTAAAATCACAGGAGATAGACTTGATCCATCTCACTTGCATGAGGCAATCTACCTAACAACTAACATGCAGGTAGTCATCAAAATTAATTTCAAGTGATCACAATTCCACTACACAAACGTCGTCAGGTTGTATAACACATGCATCCCGTGTTGGAACGTGTGACTGCAAATTTTGCTGACTAGGCACGAGGTGTGCTGATGACAATGTAATTAAAACACCATGCTGACTTGTCACGACATGGAGAACAAGAGAAAGGCTGACATTCTAATTCTAAAGCAATCAGAACAATTCGCCAAGAAAGTGTTGTTGAGATAATGGGAGCGACGGTGACGAAAACTAGCATTGGGAAAAGGAGAGGTAGGGTCACATAAGCAAAGGAATAAGGTCCGTTCACATGAAGAAGATAAAGGGGTAGGGTACGTTCACATCAAGTTGTTGAAAATTGCGGGCAAGGTTGACTAAGGGTGGAATTGATATACTTTTTGTAATACCTCTGTGGCGCTAAGTCACGGATTGTGTACTATGTAAGATAGGGAAAACCGACGCTTAGCAAGACTTGTGATATAGAATTTGTCTATTAATTTCGCCCTAAAACTAGAAATGAAAAAGGAAAGGTAGGGTCACATAAAAAAACGAATAAGGTCCGTTCAAATCAAAGAGACAAAGGGGTATGTTCACATCACGTACACAAAGGGCTGTGGTAAATATCAAATTTCCCACTTTTTGGACTCACTGTTTTGAATTTCCATTTTGAAATATAACTAAAAAGCCATTTTCAATTGCAACGCAACAATAAACAAACATGGTTTGTTCACACTTCATATCAAAAGGCCAACAAAAGGCAACAGAGAACAACAAAGCGCCGACCACAGATTCGGCGAAACAGCTTTGGATTTATTGTTTCCAGTACGGTCGCGATGATGAATGACGCTGCACAAATGGTTTCACTTCTATTATGCATCCAAATTGATGTCGCTTCGTTTCGATAGTTTTGTTTGCTATGTTTTTGTTGGCGGATATTCATATTCTGACCCAATCAAATAGTATAATATCCTCTGTCATATCTGCGTCCCTCTCTGTTTTTGAGCTGTCATATTATTTGCAATATTGTTTTGTGCTCTGCTCTTATCGTCCAATTAAAAAAAATTAAATAATTTTATAATAATAAAATGTATGGAATGGAAGAGAATAATGCCGTTGGCATTAGCAACCTTCTTGATGAAGTTTTTTTTTATTAATGTTAAGTCCGGTTCAAGTCCGGGTTTCAGCGTAAATTTAGTAAAGCGAGTTTGAGTAGTTGTGACATCATGAAAGTGATCAACACAAATATGATGACTTTTTTTTAAACTTACTTCACTTACAACGTTACAAGGATTTGTTAATCCAAGCCACTGTCACTTAATATCTGATATAAATGTGCTGATATGATTGGTTGAAATTTTCACCCGAGGGCTTGTTAAGGAGAAAAACACAAAAAAGAGAAAAATCTCGAAAATGGAATCGTCTGAATGCTGGCATGGCTGAGAAGTAATTCTAATTAATTCTAAAAAAAAATGACGAAAAAGAAACATTTAGAAACTACTTTGTGATTGATGAAAATTATTTTAATTAATAAGAGGCTCATTACATTTCCTATACTTAGGATTAAATATTGAAACAAGATTTTTTTTTGTTGGTTTAACGTCGCTTTCTACTGCATGGACGCATGGTCATAGATTAACTAATCCTACATTATCCCATAACCCGTCTCCTCGTGGGAATTTCAAGTAATTACGCGCTTTTATATCGGCTGTTAAGTGATAGTGGCTGGATTCACAAATCCTCGATATTTAATCCTGTTTCATAATTCGGCCCGAATATATTACCTACTTTATACAATACAGTGTAAGGTAGTCACCGTGGCAGGCTTATAAGGTGATGTTTAAATTTCTAGGGGATATTATTCTCAGGAAACTCACGAACCTGCTATCCACATTAACCTTACTCAGCCTGCCAGAAAGACAGATTGGGGAGGGCGATAAAGCTGCCTCTTGAGCAGGTCAATTTTGAATTTTTCGATTTATATTTCTTCTTCTACTTTGTTTTAGTTTCAACTTTTGGGTCATATTCTTCCCAGAAGATAAAATGCACATCGATTCCATCACCATTTATCTGCCTCCTTCTCTTATCTGTCTCTCTCTATCTTTCTCTCTCTCTCTCTCTCTCTCTCTCTCTCTTTCTCTCTAGCTTTCTCCCTATCTCTCTCTTTCTCTCTATCTCTCTCTCACTCACTCTCTCTCTATCTATCTTTCTCTCTCTCTCTCTTTCTCTCTCTCTCTCAAAAAGTTTCAATTTTCCCTTCTTTTCTTTTCAATAATTTTCTTCTACTTTTCCATTTTTTTTATCCTTCCGTGTCCTTCTTTGGAACAAATTTCGATTGCTACCATTCTTGAATAGCTTTTCAAGTTTTTTATCTCGACAAAATCTGACGTTATGCTAAATTTCATGCTCTCTTTTCCTGTTCCGGCTTATACTTAGCATCCAAGTTCAATATTAAATTTCATACTTTTCTACCTTCCAGCCATAAGTTTTGTAAGTTTGGGAAATAAAAAATATCTCGATATAAGCGAGGTACAATATAATTTGAAGATTCTTCGGAGGAACTCGGGTTTCAGCTTTCAGCATAAGTTGGAAAGTAAAATAATTTACTGTACTTGCTGTGTCATGAAATATAAACAAAATAATCCAGAATAAACAGATTTATTTAGCCGATTTCTAAAATGTATCGAAAGAGAGATAAAATCGTTCTGTTAATTTAATATTGCCGAATTATGAAACAGGACATATATTTTATTATTCTGTCCCGGTAGCTCAGTGGTAAAGGTGACACTCTGTGAATCCACAGATTCCAGAGGTCGTAGGTTCGAAACCCAGCCGGGACATGACAAGTTATCCTCCCATTTGGGATGTTTACCACGTATAGATAATAATATGTCTTGGGCTTACTGGCATAGATGTAAATGTAAAGTGCCCTGAAGAAATGCGAAAGCGGTTCTGGGGCACAATTACCTTTTTTTTAAATGTTAATTATTGGTGAAAAATCATTTCCTCTTGGATATGGGTATATTCTAACAACTCTGAGATATTTTTAGAACCCTCTTGCATATCCAAAATTTCAAATCTGTAAAAAAAAAAAAAATACCGAAGTTGTAATGAAAAAAAACTATACATACCTAACTTGTCTCTTCTTCGCATGTTTGATAAAAGTAATACATAATGGGACTACCTGTCTTGCGCTGACAGTCTAAATACTCGTAGAGCACTCCTTATACGATACTCTTATACCTTTCTCTTTTACTCTTTTTTTCCCCATACCTAATATACCTACAGATAAAAAAAAACTATCTAGGCTATTCCCTCACCATCCCTTACCATCCCTCAGATTCTTCCTCAGATTCTATCAGTTAAAAAAACCACCCTTCAAAAAAATCCCGCAGTACAGTCACAGTTCCCCCCCCCCCCGAAAAAAATCCCCCTCCCCTCTCCCACTAGTGTCCCTAAGCGCTCATTTGACAGTTCCGCATGATTTATATGCGTGGTCTGTTCACGTCAGAGAGGAGGGGGGGGGGGGGGTATTTGGCTTTCCTCTGGGGGTGTTTGGTGGGATAACTAAGTTTGCCTTGACTTTTCCTCTGTCTCTCTCTCCCCCACCCCTTGTGCCCCTAAGGCTGTTAGCAGGGGTTCCCAATTGAAACATAATTCGCGGTCCACTTTGGAATTATATAACTCATCGGCCACAGGCATTTCAAACGGAGCGGAGGCCCGAATTTTTAAACAGCATTGAATTTAAGTTGAGCCAACCTTCCCTCCAGTTTTAACCAATCACAAGGCACTATAGCCCGACTTGAGAAACAGTCTGGATTATCTTACATTTAATCCTGTTTATAGTTTGCCTGTGATCGATGTATTATATAATTAAAGTTCGACCACGAGGCTTGTTTCAATTTTAATATTTCATTGATGGTTACTACAAAATCTCTCCTAACAATTAATGATATTTTTAGAGCTCTGTTGATATTTATATGAATTTCAGATTCCATGCGTGCGTAAGGAACATTCCTACTACAATATTACATACATATAATGTATTATCTAGGTATAAGGTTATACAATATACATAACACGTTTATTGTTCAAAAATATTCATACGTATATTATTATTCCATTGTAGATACTATACCATACCTACTATTTTTTTCTTTCTCTTCTTCAATGAATTTCAAACGCGTACTAAATAATAATATACATACAAGTACTTTTCAAGTCATAAGCGTGAACTAGTAGTTTTTAAAAAAAGATATCACGGCCATACGGACAAACTTTTGGGAACCACTGCCTTAGAAGACTGTGACTCCGTCTCGGATACGTGTGTCACGGGATTAATGAATAGATATCGTTAAGACTGGCCCCGGCATTTAAGGGCCGTCCTTTTACGACCAGAATATTGACGCTTGTTCTATTAGCTAACTTACTATTTTATTACCTATATGTAGGTAGGTAATTTCCTTGGACATACTTACAGATATACAAGTGTATCAAATATGGTCATTGGTCATGCATGGCTTACATTTTGATGACATTATTTTTATTATTATTAAACACTTTATTAGATAAGAAGACATATTATGTACAATACAGATAATTACTATAGCAATGAAAAAAAAATGAAAAATATACCTACCTATATACAATAAAAAGGAAAAAAGAAAAGAAAAAAATATCTCCTATTAACTAAACGGCTGGGTTATTGCCCATGACAATCTCTTACACCCAACCCACTATAAACATTAGAGGCCGAATTATAAAATAGGATTAAAAATCTGGGTTTTTTTATCCAAGCCACGATCACTTAACAGCTGATATAAATGCGCTGTGATTGGTTGAAATTCTCACTGGAGGGCGTCTTGAGGGCAAAAAAGTATTAGATTAGTCTAATTCTGTATTATATTTCCCACCTTATAAGTGAATACCAAGAAGTCCAACATAGCAAAAAAAAGGTGCTTTAAAAATAGAATGCCTACTTCGGTTTTTTGTTTAGACCAACGACTCAAACTGTGGTCCTCGACCCATTAGTGAGTCAGGACCTCCTGAAACTGGCCATTAGGTTTGGAATCAGGGCCCTTTCACAAAAAATGTTTAGAACTGCTATTTTAAGCTGTAATTGCGTAATTGTTGAAGATATCTTCAATTTTATTATTTAGATTAAATTTGAAATTTATATAATAGGTGGCAATAGGTTATTAGTTTTGTCAAGAAGCGTTTGCAGATATTTTTTTTTGTATAGTATAGTAGGTACGTATGTAGGTAGTGCTTTATTTAGACTATCAGCTCGAGACAGGGTCTCCCATTACGCTAACAATACTTCATTATAACTTAAAATAGGGCTACCAAGTATAATAAATGGGTATAATACCACACATGTTCCTATCTCTCTCGAACTGAGATTGAACCTTTCATCAAGAGGTTGGAGAGAGCTATGCTAATACTTGGTTCTAAGGGTTAGACATGACATTAATAATCCAAGTGGATTATATTGCTCCTCTTCATGAAGGAATATACAGGGTATGTCACAAGCAAGTGCCTCTGAAAATTAGAAGCCCTCAGAAAGTAATAATAATATCACCCTACTTATACTGCCCGATTAGGACCAAAAAAGTCTCATCATTCCGACAGTAAGCCCATCAAGATGAACTAATAGGTGGTCAATACCCCAAAAACGAGAATAATATGCCCTGGCTGGGTTTTGAACGCGCGAATTCTGGATTGTCATCGATGTGACGCTAAAAATTATTCCAAAAATAATGTATTCAACTTACCATGGACATCACTACGTATGAAGGGCTGCATATATGATTAATGAACAGTTATCAAGTTTAGAAACTTTGATTGGAGTACAGACAATTTCCTAAACTCAATGCCTTGCATGTCTGCAAAGGGTTGGGTGGAACAGATTGCCATAAGCAATAACCCCGCCCTTTAGTTAGGACATATTATGTTTCTATATATTTTTCCATTCTTTTTCATTTTTATTGTAAATATTGTTTCCATTTTCTTCATTGTTAAAATAATTATTTGTATTGTACATATGTCCATTTATATCTAATAAAGTGTTGAATAATAATAATGATAATATTACTGAATTTTACCTGGAATTACATAGGTCTCCGCTTCCGCACTCTAATCAAAGTTTCTACCTGTATCTTCATTACTCTAGTCGGAGAACCCAACTTTTTGGTTTAACGTCGCTTTCAAATTCATGGTCATAACACGCGGGTGTTTCACTCTGCATTCAATAGACAGCATCATTGTCAACTGGGTTTTTATCACCCTCGTCATAAGTCATCACAGTCTCGTCATCAGCCATCACAGTCTCGTCATAAGTCATCACAATCTCGTCATAAGCTATCACAGTCTCGTCATAGGTCATCACGGTCTCATTATAAGTCATCACATTCTCGTCATCAGCATCACAGTCTCATCATAAGTCATCACAGTCTCTTCATAAGTCATCACAGTCTCGTCATAAGCTATCACAGTCTCGTCATAAGTCATCACAGTCTTGTCATAAGTCATCACAGTCTCGTCATAAGTCATCACATTCTCGTCATAAGTCATCACAGTCTCGGCATAAGCCATTACAGTCTCGTCATAAGCCATCACAGTCTCGTCATCAGCCATCACAGTCTCGTCATAAGTCATCACAGTCTCGTCATCAGCCATCACAATCTCGTCATAAGTCATCACAGACTCGTCATAAGTCATCACATTCTCGTCATAAGTCATCACATTCTCGTCATGAGCCATGAGAGTCTCGTCATCAGCCATCACAGTCTTGCCATCACTTTCTGTTCCACATGAGCGTCTTCTGAAAATCCTTGACATGGCGTCCTCTGACGTCATACGACGAAGCATTTTCGAAATGATATTAACAACACCTGATGTATCGCAGCCATTTGAGAATATTAAAATTTACCTCACTCCACAACTCCCCAGTTTTGCTATCCAAGCATAGATTAAAATTCACTGGTAAATTTTATGTGGTGATATTCAAGTGGCGTGGCTGCAATTTTTTTTCTGGAGGTTAATGGATGATGGGTGGAAACGTCACTATCTTATGAAAAGTGGAACCCAAAAAAACTGTCTTCACTTTATAAGTAATTCATGGCGGAATTAATAGACCCTTTGGTAATACCTCTATGGTGCTATGTCTCGGATTTTGTACTGAATAATAGGAAAAGACGAAAATAGAAAATAATTGTGCAAATGCTGTGACCTGCATCTCTGGAGATACATAATATTAAAGTGTTTCCTCTGATGATATCACGCGAGGTAACTAGTGTTCAGAATGGTGTATCGAATTTTATCTAAAATCTTAAAATAGGTATTCAAAGCAATTTAACTAGAATTTTCGAATTTTCGAATGTTTGTGAGTTTCTAGCAAATATCACATTAAAACCCCTGTCTTCCAAGAACGTTGATGTTAAAGTGACGTTAAGTAAAGAAGGATAAAAAATTCTCTCTAGTTCGCACTAATATTTACGAGCAGTAATAAATCCTAATCTGTTAGAGTGTTTAAAAATCAAGCACGTATTTTCTCTTTCCGCCTTGGCTGTAACAGAAGGAGCTGATCGATCAGAATAAATGAACGAAAAATGCTAATTAAATCTCATCTCGAAGAATCTCATTTTGAAATTCTTAAGCTGAGGTTGAAGAGAGAAACGATGGTAACATCTTTTCCGATAAATCTTGGAGTATCTGGCGAAGAGGAATGTAGCTCACGGAATGAGACATTGATTTTCATGCCTCGCGAAGTCTACTCAGAAGAAGATGGATTTTTTAATGGGTGCAATGTTCCTATTTGCACTGTGCACTGTTGGTCAAGTGGTTAAGACGCTAGTCTAATCCGTTGGTTTGAATACCACCTAGTGCATGAATTTTTCCTCATTAATTTGAGTTTGTGACTTCATAACAATAAGACTCTGAGGGTTAGGTGGTACAAAAACTGGCATTTTGTACCAGAAAATCCGTGGCGTAATGGTTGTGACTACTGCCCGTAATGCCGAGTTCCCGATTTTGACTCCCGCTTGGGGTAGATTTTTCGTCGAAAATTCTGTTCTATCCAAACACGTGAGGCTGGCATTTGCGGCCCTACTCAGGTTAGGGTAATGTGGGTAGCTGGTACGATTTCTCCGTCCTGAATACTTCAAATCAGGACGTACATCAGATTTGTATCAAATTTGTGCTAATCACTTTCGTGATATCACAAATAATCAAACTCGCTTTACTAAATCTATGCTGAAACCGGGACTTGAACCACCGACCTCCATGTTACAATTCCGCCGCCTTATAGATCAAGCTACTGAGGTCGGTTTTTTTATAGTCAAAAGTTTCTAATAAAAGTGTCGTATAATCAAAAGCCAGTTCTTTAATAATCTTTATATCCCTTTCTTGTGTCTCTAGTAGTCACCGTGGCAGAGTGAGTTAGCGCGCTAGGCATTGCACGCATGGTGACCTGGGTTCGATTCCCAGCGGAGGAGGATTTTTTCTGCTCTGTACTTGGATGTTCGGGGTCCACTCATACCTCGTGAGGAAAAATGAGTAGCTGCTTTGATGTGAAGCAGCGACCAGTGGCAGAATCATAGGCAAAAAAAAATAATACAAGACATTGTAAATTAAAGTGGTAAAGTCCTATGATTCTGCGCTACCCACTAAAGTTGTGACATAATAACACAAAGACAAAGCATAATTATTATTATTTATCTCTTTCTTATTATTCTCATACTTATCTTTTTTTTCTCTCTCTCTCTCTCTCTCCCTCTCTCTCCCTCTCTCTCTCTCTCTCTCTCTCTCTCTCTCTCCTCTCTCTCCCACTTCTGGTTCGTCTGAATTAATTTCTTCAATATCAATTTCTAATCGGCCAGCTGCTACAATTTCTCCCATTTCTTTTATTTATTAAAGAAATTTTCACTGCAGTGTGTCATGTTTTTTCGCTTACTTCTTCCACTTTCTTCAATTATTCTCTTTTCCTACATAATTTATTGCTTCATTAAGTATTCATTTTGATTTGTTCCTTTTATTTTTATTGAGACGCGCTGAGTCTTGAAAATTTCAAGATTCATTGAATTTCATTTTAATACGTGTTGTTTTTATCACCTACTTACAGAACCTACTCTTCCAAGTTTTCAAAAGGTATTTTAAATATTGAAACTAACGGTTAATGATATTTAAACGACAGTGGAATTAAAATTCAAAAACACCATAACCTTCATACGCACAAAAATCTAGGCGCATTTCTCTTTCAGAAAAGATGTCTACAATATTCCGTATTCCATCATTCTCTGGTATCAAATATCTATAAGATTTGCGATTTACTATGATACATAAGGAAAGGAAAAATAAAATAATTAGATGTCACATGGGGTAGGAGTGTTTTTTTAGTTTTTGACCGTGAACTTATTAGCACGAAGTGGTATTTTTGAGTGATTTCATAACTTTTTGTAACAAGATAATATTATTTTAATGATACCCCGCGCAACAACGAATGGAGGAAACAAAGTTTAATTTTTTACCTGTAAGTACTGCCAGAAGTTCTCAATGAAATATTTTATTTCAAATAGTTTAAAATTTTCGAATTTTAAATACATAAGCTTCATTCCAGAAAGCACTCTTACTCTCAAAATCCTCAAATCTGCCTTTCTAGTTTCTACCGTCAAATAGTCCAATCACAGTGCAGTTAAAAGGGAGATTTGGAGATCATGAGAGTGAGAAAACTTTCTGGGGCGTGGCCATTGTATCCAACAAACCATTTTTTCTGAGCTCCATGATTGGTTCTGAATGGGTATGTATAATTTAGTGAGTTTGTTTTTTATAAGTACAGCTGAGATTCTTGCTTTGACGATAAATATACTCTTCAAATTTACTTAATGTTCTAAAATATCAAAAGAAATCCACCATATACAATTAAAATTAAATATGAGACTTCATTTGTTTCATGATACATTTCTCCTCGCAATATTTCAAAATGTTGCAATAAAACAATTTTAATTTATATTTCGAATTACTCTCGCAAAGAAAAGACGCGAGCAAAGGATTTCGCGGAAAATAATGAAATACGAAATGTAAACAATGAGCATTTTGCACGAGGAGGAACAAAGGAGGAGGAGGAATAGAGGAGAAGGAGGAACAGAGGAGAAAGAGGAACAAAGAAGAAGGAGAAACAAAGAAGAAGGAGGAACAAAGGAGGAGGAGGAACAGAGGAGAAGGAAGAACAGAGGAAAAAGAGGAACAAAGGAGAAGGAGGAAGAGAAACAAAGAAGAAGGTGGAAAACAGGAGAAGGAGGAGCAGAGGAGTAGGAGGAACAAAGGAGAAGGATTAATAGAGGAAAAGAAGGAACAAAGGAGAAGGAGAAACAAAAAAGAAGGAGGAAGAGAGGAGAAAGAGGAACAAAGGAGAAAACGTTGGTTTCAAAATTCGGCATAGAAATTGGAACACAAGAAATGACAAAGATATTGTTTTACAAAGAAGCAGAATACAATGGTAAAATGATATATATAGAACAAGCGATTGAGTTTCTTGGAAGATTTAACAATGTCTCCATGACATTCGGCCAGGGTAAAATATTTTTATCGGTTTCCGTAAATATTTATAATCTGAAAAATAATGTCCCTATTAGACTTGGAATTATTATGGACATGAAAGGAGCCTAGATATTGGATCTGGGCTTCCATACAATCCTCTCACCACTGTGATTTAGGTATCTGTCCCTATCCCATGGACATGGAATTAATATTATCTGAAAAATGTCTTTTCAAAGTATCATCAGTATGATTATACAAACGTGAAACCCACCCTTATGACATGGATTTTTTGCTATTTTTTTATAAATTTTAAAATCTATAACAAATTTTTTTTCACAGATATCACTGATAACTGTCAGTAGTTCTGAAATGGTTTTCTTCTTTTACTATTTCTTTTCACTCAGTCTCACAATAGAACGCAGTTATAATTGTATGGTGTTTCATCTGAAACCCTGCAACCAGGTCTCATAATAAATTCTCTCAGTCTAGTGGGATCAATGAACATCAAGTATAATACATTAAATATTCTTCCAGATTTTAAGGACAAACGGTATTTCTGATGTTTGTTACGATGGAAAAAGTGACTATTTTTTTAAAAGCTCCCGAATAAGGAAGAAAAAATCGAGACTTGTATTTTCACAAAACAAACCTGCCTTAATATAGTGTCAGCAACATGGCCTAAAATATTATGCAAATTTTTTGTTCAACACCCACCATACACGAGTATCTATTATGCAAATGTACCTGCCGTTACCACCCGCAAATGTGGATACATATAGCGGAAGTTTTCACTTTGTGTCTTCATGTGCAAACCTTTACTCTCAGCATTATTGTTACCCTAATAAATTAGTTTAGATTACATAATTTTCATATCAACACTTTGAAATTTTCATTACATCAATGATGATGACTATGGCAAAATTGAACTCTTTAGTGTACCAACGCCACTGCGCCACAAATATGAATAATTTAAATTTTATGATGATGGGTGTTTTCATTATACCCAGGTAATGATTATGGTTTAGTACTATAAAACAACTACATAATATATATGATATTGCGGTTTCATTAAATTAAATTTAAAACCATAAATAAGGAGGTGCTTTGTTAAACTGTTGGTATAATGTTGTCTTGCTCTGACTAATAAAGCACTCCTTATATATTACTCGTAACTTATAATTTATATATTATTATCTAGACACATTTACTGCCCATCTCTGGTGTTGATGATTCCGGTTCATATACGATTTTCATATCAATGACTTGCCCATTCAGCTCAGAATAAATGTATGTATAAGATTTGTTTAGGTCATCTTTTGGCTCTCTGTACAAAAAACTCGCTAGTTTGTTTTTGATTTGGAGATTTCCTGCTGGTTTCTGATCTTTAGATTGAGATGGTTGATTTTGATTGTCCTTTTTCATAATTTTCAACTGATTTTTTATCACATCCATATTTTCTGGTGACTGGGGATCAGGTTCCAAAAAGTACTTTTGCCGTCTCAAACTTGTGTGATTGTTTTGTCCGTTAGATGGTAATTTATCGCTTTGTGGACCAAGTAAACTTGATTTATCGATAGTTGAAAAAAATTCCTCTTTGGATATTGTTTCACTGTTCACATTTTGATCATTTTTAATTTGTTTGAATGTTGACTCAGGGATGCTTTTATCATTTGGAGCTCGTTTGGATTCTGACTCGGTTTTCATATGATCATTTGGATCTTGTTTGTATTTTGACTCAGTGCTCATTTGATCATTTCGATCTTGCTTGGATATTGACTCGGTTCTCATTTGATCATGTGGAACATAGTTTGGCACTTTCCTTTCCGCTATGAGAGGGGGAGATGAATCTATGACACTTGCAGAACCTGAAGTAATGGACGAAGATAGTGAACTGCCAAACATTGTGATACGGATACCCAGGAAGATAGTGCCAACTTGCAAATCGCCTTGTCGGATCACATAAGCTCCTTCAATTTCTTTTATCTCAGGCCTGTCACTCTTGGCGGTATCAACGGCATCAACAATGGACTTCATATCTTCTTTCAGCTGAAGTCTCGTGTATCCAAGTTGAAAAATGTGAATGCCAGCTTTCACTTTTTCATTGTTGCTGCTTTCAAGGAGAACTTGAAAGTCAACGAAAGATGAACCTAGAACGGGTTTTATCCTATCCGCCGCAATGGGGAACATGAAGGTTTTGCCTTGGTTGATTTTGACGCCCGTCGTACCCACTTCAGCGTCCAGGACACAGGGAGTGGTGGAGACATCCAACGGTGGATAACTGAGGAACTTGCTTATCACTACTTTGAGGCTATCATAGTCCTTGTCATACTTGTAAGCATTGTAGATGTTGACAGAATCGATCATGATTTGGACAAAGAAAAATCTGTTATCGGTGGACATTTTAATGATTTTGATTTGAAACGAGTGTAAATTCCCTATCTGTGTTTTTAATAAACTTAAACATACTGGAACTTCTGTCTGGCTGATTTAATTTTTCTGAAAATTATAAAAAATAAAATAAATACAACACAAAAAGTATAATAACATTCAAAGGAGATAAACTCGCGTCCATATGAACGCACATTAGTACAACAATTTTACTGTCAAGAAGTAATGAGAATGCCGGAGGCATTAGCACCGCCCTTGATCAAGTTTTGTTTAATAATTTCAACTTTGTTTCTTATAAATTTTATATACTATATGTATTTTGTAAATAAAACTTGATTAAATCTGTTTAATAATAATGAGGATAGGCAACATTGAAATTGGCAAAGATATGGATTCGAGATAGTTTCAGTTTCGTTTTTACAACTTATACTTAGTACCATGTAGAACTGTACATGCACTTGTGGTACAATTGGCAATCCGTTTAGCCTGAGTTCCATCACTTTGACCTGTTGAAATTCGAGAAGGAGGCTATTCTATCCAACGAATGAATTGTATTCTTAGCGATAACCATAATATTACTTTGTTGAAGTTGATATTTATTTATTTACACTTTCTTTATTTTTTACAAAACAATCAACAATTAGTTAATAACAGTAAATTAAAAACAATAAAACTTGAAAATATATACTATAAATATAGAACATTATTAATTATTATTTACAATTGGTTTTTTAACCAATTGTAAATAATAGTAAATAATAAGTGGCAGAGAATGCCTTAGGCATTCTCTGCCACTTAACCCCGGATATGGATATAGATATTTTTCATAAACAGCGAAATACAGACAAACTGATAGTAATGTTAAAGATACAACGGATCCTTTCATTTGCGCAAACAAACAAAAAAAAATTGTCGTTAAAAAAGATTTTCGTAGACACTTCTAAGCAGAACCTAAAATTTGCCCAAAGTCTTAACTGTATAGATGAGACTTCAGTGAACTCCCATAACTACGCATTTAATTACTATTTCATAGAGTTCTCGTGAAAAGCTCCCAGGATGGTCATTCTGCGGTGGTGATTTACAGTTTAATGCTTTCGAAAGTTTGAAAAGAAATAAAAATTGATGTTCTCGCAAGACTCATTTCGTTTTATGATTTTGTTGGAGATGGCAAGTTGACTTTGGAGATTTCGGGTGGTGATGATTTTTCACTTCTGTATCTTTCTCGCACACAATAATATATAGGTACATGAATTTTTCCTTATTAATTTCAGTTTGTAACCACATAATAAAAAGACTCTAAGGGTTAGGTGGTAGAAAATGCTTTGAGCATTAACCTCACCTGGTGGTAACCTTCCACTAAAGAGTGTTATTAAATTAAATTATTACTAAATAAATATATGCTGGGCCTTTGACCTACTTTGGTCTTTGTTGTCATGGATTACATTGTCACTATTGGACATATATAAGCTTGAACTTAATTGGCTAATAGCCCTTTGATAGGGACAGATATTTATGTTTTTTTAAGTTCAGGATTAAATCTGTTTGTTAGCAATTATGTAGTTGGGCGTAGAAAGACATAACTTTATATTAAATTTAAAATAATATTCAAGTACTGTGGGTATACACTTTGGCTGCAGCATGAATGGATTTAAATGCTATGCATCGATCTCATCCTTCATATTTTCGCTGGTTAAACAACCGAGCTAGTCAAATTAATTTCACCCAGCCTGAATGGGGGCCGAAAAATCTAGAAGAAATTGGATTACCATGACAGTTGGATGGATTTGAAATCAGAACGGTCATTAATCTATGACCTCACCACGCTGGACGTTGCTTATCTACCACTGGTTGTTTTTGGACCCATTTTTAAAGCTCATCAGACAACAAATTCTACGATTGAACAGCATTTAATGTAACTTTATCTGCTATTTTTTAGACACAAATATATTTGTTTGTAGGTAGGATATCAACTCAGGGAAAGTTTTACGAGTAGGTATTTATTTTTTGATTCAATATAAATAAAACATTATTATTATTTCAAGTGAACCAGCCTGGTTATGTCAATGAGAGAGAATATTGAGTTGAGTGGAGAGAGTAGGAATGAGGAGGGTGTGTGAAATGATGAGGGTGAGTGAAATGATGTGTGAAGATAATAAGCCTCTTGCAAAATTATCCAAAGAAAGGCATTATTGTCATTTTTCATGTGCGAATTCGTAGGTGTGGAAAAAATAAAATATAGCGATTTGTATATCTATAAAACTCATATCTTTGCGTGTCTGACTGACTGACTATGTCCTCTTAGGGGTTCTCTGTTTACAATATCACAGCCAAAACAGTAATAGGTATATATTATTGAAATTTTCATGAGAGTTGACCCCCCTGAACCACAGTCAAACTACCTAGAAAATTATCAAATTTAAAGTATCTATTACCATTTTCAACATATTGGAATTATCTAGTCCAAAATAACTGTAGCGAAGCACCAGTAAAAAAGCTAGTTAGAATTAAAAGTAAATCAATATTTCCAAATTTGGAAGATTTCAAATTTTTGTTGTGATTTTTTTTTTTTTGGTTTGACCTACAAAATAGAAATAAAACCATCTCAAAAGTAATTTTGTTGGCTACAGAAAATATCTTTAGACTATTGAAAAAGTGCCTTTAAAATATACAGGGTCCGCCAAAAAAGCAGCTACTCGAAATATCCATATTTTTGTTTTACATATAAATGCTTTTTCTTTGTGTTATTATGTCACAATTTTAGTGGGTAGTGCAGAATCATAGGACTTTACCACTTTAATTTACAGTATCTTGTAATATTATTTTTTTGCCTAAGATTCTGCCACTGGTCGCTGCTTCACATTAAAGCAGCTACTCATTTTTCCACCATGTGTGCAATGCCTAGCGCGCTAACTCGCTCTGCCACAGTGACTACTTTTTTTGTTTTGCATATATAACATTTATAATTATTTTTTAAAGAATTACGATTTAGCTCTGATATTTAGGAAACTCATATTTTTTTTAACAAAAACTGCAAATATGAGGTATACGACTAAGGTATAAAGAATTTTTTGTAGAATATAGAAAATAGAAAAAATAGTATTTTAACATTTAGCGGTTTTTGAGATACAAGTGATTTGGTATAAAATCTCAAAATTGCCACGTGTATACAATCATATCAAAAAAAAAAAAAAAAAAAAAAACTAGGACACCTTGTATGCATACCTATATACATAATTATCTTAATCAAAAGATCAGATGAAGTTCTTGTTGAAACAACAGACAAGGTAGAGACTGGAGAGTATCAGATGAAACTCTCGGAAAACGTTCCGGACAGAGTGAAAAGTATCAGAGTAATGCCTAACGAAGTAAATACAGTTAGAACTAATTGAAAAAGCTCGAGGCGAGAGAACTTATTAAAAAATATTCGAGAGAGAAAATCTCCTGAACATGAGACTGATGAGGAGGTTAGAGAGGGTGAGACAGAGAGAGAGGAGGAGGAGGAGGAGAAGTTAGGAGAATAAAGGAATGATAAAGAGAAGGATTAGAAAAAATGAGGAAAGGAAACAATGAGAATAATTTACAGAAGAAAAATGAAAAGTGTGAGAAGAAGAAAATGATAATGAGAATGATTGGAAACTATGTCGTAGATCACTAAAAAAAAACACTGCCAATTATGGACACAATACTTCCTCGTGATTGTTTCACATTGTTAACACGTGCCAATTTTGAGATTTTATACAAAATTAATTGTATCTCCAAAACGACTGAACCGATTTTCTTCAAATTTAATTTATATGATAGAAAACCGTTTTTTCTACATTCTAGATTCCACAAAAAATTCTGTATCGGCAAGTCGTGGTCCTTATTTTTTGACTTTTTTGTCCAAAATTTCGGATTTTCTTATATATCAGAGTCAAATTATAATTAATTTAAAAATAAATATAAATAACTTAAGTAAAACAATAATATGCATTTTCTTACAAAATTTCATCAAAATCGGGTGTACCGTTCACGAGATATAAGCGTTTAAGTAAAAAGTTAGTGGTCAGGCGCATGGTCTCTTTCACCCAGAACCGCTGGTATGAATTCAATGAATTTAAAATGGGACCATCTACAGAATGTCTCCTAGATATGTGCAAAATTTCAACAAAATCGGTCGAGTAGTTTCTGAGATTTGCGCGTTACAAAGAATCGTTTTAACAGACCGACGGATCGACAGACCGACAGACCGACAGACGGACACAAAACCAAATTTACTCAGTAGGTTATGAAACGTCCAGAAATATGAAAAAAATTTAAATCGGAGCAAAAAAAATATTTTTTTTTACAAAAACGAACACAATACTTCCGATTTCTAATATTAGAAATTTCTCGGAAGTAATATTGCAATGAAATATAAAACAATATGACACACTTTAAACCATTCTATAAATGATTTCAAAGTTTGTCCGTGCACAGACTGCCCAGCCTGACTTGGGCACTGTAGGCAATTTGTTTTCTCCTAAACTTAATCCCTTCAAATCTCTCTCTGTCTCTCTTATCTACTTCTATCTAACTCTCCCTTCCCTCTCCTCCCATTGTCTCTCTCCCTCTTCTGTACTGGAGTGTCAATCAATGTTTGCTAATTGATTACCTTGATGGCATTTTCGGTATTTGAAAAGGAGAGGGACAAATAGGTTAAAGTGTGGTTAACACAATCGTGGAAAGAGGGGGGGGGGTGTATTGAAGAATGATAAATGAATAGAAGGTATCTTATAAATAAGGGATGATATTTTACAAGGATGATACTAAGTCTGGCTGTGGGACTATAAACAGGGAGTAGACCAGCATTGGCTTGGTTCTGGGGGCCCTTGTCAATTATTAGCCTCCTTGTAAAAAGAGTGGTAGAAGTCATTTCTCCACTGTCTGGATACCATCGTTCACGATGACGCCACACTATGAAAAATGATGATAACTATGATATAATTAGTGAATAATTTAGGTTGCTTGTGTCAGCGGGGAGCCAGTGAGTGCCATGAGTACTAGAGAAGAAAAAAAAATGCTTTTTCTTTGTGTTATTATGTCACATTTTAGTGGGTAGCGCAGAATCATTGAAATTTACCAATTAAATATACAATATCTTGTATATTTTTTTTGCCTCTAATTATTCTCTTTGATTCACTAATGTTAAGTAACGGCCAGCGAGGTTGGGAATTGGAAGGGTGACTATTACATTATATCCCTTAATAATATTGTCTTATATAATTATACTGTCCGACAAGCAATTAAAAGTCCCATTTTTCCAGTGGTAAGCCCATGAAATATTATTATGTGGTAATGTGGTCAAAATACATGGATTGATTAATTGATTATACATGGATTCAACAGCCGAAAGTCAGACCACAGAGAAGTAATTCATCCAAAGCAGACATTCCAAATCTAGGATTTATCATTTGCTGCCAGCCCCAGTAGAACTGCCGACCTCAGTAGCAACATTAGCTAGTATGGGATAAAGGCAAGGGAGATATACTTATATTGTATTCAAAATTCGGTTACAGTTGTTATTTGTAGGGGATACCTTCCGGTGAGCTCGTGTTGACCCAGCACCTAAATGGAAAGTATTGTGTGACTTCTCGCCCATCGGACGGGAGGCATACTACGGGATGGGCAGGCTACAACACAGACCACAAGAGTCTACAGTAGCTCCTCTTTCATGGCTATTAAATAAAAAAGGCTGTGAAACACTCATATTAAAAAAAAACCAAATAGATAGATAACTCGTCAAGTCTCGGATAGGTTTCCGCGATCTCTGTGTTACGCGACTGCGACGCCTTAACCACTAAACTTAACGCCTTAACCGGGGTGGGTCTACGCCGGGCAATATGGGATGATAGAGCAAACAGCCAATAGCTTTCGCTTCTTAGGTCAGTGAGGAAGTAAGTAAAAACAGCACATGGTCGAACAAAATAAAACCGATCTTCTTTTTAATAAAAACAAAATAAGTCACACGTTAGGTGTCAGTTTGAAATTCTTGAAACGTTAAAGTTAATATTGCTCTCCCTCCACCAGTGCACCCTGGAGAAGGCTCTGGATAAATGTGACCTCCTGGTCTGAAAAGCTCGTGACATATTTATTGTCTTTTCTATTTTTAGTCTGGTCGACATTTTGTAAAAGCAAACGAGTTCGAAATAAGTTTGTTCGTGCAGTTTTTTCTTCTGTAGAAGTAAAGATAAAAAAAATGTGCACTGCATTTGCTCTTGGATTGCATCAGCACTTTTTTATATTTACTACGTGTTCAATCTCTATACTTCCTAAATTGATAATTAGTGGATGTGCCACAATTACGGTACATATTCTAAACCTACATAACTTTACTCCCCGTTCGTGATATACGTAGACACAGATATAGCTATGTCATGTCCATTGATCCTATTTCGTTCTAACGTTCCGATTTGAGTCAACCTCACGTGTTCGGAGGGAACAGAAATTTCTGTATGAATAGTCTGCTAAAACCGGGAATCGAACTTAGAATGTCTAGTATTATTTTTTGAATTTCTAATTCAACAAATCAGCATTGAGGCAATGCTGGAAGAATATTATCAGTGCTTCCGATGAAACGAGAACATGACACCTTGTTATAGGTACTTATAAATAAAAATAATACTATTAAGATTCTCTTTATGTGGGGCTAAAATTGTCAAAAAAAACTAGTTTTAAGTATATGCGTACAGTACCCAGATTCTGATCTCTCTCATCATTATCGAGGCACGCCATGTTATGGAGTTCACGTATTGTATAATGTGGCGCAAAAGTCTTGCTTAGCGGAATTGGTACTGGTTTCTGTTACTACTATAATGAACCGAGAATAGACTCCGGGTGAAGGTAAGTGGTAAGAAGATAACCACCAGGCGTGGTTTATGCTCAAAGTATTTTCTACCACCTATCCCGCAGAGTCTTATTATTATGTGGTCACAAACTCAAATTAATGAGGAAAATTTCATGCACTGGGTGGGATTCGAACCAACGGGGACCCCTACACTACCTGGATTACCAGACTAGCGCTTTACCCACTTGACTACCAGTGCACTGTATACTACATACAGCCTTAACACGTGCAGCGCTGTAAACCCATAAGGGGGCTTTTTTAGACATAGAGCTGGTACCAAAAACCCACATGGGGGCTTTATTGATTTTATTGACGGGTACCGTAAACCCTCCTGGGGGTTTTGAAATATGTGAAGAGTTTTGTAAACTAAAACCCTGTATAAAGCTTTTATTCAATGTATTTCTTATTGGATTATGATTTTCCTGGAACACTCTAACTTGATATAATTGTCAATGTGTAAAAACATGTCAATTTTGGCTGTACAAGGTTGGCACAGAACAATATGTCATATTATAAAATATAGCGGCGATGAACGTGGTGATAAGGTTGTGGAAAATCAATGAGATGTGAAAAATCATACAGCCTTAAGTGTTAGTTGTTTAACATCAATTAGATGTTCCACACTATAATTCTGGGTGTCTCGCTAGAGGACTATAAACATGTCTCGCTAGAGGACTATAAACAGAGAACAGACTAGCCAACCCTTACAAGTCTTATAAAGAAAAGTCCAAGTCCTCATGATGGTTGATCGCACATAATAGAAACATGCTGTTCAGGACGAGCCAACTTTGAAATGAAGGTGGCTGAAGACCATCACTCATCCCTCCAGCTATAGCCAAGCTGGCTACAACAACAACAACATAATTCTGGGCGTCTTTTGTCTTCTAACAGTCACTTTAAAACAATAATAATGTACCCCATGAAGATTTCTCTTCAGGTACAGAAAAAACTGTTAAATCAAATCTCAGAAACCCTTCGTGTGGGAGGTCTGTAAGACTGTAAATCATTTAGACTTGTGATACGCCCTTTGCCACCTCTTACCCTTAAATCCTTACCGCTACCTCCCCCCAGCTAAACTCTTACCATTCCCTACCCTTTAAGACCTCACAACCTCTCACCCTATAAATCCTCTCCACTACTTCCTCCCTCTAAACCCTTACCACTTACTCACTACCTCTCATCCTCTAAATTCTTACCGCTATCCCCCTAAACTACAGTAACACCCTTCTATGGAATGTCATCAGCATCCAGACAAACAATATTCAAATGACGCAAAATTTTATGCTAATGGTTTTTCTTTTACTCTTTAAAACTTCTCTCCTCATCGCCTCATTTTTACACACTCTCTCTTTCTTACCCTCTTTCTTTCTCGTTCTGTCTCTTTCTTTTTCTCTTTCTTTTTGTCTTTCTCTTTTTTTCTCTCTTTTTCTTCCTTTCTTCCTCTCTTTTTTTCTCTCTCTTTCTTACTCTTTCTCTCTCTTTCATTCTCTTTCTCTCTATCTTTATTTCTCTTTCTCTCTCTTTCTCTCTCTCTCTCTCTCTCTAAGAATGTCCCCTCCTAAAATATTCCTCGTCCAAAATTTAACTCCCTTTCTTGAATAATTTCCCTCTCTCTCCCCACAAAAGTTTTCTACATTTGTTGTCACCTAAAATAAAAAGTGTGACTTAAGAGCAGGCGACGTAAACAGTTGTGAACTTTCAAAGGTTCTATCTAGGAATTCCGGAACGGAAAATCAGTCTTTGTCTTATTTTTAGTTCGAAATCATGGCCAGGGTTCGTAAAGGCGACGGAAAGTGTGTATGAACCAATCAGATGGCCGAAGACCCAGAAGAAGACCAAAAACAAAATGGAAAGATAAGAAAGAAAAGATTTTGAAAAACTAGAACTACGAGAAGAAGGCGTCCAAGATAGATTTAAATGGAGGCAGGCTGTCGATGAGGCTAAATACCAACTTGGGTATAGATGGCCATGGCAGTGAGTAATAAAATTTTAGATCAAATAAAAAGCACTCCGAATTTCTTCTTCATTTTGAAAAGTTCCATTTTGGGATAGCAAAATGAATCTCTAAAATCTTTTTTACCGCATTTTTTGTGCTACTTAATCACTATTAACTAAGTTTCTCTTAGGAAATATCATTTTCTTTGTCAAATTTATTTCAACGCTTTGGTCCGGGGCCAAGATTTTGCCTGCGTCGCCTTACCACAGGTGATCGTGACGCCCCATTCATTATTCCAATTCCTCGCACTCTGTGTCGTGGCTTTTCTCGTATAATTTCCTGGGAACATTAATTTCATGGCGTTGTGTAGATATTTCCCGCCTAGAATATTTTCATTTGCTTATGTCGTTGTTCTCTGAACAAATTCAAATAAATATTTTGGAAAAATTGACTGATAGCCACACAAGAAAAATACAGCAGACCTAATACCTATTGTTACCATGTACAAGTGTACACTCTGTACAGTGTACCAGATAGTAGTGGCCAGTTCCATTATGTATTAATTAAAATTAGGTTGCAGTTGCATGTTTTGTATAACCCTGTGTATATAAGTCAGCCTAGCAGCTATATTATTCATTAGGTTGCAGTAGTATGTTTTGTATAACCCGGTATATAGAAGTCAGCCAAGCAGCTATATTATTCTTTAGGTTGCAGTAGTATGTTTTGTATAACCCTGTATATAGAAGTCAGCCAAGCAGCTATATTATTCATTAGGTTGCAGTAGTATGTTTTGTATAACCCTGTATATAGAAGTCAGCCAAGCAGCTATATTATTCTTTAGGTTGCAGTAGTATGTTTTGTATAACCCTGTATATAGAAGTCAGCCAAGCAGCTATATTATTCATTAGGTTGCAGTAGTCGGGCTACCCTCGTTTATTTCATAATTAAAACACGGAACACACACAAACAATGCATCCAGGAATGCATTCGCAACTGCAGCTACGTTGTGGATGGGTTCTAAATCCCCAAATGAATTCATCATTATATCCCCTGATCCCTTGTCCTATGTAATGACGTCACACAACCTTTTGAAGCTACCTTGACAGTGTGATATATACTCACCGGCACAATTAACCGATCACTTCCCGTTTTTCCATTTGACTCCATGTATTTCGACTTAATTTGACTTAACTATTTTGGTAAATGAAATTTTCAAGGTATTTTTATTTTGATAGAAAACCAACAGTGCGGAGGTTAATACCGAACAGTAGAAACATGTTCAATTGTTCAACCTATTCAGTCCCTATTATTCTGAAAACATCGGAGGCACTCCCTGCTCCCCCGGCACTGACTAACAGTTTCGAAAGCGTTGATTCTCTGTTCCAATACCTCAGAGCTCTCCGACTGTATACGTAATATGATCTGATCATTTAGGGAATTAGCCCGAACGACCTGTATAATACCAAGGTTAAAGCGCTTATAAGAGAGGAAAAAAAACAAACAAACGGAACGGAACGGAAATTCATACTTCATAGAAAGAAGATTTTTAAAATTAATTAATAAAACTTTGATGACTGGAAAAGTTAAACTTGTTTCTTTTGTTCAGACTGCTGGTTTTCTATCAAAATAAAAATACCTTAAAATTTTAAACTACAAAAATTTAAGTCAAATTTAGTCCGTACGGAATACATGGAATCAAATGGAAAAACAGGAAGTGGTTGGTTATTCTGCCGGTGGGTGTATAAATTTTGTGATAGAATGAGATTTATTGTTATAAAGCTAAACCAGGTACAGAATAATTATATTATAGCTTTTAGAAACACCAGCTATAAAAATTGCTTAGGTATGTATGTATGATTTTATTTGTGGTGAAGCACAAGACCTTTTCACAATTTTTGTGGGTAGCGCAGCATTAGCATTACTAAGAGTCGTCACTTTTCGAATTCTATTACACTAATTTATTTAACTCTGGTAATGCCGCCACTGGTTGTTACTCGTACAAGTAACTACTCATTTTTCCTCACGAGGTATGAGTGGACCTTGAACATCCCAGTACAGAGCACAAAAATTCCTGCCCCGCTAGGAATCGAACCCAGGTCACCATGCGTGCAATACCTGGCGCGCTAACTAACTCTGCCACAGTGACTACAAAACTAGTTCAGTCAAGCCTCGTTGCTAAGTACGGGAAAAGAGCTAGTGTGTTATGTATGACTTATAACAGCTCTTTGCTAATTCAATCGCGATGTTTTATGCGAACCTTTCAGTACAAGAGATCAGACTTAGCAGTAGTACCTATAATGCATTTGAATTCCTCTATGATGCTGTTATGTTTTTGATATTCTGTGGGATTATGTACGAGTATCTATCTGGTAAGTAAGTATCTGATATTATGCAGAGATGTTCTCTTTGCCAATTCAATTCCTAATGTAGCTCTTTGAACCCAACAGATCAAAGTTGCAATAACGTTATTGCCGAGCTCAGAGAAGATGTCTCTACATGAATTCTATGGTTTGAGGGTTTCCAGGAAGACTATGAGAGAGGGGTGAGTAAAAGCCGAACTATAAATGAGTATTACAACACAGATAAGTCAGTGCTCAAGTCGTAAAGTGTGTTTGCTTATAATTTTTCAAGTCCCGCAGATATGAGATACCTTTAGTGAAAAATTGAAATAGGAGCAAAAATTTTTTTTTTTACAGAAACAAAAAGTAAAAGTTCGAAACTATCAAAAAAAATCACCTTGGAAAAAAGTCCCTGAAAATATATAATTGGAAAATGGTAAAAACCGATAAATGATTTTGAATTTGATTCTGATTCACTCTGTATTCGATTAATTCAAATTTAGCCACTTAATGTGTTCTTATATGAAATTCTTACCTGGGAAAGACAAATTAACCCATTGTAGGTGGAAGAAGAAAATATGAATGATAAATTTAAAGAAATTTTGATGTTTTCTTAATTAGAATCCTGTAAAATTGAAAAATTTACTAGGCATATACAGTATTATACAGGATATATTGTATGAAAAATTATTCCAGCAAATTCAAGTTTCTCGTTTTAAAATTCGAGGTATCATTGTTAAAAAATATAAATAATAATAATGATACCTCGTACGTATCATTATTTTTTTTTTTTTAACAAGAATTTTAATAATATTATTTATTGTGCTTAGCAAAAGATCAGTCAGGTTGGTAGTAGAATGTAATAACTTAAGATCAACAGTTTTAAACTCATTCAGTTATATTTTTATTTTTCGGTTTGTCTCGGTAGCTCAGTGGTCAAGGCGTCTGCCTGGTAATCCAGAGGTCGCGGGTTCAAAACTCAGCCAGGACATGACAAGTTGCCCTCCCACTTGGAATTTTGACCACATAATAATAATACGTCTTGGGCTTACTGCTGGAATAATGGGACTCAGTCCTAATCGGCAAGTATAAATATAAACCTTACTGGACGTTGCTGAAACTTACAGCCGTATTTATGAACAGAATAATATACAGAGTGTCCACTTTTAATGTGCGCCATAGGAAAAATTCATGTAAAAACAGTTTTTCTTGTCTCAAAAGTCGCCATTAAGCATTTTTGTTAAACCAAATATGTTAACTCATGTATTTTTATCTGAGAAATCCACTGGTGGTAATTTCATACACCTGGGACTTACAGTTAAAAAGTTAAGGGTTCGAAATCCGAGAAATGTGTTATGTTTGAAACTCAACATTTTTGTACAATTGGATGCTCTATTTTATGTATTTTTTCACGAGAAATTGATTGGTAATATTTTCAATTACCTGGGGTTCACAGTTAAAAAGTTCTGTGTTCGAAACCAGGTAATTGCGTTATGTTTGAAACGAAACATTTTTGTACATAACTAAATAAATACTCTACTTTATGTATTTTTTCACGACAAATCGATTGGTGATATTTTCAAACACGTAATACTCACAGTTAAAAAGTTTCGGGTTCAAAACCCGAGAAATACCTGGTTAATGAAATTTATTCATTCTGTTCTTTGTTGTCTGCAGCACGGCAATACAAATGATTGGCTGAAATAATATTTTTCACAAATTTCAATGGTGCTGGCCAAAATAATATCCAAAACAAAATGTCTTGTAGACAAAAGTATTATCTATATCTATAAAAGAAAGCTGTCTGTATGTGTGTGTGTGTGTATGTATGTGTGTATGTAAGATGGTTGGGCCATGTAAGTAGAATGGGAGAAGACCGAATCCCAAAGAAAATCGCCTTTGCTGAATTGACAGATGGTAAACGACCGCAAACCAAACCAAAACAGAGGTGGTGCGATGTATTGAAAAAAGACCTCAAATCAGTCAATATCAATATTGAAAACTGGAGAGACGAAGCCGCAAACAGAACAGAATGGAGAGATAACATCCAGAAGAAAGCCATTGAACATCAAGAAAAAGTGATAGAGACCACAAAAGAGAAGAGACAAATAAGACATGAGATAGAAGATGAAGAAAAATGGAAATGTCCAATGTGTGAGTTTCAGCGCGAAGGTAGGCGGGGAAGACAATACGTCTTGTCACACCTAAAACAGAAACATGGGGTAGATACTACAACAAGAAATGATGACAACAAAACCTGTTTAAGCTGTGGCCATCAATGTAACTCCAAAGCAGGCTTATCCAGTCACATGAGACATAAGCACCCGGAGATGAGAAGAGATACATCCCATCTTCCCATCAAGATCTCCATGTCCACTCAACCACCTACAGATTTGCAGTCACAACAACAGACACAGTCACCCAGTCAATCAAGTCAACCGCCAGTCCACTCAGATCTACAATGCCCAGCTTGCGGCCGCATTCTTAAAAACAGAGCCGGATATTTATCGCACTTGAGGAATGTCAATTGTCGGAGAATCTTGGAGAGAGGCAACGTCGAACACGATGGACGCCATTAAATCATGTATGTATGTTCTTTATACAAATCCACACCGTTTGACCGAGAAACCTGAAATTTTGCACATAGGTCCGCTTGGATCAGGAAATTCTTCTAGGCTAGATTATATCTCCCTGAGGTTAAGCTACAATGAGTAAGGATAAAAATGGATGGGTGACGCAAAAAAATTCACGTTTTTTGACATAAATGACATTTTTTCTCGAAATTTGTCGCGACGACCTATCAACTCAAAGCGAGAAAGTTTTAGGCAAGGGTTTGAGCTTTCCATTGACATATCGATCGCGAATTTCTGATGAGCCGTTCTTGAGCTACGCCGGGTAAGGTAAAAAAATGGATGGGTAACATGTAAAATATTCACGTTTTTTGACCTAAATGACATTTTTTCTCGAAATTTGAAGTGACGACCTATCAACTTAGAGCGAGAAAGTTTTAGGCAAGGGTTTAGGCTTTCATTTGACATATTGATCGCGAAATTCTGATGAGCCATTCTTGAGCTACGCCGGGTAAGGTAAAAAAATGGATGGGTAACATGTAAAATATTCACGTTTTTTGACCTAAATGACATTTTTTTCTCGAAAATTGAAGTGACGACCTATCAACTCAGAGCGAGAAAGTTTTAGCCAAGGGTTTAGGCTTTAATTTGACATATTGATCGCGAAATTCTGATGAGCCATTCTTGAGCTACGCCGGGGAAGACCAGAAAATAGATGGGCGACAAAAAATATTCAGGTTTTTTTTCAAACCTAAATGACATTTTGTGTGTGTGTGTATGGTGTGTGTGTGGTGTGTGTGTGTGGTGAGTGTGTGTGTGTGTGTGTGTGGTGTGGTGTGGTGTGGTGTGGTGTGGTGTGGTGTGGTGTGGTGTGGTGTGTGTGTGGGTGGTGTGTGTGGTGTGGTGTGTGTGTGTGTTTATGTGTGTGTGTGTTTATGGTGTGTGTGTGTGTGGTGTGTGTGTGGTGTGTGTGTGGTGTGTGTGATGTGTGTGTGTGTGGTGTGTGTGTGTGATGTGTGTGTGTGTGTGGTGTGTATGTGTGGTGTGTGGTGTGTGTGTGTGTGTGTGGTGTGTGTGTGGTGTGGTGTGTGTGTGTGGTGTGGTGTGTGGTGTGTGTGGGTGGGTGTGTGTGTGCGTTGTGTGTGTTTGATGGGCTGGCGAAGCGGCGGGTGTAACCCGCTAGTCCCTGATAAAATTACAGGATAAAATTGGTTTGGTTAAACTGTATTATGAGCGTAACAGTGCTAGGAGGGCTCGTGATGAAAGTCATTTATTCAAGTTTAAAACACTCCTTTTTTCAGTAGGTCGGACAAAAGAACCAGAAATCGTTATTTATATTGAAAAAATACACAAATAAAGTTAAAGAATGCTAAAATAGGGTATAACAGATAGTAAAACCAGGTATCCAGGTGTACGAAAATATTGAGTTTCAAACATAACGCAATTACTCGGTTTCGAACCCAGAATTTTTTAACTGTAAACCCCGGGTAATTGAAAATATTACCAATCAATTTCTCGTGAAAAAATACATAAAATAGAGTATTTATTCAGTTATGTACAAAAATGTTTCTATTCAAACATAACGCAATTACTCGGTTTCGAACCCAGAACTTTTCAACTGTAAACCCCAGGTAATTGAAAATATTACCAATCAATTTCTCGTGAAAAAATAAATAAAATAGAGTATCCAATTGTACAAAAATGTTGAGTTTCAAACATAACACATTTTTCGGATTTCAAACCCTTAACTTTTTAACTGTAAGTCCCAGGTGTATGAAATTACCACCAGTGGATTCCTCAGATAAAAATACATGAGTTAACATATTTGGTTTAACTAAAATACTTAATGGCGACTTTTGAGACAAGAAAAACTGTTTTTACATGTTTTTTTCCTATGGCGCACATTAAAAGTGGACACTCTGTATGCCGCCTGAGCAGCGTCTCAAGCACGATTTCCTTTAATATTATTGCCCAATACCTTGCTTGAGACATTGCTCAGACAGAATTTTCTGTTCGTAAATACGGCTGTTAGTGTTCTAATCAGAACTGGTGTATTCATCGTGCTTATTATGCTGGGTCCATACAGGTGCAACATGCAACACGTTGCTGCAACATATATGTGGTGATTCAAACACTGTTGCAGCAACGTGTTGCAGTTCGTGTTCGTCAGTGATCCATTCTGTTTCTATGTTCAGGTGCCGTCCACACACGTGCAACATAGTAGCAACAAAGATCAAAGAAAACCGACATCCTGATGGATAATTTTTTAACATTCATATTCTTGTTCAGAAGCCGTCCACACTGAGTGAATTCATGTTGCAGCAACATGTTGCATGGTGCACCTGTGTGGACCCAGCATTAGCTACGAGAAAGTCTTTCAAAACATCCAAGATCTTGGGCTGCAAAGGGCCAACGTAAAGAATTTTTAAATTAAATTCTCTCCTATGATGTAGCTCCGGAGTTCTGGCATCAAAGGAAATTTCAGATATAAGAACAGCCCGAAGAAATGACATTCCTATCTAGTGGAACGAAAATTTCGACAATGTGTGCTAAGTTTGGAACCTTTGAGTCGATGAGACTGTGAAAAATTCCGTCGATTCCTAGTGCCGTATGGTTGGTATGGTGTATGGCCCTGCTCGGCATCCGATTTGAGTGCAGTCATCAGTTTAAAGTTGTTTTTAAGTACCTAAGAAAGGGTCCTTTTAAATTCCGTAAACTTCTAGTGTTGTATGGTGTGCACTTGTGCAGTGTACCTGTAGCTGTGCTTGTATAGTAATATAATAATAATAATTATGTTGTGCATAGAAAATAATAACCAAAGAGTAGTCACTTGCCCTAGCGGTAGCATGCTCGGCTTGCATTCCAGGTGACCCGGTTTCAAATCCCGGTGGGGTCGGAATTTTTTCGACTCTGTACTTTGGATGTGGGGGCCTACCCTAGCCTCGTGAGGACAATTGGGGTTATTGTAAAGTGGGCAAGGACCAGAGGCGGCATTACGAGATAGATATTGGAATAGAACGGTTGGTTGGAGATATGATGCATTAGCATAAGTTCTCATTAATTTGAGTTTGTGACCACATAATAATAAGACTCTGAGGGTTAGGTGGTAGAAAATGCTTTGGGCATTAACCTCGCCTAGTGGTTACCTTCCACTTAAGAGTTTTATTATTATTATTCGCCACGCGGTACGAACATCTGTATATATTTTTATCTATGTTGTTTATCTTTTTTTCTTGTTCATAGTGTTCTCAAATGTATATTATTTTTATTTTTAAATAATTATGTCCTATTAATAAAGAATTCAATAATGATAATAATAATTGAGGATCAAATTATAGACAGGATTAAAGTTAAGATAGGACGAGGACTTCGATTGTAATAGACCTCTGTTTAAATAAATGTTCATTAAAAAAATTAAGATAAGCCAGACCCTTCCTTATTTTAACCAATCAGAGCGCACTTTAGCCCGACTTGAGGGACATTCTGACTTATCCTTATTTTAATAATCAGTCATAAAAACAGTCAACCCTCATAAAATATTCAATCTTACACCTGCCACGATGCGATTGTATGTAATCTAGTATTATTTCAGCTTAGCTGGAAATGCTCTTAGTAAAATTACTTCTGCAAATAAAAAGATCATTAAATTTTGCTGCTGCACTAATTTAAGTCTGGAAAACTTTTTGAATTTACGAGTATGGAAGAAGTTTGTGAGCTTTTGTTCGAAATTTGTCCAACATATTATCTTGCATAGTTTGAATACATCTGTATTTTTAGAAAGACACACCACACACATACACTACACACAGGTACATACATATCCACAAACCCACTCACAAACACATTAAATAAAAATTAAAGTGATGTTTTAAAATCCAGGCGTTCAGATTTACGTTAAGGGTTGGGTGGAAGAGATTGCCATAGGCAATAACCCCACCCTTTAGTTAGTTTCCAGTAAGTGACAGCCACTCAGAATTCCAAGTTTCTTTGATTATTTCCCTAATGATATTTTTAAATCAATAATAGTGATATTCTGAATCATCATCATAGTGTGGTGTCATCGTGAACGATGGTAGACAGACAGTGGAGGAATGAATCAGCACTTCCACCACTGTCTTAACAAGGAGGCTAATCTACTCCCTGTTTATAATCTCCCAGCTAGACTGCTGGTCTACTCCCTGTTTATAGTCCCCCAGCTAGACTGCTGATCTACTCCCTGTTTATAGTGCCCCCGCTAGACTGCTGGTCTACTCCCTGTTTATAATCTCCCAGCTAGACTGCTGGTCTACTCCCTGTTTATAGTCCCCCAGCTAGACTGCTGATCTACTCCCTGTTTATAGTCCCCCAGCCAGACTGCTGGTCTACTCCCTGTTTATAGTCCCCCAGATAGACTGCTGGTCTACTCCCTGTTTATAGTCCCCCAGCTAGACTGCTGATCTACTCCCTGTTTATACTCCCCCAGCTAGACTGCTGGTCTACTCCCTGTTTATAGTCCCCCAGCTAGACTGCTGATCTACTCCCTGTTTATAGTCCCCCAGCTAGACTGCTGGTCTACTCCCTGTTTATACTCCCCCAGCTAGACTGCTGGTGTACTCCCTGTAGTCCCCCAGCCGGACGTTCTGAATAACAGGGGATGATTTAGAGAGCGCTTGTTTGGCGAGGCAGTCAGCTTCTTCATTACCCGTAATTCCAATATGGGTCCCGAGACAATAATACAATATCATTTGAGAAAGTAGGTAATTGACCAATGCTGACACAAGTAGGTTTGGGCAAATCCATAGTAAAAGATGAAACCAAAGTACCGACCACAATAGCTTTATTGATAAGACCTCTGTGGTTTTATTGTAATCTGGAGATCGGTGGTTCAAGTCCCGAGCTGAAATATTGAGTAAAGTGAGTTTGAGTAGTTGTGATATCACGATTGTGATGAAAACAAAAATGATAAGTTATCTTAATATAAGGACCGAAGTCACCACATACAAAATGAGATTCATATATTGTGTTAAAACTATTAATATACAGAGGGAATGAACTTATTTCCAAATCTGCATTACACAGTGGCGAGTGCAAATTTAATTCACTGTAATTATTTTATTAATGCGTTACTGCAAAGTTTTGAAATGTTTTCTACTAAAAGGGAGGGAGAGATAGAGAGAGAGAGAGAGACAGAGACAGAGAGGGAGAGAGAAGAGGAGAGAGAGAGAGAGAAAGAGAGAGTTTTTAGAGTTAGTGGAATTTTCCGAACACGAATATTTTACTTTGTTTTTCTCTCATAAATGTTAAATTAGATAGAAGGAGAGAGAGAGAGAAAGGGAAAGAGAGAAGAGATAGAGAAAGAGAGAGAGAGAGGGAGAGAGAGAAAGGGAAAGAGAGAAGTAAAGAGAGGAGGGGAAAGAGGGGTAGAGAAAATTCCAGAGTTCAAAACAACATTGCAATTTACTTAATCCTAGTGCACTTTAGAGCCTGGGTATGAGTATTTTTGCTTCTATGAAAATCTGTGTGGGATTTCATGTAGGGCGATTTCAAATTCCAAATAATAAACTTTAATCAAATAATTAATTTTGGGGTCGGAAAATCTGGTCAATCACGGTATTATAAGTCAGAAGTGGGCTGTAATGTACTGTTTGCTGTTTGCAATGTAAACAAATTAGTTTCCAGAATTGTTTGGTTCTTGCATATTTTGCTCACATTATTATTTATTAAATTTAATCAGAAATTTAAAACAGAAATAAGATAATGTATTTTAAATTATTTTCCCAGTATTTTCTCATTATTTTCCCCTTCATTTCTATTTTTTTTTTTTTTTTTTCTGGCTGGACACTGGACATGTATAAGTATAATATAATTATGCCAAGGCCATTAGTCAAATAAAATAAAATAAAATAATTGTTAAAAATCCTATGATACTGCGCTACCCACTAAAGATGTGACAGTTGTGATATAATAATACAAAGAAAAACTTTACTTTTATATTAGCTTTCCAGCAAAGATAAGACCTAGATGAATGACCATTCGAATTCGAACCCTCGTGATACTGGTGGCTATCCCTGGCCCAAGCAAGGCTGGGCGAGGTAGGTAGTTAAGCAAAATAGTAATATTCCTACAGTTTTTTTTCTGTTTATGACTGTCCAACTTCTAATGAAATATGGTCTTGGTGATTTATGGAATTGGTGAGCCACTATTTGGTTCGAAACTTCGTAATACACTAAGCAAAAAAAATAGGGGCCACCTGTATTTTCTAAGATCATCGTGTATAGTACACCTTGGATTGAAAGTTTATTCATGTTATCTTACTTATCTTGTTAATTAGACGTTCAGGTATGAATTGTGACCCTAACTTGAATAAATGGCATGAGGTAAATATCATTATTTGAGATAATAATCAAAACAGTTAATATTCCTATTTCGAACGGTTTGGTTGATTACCTCAATATTTTTTCTTAATAACTTTTCCTCTTGATTTAAAGTCACTTTTAGTGTTTCTTATCGACATGCCGAGGGTTCGACACCATTTAGGTCAAGAATTGCGTATCCGAGCCGTAACTCTACTTAGAGAGGGCCTTTCTCAGCGGAGTGTGGCCAACAGGCTTTAAGTGTCACGGCGAGCCATTCAAAATCTATAGAGTCGTTACTAAGAGACTGGAAATTTATCAAGAAGACCAGGAAGTGGAAGACAGCGCTCAACCACTGTGAGAGAAGACCGATTTATAGCCAGGACAGCCCTGCAGGAACGGTTCACATCCGGCCCCCGCGTACAAATGGACCTCCAGGAGTACTCGAACACAGTTGTAAGTGCTCAAACTATTCACAATAGATTGAGAGAGGTACAAATTCACTCTAGGAGAAAAGTTCGTAAACCTAAACTTAGTTCTGGACACCGCGCTGCAAGATTAAGGTGGGCTAGAGAACACCTGCACTGGACTGATGAGGAATGGAAGTGTGTGCTCTTCTCGGATGAATGTAAAGTGAGATTTGAAAGCGACGATAGAAGTATTTGAGTGTTCCGACGCTTAGAAGAGAAGTTTCAGAGGTCTTGTAATCATGAAGCAGATCCTCATGGGGGACCAAGTGTTATGGTGTGGGGTGGCATCAGTAGCAGAGGGAAAAACCGATCTGGTTTTCCTTGTTGACGAAACGGTAACCTCTCAACTTTGTGTGGATAATGTCATCGTTCCCCATGTGCTTCTATTTAGCGAAAGAACCGGGCCAAACTTTATCTTCATGCATGATAATGCCCGCCCCCATACGGCAAGAGCCAGCCACTGTTGAGGTATTTCAAGCAGCGGGGATCAGAGTTCTCGGCTGGCCAGCGATAAGCCCAGACTTCAATCCTATTGAACATGCATGGGATTACTTTAAGAGGGAGATTAAAACCCTAAAAGACCAGATCCAGACTCAAGATCAGCTCATGGAGGCGTTAACAGCTGCATGGAACACGATTCCGGAAGAGCGCATCCATGTACTCATCCAAAGCATGCCAAGAAGAGTCCAGTCATGTGTAACAGATCGTGGAGGTCACACTCGGTACTAAGGAGCCGATAAATTTCAATTCCTTCTTGGTATGCTGTTGTGATGGTTGAACAAGCGTCTTAACTTTTATTCTCAAGTTTGTTCTAAAACGACCATTTTCAAAAAATAAATAAAAATCTTAATTTTTTTAAATAAAATCTCGTTTGTTTTTATCAAAATAGTTAGAGAAGAATGTATTGGAGTAATTTCAACCTTTTATTTCATATTTAAACCTATACATTTGAAGTAGTAGGTCCGAATCTCTAAAAATACTTGTGGCCCTTATTTTGTTTTGCTTAGTGTACTTTGCTGACCTTAATGCTGACGACACGTGCTAAGAAAAGATTAGAAAAGATTTGTATGAGCGCCGTGAAATTCACAGCTATGCATTGTGCAAGATATGTGCAATATACAATTTTCTTATTTCAAAATTCTAAGATAAAATGTAGGTCAAACTCTCAAACTAATCTCAGATTCGAATATTTGAGCTTAGAAGAAGTTGAAATCAGTGAGTCAGTCTATCAGGCAAAACAGAAAAGTGAGAAGTTGTGTGTGATAGGAATTAATTAGGAATAAGTTTAGTATTTTCAAAGCTATAGGTTATCATATTTTTATTATAATAAATTCAGTGGTTAGCACAGCGATATCCGCCATATTATGAAAATCTATTTCATAATCTATTTCAAAAAGAGCGCACGAATAGCTCAGTGGTTAAGCACTCGCTTGCCATGCGGAAGGTCCCGGGTTCGAACCCCCGCGCCGACAAAAATTTGTATTCAAATTTGGTTACAGTTGTTTGTAAGGGATACCTTCCGGTGCGCTCGTGTTGACCCAGCACCTAAATGGGAAGTATTGTGTCACTTCTCGCCCATCAGAGGGGAGGCATACTACGGGATGGGCAGGCTACAACACAGACCACAAGCGTCTACAGTAGCTCCTGTTTCATGGCTACGAAACAAAAAAGGCTGTGAAACACTCATCTTTTTTAAAAAAAAAAAAAAAAAAATCTACTTAGGGTCAACATTGTTCAACTTCTTCCAAATGGTTGAGTTTGTTTGATTCTGACACTCTACATTGACATTTTACGTCTGAATGGTTTGCTAACGCTAAAAAAGCATTTTCAGACATATTATTGTTTAATATTAACTCATTTCTCTTGTTAACTTTACCTAAGCCTAGTATTAAACCCAAATATACTGAGTTCAATATTTCTCTTGTTAATATTACCTAATCATAATGAGTTCAATATTTCTCTTGTTAACTTTACCTAACCCTACGTAACCACAAGTATAATGAGTTCAATATTCCTCTTGTTAACTTTAACTAACCATTCCTATCCTAACCGTAAGTATAATGAGTTCAATATTTCTCTTGTTAACTTTACCTAACCCTACGTAACCACAAGTATAATGAGTTCAATATTCCTCTTGTTAACTTTAACTAACCATTCCTATCCTAACCGTAAGTATAATGAGTTCAATATTTCTGTTGTTAACTTTATAACTTTACCTAACCGTACCAAACCAGAGTAGGGCTATAAAAATAGTACTATGCTAACAATTTTAAAGTTAACTTCAACTAACCCTACTTACCCTAAGTGTTTTTTTTTTTTTTTTTAAAGAATTGTATTGAGTTAAATAGGTATTTTCCACAAAAAAACCTAGAAGGTTTTGGGAGTAAAATGCGCTGTTGCCAACAAAATAGTGTTTTATTTTTAAACTTTATTCTCACCAGCAGAGCCTTTCAAATACAATAAAAAGTGCGATTCAATTATGAAAAAAAGGAAAAGAAAAAAGCTCAGATAATAGAAGGAGAGAGAGGAACATTTAAAATTAAAGGATGGGGGAGAGAGAAAGAGAGATGAGAATGTAAACTTTTGTGTAGAAGAAAACTTGTACCAATGTAAATTAGTGTTTAAGTTTGTTTTCCCAGAGAAGCAAAAAGAATGTGTAATTCTCTTATATTTATGCCAATAAATTTAAAAGTTTCACGCTTTTGGTGGAACATCGTTTTATCATTGTATCTTCAATTTTTGTACGAGAAAGAATGTCTTTTGTCGCCTAACGCATTAATTTTCTGGTAATTGTGGTTGGAAAAGCACGGGATTTCATTTTGAACTCGAAATTTATTCCAAGAAAAAAAGGCGGTTTTGTTTGTGAGAAATGTTTTAATTGTGTTTACAAATCTGATGTGGAACAACAAATTTAATTTCTTTGTGTTTAACTATTTCAGGGTTAATCATGTTTTAGCCTTAGCCTTAGCCATTCAGCGGGGAAACAGTGCGAGTGTATTAGGCTCTTTACCCTGCACTGAGCCAATGGAAGAGCTATTCTATTTGTAAGATGTGAGTTTTGTTAAATAAAGAAAGATATCATGTTTTATAAATCTTCCCTCCGAAAGAGTATTACTTTATAGGCATTACAAGTGACAACTTTAATCGCAAGTACAAAAAATAAATGGAACAGGTATTTTGACTTACCAGGATTAACAGCTTCCGTGTTGATGAAGAACAGGATGAGTAGAATGAACATCATGCTCAAGTCACCAGGCTTCATCTGAAAACAAAGTCATAGATATCAATATAATTATGTATGTACCTCAATATAATTCTGTATGTACATCAATATAATTATGTATGTACAGGTACACCAATATAATTATGTATGTACCTCAATATTGTAAAATTATGTATGCACTTTAATTATGTATGTACCTACTTAATTAAGTGACGAACCACCCATCACGCAGGTATGCAGTGACAAGCTATAGATAGGCACCAATGTAATTAAGTGCTCAACCGCTAGTGAGATATATCAAGGAGAGAGAGAGAATATATGTATAGGAGACGTGTATTAAGATTTAGGAAAGGCAGATCAAGGGAAGAGAGAGAAGATCTAGGGAGGGTAGAACAAGGAAGAGACACAGAGAGAGATGTTCTAGGAAAGACAGATCAAGGGTAAAGAAAGAGAAACTCTAGGAGGGCCAGGTCAAGGGTGTAGAGAGAGAGAAAGACAGCAAGTGCAGCTCTAGAAAAGGCAGATCAAGGACAGAGAGAAAAGAAAAATAGAGAGATAGATAAGAAACAGAGAGAAAGACGAAAAGAGGAAGTGTGAGAGAGCTAGAGAGCAAACAATTTACTTGTAAATTGTTCCCTATTGTGCGAGATAGGGAATTTGCTTACACAATATCTCACGCTCACTGAACCGTTTTGAGAAATATTTTTCCTCCTCCCTGACTTAAATCGAGAATTCACTCGTACTGTTAGTAATGTAGTAGGTAACTAACGTATTTTCTTCTCTTTTTTTTTTCAATCTCGCAATACTACCTATCTACAATACTCCATCAGCTACTTTATCTTGTCAGTATCTGAAATATCTCCAGTGTTGCAACCTAACATGTAGTGAAGATTGGCATGAGAAATTATAAACATCGATGGAATTTTTGTTTCTTTGTGATTTTTTCTTCACTGTAGTTGATTTTAGTTATTTTAAATAGTTGTAAATAAAGACTGATACATTTATAATGATAAAATAATTATACAGTTGATTGTATACGATGTAATATTAATGCTTTTGATTCCTAATGGACAATATGGTTCCATTAATTTGTTGTAATAAAATTAATTGTTCATTGTTATCGTAGAAATGTTGTTGGAGATTAATATGATGTTGGGTGGTAAAGTTAAGTACATTATTTTGTTGAAATTGTGTTCCCCTCTTTGTTCAATTTAGTAAGCCACTTTAGTTTATTTTTTTGCGTGTGAAAACTAGGTTGGGTGAAATATTTTTTAAGTCTCGTAAGATTCGGTGGAAGAGCCTAGGGTCACATACCTCTTGAAGGAGGTTTTAACTTCCATAAGCTGGAAAATTACCAACCAGCTTCGCACACTCAACTCACTCACCCTAGGTTGACCCAGCATATCAAGGGGTTGAATTTTGAAATCATGCAATTCCTAACATGGATGGACGTTTTCTAACTTCAGTGGCGGAATGAAAACTGGTGTTCTCAACATACCATCGACGATGGCTGAATGGCATTCAGCTAAACGAACTTTGCCTTTATAGGTTTAGGACCAGGCGCGGCCGGTGCTATGGAGCTGCGAAACTAACAAATAGGAATAATGAGTGTTTTTTTTAAGTCCTAGCTCACATCACTGAAATAATTAATTTATAATTATAATAACTGGCATGGCAAACAAACTCAAACTCGTTACTAAAGAAGCGACTCCAAAAATCCCATTTCAGTCCGTTTTATGTTACAGCACCCCAAAACATTTTTCCACCGACAGCGCCTATGTAGGACCTATAGGTACAACTCTAAACATAGGAAACTGTAAATGCAGGAAGTGGAATGAAAGGAGAGGGATGAGAGCAGGTTTGGACGGAAATGTCAGAGGGCGAAGGGAAATGAGCGGATTTAAAACTACTTAGTGGAAATTAGAATTATAAAACTAGAACGACTTCATTCGCGACGCGGCGTTTTGTTGTATTTTCGTTATCCAATTATTTCAGTCGGGAAGTGCAATTGTAGAGAGATTAGCAAGGTCTGGAAAAAGTCATGGCTGGAGACGGACAGACTTTATAAAGGTCGTGCTAGGAACCTTGTACACATGTAAATATACATCCAATTAAAAAAAAAAACGACCAATATCCAGTATACCAAAAATATAAAATAATTATAAACAAACACAACCAAAATTTAAAAAATATACATATTATACATAAACAAACATGCAATATAACAACTTAACACTTTCCGTGCCGGTGTTACCGTTTGGTAACACCTGTTCAGAAAAATGGTGTTACCGTTTGGTAACACCATTTTTCTGAAGACTTCTACTTCTCGACCCTGGTGTTACCTTTTGGTAACACCTTACATGGAATAGTGTTACCAAATGGTAACACCGGCACAGAACAAGAAAAACTTCAAAAAATTTCAAGCCTGTGCCGGTATTACCATTTGGTAACACCGGCCAAATATCGCTACGGCACTGGGCAATAATTTCAAAATGAGACTCCGGCACGGAAAGAGTTAAATTTTATCATAATCTGCCACTATGAATTTTTTTTCAATTGGATGAAACTATTTATCAAAAAAAAAAAAAAACAAGTTTAAAAACCATGCAACAAAACATCAAGTTCCTACTGTTGGTTTATAATCCATGATTGAACGTCGAATTTAAAGAAATAAACAGAATGGGAATGAAAAAAAATAATAATAACAACATAGACCTAGCATTTATTACAGATATTATTGCAAACTTAGAAAAACCGAAGCTCAATGAACCGCAAAAGCAGAAATAATGTTGGAGATATAAAATAATAGAATAGGAAGCAATAACTTTGAAACCTGGAACAACAGGCGCATTAAAAATCGCCGAATAGGTACGTCTCGTTTCAGACCACCGACATTATTTTTCACATAAACGAAATCGTCATGATGTCTCTGCGGGAAGTAATGAAAAGAAAAATGAAATAGAGGCAAAAACCATAACAAAAATAGTCAATGAGAAAAATACGAAAACAATATAACTTTTTCATGTTTCCGTTGAGCTACGGTCATTACTCGTGGCTGAAAATCTACTCTGAATGCGACAAACCTGGGCCCTATATCACTGTTGCAGACACTATTAATTTGCTATTCTACGCATAGTAAGTACTCTAGACCAGTTTACGTGAAATAAGAATAATTATATTGAGAGACACACATAATTACCACGAAGGAAAAGTGTAAGACAATCTACATAGAAAAATCCTGATATAAAAATACTGAAAGATACTCATGGTAACCAGTAAACAACAACATGGTTACCAGTTAATAAATACCAACGGCTGCTTTTCTGTTGCTATCCCAAGAAGTGAAAAGGAGAGGGAAAACAAAACCACCAAAATTATAATCATTCTTCAAGATTTCCAACAATCACAATCTATCTACAAGGTAAGTTTTCAAGATGGAAACTCAGACAAACGAAAATGAAAATTAGCATAAATCAAATAGTAAAATAGAATTTGTGAACATTAGGATGAACCCAAAAATTGTAAGTTCTCTCAAGCTCATTTGTCTGGAAGTCTAAGTTATAAAGAGACTTGCAACGTTCAGAATGGCTGTGACACAGGGTCCTAGATTGCACATCTAAGATTTCCCGTAGCAGGAATTAGCAGGGGTTAGTGTGCAGCTTTGCTCGTGTAGTTCACATTAAACTCGATCAAGCGTACATATGCATACTTGGACAAAAAAACATTAATTTAATCTTGCTTCCCCTAACAGCTATCTTCACTACAGTACTTTTGTCTGTTACCCAGTTAAAAAAAAAACGCCTAGATCGGAGGTGTAATGTTTGTGACTTATCGTGGTCCAATATGGTCGTGAGGAATTTTTTTTTTTTTCTTTTGGGATTCTGTCACAAAATTAAAAACAACCTGATTTTAATTTACTCTGATCGGAACTTGAACCGCCGGCGCGGCGCCGATAATAATGGCGTAATTTTATAAATTAGGATTAAAAAATAAATAAAAGTTAACAGATTTGTGTTAATCAATTTGGTGATGTCAGAACTACTTAAACTCACTCGGATAAAGTTATAACAAAATTGGGATTCAAACCAGCAAACTCCAGGTTGTAATTCATTTCAAGAAGGACTAGAATAGCGCGCTGGGAGAAGTTGATCTAACTACGGGGACGATCTGTTCTTATAATTTTTGTAACTCTATTTTACAAATTGACCTTTAATTTTTATGATCATGGAAGTCAGATCAGACATTGTCGAAGGACCTTACAATGTATTAGCTAGGTTATGGATCCATAGTTGAGATATACTTTTTCCCTCATTTATTTAGTGACCACATCTCTGAGGGTTAGATAGTAGAAAATGCTTTGCGCATTAACATCGCCTGAAGTTTCTTCATCTTCTTCTTTTACTCTGTCTTATCCCGCTCAAGCAGGGTCGACGTTGTTCAACCTCATAGTCATCGTTGAGGTTGGTTAATTTTGGCACATTGTTTTACGGCTGGATGCCCTTCCTAACGCCAACGATTCTATTTGATTTAACGTCCTGGATTAGGACGGGGGTTTTACCCTTCACTCGCTGGGAATCTTACCAGGTACCCACGTTATTCTCACCCAGCCTGAGTAGGGCCGCAAATGCCAGCCCCACATATACGGAGGGAACAGAATTTTCTGTGAAAAATCTGCTCCGACCGGGGATCGAACTCAGGATCTCTGGACTACGAGCAGTAGTCACAACCGTTACGCCACGGAGGGTAACTTCCACTAAAGAGTATAGAGCCGGCCACACACATACATGCATGTGGCCGGCTGACGTATAAGTAGTAAAACTAAAGGGCAAGGTTAAAGCCTGTAGCTTTCTTTGCAACCTAACCGCAAATTACTGAACAAATGAATACGCGTCTATTAAGAGAGTAACAAGGTGAAGTGGTATAGAGTGGTATGTTGAACAATAGAGAGGCAGCATAAATGAAATGAATCAGTACACGAATAATTCAAACATCAACAGCACGGAACTCACTTTTGAAACGAAATAATACGTTCATAATAGAAGCTAATCAAACTGTGCTTTAGAATTTGCCCTCAAAAAGAAAACAGATGGAATAAGAAGAACAACAAAGAATCTTGGAAACTTTTCTCCAAAAGATTAAATTGAAAGGAAAATATAATAAGTAGGGCTTTGTGAGAGGGAGTGAGATAGAGGGAGGCTATAAACTTATCCTCATTTCCTAAGACTTCCTCATTTTCATTCCTAGGCGTACAATACATGGCTTATTATAAACAATGTGAGACCTGTCTTATGTCCAAACTCATATTGAAGACATTTTGTTACTTCCATTGATAAAATACAGATAAAGTCTATTCAAAAAAAGATATTTTATCCTCAAAACCTATCCACTAAATGAAAAATAAGCACTAAAAGATATTTCTAAGTAACTAGCTAAAACCTGCCACTTTGTCGCGGTGGAGGTTTTTGTCCGTGTATTATTTATAATCATTATGAAAAGCCACGCAAGTGTCGAACCCTGTGCGCAGAGTTTTTTTCAGTATTCAAGCTCTGAAATAGAAAGAAGAAGAGAGAATGAAACAGAAAAGGGGTAAAAAGGTATTTTGTGCAGCAAAGTTGAACGAATTGTAGCTAGAAAAGAACACCAAGAGTTTAATATGCTGGATAAAAGATCTGACACCATAGCCATTACTTATAATGGAATGAAAAATATCGACACAAATACCTTTGTCGAGAGAAGTAATAAAACGAGCGAGAACCCGATGCAGAAGGAACGAAAAGAGGAAGACATGTTTGCAACTGAAAGAGATGTATTGAATGATAGCATGTTAAAGAGAAGCTTATTACTGGAGAGATATTTCCTTTTCTCTCTGAAAGAGAGCGAGACAAATAAAGAAAGCTCGCAGAAGGGATGAGAATAATATTAAAATAAGTGAGAATATTTTCTTGAACATTCCAAGAAGAAGTAATGTAAAATTCTCATGTTCTTACAGAATGGTTCCTAAGTGGGTCAAACTCATACATCATTGTCCTGCTACTCTAGAACTGACATGGGTTATTGCAACATACATAATTCAACGGCGGGTATTGTAAAGAAAAGGAGCAGGAGTTCTCACCCACAACCAAGCTTATTAAATTTAATTAATGACTGGAAAAGATGTTTCATGTCTCCTGAGGGCCGAATTATGAAACAGGACTAGATTATATCTAAGTGGACGCTATCAACAGAATGGGTCATTAGCCCTCTAGTGGGAATTTCAACCAATCACAGCGCACTATAGTCAGGTGATAGTGTCCACTTAGATTATTTGTAATACTCTTTCATTATTCGGTCCAAGTTAATGAATGTTAGGAAACCCCATCAACCAATTGACGGTCTCATCAGGATTCGTCTCAAATGGTTTTATGGGAAAATAAATGACAGTTTTCTTTGAGATGAACATGGCTATTTAAAAGGTCAACTCAGGTTAGTAATTTAAGGTGAATCGTAAAGTTCCCAAAATGCATCATAGAAAACCGTCCATGGGCATATGAAAACTCCACCACCCAGTGTGATAGAATTTTCTTATGCCAGAGAAACGTCAATAAGGGTTGGGTGGAAGAAATAACCCCGCCCTTCAGTAAGAACATCTATATATATTCTATTAATATTTTATTTTTTTTGTTTTTATTATTAGCCATTTTGTAATTTATTTGTTGTTATTTTTTATTTGTATTTGCCCTTTTTATAAAATATTCAATAATAATAATACTAATGATAACGTCTTTTGAAAAGCACGATGATAATGCAGATAATTTGGGGTTAAATTATACTTGGGCTTATTTGATTTTAGATTTTATGAAAGTCCATTTTGTGATGTTGTTTTCTAACGTCCATTTCGTGATAGTGTTCTGCAACGTCCATTGGGTGAAATGATCCTTTATATTCATTTCGAAGTTCTTAAGGACAAAACCTTCAACTGGAATAAACGACAAAGCAGTTCAGCAGTAGAAATCCAAACATTTTGTCCAAACCATTAGGTTAGAAAGTTAATGGTATGCAGACTAGAAAGGGTGGTAGGGGCTGTAAGAGAATTTTATAATTAAGAGTGAGAAATGCGGTCTGAGACCGGAGCAGTGCCGGAAATAAAAAAGTCATTTTCTGGGAATCGAGAATTTATATTAGAATTTTACTTCAAAGTATTTGCTACTGTAATTTTATTGTATGTACTATATGTCTGTTAAATGTTACCGTTGAGTTACCAGTGGCAGACAATTGATCGCTTTTCGGCAAATTTTGCGGCTATGGTTTCATAGTTTGCGATGTTGAAAATTTTGGAGAGTTCAGACCCTCTGATTAAGTTTTAGCCCCATTACCGCATTAACTAGTCGTAAACTATGTTTCGGGGGAAAAGGTAATTAGTCTGATCAGCAGACCAGTTTATTATTTTGCAAAAACGAACACAATACTTGGGATTTGTATAAAATTAAGCTATCCTACTTAGAAGCAAAATTGTGGCTTAAATTCTCATAGGTATATCGATTTTTTTACAAATTCTGCACAAAATCCAGAATTTCAGGCATTTTATTGCGGATTTTGTACCCATAGAAATCCTTTCACTGAAATGTCCTGCTCCAGTTTCAGAGATGTTTCAATCTAAAAGCACCCTGCAGAGAGAGATATGGATAGATATATTTCTGACCCTGCTATCATAGGAGCGCTCTATTGATGTCATTTGAACCTTCATTATCCGAAATGAGTTATTTTAAGTTTAATTCGAAAATTCAAAATTGGCTACGTGATCTGAATAAAGCAGAAATTTTACTCTAAATTTACAAATAATCCAGAATTGGGTAGTGCTAATTATAGAAATTACCTATGTTTTAGAAATGTTTAAAATTGATAACGAAAATATTTTTACTTTTAATTAAAGTTTTCGATGTGTGTATGTGTGTGTGGAGGGGGGGGGGGGGATACGGAAACTCGTGGGATGTTTATACCAGTTTGTTTTCATGGTGAAATTTCGCCACATAATAGAAGAGGAATTGTTTCGCTGGGGGACGTTAAACAGATAAGGTATCATGATATCATCTATGTATGTTACGCAGGAAGACAGTAACACAAATCTTTAAAACATTGAAAATATCGAAAACTTTATTCTCAAAAGAGAACGTGGCATGACCCAAAGACCGAGAGTCTGTGACTAATGAAATTAATTTACTAGAAGTTTTAATTTGTGAAAAAGCATCCTGAACTTTCTCAACTAACTGACACGTCTGATGGATTTTTTTTTATCAACGAAATGACCGAGTTCTCCGCCACAAATGTAAAAAATTAATAGTGAGCGAGTTGAATTTAAAGTACACTTTGCCATATTATCTTTTGAAATGGTTAAGTTAACAAATTTGAATTAAAACGGGAAGAAAAGTTTTCTATAAGCTCCCTTTTTCCCTCTCCATTTCTCCCTCCCTATCCCTTTCTCTTTTTCTCCCTCCCTATCCTTTTCTCTCTCTTTCTCCCTCCCTCCCTATCTCTCTCTCCTTTCCTATCCCTATCTCTCTCTTTCTCCCTCCCTCTATATCTCTCTTTCTCCCTTCCTCCCTATCTCTCTCTTCCTTGTCCCGGTAGCTCAGTGGTAAAGGCGTCACTCTGTGAATCCAGAGAATCCAGATGTCGTGGGTTCGAAACCCAGCCGGGGCATGACAAGTTATCCTCCCATTTGGGATTTTTACCACATAATAATATGTCTTGGGCTTACTGCTGGAATAATGGGACTTTAACAGTCTTAATCGGGCAGTATAAATAAGACGATATTATTATTCCTTACTATCTCCCTCTTGCTCTCTCTCTCTCTCCCTCCTTATCTCTATTTCTCTCTCTCTTTCTCACTCCCTATCTCTCTCTCCCTTCCTATCCCTCTCTTTCTCCCTCCCTCTATATCCCTCTTTCTCCCTATCTCTTTATCTCTCTCTTTCTCCCTTCCTCCCTATCTCTCTTCTCCTCCCTATCTTCCTCTTGCTCACTCTCTCCCTCCTTATCTCTATTTCTCCCTATTTCTCTCTCATCCTGTCTCCCTCCCTCCCTATCTCTCTCCCACCCGCCCTATTTCTCTCTTTCTTTCTCTGCCTTCCTCCCTATCTCTCCCTATCTGTCTCATCTTCTCTCTTCGTTTCCTTTTCTCTATTCCCTCTCCATAATAGTAAGGAATAAATTAACACAAATGTCAGTTATTCTGTCCTCAATACTCCCTCTGTCAAGTGAAATTGTCAGTAACATCTAAATTGCTGAATTCTGAATAAGCAACTTCGGAGAAACACAGGGTGGAGCAAGGTAATATGAAATGAGCAACTTAGGAATAGTATAATATGGTGAACCTGGAAAGTTTGGATAGTATAAGATGAGCAACTTAATAATAATAATACTCTTTAGTGGAAGGTAACCACCAGGCGAGTCTTATTATTATTTGGTCACAAACTCAAATTAATGAGGAAAAATTCGTGCACTGGGTGGGATTCGAACCAACGGATTCCTACGCTACCTGGATTACTAGACTAGCTCGTTAACCGCTTGACTACCAGTGCACTTAGGAATCAAACAGGATGGATCATAATCCATCCTGTCGTCTTGAATATCATGAATCATGAATAGGGTCTTGGAGATCATAAATATGGCCTTGAAGATGATAAATATGGTCTTGAAGATCATAAATTTAATATGGTCTTGATTATCATAAATATGGTCTTGAAGATCATAAATTTAATATGGTCTTGATTATCATAAATATGGTCTTGAAGATCATAAATTTAATATGGTCTTGATTATCATAAATATGGTCTTGAAGATCATAAATTTGGTCTTGAGAAGAAGGAGGAGATCTTGAGGATCATAATTATAAAATATGCATCAAGGAATAAAATGGGGTAAGTCTGGAGTTGTGTATCGAATGTTTAGATTTGAGAGGTCAATGCTGCTGGAAAACAGGAGTTTCTCACAAAACAATAATTAGTTTTATTTATACTTTATTTATTTAGCGTATGGCTGTATCACAGTGTATCACACAATCACACATCTCAAAGTTAGAACAAGTTTATGTAATAAACTTGATCAGGAAATCTGATGGCAGTGATTGTCTGATTTATACTTAAACTTACTTATACTATCCGATTAGGACTCATGAGAGTAATGAGAATAATTATTATGATGTGAAGCACGATTGGTAAAACCTTCTTGCTGCCGATTTTAATTTTAATACTATTTTAATACTATCGTTATCACCCTAGCCGAGAGATGTAGCGCACTAAATAGAGACCCTGCTTCACATACACATACAAACACAAATTGTCATAAATACGAACAGACAGATCGATGAACATCAGAGGCATCAGGTGATCGTAGTTATTATTATTATTATTTTACCCTTTATTAATAAGGACATTTATACAATTATACAACACAGATAATTACAAATTAATATACAATATAAGAAGAAGTAAAAATAGTTTGACACGTTTGTAATTTTTTTGAAAAATTGTCGGATCGCAATGCTGTCTATGTAGGTGGTATAGCAGAGGTAACAAACAATTAAAATGAGGAAATTAATGATATTTTCAGTCTGAATTAAAAACTACCATAGAAAAGTGTACTGGCAGTAAAGTGGTTAACGCGCTAGATTGGTAATCAAGGTAGCTTAGGGATCCGTTGGTTCGAATCCCACCCGGTGCATGAATTTTTCCATGAAAAAATAGCTCGGCAAAGTTCCGTCACAATTTGAAATTGTGACCACATAATAATAAGACTCTGAGGTTAGGGTGGTAGAAAATGCTTTGAGCATTAACTTCGCCTGGTCACCTTCCACTAAAGAGTTTTATTATTATTCATGTTATTATTATTATTAAAAGCGAGTATTCCACCGATGTAGAAGTAGGTTCCACAACTGTGTCTAACAACAATGATCCTATTATGCGACCCGGGATGGAAATTATTGTCCCGTTAAACGTTTGTCTGGAGAGGAAGGATATTATTTCTGAATAAAAAGCAATTGAAAAAAGCCAGAGAAAATGGGAAAAAATTACGGAATATGATGAGGAAAGCGCAAGAATGAGAAAATTAGAAAAGGAAAACAACAAAGGCAAGGAGAGAAGAAAAGATGAGAAGAAATTAATAGAGGAAATAATCCAGATCATAAAAATAATGGCAAGACTCGGCAGAGAAGAAAAAACTGAAAAAAAAAGAAAAAAAAAAAAAAAAAAAAAAAAAAAAAAAAAAAAAAAAAACATCAGTTGAGGGTAATAGGTAGAAGAAGAGACAAAAGATTTTTTTCTAAACGAGCTCAGCTTTCGAATGTATTTTCTGAAGTTTTTAAACTATTCTGGAGACGTCTGAATACATGTAAGGATTGTAAGGCCTGGACATTTAATATGTGTAATGTGTGTGTACTGTGTATATTATAAATATTAAGCTACTGGTATGTCTTTTTATAGTGATACGATCTTTCAGAGACGGGTCATGCATAGATTAAATAGTGTTTTTTATATAACGTTTTTGTGTCATTCGATCATCGTACGGTTCACTGTTAGATAAATAATCGTTCAGTATTTTTTTTTGCTTTACGTTTCTTTATTTTTTTAAAAAATTCGAACAAACTTTAGAATAGGGCATTCTCCACTCTTGAACCATTAATTTTATTATCCAACTATAATAGTGCGTTTCCACATAATTATGTACAGTAACAATTAGTTATCCAACAGGAACCTATAAGAGTGCATTTCCTCAGATGTACAATAAAAAGATAGAAAAATCTCGAAAGACCACAGGGTTTCGACAGCACATTGGAAAAATTACAAGAGCCCCAGGAGATCCGGAAAGCAAACAGAGAAATATTTTGCCATCTCAAAATTACTTTTACAACAAGAAGCAAGTTTTAAAACGCTTTCCGCTATTTTTTATTAACTCTTTAGAGTTTTATTTGCTTTCCTTTACCTTTACATCGACATTTATTTATCTTTGTCAATAAGTCGTTTCTAATTTGCGGATTTCATGAGGGCTTTCAATGATGTTTGCTCGGAGAAAACTTTTGTTCGATTTTTTTTTTCGAGTCTCATGTAGTTGAATGGACCATATAATCTGAGCGTCCATGTTATACTTTCTCGACTGAGGCATATACATACGTAGATATTTCTCAGTAACCGGGTGGTTAATAATATGTTTAATTTTCCATCAATGATACTTTCTCAAGTAGCTTCAAAGTTCAAAGTGAAGACAAGTTGATTTTTTTCATTTATATCATTAATAATTATGTAATTAAAATAAATAAAAAAATGGGACAAACTATCTGTTATATTGATTTAAGACAACAAAAGGAAAACCAATTAATTAATTGGAAAGAAACGGGGAAATATACATTTTATATATGAATACAGAAAATAGAATGGAGTCTGGGGGAGAGAGAGAGCACCAAGACCAGGCGAAAGCCTGGTGAAATATTAAGTGGCTAGAAATACGACATTACACTATCAAGATATCATTTTTTTAAGTTTATCCATATTTGTGTTAATCACAATCATGATGTCACTCATGAAAATTTCATGAAATGAATGAGATTCGAACCAACGGATCACCAGACAGCACCTACGCCCAGCAAGGAGATCGGGCACGTCATTTCTCTGCACAAAATAAGCTCTGGCAAACTTGCAACTGTACATTTTATCTAATTAAAATTTATCTCCCAAGTTTGTCTCGAAAAAGGCAACTTCTATTATACGCTGGCAAAAGTTTGTTTTAGTTTTTTTTGCAGATATTTTTTTGTTGAATGAAGCACATTTTCGAGTATATGTATTTGAATGAGTGTGCTCTGAAAGAAGACTATAAAAAGAACTCGGAATAGGGACAAACAGAAAGACAGAGGGAGAAATGAACCAATATTTAACTTGTGTTATCTCAAAGCACAGAGTTTCCTGTGCGCCCAGCTTTCATTTTTCATTCCGCATCTGTTCAAAAAGTAGGGAGTTGAATCTCTTTCTAAGCGGCTGATAATAAGCTTGTTTAACTAAATCTTGTTTTGCTTTTTATTTAATTTATTTTTTAGATAATAGTCTCGTTAGGGAAGGGGTTGCTTAGGTACATAGGCACATAGAAATAACTATTTACTCAAATAACATAGAGGGAACCCGATGTATCAAGATTTGCGTCCAGTGAGGAGCATCATCTGATTTCAAAATCAGTGCCGGAGGGGTAGTAATTTTTCTCTCGCGAAGGAGTGGAAACAGTCCTGGATATGAGAGAACTCAAGGGAACGGAATATTTTCTGTTATATCCATGTTTATATGAGGAGGCCAAGGCTCACATCGGGCTGTAGTGCCACTTGGTAGGGTATATCCATGTTTATATAGATGTTATTTTACCTTATGAAGAGGAAAATACATATAAACTCTGTTTCGTGTTAATATAGGCCGGCTGGGGCGCTACTCTTGTCGAGCGATCGCCTCCCGGCTATAGCTTGATTTCAATCAATTTTTAATTTCTTCAGGATATTTCATTTTTTCCACAGCACAATCTTGCCTGTAATAAACATTGTAAATATGCGATGTACTCATATATCCTTGGTCATTAACGCCGACAGCCACATATTTATTGTGTAAAATATATCAATTTAAGGTTTGGGTGGAAGAGATTGCCATAGGCGATAACCGCGCCCCTTAGTTAGGACATACGTTTTTTTATATTTTCTATTCTTTTTCATTTTTATTGCATGTAATATATTGTTTCCTTTTTTTTCATTTTTAAATAATTATTTTTATTGTACATAATGTCCATTTAGGTATATCTAATAAAGTGTTGTATAATAATAATAATAAATTAATTAATTTTATTTAATTGGAAAATGTCATTTTATAAAAGTTTTTTTAAAAAAAAAGATCCAGGGAAATAATTTGCAACAGCAAAATTTCAAATTTTCTCTCTATTTTTCTTTCCTCTCTATTCTCTTTGTCTCCCTCTCTCTCTCTCTTTCTCTCTCTACCTCTCTTTCTTTCTCTTTTTCCTCTCTCTCTCTCTCTCTCTCTCTCTCTCTCTTTCTCCTTCCTCTCTCTCTCTCTCTCTCTCTCTCTCTCTCTCTCTCTCTCTCTCTCTCTCCTCTCTTTTCTTTTGAATCGTTAGACATTTCATCGAGTTTCTTGTTATTTGACATCTTGAAAAAAATAAATGAAAAGACGGTAAAATTATTACGAAGCACAAAGTTCTCGAATTTACAAAGACTGAAGTGTCAAAACAAAATAAAGGTGAAATAAAAGTACTAAACAATCCAAACACCCATACTTGGAAGAATAAAAAAAACTTGGAAGAATAAAAAAAAAAAAAAAGATTCACTCATACCAATTTAATCGAACCATTATCTTGTCTTTAGTAGTATTCGTAAAGTTTCATAATGTTTAATGAATTATAATATATTTAAATGTAAATAAAACAATAATAAAATTAGAGATCGTAGACTTCTACAAACTCAGCTGAGGGAAGAGCCGAAAGCATACTGTTTGCATTCCCCCGCTGCACCGCCAGGCTAAGTCGCTGTTTCAGGTGGATTTTTGATCTGGGATCTCCAGTTATATGCACTAATTTTCTCCCAACGCCTCGCACAAACTCTTTCGTCTCGCTTCCCCAGGGTCCCATGGTTTCAAATGCTAAGGGTTTGAAGATAAAATTTTGTTCAATGATATTTCGATATTTAATCATTTTTCTTTTTGAAACTTCCTCTGCTGCTGCTCCCACTGATCTGGCCGTTTGTTGTATGCATGAGTCTGCCAATGCATTGGTGCAAGTGCAGTCCCAAACAAGCATTTTTCCACATTACCAAGGAACCAAACTAATTCCGTCGGGGCGTTGGCCGTCTTCACGGCAGAGTCCTACAGGTTCGAGTGTAGACGGAATGTGAATTGAAGACAAAGCACGATGGATGATGTTGTTTAGCTCCGTGTGTCTTGGAAAGCGGCCCTTCCCTTTGGCACAACTCAGTCCATGTAAACCTTTTTCATCAATCATTGTACCACAGCTGCACAGGTGAGGTTTGAACAATTTAAATCCAAGACGGAGTCCAACGCAGGTTCTGAAAGAAGTGTCGTCCATGAATGTACCAATGTTGGTGGACGGGTATACTTGTAGCCAGGCGCCTGCTTCTTTTGTCTGTAAAGCAAGGAAATGAGTTTTGTCCTCATTTGAATTCAAGGGAAGATTGATTATAATTTTTTCACATTGGATGTTATCCCATTCTCTTTGAATGTGCTGATGATGAGCCTCGGGTAAATCGCCAATAGTAGATTGCCACAATGCCATAGCTTCATCTCGCAGATGTACGGGAACCATAACGTCCTGAGGAAGAAGTTGTGAGACTAGGTCCTGCACACCGTGAGCAGAGCTGATGAAAGCGGGCAAGGCGAGGTCAGAGATCTTACACACCAATCCCACCATATCTGATTGGCAACGTCGCCTGATTCCATAGAGTCTCATCAAGTCTTGAATTAAGAATATGCTGAAGAGTGCTGTGAAGTATATGGTCAATGGATTGCACGACATCTTTGAATTTCCAGAACGGACTGGTTCTGAGCAGGTATGTGAGCTTGGGGACTAACAAGCAGTTCTTTAAAAGAAGAAACCCAATATGAGCATTCAAATCTCTCAATCTTTCTAACATCAGTTTAAGATTATCGACTTTTGGTCAAACATTATTTGTGAAACCTTCTTCATAAACTGGAGCGCCAAGAAGATTGAGTTTTGATGCGTTCACTACTTGAATACCTGGTGAAATCGAGTTAAACATATCAATCACGTCTTTGTTATTGACTTGCGAACAGAAGTGTATTTCGCACTTTTCTGGGTTCACTTTCAAACCGATCAGAGCTGCTTTTTCAATCAGAGTTGTGAAGTTCTCAAGCACGATGTCAGGGGTGTCTGCAAGGGTGGCGTCAAGGTACCAGGAGTTCAAGTTTGTAGAAATTTCCTGTATTATTATAATTATTATTTTTTTTTTTTTAAGTTTCCATTTATTTATTTTATACATTAACGTCTTCTAAAAACAATGAGGGTATACCCACCTTCAAAAGATAAAAAATCTTGTGCTGAAGGTGGGGAACTGCTAGACTGAAAAGGAGTGGACCGCACGGATCACCTTGTTGGCAGCCCATCTCTGAACTAACAACATCTTCACCAAAGAACAGATGGGTAGGATTTCTGTAACACTGATGAATGAAGTGGTAAATTCCGGGTACCTTTTCTTTAACTTGTTCTAACATGGGAGCTCGAGAAATACTGTTGAAGGCATTAGAAAATGGTGGCCTGTGTTTGATTCCCTGCAGGACGGAAATTTTAATCTTGTGCACTCAGATGTTCGAGGTTCACCATTACCTCGTGAGTAAAAATTAAGTAGTTACTCTTGTAACGAGCACTGGTGATATTATTACGAGAAAGAATAATTATTTTATTTAGACAAAGAACATGTTTGTGAGTTTCATAGCTGAGCTGCCCACTAAAGTGTCTCCGTTCAAAAATTTATGACAGTTGAAAAAAAAGTTGTCGAAAATTATGGTCGCTTTTTATCTCCGTCGAATGATTGGTACATGCACCCTATGTGTACATCTGTATTATGCACCTATGTGTGTTTCCTACCTCGCTTTCTATCGACAGCCATTTACACTTGAGAGCAACAAAAGCGAATCAAACTTTTTCCTCCACCAAATCTGCGATATCTTCGAAATTACTAATTCTATCGAGTCGTATGTTATCTCAAAATGTTGTAAATTTTGTTTTCTACAATTTCACAAGATGATTGTTAAAAAAAGACCTACCAGAAGCCGTCAAAATTAAATTTTACTACAGGATGTCAAAAAAGAAGAAAAACATGATTTTTTTATTTTTAACAAAAGACGTTATAACCTGAGAAATCAACAAGATTCAATCATAACAATGGTGAATCAGTATTTTGTGTTGCCTCCCCGAGCTTTAATCACAGCATTCATTCGATTTGGTATTGAGTGGATCAAAGTAACCACCACTTCTTGGGGCAACCTCTCCCATTCTTCGGTGAGGGCAATCTTGAGCTCTGCTACAGTCTGGGGAGCCGGTATTCTGCCTCGAACACTTCGTTTGAGTTGGTCCCACATATTTTCAATCGCATTGAAGTCGGCACTAAGAGAGGGTTAGTCCAAAGTGTCAATATTCTACTCACCCAAGAACTCCCGAACACAGTTTGCTACATGTGGGCGGGCATTATTGTGCATGAGGAGGAACTGGTCGCCCATAATTTGATCGAGAAGAACCACATGGGTCTGCAGGACTTCAAGCAGCTAGAATTTATCCGAAGAGAACTTCAACTGGATCCAAACTCTCCAGAGAGCACAGGGAAAGGAAACTCAGATTCACCATAGAACACGTGGATTGGACACCTGAGCAATGGCGCTCTGTTCTCTTCACTGATGAATGCCGGGTGTGTTTGTTTGGTAATGACAGAAGGAAAAGAGTCTATCGAAGAGTGGGAGAAAGGTATGCTGAGTAATGCATCACAGAAACTGTCAGTTTCGGCGGTGGTTTCTGTATGGTGTGAGGTGGGATTTCAACTGAAAGGAAGACTGAATTGTTTTTCATCACATGCGGTGCGGGAGGAGACCTGAACAGTCAGCGATACATTGATAAGATTCTGCAGACCTATGTGGTTCCTCTCGCTCAAATTATGGGCCACCAGTTCCTCCTCATGCACGACAATGCCCGCCCACATGCGGCTAACTGTGTAAGGGAGTTCTTGGGTGAGTAGAATATTGACACTTTGGACTAACCCTCTCTTAGTGCCGACCTCAATCCGATTGAAAATATGTGGGACCAGCTCAAACGAAGTGTCCGAGGCAGAACACCGGCTCCCCAGACTGTAGCAGAGCTCAAGATCGCCCTCACCGAAGAATGGGAGAGGTGGCCCCAAGAAATTGTGGTTACTTTGATCCACTCAATACCAAATCGAATGAATGCTGTGATTAAAGCTCGGGGAGGCAACACAAAATACTGATTCACCATTGTTATGAATAAATCTTGTTGATTTCTCAGGTTATAACGTCTTTTGTTAAAAATAAAAAAATCATGTTTTTCTTCTTTTTTGACATCCTGTAGTAAAATTTAATTTTGACGGCTTCTGGTAAGTTTTTTTTAACAATCATTTTGTGAAATTGTAGAAAACAAAATTTACAACATTTTGAGATATCATACGACTCGATAGAAGTAGTAATTTCGAAGATATCGCAGATTTGGTGAAGGGAAAAGTTTGATTCGCTTTTGTTGCTCTCAAGTGTATTTTTCTTCAATGAATATTTATTTAAAGAGAGGTCTGTAACATTCAGAGTCCTTGTTGCCCCACATCCATTTTTAAATCCCTAAATCGAATGTAGTATACTTTAAGTTTAATACCTCAAAAAGTCAAGGACAACGTTCGTGATGAAATATTCAGCACATTTCGTCTTGCGGGGAAAAACAAAGTTTGTGTTTCCAAGAAAACGAAATTGGAAGGGACACGTAGGGTCGACTTGGTGGTCATCAATTATTTGCCACATGCCACAAGCTCCGTGGACCGTGGTGAAGAGGTTGTGACTTTTGCTCGTGGTCCAGAGATCTCGAGTTCGATTTCAGGGTTCGTTTTTTGTTTTTTTTTTGTAAAAAAAAAAAAAAAAAAAAAAAAAAAAAAAAATTGTTACCTCACCGTCTCAAGCATATATCAAGTTTAGCAGAGTTAGGTAGATTTGCCGATATTTGGCGACGTAATTTACATAAAATAAAGAATAAAAGAACGAAAGAAAGAAAGAGGAAAAGAGAACATTGAGAAAATTTTAAAAAATTCATTGATTTTCTTTTGCTGTATTTGCAATCTACCAAAGTTGGACAGCCGCGATTGTGTATTTTAAAATATACCAATAATTTGTTAATCTCCTTCTTACTGTTGCTAAAAAAACATGCTCCCTTAATGCTCACAATTTAAATTTATTTAAAAAAAAAATTCCCAGCCGTGTTCAATTAATAATAGTAAAAAAAGTAATGAGAATGTCAATGACTGCAAAACTTGATTAATGCTTCAAAAAATTCAAGTCTATTAATTCCTGAGTAATTAAGTGGTTACTTCATTCATTCATTATGGAATATTCGAGTCGTCAAAATAATGAAAAATGATAATTTTTCACCGTAACATGGACTTTTATAGGCGGCTCAATCACAACGTAGAAAGGACGGTTCTGTTTTCTTCTTTTTCTTTTTATCATAAAATGTTTATTCTAACTTTTTACCAACCTTAGTAGCTTCATCGATAAGGTGGTTGGACATCCTGGAGGTCGGAGGATTGAGTTCCAAGTTCGATAAAAAAATAACCCAGAGAGATTGATGAATTTTGACAACACGATATTAATTGGTACAAATATGATAACTTTTTTATACTTTTCACAGTAATAATTATACCTAATAATTATATCTTGCTCTTAAATTTACCATTATTTTTTTTTTTTAGAGCTGTGAAACTTTAGTAGAATGAGAAAAAATCGTTCATTTATGTGGCCAATAAAATTTATTTTAACCCACAGTCAAAACAGCATCGCAGAAGACAAACAGAGAAGCGAACGGGTTAATGTTGTTCATAATGGACTTAAAAAGCAAACTTTCATGTAGATCTCCCAGATAATTAATTCAGTCAGTAGTCAGCATGTTGTTGGATAAAGAACTTTTTTCAAACAAAAAAAACACAAACTTTTTTTTAATAAAACTTTTTATCGACGCGCGGGGTAGAAATTGTTTCTTTAATGTCTAGAAAATGGGCCATTCATCATTCTAATCGTGAATAACTTGAAAGTTATGCTTGCCACGAGGCCGCGATGGCCTTATACTAGTCGCAAGAGCTTTGTTGTGTGATTTACAAGTTCATAATATTTATAACTAATATGAGGGACTAGCTTCAACAGATCTGTATGAAAGCTAAATAATAATTAATTATAAAATAATTATTATGGCCTACGTAAAACGCTAATACGCATAATATACTCGTACCTACATAAATACAACATTTTATTAAAATCGGGTGTATCATTCACGATAAGTAAAAAGTTAGTGGTCATCAGGCGCATCGTCTCTTTCCACCAGAACCGCTCGTGTGAAGTTGATGAATTTGAAATGGGACCATCTACAGAACGTCTCCTATATCTGTAAAAAATTTCATGGAAATCCGTCTAATAGTTTCCGAGATTTCAGCGTTACAAGGAATATTTTTAACAGATAGACAGACACAAAACCAAAGTTGCTCAGGAGGTTATGGAAAAAATTGAAATCGGAGCAAAAGAATATATTACTTCCGAGAAATTTCTAATATTAGAAATCGGAAGTATTGTGTTCGTTTTTTTTTCTACTTATGAGAATAATACATATATTATTAGAAAAGAATTATTAGAATAATACAAAAAAAAAAAAAATATTAAAAATTTCTCGGAAGTGATTCTTGTCCCGCTGCAGATCGAACCCAGGTCTCCATGCGTTCAATGAGCTACCTCCCTCGGCCACGGTGACTACTTTTCGTGATTTTATTTTGCGTAAACATTAATAATAATAGAATTATGAAAAATCAGGTTATGTATTTTTGGTGAAAAATGAAAATTCCTCTTTATTTAAATTTTAGGTTGTCCAAGAGCGGTCATTTTTACTTTCACAGTTGAGATAATTACTTTCTCTACTGTTAATAATATTACTTTCTCTACTGTTAATAATTCTACAAACACACAAAACGTCTCCTCAAACTTGGTCTGTCCCTACCTTCCAGCAAACAAAGTTCAGTCCTTCTTTTTTCTCTCTAATAATTGTCCACCTTCTCTCTCCTCTCTATCGCTCTCTCTATTCCCCCCCCCTCTCTCTCTCTCTCTCTCTCTCTCTGTCCCCCCACTCTGTCTATTACCCTCTCACTCCTTTATTTAATTTTTATTTTATTTATTTATTTACACTTTATTTTCTATTACCCTCTCACTCCTTTATTTATTTTTTATTTTATTTATTTATTTACACTTTATTTTTTATACAATACATACAACAATAAATTATTAACAAAGATAAAAAAATAAAAAATTAACAATAGGTCTTTACAAAATAAGATGTAGAAAAAAAAATATTTAAATTTAAATATACAACGTATTGTAATCCGGGGCGAAGTTATTGCCTTAGGCATTAACTTCGCCCTTTCTATTTTCTCCCCCCCCCTCTCCCCACCCCACTATCTATATGTACCTCTCTTTCTTTATCTCTCTCCCCCCCACTATCTCCCAACCCCACTATCTATTATCTCTACCTCTCTTTCTTAATTTCCCTTCCCCCTCTTTCAATCTATTTCTTTCTCTCTCTTTACCTCCATCTTACTCACTTTCTCTCTCCTCTCTATTTTTACTTTCTCACCCCTTTTTTCTCTCTTTTCGCATCTTACTCCCCCATCTTCTTTCTTTTCATTTTCATCTTTATCTCTCTCCCCCCTCCTCTTTATCTTTCACCCCCTCTTTTTTTATTTCCATTCCCCTCTATTTCTCTATCTCTCTCTTAACATATTCCTCTGCACTCTCTATACCTCCTTATCTCCAGTCTCTCCACCCACTCTTTTTACCCTGTCTCTTTCTCTCCCCCTTTCTCTCTCTACCTATCTCTCTCTCTCTCTTTCTACCTATCTCTCTCTCTCTCTTTTTACCTCTCTCTCTTTCTCTCTTTCTACCTATCTCTCTCCTTATTCCACCCCATGTACCCGTTGAAATTTCTTCATTACTTATGCACCGTTTATTTTTACACATTTTGATGCCGGGGGAGGTGGACCTCCCATAATCCAGCTTTTATTTCCCACCCCCCCTTCCCTCCCTTCCCCACTACCCCCGACCCACCCCCTCCCCTCATTCACTTTTCATAAAAGCTGACCCTTTTGATTTCTACGAGTGAGGGATGTTGTGATAACAATAATAAATATGCATACATTATTTTTTAAAGAAACGGATAACTTTTCTTTGATAGAGGATTAAAAATAATAATAATTCCGTGTCCGTGAGGTAGTCACAGACACCTAAATAATTATATCACGGTGGTGAGAGTATTATATGGACGCCCAGATAACACGTCTATATTGTTTTCTTGTCCATTGGTTTTATTTGGTTTTAAGGTCCTGATTTGAGATAGTCTGGACTGAGCTTTTACTCTCCTTTTGCTGAGAATCGTACAAGCTAACCATATTAACCTCCCCAGCCTGGGCAAGGCCGGAAATGCCAGCCTCACATGTTCGAAGAGAACAGCTGATTATAGTTAGAAAGAAATAAGTGTAAAGAGAATAGGAAAGAATGTACTCATAAGGTATTGGATCTGCATCATTAGACTAGTAATAATTCATAACAGTTGTAGAGGTCGATAGAGGTTAAGATGGACATTCGGATTTGTAGGGCCGAATTGTAAAACAATCCTCAAAAGTAAGTCCAACCGACCCTCTGGTTAGATTGTAATGCCGACCTCCGTGGCTGAGTGGGTAAGAGCATTGGTTACTTACTGACCCGGAGGTTGCGGGTTCGAATCAAGGCCAGAGCGGAAATTTCTGACCAAAATTTTCCGTTTCCGGAAAGGCATGGAATGTAAAGGTAAAGTGCGAAAGCGGTTCGGGGGCACACTTACATTTGAAAACAAAAGACGCTTTAATTGTTTGAACCTCCGACTTAAGGGACGGCCTTACTTCTTCTGGTCGTAATCTATCTATATATAAACTGGCACTTAGGTCCGAACTATGAAACAGGATTAAGCTAAGCCTACAAGTCGCAGTTTTGAACACATCACAGCGCACTTAAGCTCAAGTTAGGGGATAGTGTCCACTATGATTATCTAATCCTGTTTTATAATTTGGTGCTTAGCCTCACATTAGGAATATGAACAGCAAAAAACCCCATATTGAAACCACAATAAGAACCTAATTAGGATTTTATTTCAGATTTGAAAGTTTTACCGTCACAGCCTTATTAAAACCTGGCAAGGAACCTAATGATGCCAAGAATTTGCGCCCAGTTTCTTTACTATGCCACTTATACAAAGTTTTAGAAAGAATGATTTTGAATAGAATAAACACATTTGTTGATGAAAAACTCATACCCCAGCAAGCTGGCTTTCGTCCAGGCAAATCTTGTTGCGGACAGATATTAAACCTGACACAACATATAGAAGATGGTTTCGAGGAAAATATGATTACAGGTGTTGCATTCCTTGATCTAAGTGCTGCATAATTATGACACTATAAATCACAACAGACTTATTTACAAAGTATACGAACTCACAAAAGATTATAAACTTTCAAAGTTTTTACAATGTACTCTTCAAAACCACAGATACTATGTCTCACTGCAGAACCAAAAGAGCAGATGGAGAAAACAGAAGAACGGCTTACAACAAGGTAGTGTTCTGGCTCCTATCTTATATAAAATTTATACAAATGACCAACCTATAAACCCAAACACACGCCAGTTTTATATGCTGACGATACTGCGGTGGCAGCGCAAGAAAAGTCTTTTGAGGAGGTCGAAAATAAATTTAACAAGACTCTTGCAGATAAGGATGAATACTACCTCAAAAACAATCTACGACCTAATCCTTCTAAATCATATGTGCTAGCCTGTCATTTAAAAAATAGGGAGGCGAAAAGAAAATTGAAAGTTCACTGGAAAAACCAATACCTTGAATCAAGTGAAACACCAAAATACCTCGGAGTTAAAATTGATCGAACTTTATCTTATAAACAACATTACCAAGATACTAAAATGAAAACATCTGCAAGAAATAGTATCATAAGAAAACTAACCAATACATCTTGGGGAGCTCAACCTGAAACACTAAGGACATCAGTTATAGCACTCTCATTATCAACATCTGAATATGCCGCACCAGTCTGGTACAACTCAGCACATGCTAAGCAAGTCGACGTCAGCATAAATGAAGCGACACGAATAATAACAGGCTGTTTAAAACCTACACCAATAGATAAACTATACCCTATCGTTGGAATTGCGCCTCCGCACATCAGAAGACAAGTGTGTGCTGAAATAGAAAGAAAGAAAGAAACAGAGCGAAGATACAAGACATCCGCTTCACAACCACCCGCCTGTACTCCAGACAAGACTCAAATCAAGAAAAAGCTTCCTCAAAGTAATAAAGCCATGCTCATTGCTCATCTGCGCCTGATTCCCGTAGAACTGCATTGTGGAAAAGACATACATCAAATCCCATACTTGAACCAAAAGAGGAAATCTCCAAAGGATGTAACCTGAAATATCCTATATGGCGAACTTTAAACCGCCTGCGCACTAAAGTTTCTAAATGTAAGAAGAATTTGGTGAGATGGGGTTACAGTGACGATGACAAATGTGACTGCGGATCTATACAAAACGAAGACCACCTCCTTAACTGCCCCACTGCAATTGTCACCTGTAAGGAAGAGGATCTCATATTGGCAAATACAGCAGCTATTGAGGTTGCAGATTATTGGAAAAACAAAATATAATTTGGTGACAGAAACGGACTCGGAAAGTAAAGTAAGTAGAGATACAGTTGCGGAGGATTCTTTTTTTTGTTTTTTTTTTTTAGGTTTAATTTACGGATTGCGAATCCATTTTTATAACACGCGGACCTTCTTAAACTATATACTAAATTATTATTTAAAACTAAAAATAAACCTATCTATATATTTATGTAATGCTATATAATTATGTAAGTACATTAATAAACCATATATTAAAATATAATTATGAAATTTTATAATAAAAAATCCGCTGATAACAAAATTGATAACAAATTATTACGGTAGGTGGAAAATAATTTTTTTTTCATACATCCTAATAATATATGATTGAATGGTGCGTGATAAGAACATTTTTTTTGTTTTATATTGTTTGATTATCTCTATAACACTGTTTAGCCATTAGCGGTTATCTAATTTCACGTTTAGCATTTCGAAATGAAGTTTCTCAAAAATTCAAGAGAGAATGGATCCGCATATTGTAGAGTTAGTTATTGCTTGTTCTCTGGAACAATGTGTCCCTTTAATAGGCGATAGAAATTATTTATATAATTAATGTTAAATAAAAAAAATAAAATAATAATAAAAAACACAAACAAAACATAATAGCAAAAAAAAAAAATTATGATTGAAAGTGAATGCATTCAATAAAAAAGTAACGATTGGATTACTTCCAATAATTTGTGTCGTAAACATAGTCCGGTAACGTTTTTTAATAAAGTGTTTTAGTCGCGAACATAATGAATTCATACACAATAGTTATAATAGTTTTTTTATATGTATAAATTTTGTATTGTAAATTGTAATAATTGTTATAATATTATATGTATATATAATAATAACAGTTATAATTGCAAGAGAATACAATAAAAATTTAAAAAAATATATAGTTTTGTGTAGAATTTTTGTTGATCAATATATTTATTAAAAAAAACATAAAACATATTGTCGAAGATTAAAATAATGATTGAATTACTTCCAATTCGTGTCATAAATTAAGTCTGCTGACGTTTTCAGTAAAGTGTTTTGGTTGTGAAAATACGAAATGTTGACTTGCAGTAATTGCTTCTGTAGCCATGTGGTTAAACAATATTTGGCGGCAGTATGTTGTAAGTTACTTATTATTATTATTTTGTATTAATATTATTTCAAAACACTGAACATTTTATTAATATTTTAAAAAAACTAAAAACCATTACCAATCTAATTTTTATAGTAAGCAACTTACTATACAATAAAATGAATTTTATTTCAATAAAAATAACGACATATTGATTTTTGCACTTTACAATCTTAAAGTAGGTTTGATATAAAGAAGAAAGTGTAAGTAAATTTGTCCTTATTTCTACATTTGCTACACCTACCTTTTTGTATTTTTACTTTCCTTATCCTATAGAAAGGAAAGTAATGGAATCACCCAAATTTTTCGATAGTCTATTTTTCACATTTCTGGACGAATCATAGCCTCAGGATACCAAAATACATTGTTTTCGGCCATTGGTCCGTGTGTGTGTCTGTGAACAAGTTATCTCAAGAACGGTAAGAGCTAGAAACTTGAAATTTGGAATGTAGACTTCATTTTTGGAGAGGACGCGACACGAAACTTTTCGATGAAATCGGTGGCGCCATCCGGCGGTGTTTGGCAGTCCTGGCTAAACGGTAAAAGATTCGAAATTTATAGGAACAACTTTTTCTCACAAAAAAATAATAGGGGTCTATTCTGATCTTTTTTTTTTTTTTTTTTTGATATCTGGAACTTTTTGGAACCCGGCCTCAATTTACCGGTATTTGTGGGACTAACTTTTTTTATTATTAGTCCTAGATGGGGGTTGTGATATATCAAATCCAATGATTTTGAGGTGCTGATTAAGAATTTGGCATTGATTTTTAGCTATCTGTTACCGTTGAGGCACGAGTGGCGGAATTTGACTTATTTTCTGGGGATAAAATAAGTCGTGTCATGTTTACACCAGATTTTTTTTTTAATTTCTCAATTGCAGTGATAAATTAATATAATGGTAGGTATTAGTCGATTCTCAGCAATTTACAATCATCTAAGGTTCGCTCGTAGGTACTGATGGATTACTATTTGACAATGCCTCTACATACATTTTTATCCACTTGTGGATCGGTTGTAGAGAGGAATATAATTGGTCACTTTGGAAACTGAAATGATAAGAATTTCGGACAAATTCGAATATTTACGTAGATTATATATAAAAAAAAAATAGAAAAAATAAATAATAAAAAAAGTTGGTCCAAGACCCTCGAAAATACCTGTAAATTAGGACTTTCAAGTTCCAAAAAAAAACGGCTGTGAAACACTCATCTTAAAAAAAAATACCGAATTTCAAGTCTCTAACTCTTATTGTTCTCGAGATATCTTGTTCACACACATACACACACAGATGGACGGACGCACGAACCGATGGTTGAAAACAACTTGGATAAAAATGGAAAATAAAAATAGTCATCTTCTCGAATATTATTATGATGAAATATTCATATATGGGGTTGGATCCAAATCAACGGATCCCGACGCTTCCTGGATTACCAGACTAGCGTTGGAACCACTTCGACCACCAATGAATGTGTCTTTATAATTCCATTAACTTCCTTTGTTTTCAGGGAACCTGGGTGCCATGAACTTCGGAATCTACTTCGGATGGTCCGCAGTCGCCAACCCGAGGTTGCAATCTCCGAATTCTCCCGAACTGGATGCTCCCATGACAGATCAAGAAATTTCCTACTCCACCGCTTTTCCCTTCTTCGTGGCTGTCTGCTTTGCGGTGGTCTGGGGCTACCTGGCCAACACGTGCGGGAGGAAAATCACCGGCTACCTCACAGCCCTCTGCTTCATCGTCTGCTATGGCCTCATCCTGAACACCAAGTCCGTGCATATGCTCATCATAGGTCGTATCATCGGTGGACTAACCTACATCCCGGTACTGTTCAATGGCAATATGTACATCGCCGAAGTAGCAGAAACGCAAAACTTCGGAAGATTGAGCTCAACCTTCCTCATAAGTCAGAGCTTTGGAACGTTAATGATTTTCACCATGGGCGGATATGTGAGTTTCAAGTTTCTAAACATATACGCTCTAGTATTTGGCGTCCTATTCCTACTTGCCCTCATAGGCTTGCCAGAGTCTCCAGTGTTCTATTTGAAGAACGATCGCGTCGAGCAAGCGAAAGCCTCCTTGCAATTCTTCAGACCAAAGAACAATGCAGATCTGTTGGAGATGGAGCTGAAGAGGCTGAATGACACGTTTGTTTTATCTAAGAAGATAAAACTCAAGTACTTGTTTTCCAGGCACACTGTGGTGGCTTTGTGCATCGCCGTATACTTGCAGTTTGCCTTGCAGTTCACAGGTATCAACTACATGTCAACATACACGGTGTTTGTACTTGAGCACTCTAATACCCTCATTGATCCCTATATTTGTATAAAGATTACAGGGGTTGTCAACACCATAGCGCCTTGTATCTATTTCTATCTCACCAACAAACTAGGCAGGAAAACAATAGCAATCATCTCCTACGGTTTGACTAGTCTAGTTCTAGGGACGTTAGGTTGGTACTTTTACCAGATCGAACACAGCATGGTGGAGAAACTTTCGCCCCTAAACTACTTACCTATTGTGTGCATGTCTCTGTTTTTCCTATTTTTCTCCATGGGAGCTGGGAGCATCAATTTCACTCTCTACGGCGAAATATTTTCGTCTGAAGTTCGAAACGTTGTTATGCCTTTCATTTTCGTCTGGAGTGGACTCTTGAGTTTCTTGGTCGTGAAACTGGCTCCAACGTTGTTACTTCAGACGATTCATATGTCAGGTGTATTCTGGCTTTTCTCTACCACAAGTTTAGTGACCGTTTTTTTCATAACCTTTTGTATACCGGAAACAAAAGATAAACCATTTCTCACTGTGATTGATGAGCTTACTAAAAAAGCATGGTGGTAGAAACCTCATGTGATATTTTGGGGTTTAACGTTCCCTTTCAATTGCTACGGTAAAAATCGAAACGTTGCCGTTTCCATGTATTGTAATTTTTGTGACCGATCTCAGTACTCAGTAGTTTGATCGATAAGGTTTGTAAAATGATGTCAGTGGTTCAAATCCTGGTTTGAGCTATTTAGTTAATGATTAACACAAAATAATATGATAACTTTTTCAAACTATTGTATTTTATGTAAATATCTGCTTATTGATTCATTCGTGTAAGCAACCGTCTTGTATATAAATATCATTGTAAAAATAATTAAAAGAGAATGAGTTAAATATTTACATAAATATTCTTATTTTATTTCTTATACTACCTTTGAATTTTTTTTTTTTTTTTACTTCAATAAAGTTTTGGTTAGTTGTTATGAAACCATTCATTTTTTAATGTACTTCAAATCTTATGAAATACTTTACATTTGAGTGGCAGTTACCTATTTGGAAATTTCATAATAAAAATGTAATTTACTAGGTGTGATAAGATAATTGTGGAGGCACTGTTGTTGTTGTTGTTGTTGTTGTTGTTGTTGTTGTTGTTGTTGTTGGTGTAGCAAGCGACGTGAGTTACGTTGAGTTGATCTTTAAAAAAAATTAAAGAGCTAGTTATTCGTGTTATTATGTCACAATTTTCAGTGGGTAGAATCGACATTACGAGAACTAATGCTAATGGATCATATCTCCAACCAACCGTCATATTCCAATCTCGTAATGCCGCCACTGGTCGTTGCCCACTCTACAACTACCCCAATTGTCCTCACGAGGCTAGGCTAGGCCCCGACATCCAAAGTATAGAGCCGATAAATTTCCAATCCCGCCGGGATACGAACCCGGGTCACCTTAAGTGCAAGCCGAACATGCTACCGCTAGGCCAAGTGACTACTGTTGATCTTTAATTGGGTCAGTAAAAAATACTCCGATGGTTTCAGCGAGTTGGGTTTCTTCAACATTTTGAATAGTAAAATTTATTATTGTTAACTATTATTCGCGTCTTGTCCCAGAGTATTTTTCTGAATGATAACATGTGGGACGAACCGTCGCGTCGTGGCGTCGCGTGCACTTTCGTCGACTTTATCTGTCTCGAGCCTCTTATGAAACCTTCTAATTTGGGTAGCTACCTTACTGGTTAAGAATTTTCTTCCTTTTTGTCGCCTCGTAAGACCGTTGGAACAGCCCATGGTCCTATTCTTTCTTTGGGTATCTCACGGGTAGTTCTAATGGTCTCTTAGCTTTTTTGACTTGGTGAGTAACATTTGCAATTCGAATTGCCAAAACAGATGGGTGACTTCCCCGACATCCCTTACATGACCAATTGACCACATTGGTCAACTTTTTTTCGAACAAAAAGTCAAACTTAGAAATGAACCTGACCTACCCAACCAAGTCTGGACAACTCTCAATTGGTTGAGCTCTAAATGCAGGTCCATCTTAAATATGGGTATGAGCAACAGCAACACTGGATGATGGCGCTTAGGAAATAAAAAACGCCGTGAATCAATTATAAGAATTATCAGTCAGGTATTAGAAAATGCTTCAGACAACAACATAGGTATTATCCACCTTATGTCTACACTCATCTAAAGATATTTTTCTTCTAAAAAATACAATAATGAAAAAGTTCACTTTCGATAGATCAGAAAAAAAGACAACAAGTATACTGATACTTACAAATTCAAACTCAGAAATGAAAGAAACACATTCTTTAATGTTAAATGAACACTACACTTTTTCTTTAATTAATTTAATATATTTTGAAATAATATGAACGAACTCATAGAACTAAAAGCATGTTACATTAAATTAAAGAAAAAAAGAGCTCAATACACATGACTTTATTGCATACATATTTAAAGATATTAAAAGTAATATGTTCGTTCTATTATGACAAAACAAAACACCCAAGAACCACGTGTAAAGAAAACAAAACACACGAAAATCGGAAGAAAAAAACAAATCAAAACGAAAAATTTCACGAAAAACTTTAGAAAACTCACAACCGCCCTGCGAAACGTTTTCACGAAGACTGAAAGCTCTCTTGTAAAGTTTCGACTGGAAAAAAGAGGAAAACTCGACTGCATACTCGAGAGAAACAGAAACACAATGGAATGATGTTAAAGAGGTACTGACATACAAAAACAAGTGAAAAATGAGTGCACCCAATCTACAGCTGACGAGGAGGGATTGAAAAATGGCACTGTTTTTAGCAGCCTGCTTGATATTACGAACGAGATGGAAAAGCTTCATAGCATGTTGTGTTGTGAAAGGTACTTTTATTACAAGATGGAAACTACAAATCATATTGCAATATTGTTCTAGAAAAGAAGCGTGGTATTATATTAACAAGATGTAAGCTGGAAGAAGTATTCCATAGCACCCGAATATCCTCTACTTTTGTGTAGAAAAACAGCAAGTGAGAGCTAAAATTCAGGGACGATAATGTATGCAACATGCATATATGTGGTTTATTTGTTTTATTTTTAAAATAAATATACGAAAGCTTCAAAAATCAGTTATTATTATGTACATAATTTTTGACAGTCATTTCTTATGTCTTCATTTTTGAGGCTTGCGCGGTTGGTTATTCCCGGAACAATAGTTTATTTACAGGATTAGGGTTTTTACAAATTGTCTATTCCCAAAAAAGAGAGGGCTTGTTGTTGTTCCACAATACGGAGACAGCTGTGATACGACAAGAAATATTCACTACATGTTTTAAGGCGCCTTAATTTGAATCATGTCCTAGCAGTTACGGATTTTTTGAAAATGTTCAGAAAATCAATAGCTATGCAATGCATCCTAAAATTAGATAAATAACTAGGTATCCAGAAATTACTTTTCAATATTAAAACATCTAACAATTAATATACTAATTTAAGCTACTCTTTTACAAAAACTTATACAAAATTATCTTCTCTCTTTATAAGAGTACCTATTTTTTTCTTAAATAAAGGTATGAATCTTTAATACCATAATATTACAAAACTCTTCATTCTCTTTCTGCTCTGTTGATCCACACCGCTAGTCACCGCTATTCCGCTAGTCAATGTTTACAAAAAGACAAATGAAAAACCGATTTCATTTTGATAGTTTCACACAAAAATTTGGTAAAAAAAATCTTGGGACTGAAGATTATGAAAAACTCAGATAGCCATGTAAGTACCTAGATCCTAGATGTATTGGATGGATGGGGTTGCTATCTGCTGCTCAAGAGGATGCTATTTCTGGAATTTCAAGGGGATTAGCGTTATCTCAAGAACAATGGGATTTGCCTGTCGAATCGGGAAAGTTTTGGATCCTGAAACTTATCTCTAACATTGTGTAAGTGGATGAAGGGGGACGGAGCTCTTTTGTTCTTCATTCTGGAGCAGGGTTGCCAGACGAAGACTTCGCGTGTGTTCGTTTGGATTTTGAACTTATTTTATCTCGCTGATCAGGAGAAACAAGTGTTCGAATTAAGTTTAAGTTTTCAAGCTTTGCAGGCAAGCTTTCAAGTTCCCCTGACATTTCTCAGTGTTCACCTTTTACTTCCGAGAATATCTGATATTAGATATCGGAAAAATTGGGATTTTTTTTGTTTGTTGTATTTAACTAAAAATATAGGAGTCATCGTGAGTTAGCGCGCTAGGCATTGCACGCACGGTGACCTTGTTTCGATTCCCAGCGGGACATTAACGTCATATTTTTAATCAGAGCCTTTGTCATGTATAGAATTATTAGGAACACTCACACAATCAGCAGGATGCATAATCTTGGTATTTAATGTACCTATACCTCACATTAATTTGAGCATGGTGACAAAACCTTCCAAAACCATATCGATCGGACCACATCAATTACGTGTCCATTTTTTAATTCCCCAGTTACCTTCCGAAGATAGGAGGGAGAAGGGGGAGGGAGGGGGGGGGGGGGGATTTGACCTGTGTTAGAATGCTGTAGAGCAGTGGCCAGTGGCCCGCAACCTTTTCTCTATCACGGAACCCTTTCTTTGACTTCTTAGCCCAGCGGCACCCCAGGAGAGAAAAAAAGTCAGAAGAACCTTGCAGGCCTGTATTGAGAGCATTCAGATGATGAAAAATGTCAGCTAAGTGGGCCAATTTAGTTATCCACTCATCATTTGTCAAAAGATCACAAAAACTTTCATTTTTTTCTTGCTTGAAAAACACCTAAATTTTAAAAACACCAAAATTTAAATGATGATTTCTAAATCTCGCGGCACCCCGGTTGCGGACCACTGCTGTAGAGGTTGCGTGTTTCGTGGGGCAGTTCCATTATTAATAATGCAAACTAGCCTGGCATAAATAGTCCTGACTCACTGACTAATTATGGCTACAGCTAAAATATGTATCATTTTATATTATGTAATACATAACTAATTGATGGCGACAGTTAAAATATATATCATTTTATATTATGTAATACATAACTAATTGATGGCAACCGTCGAACCATAGTTCTCGTAATTTTCTAATGCCTGGTTAAGCAGAATTCTACATTTTTAATTAACTAATTCCTATAATAAGGAAAGTATTGTATTCGTCAAAAATTTGACCTAGTCAGTTTTTCACATTTCTGGACGAATCATAGTCCCAGGATACCAAAAAAGGTTGTTTTTGGCCATTGGCCCGTACATACGTCAGTGTGTGTGTATGTAAACACGATAGCTCGAGAACGGTAAGAGCTAGAGACTTGAAATTTGGTATGGAAGTTGATTCTATATAGCACACAAACCACTAAAGTTTAGTAGTTCAAACTTTTGATTGATAACTGCCGCACTCTGCGGCCACACGGCCGCAAAAGCGACGTCGCTCCTTCAAAGATGCAAAAAACTATTGAGAACAATTTTTTTTACAATAAAAAATAAAAAGGGGCTTATTCCGATCACTTTTTGCTGTTGTTGATATCTTGAACTTTTTTTAACCCTAAATTACCAATTAAGTAGAGCCTAATTAACAGGTATTTTGGGAGGGTTCCGCTTGGACTAACTTTTTTACTGTTCATCTTAGATGGGGTTTGTGACATATCAAATCCAATGATTTTGAGGTACTGATTACAAATTTGACATCCATTTATAGCCAACGGCGTGCCAAAGGAAGCACTCAAAATACATCAACCTAGAGAACAAATACGTGTCATATTAAGCTTGAGCAGTAGAAACAGTGAGTCCGTTCTATGAGGAGATGTCTCATTGCATTAACTCCCCGGGAAGCTACCTGGTAGCAAAGACCGCAGAATCCCAGGCAGCAGCCTTCCTCATTCAAAGGATTTCACTGGCAGTCCAAAGAGGAAACGCCGCCAGTGTTCAACTGGAAGCCGGAAAAACTTCGAAGAAATAATCACACAAATAATAAACGAGAAAGAAGTCACGCCAGCGTCAATGGCATGTTGAATACACCGGTTCCCTTCAGAACACCGAAGTTAAGCGACATCCAGCGAGGTTAAGACTTGGATGGGTGACCATTCTAATTCTAATTCTCGTGACGCTGGCTTTTCCCGGCCCCACTCAGGCTGGGTGAGGTCAATGTGAGTAGCAGGTTTGTGAGTTTCCTGCGAATGGAGGGTAAAACCCCCGTCGTGATATGACCATGGCAGTTGAAAGCGACGTTAAAAACCCACTTAAAAAAAAAAGAAGTCACCGTGGCAGAGCGAGTTAGCGCGCTAGGCATTGCACACATGGTGACCTGGGTTCGATTCCCAGCGGGGGAGGTTTTTTTCTGCTCTGTACTTGGATGTTCGGGGTCCACTCATACCTCGTGAGGAAAAATGAGTAGCTGCTTTAATGTGAAGCAGCGACCAGTGGCAGAATCTTAGGCAAAAAAAAAATACAAGTTATTGTTAATTAAAGTGGTAAAGTCCTATGATTCTGCGCTACCCACTAAAATTGTGACATAATAACACAAAGAAAAAGCATTATTATAAACGAGAAAGAAAAGAACGAGAGAAATCCCCAGAACATAATTATAATGGGTGACCTAAAAGCATAATATGATACCCGATGTAATGTTTTGAATGGTTCCGGGATCATAGTTATATTTAGGGAAAGAAGTGGCTCTTAGTGGGAATGATGCACTGTTGTCCGCATCTCAGTACTCGTACTGTTCACTAGGGTAAAATCTAGTGTTCGTCTACAGATTAAAGGTATCACTTGTTCTTAGAAGAAAAAAAAACAACTGGTGTATTTGAATTTTCATTTTGAAAACACGTGAAAATGATAAATAGGGTTGTTGGTATTTTCATTTTTTTTTTCTTTCTCGATACCTCTAATTATGTAGCAAGGGCCACCTAATCATTAACTTTCAACACCACCAGTGACTTAACAGGAAAACCAATCAGATATGTTTACAAAATTAGTTTACATGTTCAGAAATAATATGAATAGGTTTTTTTTAAAAAAAAATTGGATCAAAAACGCATTTTACAAAAACGAACATCTGTCTGGGGGACTATAAACAGGGAGTAGACCAGCATTGGCTTGGTTCTGGGGGCCCTTGTCAATTATTAGCCTCCTTGTATACACAGTGGTAGAAGTGCTAAGTAATTACCTCACTGTCTGGCTACCATCGTTCACGATGACGCCACCCTATGATGATGAACACAATATCTGCTTCCAATATACAGGGTGTCCCGTATACAGATGCAAATATTTTGAGGGTAGGTTCAGCCCTCCGTGGACTATCATATGAGCGAAACTTGCAGTGGGGCATTTTGCTTCGTTAAAGAGTTATGGCCAAATCCCTGTTTTTCCCACAGGTCCAGAGGTCACTTGGATCGATGCACGTTTTTAAAGAAATGATAGCCAGTAAGTAATTTTTGACTTCATGTATAGATAGTCATGCATATTTCCCTTGAAATGCAGTTGGTTGCATAAAAAAATATTGAAAGATTAGAGAGATATTTAATCATAAGTTCAATACTTTTCTAAAATTTGATTTTTCCCTTTTCTCCCTTTCGTGAATTTAAAGTACTTCTACAATTGCAATTCTGCGTATCACTAGTTAAAAAAATACCCTATTATGTTTAGTTTTAGAAAAAAGAAAGCTCATTTATATTACTTTAAAGATCATGGAACGCAGTACACACAAAGCTCAAAAAACACTTCTGAATCATGATGGAAAATTCAAAGTTGGCTGAATTTTAACAGAATTGGCGCGTACTTTGAGGTATAAATACACTGCTCTGGGATGTTTAACAGAGGGAAATTGATCATTCACAGTGGTCGGTCGGTGTGAACTTTTATGTGAATGGGGTTACGGGGTCACAGGGTTATCATGAGGAAAAATGAGAGAGGCTGCAACAAAAGCAGCAACCAGTGGTGTAATTATGGAAAAAGAATACACATGGAGAAAGACTGCGCTAACAACAAAAATTATGATCATATTTTTAGAATTAAAATTAAAAGTATCATTTTTGTGTTTATCACAATCATGATATCAAAAACATAACAAATAGTGCCGAAAATTAACCTTGGGTAAAACTCGAACATCCAAACTTAAGGTTACTATTATTATTAATACTTCATTGATAAACTACAAACATGATACATTCTGCAACACAGGACATGAAATGAAAAGAACCCAAAAGAATATGTAGCGAACCAAGGGCGAGGTTAAAGCTTGTGGCTTTCTCTTCCACCGAACAAATTGATCGCCTTGTTATTTTAACTGTTAGATTTGATTGATATAGTTGGTTAATAGAACTATTTGTACTCAGAAAATTTTCATTTATAACTTGCAGTTGGCACAAAAATGGTCACACAGACCGCTTCAGGCATCGAGTGTTCTTCAAAATGCAATAGCGCCCAGATTCAAAACTTCATAGATGTGTTTCTCTCCTTCTGGTGCCGTTTATTAAGGCGTATCTCATTCGTTCCTTCACGCGTCTGAAAGAACTTTGTATTTATTGAAACAAAATAGCAAAGGGTATTTTTTTACCTAGTGATACGCAGAATTGCAATTGTAGAAGTACTCTAAATTCACGAAAGGGAAAAAGGGGAAAAATCGAATTTTAGAAAAATATTGAACTTATGATTAAATATCTCTCTGGTCTTTCAATATTTTTTCGTGCAACCAACTGCAATTCAAGGGAAATATGCATGACTATCCATACATGAAGTCAAAAATGACTTACTGGCTACCATTTCTTTAAAAACGTGCATCGATCTAAGTGACCTCTAGACCTGTGGGAAAAACAGGGATTTGGCCATAACTCTTTAACGAAGCAAAATGCCCCACTGCAAGTTTCGCTCATATGATAGTCCACGGTGGGCTGAACCTACCCTCAAAATATTTGCATCTGTATACGGGACACCCTGTATAATATTAGAAATTCTCAGAAGTAATACAAAACTCTTTCTGGTCTTCAACGCTTCTCAATTTCCTGGGATTCTTATTGCGAAAGCAACGGCGAAGTTTCAAAAAAAAAAAGAAAGTTTACGATCTGCCTCTGAGGCAAAAACTTTTTCTGGAAAAAAAGAGCAACTCTTTCTTAAAAAAAAAAAAATATTAATAAGACCAAGGTAAATGAGTTAGAAAGAAGACTGATGCAGCTCCAAGCAATCTTTACTTTAATCTCATCATCCAATCAGCCCCACCCAGACAAGTTTTAGCCCGGTCAAATAAGACAAAAAAATGATCTTACGAACTGGTGTAAACAGACAAACTGGTGTGAAACAAGACTTTCTAATTCAATTGAGGATCTTTTTTTTTTTTTTTTTTTTTGACCATTCCCTTTTTGGAAGTGTCGGAATTCTTTATATAACCTTTAGCTATTACCTGCAAAAACAATTGCTTTAGACTTTTATATGGGCCATTTGATATCACGATTTATGGCTCTGGGATTCGAACCATTGGATCCCTACGCTACCTGGATTACCAGACTAGAGAGTTGACCACATGACTACCATTGCACATAACTACCAGTGTATACAATGTGAACCCAATCATGAGGAAGTATTGAGTACATAATAATTTGGCAGTGTATTTTTATACTGAATAAAATTTAACCCTTATGTTCTCATTGAAAGTTTTTCAACAACAACAAAAATCAAGCATTGGTTATGGTTGCCACTGTGGTTACGGCGCGGCTCTAGACATCCTCTTAATTTTTAGAACAAATAGAAATGAGAAAAAAGGTATAAAAAAGGTTCTCATTTCGCCCGAAATATGCTGTATCACGAGGGTTTGAATTTTAGTGGTCATCCACAAAGTCTTGACCTTGCTGGGCGTCAGTTATCAAGTGTATTGAACGCATCATCGACGCTAGACAAGCCATACATAAAAAATTTATGTCCAACCGAGAAGCCTAATGATGTACGTACAAAAGTACATCTTGTACTTACAAACATTCATCTTAAAACGCCTTTTTCTGAGAGTGAATATGCAACCGAGTAGACATTTATATCCTCCTCTGAGTAGTGAACACCTGATGGCCAGCGCGTTGAATACACCAGTTCTCATTTAAGTTAAGAAACCTTCAGTGAGGTGAAGACTTCGTGATGCTGGCATTCCGGCCCAACCCAGGCTGGGTGAAGTTCATATTATGGGTAGCAGGTTTGTGAGTTTCCTGCGAATGAACAAAATACTTGTGCTGATGTGTGTATTCAATGAGGTTCCTCTTATTGGCTCTCTGTGTAGTGTGTATACCCTTAATTGCATCTGATATCCGGGGATGCAAGAGGCATGGCCCCAGCTAAGGACTGCCGACCAGACTGGTTTCCCCGCTTGGGTGAAAATATCTCAATACATCTTACGAGAATGCCTTGAGTATAGACAGCAGTCCACAGCAGTTAGAATACCTCGATACTGGCCAAGCTAAAGAATAGACTCTATGCGGTAGTCTGTCCCGGTAGCTCAGTGGTGAAGGCGGCACTCTGTGAATCCAGAGATTCCAGAGGTCGTGGGTTCGAAACCCAGCCGGCAAATGACAAGTTAACCTCCCATATGAGATTTTTACCACATAATAATATGTCTTAGGCTTGCTGCTGGAATAATGGGACTTTAATAGTCCTTAACCCTTTGACGCCGGAATTAATTTGGCCGGGGGAAAAAAATCGCAACCAACTTTTTTTTCATCCTGATGGTTTTCTAAGACTTTTGGCGTTGGTTTCAGCTTTCTAGCTTTTACCGGTAAAAAGTTATGAATCCGTGTCGAAAACGACACACCGGGCTTTAAAGGAACAAGAATGTAGAAAAAACTGATTTTGTTAAAAAAGTATAAAATGACGATTTTTTAGTGAGTTTAAAACGAGTATTTTAAGGAGAACGTTAGTGATGATGGGAATGGGAATGGGCGCTACAATAGGTGGGCTAAGTCTAGCACTAGCTGCAGTTGTGATAGGAATGGGAGCTAAAATAGGTGGGCTGGGTCTAGCACTAGCTGCAGTTGTGATAGGAATAGGAGCTTCAATAGGAGGGCTGGGTCTGACACTAGCTGCAGTTGTGATAGGAATGGGAGCTACAATTAGGAGGGCTGGGTCTAGCACTAGCTGCACTTGTGATAGGAATGGGAGCTACAATATAGGAGGGCTGGGTCTAGCACTAGCTGCAGTTGTGATAGGAATGGGAGCTACAATAGGAGGGCTGAGTCTAGCATTAGCTGCGTAGTGGTATATTGTCACTCATTTTCCAAGTTTTGACTCAATAATCAATCTAAAATCAGAAGAAATCAGGAAAAAACAGTAAATTTATTTCTTTGGAAAAAACGTTCTTTTAATACCGGATGTGTCGTTTTCGACACGGCAGAAAATTGGACAAAAGCAGCTACCTACCAATTAAGTATTACAATTTTCTTTAAAAATATATGTTAATAAGCATATTAGCTACCTCTTTTAATTTTTTCAGTAAAATAATCGACCAGGAAACACAAGAAATAACTTATCAAAGTCGGTAAAACTCCATGCGATGATGCACTCTCGAAATCTCAGCAACAAATGAAAATTTAGAAATGTAAACAAAACAATTCAAAAATCACGCTGGATGGATTTGAAGATAAGAAGTCAAGGAACTGTTTCACACTGAAACGATAATGATACTGTATTCTAGTGAATAATTATTGAATCTCAAAGTACCTGTGTCGAAAACAACACGCTCGGCGTCAAAGGGTTAAAATAAAAAATATTATTATTATTATGCTGAAGACCTCGATTGCCCGCCCAAATACCTCGTTTCGCCGCGCCAAAAAGCCTTGAGTCTGGAACTTCCTAGAAATTGCTGAATATCGAATCAGGAACTGCTAGATGTTCCTAAAATCGGAAAGTTCCTGCAAGACCTATACAAAAACAAAAAAAAGAACAATGTCATATTGCTCTGACTATCAAACTACTAAAGCTATTGAATTGATAATTTGTCTGCTTACATAACTCTATGATTATATCAATCCCAATTTTCTTCCTTATTGATAACGTTTTTAGCAGCGTCTTTACAGGGTCCACATAGTCTTTCCATCACCTTGATATATGTAGGTGTCTATCTCATGGACATGGCATTAGGTACCAATAAAATAATGTTTGTGTTAAACAAAATCGTGTAGATTCATGATGTCCCATTTTTTTTAACAATTTTTATGGATGTTTATTTTACAACAAAGGTTTATAACAACATGTCACAATTATTTAAACTCGCTCTACTAAATTTTTGCTTAACTTCGGACTTGAACCAACGACCTCCAGGTTACAAGTCCGGCAACTTGGCCAACTTCATCCACATGGTTAAAGTTGTTCTAGCACTTCTAGCACTCCTACTTCCAGTCTTTACAACTCGATGCCCTCGTGGGGCCAACCCAAATTATGGAAAATTTAACAGAAAACTTAAAATAAAAACAAGGACTGAATAAACAAACAACCAACTTGGTTGTTGAATTTTAATACCATGTCTACTTCATAGTTGAACTTGAAACAAAAGAAATCTACCGTTGTTTAACAATCAACATTAAAGTTTCGTTAGTAAGAAATATCATCAGAAAATTTCTCTGTGCATTGTACTAACATAAGTGAACAGTATTTTTACACTGTTGCATTACTACCTCTGAATGAAGAGCCCAATTATCCATCAACACTATGAAATAAATCAATCATTCGATTTCTCAATTGGGCTTCAAAGACTTTGGCTAATACATCATTGGAGTTCGGACTAAATAATAATTACATAAAATTACTCACCCTGTACGTACAAATTTTAAATTAAATTAATAATATAGGTACCTACCTACCTAATTATAGATTCTCTCTTGGGTCAAAAATTCTCCATTCTGATAACGCCGACCTTATGATTCAGTATTTTAGTGTATTTGACCACTGCTGTTCCAATGAGAGATTGTTTTCTAATCTAACTATTTTGAACTTTTTGTTTTCTCGTAAATGTTTTATTTAAAAGTGTTTTTAGAAGCAGGATAATGTCCTATACATTACAGGTAAGTTAAAATGTTATCCGAATAGGTATACATAGATATACATAATAATCTAGTCTTGATTGTCTAATTTAATGAAAATCAATTTAATATTATTCCTCTTCTTTATCTTTGCTTTTAACAAACCTACTTCATATTGGTACTGTTCAACCTCTTCCTTACGATTGAGGTTGCTTGGTTGATTGTTTTTGGCACTCGTACTTCCTCTTTCTACGTCTGGATGTCCTTTTTAACGCCGACTCTGTTAAGGGTGCCAAGGGTTATTTCTATTATTTCGTAGATTACTACAGCTACTACTATTTTGTACCTACTTCACAATTCCAGATCATCCTGTTATCAGGACTGCTAGTTCCCTACATTCAAGGAGGCAGTTCGCAGTATGCCCAGTGCTCCAATGAACTCTACTCCAAATTAAGCAATCGCTTTGATTGTTTTCCCAGAGGTATTTACTAGCTAGCTTTATAGAGACTCAATGATTTTTCATTTTCTTTCTTTGATTTAAACAAAACCTACTTGGAATCGGCATTGCTCAAGTTCAATCTTTCATATATTCAATCTTTTTTTTTTTTTTTTTAAGAAAAGATCATTAAAAAATGCAGTCAGTTTAGGTTTTATTTATTTTTTAAATTATTTTAACATCGAGAACATACCCAGATGAAGATTTTACCCTTCATTCTCTGGGAACTCACAAACCAACTACCAAAACTAACCTCACCAAGCCTTTGTTGTACAGGGAATAGCCGGCATCACGACGGTTTGGTGAATGTTCACTCCCACACGTATTAAAAGCGCTGGACGTTACTTAACTTCAGTGACAGGATGAAGCCTGAATCAACTTACCTTCTCAACATTCCAGCCTTTTACGCAAAGAAACTCTGTACATTCCTCTCTAACTAACAAACACTGGTGGTCGAATTGGTTCAGTTGCCAGTGCATTGTACCAGATAGCGTTGGGATTAATTGCTTGAAACAATAACGCTTTCTCCCCCATCTCAACAGGTGTTGCGACAGAGGACGCATGCGTCGCTCGGGGTTGTTGCTGGAAGCCTCTGGCTGAGAACAGCCTCGAACCTTGGTGCTTCTATCCAGCCAACTACCAGAGCTACCGGGCGGACAGTCTCAAAGCACTGGAACTGTCGGACCAAGGCCTGAGTTTGGTGTACAGGAATGTTCGCAAGAGTCCGTACCCGGATGATATCGAGTATGTTCGGGTGGACGTGGCTTATGAGACCGAGAGTAGACTTCGGGTGAAGGTAAGTGGTGACTTATTATATGTCCTATCTATTACCTTGTTGTCGGGATTGCCGTGGCTGATTGGAGTAGCGTACTGGGACCTGGCCCTCATTCTAGAAAGCACTATCTCTACCATTATTTTTGGTATTGGTATAAGTGGGGCTGTCGGCTACGAAAGCTCTTTGTCACTGTGACCTTAAATAGATCTTTTGTGACATGCCCCTGTAACTCTAAAAGAGATCAAAGCTATTAATGTAGCTTAAGATTCTTTTAGGACTGATTTCGGTAACTTCTTTTGGTGTTAGAATCAGCCTTGAGAAGTGTTTCAGTCGAGCGTGTGAGGCTGCTCCAAATTCACATAGAATGTGTTTTGCTGTCTCTGGGGCCTCTTTATAGAGACTGAATTTTGTGTCTTGAGCAATGTCCATTTGTTTAGACGGTAGTTGAGGCTACAGTGGCCTGTTGAAAAGGCAGTAAGGATTCCTCTTTGCTCAGACAGAGCATTTCTTTTGCTCTTTTGGGCGAATAAGTTAGGAACATTTTCGCATGCCTGTGGCCGGAACTCATTTGGGAACTTCTTCAGAATTACTCCCACTTTTAAAGACTACAGGGCGTTTATAAAGCTTTGAGAAGCAGTTGAGGTTTCGAATGCCACCTCTGAACTACAAGAGAGTATAGTTGATGTTGTTGGCATCTTCTGCCTCTTCTGCTCCATTAGCTTCTCACCCTGATGCTCTAAAGTGGTTTCTTCTGAACGAGGCTTCTTTTTGGTGCTTTTTACTGGAAAGTAGCTCTGCGGCTATGAGCAGCCATTCGAACCGCCTTCCGGCAGCTCCTGAGAGTTTTATAAATCTCTTTTATGAAGCTTTTCAACAGCTTCTGAGAGATGTTCCTTTTACGACAGGAGGAACAACCCATGGTCTTATTCTTAGCCGAGAGCTACACGGACCCTACCATTATTAACATATTAGTTTATTTTTCTACATAATAATAACACTCTTTACAGGAAGGTAACCACCAGGCGAGGTTAATGCTCAAAGCATTTTCTACAACCTAACCCTTAGAGTCTTATTATTACGTGGTCAAAAATTCAAATTAATGAAAAAAAATCATGCACTGGGTGGGATTCGAACCAATGGATCCTTACGCTACCGGGATTACCAGACTAGCGCGTTAACCACTTGACTAGCACGGTGCATGACTACCAACTTATGAACGAGGAAAAATCATTCCATCCGTATATCAGTGTCATGAAAATAATATTTAGATAAATATTTTTTTTTTTTTTTTTTTTTTTTTTAATATTCTTGTTTACTTGTCTACAGATTTCTGACGACCGACATAGTCGTTATGAATCACCGTATCCGAAAATGGCCGAAAAGGACCAACAAGAGTTTAGCAAGAAGTATGAGGTGGAATTCCCCAACCTGCAGGAAAACATTGGGTTTGCAGTCGTGAGAAAATCATCGAAGCGTGTCCTGTAAGTTCATCTTTTTTTTCCGGTTTAACGGCGCTTTAACAAGGCGGTAGGCCTGTCGTTCACGCCCGCCGGTCAGTTCATCTTTAACCATCAGCAATTTAGAGTTAATTTTTCGCTTACTTTCTCTTATATATTGGAGATCATTTTGGAAGTCACCTTGCTCGAATGGAGTATTCGAAAACCGTCTTGTTAGAAAAATTTCCACTCCGTACTTTCTATATTTTACAGAATGTACCTACTTAAAAAAAAAAAAATTGTAATCGGAGCCAAAAAATATTTTTTTTTTTTTTTTTTTTTTTTACAAAAACGAACACAATACTCCCGTTTCTTATATTAGAAATTTTCAGAAGTAAAGTGAGTAGCTAGTTCATGGATAACGGTCGCAGCATTACGAGATGAATAATTGTTATTGTTCATTAAGCAAATGATATGATCAGGAGTTTTGGAATACTGTGCTATCCACTAAAAATGTGACATAATAACACAAAAAACGCATACATTATGTCGCAATAAATTCATCTAGGAAGTTAAAATTGGAAGAAACTCATTTATTATTTAGCTACTATAGGTAATAAAAATTGGTCCATGAGATTGGATCGATAATATCTCGGGAGATGGTGCTGGGACAAAATCACATCTTATAAAATGATTCTCCCTAGCAGTACAATGTGCCAACGCAGGCAGTGTATTGTCATCGCAGGCTGTAGAGAAGGAATTTTACAAAATATTTTATTTAAAATTATTGTTTTAATAAAAAATAAAAGTAATAAAAATAGCTTTCATTCGAAATCACAACTAATCTACCTACCTTCTCTTCTCCCCTCAGGTTTGACACCCGCAATGTTGGTGGCTTCACCATGGCGGACCAATTCCTCCAGATATCCGCCAAACTCTCCTCCAGCCACCTCTACGGAATTGGTGAACTCCGCAAACCATTCCTCAACGATTTTAACTGGACAACATTCGGTGTCCTCACGCATGACCAGGTTCCTGGTGGCATGTACGGCAATTTGTACGGGAGCCATCCCTTCTATCTGGCCATGGAGGAGGATGGCAAGGCTCATGGGGTGCTCCTGCTCAACAGCAACGCTTTCGAGGTAAATTCTATAATATTCATAAATTGTAAGAAAATATTCATTTGATATTGCATTTATTACATTACATTCCCGTGCCCTCGCGTTGACCCAGTGGCTAAATGGGAAGTATTGTGTCACTTCTCACTCATCGAAGGGAAGGCATATCACGGGATTGGCAAGCTAAAACATAGAGTATGAGTATAAACAGAAAAGTGAGAAGTTGTATTAGATGTGCATGAATATCAGAACATACCTGGACACCTGTTTCGAGCTTCTTTTCTCTCATCAGCAGGTAATAGTTCTGATTATTCATGACATCAACTAACCTCTCTATTTTAATGAGTATAAACAGACATCAACAAATCAGCTAATTTCGACTAATGACTACGGTGGCTCTTGCCTCTTATGAAGAACTTATTTTGTGGTGAACACTAACTAACCGTCTCACCCATCAGGTGACGCTGCAACCTACACCTGCCATCACATACAGGGCCATAGGCGGAGTTCTGGACTTCTACTATTTCCTGGGGGAGAATCCTCAAGAAGTGGTGCAGGAATATCTGGAACTCATTGGAAGACCCAATCTGCCACCCTACTGGTCGCTTGGATTCCAGATTTCAAAGTAAAGATGAATAAAATACTACATTAGTTTATAAGTTATTCTCAACAAAGTACAGACAGAAACATCTCCCAGTTTCATACATTAATATCAACGAACCGGGTCAGGTTAATGTGTGAAGCTGCTTAGTAAGCTTCCAGTGAATGGAGGGTCAAACCCTCGTGTCGATATGAGCTTAGCAGTTGATAGGTACGTCAAACGCCAGAAGTCCAAAACAAGCGGGTTAGAGTTAGTTAAGATGGTTGGTCGAAGATATTTCTAGAAAACTGTCATACAATAGATTTCCACCTGCTAACATTTGTTCTTTTGAAATTCAGGTACGGTTGGAAAAACCTATCAGAAGTTGAGGCTGTGCTACAACGGACTGTGGAGGCTGGAATCCCTTTGGTAAGTACGAGGGCGTTCATCAGCTAGGCAGACAATGTTTTTCACCTCAGTCAAAACAGAAAATGAAAATTTGTATCTGATGTACGTAAACAAATAATAGAACAGCCCCAGTAGTCAGATATGATTTTGGCGTTATTGAGCAATTGTGAATCGCATTGATGAGTAGGTAGTTGTATGTAAGTCTAAAAGTTATTATTTTTCTACTTTTGTTGTTTATTTTCACTTTGCAGGATGTGCTGTATGGAGACATCGATTACATGGATAGATACTTGGACTTCACGTACGACAAAGTCAACTATGCAAATCTACCCCAGTTCATCGACACCCTTCACTCTATGGGCATCAAGTATATCCCCATTCTTGATCCTGGCATCGACACAGATGAGCCAAACTATGCCCCATTTGAAGAAGGCAAGAAACTGGATGTGTTCATTAAGCATGAAAATGGAGAATTGTTCAAAGGAAAGGTAACCTGTGCTTCATTCCATTAAGACTTTTTAGCAGGTAAAACGCTAGGCTTTCACAAACTTGGTATTCGAATTAATCTCTCTCACTCTCGGATTGATTGCAATAGCGAGAATTAAATTTGATTGTTCTCACAAAAACCAACTATTTTCGGTAGACTTCACGGAACTTGTGATCTCAATCCGGAATTTCACATAAACGACTGCATTAGCAATGCAGTATTAAATTATGCTACATAAAACATATGATGGTGCACGTCATCTGCAGTATGATACAGTCTTCTCCAAAGGCAATGACGAGAAAGTTGCCTCACTCATTCATTCAAAATAGTTTTGAATCTTTCTGCAATAGAGCATGTCATAAATTGGCTTATTAGATTTCGGTTCTACTGGAATTAGTGTTTTTAACGTGCCATTGATGAAGTTTTGAAATCCTTTTGTTCACAGTGATGTTTGTTTGTTTCCCTCCAGGTTTGGAATCCAGGCCACACGGCATTCCCGGATTTCTCTCACCCCAAAGCCTACGAATATTGGTATTCACTCATGAAACGTTGGTACTCGGACATTAAATTTGATGGCATATGGATCGTAAGTAACGAAAGAAGACGTCGCGTTGTGTAGAACAAACTAGGGATAAGTAATGTGTTATTGAGAAACATCTAACAAAGATAGTGTTAGAAGATGTTTCTTTTTGGTAATAGGTAGGTACATTTTTTTTTTATTTTTTTTTTTTATAATAAATGTTTAATAGTTTTTATTTGAAATAATATTACATGCATACATAGTAGGTATAACAGTCAGTTCCAGTTTACAATCTAATAACTTTGACTAACAGAAAAAAGAGAAAATAAATAGTAACTAGGTAATTAAGTATCTAGGGTTTGAATATATTAGGAAAGTTTTAAACAAAAACCTAAATAGGTTTGGGTGGTAAGTATCTAATAGGTTTGGGTGTTTTGAATGTACCATAACTGGTACTTAGGTAGCTATTGATAATATTGTTGTCAATACATAAAGTTACAAGGTAAAATGACACCAGATTACGTTTAGGAAGGAGTAGTGAGTAATAAAGTATGATATTCATGATAACCGTACTGGGTTTCAAAGTGAATGATGTGATGTTACTCAGACTTGATTTAGTTTTTTCTTTACTGGACTTTGGACTCGAACCACCGTCCGTCGCCTTAAGAATCTAGATAACATATTAAATTAGTGTATTATGTAGAAGTCTCTTATATTTAATTTTATTCGGTATTCTATAAGAGAGAAGTTTATTTAACACAGGAATTTTAGATTTTTTTAATTTATTGTAAAAGTTAATGTTGAGTTTTTTGGTGAACTCAGATAGGTATGGGACTTTAGATTCTTCATGTAGAATTGAGATTTTTGTATTTCTTCTTCGTTTTAATGCTATCCGAAGGGCTTTATTTTGTAAAACTTGGAGACTTTTGACTTTGGTGTTACAGATAGTATTCCAGGCGGGGCATGCGTACGTGATCACAGGTCGTAAACAAGATTTACCTATAAAGGAGAATTTTATTTTTTATGCTCAATTTAGACTTATAATTGAATATAGGGTATAGGGTATTTAAGGCTGCAAAATATTTCTTTTTAATATGTTGCATGTGTGATGTGTATGTTAGTTTAGAATCTAGGTAGACCCCTAGATACTTAACTTCTTTTATATAGCTACATCAGTGTTAAATACATGTATAGAGCGGGGTAGTAAGGGTCTCCTGCGAGTAAAGATGATGGCCTCAGTTTTATCAGGGTTAATTTTAATGCGCCATTTGCTAAAGTACCTGTAATAACGATTAGAACATTGTTTTAGTCTATTTATGATAGTGTCGATTCTCCAGGAAGAAGTAAACATTGCCGTATCGTCAGCGAAAGCTGCGTCAGGCACAAACTTATGTTTAGGGGCGTCGTGGGTGAAGAAAATGTAAAGTTTTGGCCCGACTAGGCTCCCCTGGGGCACTCCGGCTGCAATTTTTTTAGGGCTAGAAAGGGTACTATGACCAAATGGTAGGGTAAGGTTAGAATTATTGAGAATTTGGTCAGTAGAGACAAAGGTAGCATTCCCTGAGTTGTGTGAATCAATGCAGACACGAAGTCTTCGATTGCTAAGATAGGAATGAAAAATAAGTATTAGGTAATTAGGACAGTGCGTTGTTATTAGTTTATAAATAAGTCCATTGTGCCAAACTGAGTCAAAACAACGTTGAATGTCGAGTAGGATCATGCCAGTGTGTTTTTTCAACTTAAAATTAGAGATAATAATTATGATCAGCAATACGTGATATTTGGCCCACCGTGGAACGGTTTTGCCTAAAACCAAATTGTTCGTCGGCAAGAAGTTTTTCTCTCTCCAAGAACAAATCAAATTGACTTAGAATAACCTTTTCTAAAATTTTGCTAAGGATGCACAGTAAACTAATGGGTCTATAGGACTCTGCTTTGTGTGGCGACTTGGCCGGTTTTACTATGGCTATAACTTTGGAGGTTTTCCAAAGTATTGGGAAATGGCCGATATTTAAAATTTGGTTAAAAATATCTCTTAAAATTGTGACACAGTTAAGACTATTATTATTATTATTATTATTATACAATTCTTTATTAGATACAAAAGGACATTATGTACATACAAATAACAACAGTGAAATAATGAAGGAAAAAAAACAATATATACAATAAAAATGAAAAAGAATAGAAAATATTAATTTGAAAGCATATGTCCTAACTAAAGGGCGGGGTTATTGCCTACGGCAATCTCTAACTAAGGTTTTTTATACACAAAGCAGGCACATTATCAATACCAGGAGACTTGTTAGGCCGTAGTTTCTTGATTATAAGTAAGAGCTCCGAGGTGGTTACCGGACAGTTAGAATCTGTAAAGTCTGAATTATTTGAAGACAAGAAATTAATTACTGTACTGTCTACTTTGCGAGCGAAGTAACGTGAACCCATGTCTAAGTTTAGTCTGTGAACAGATTCAAAGTAATTAGCAAGTACTTCAGATTTTTCCTCCGGTGAGTATGCATAGCTGGGACTGTTACTGTTGTTATCTGTACATACTTGGGAAATAACAGGAGGTATACTCTTGGTGCGGGGGACAATGGATTTCTTCTTCTGCCAGAGATTATCAGTTGATTTAATACGAACGAGTTTCCTGTTAAAAAGGGCATTTCTTAAAATAAAAAGTAATTTATTTATTATTTTTGTGGTGAGCAGTTGTAGTAGCTAGCTCTTGTTCTCTGGTAATACTTGCGATACCGATTTTTGGCTTTTACGAGGAAATGGATAAATTTATTTTCTGGTAAGTTATTATAGTACGATTTTTGTGTTGTGGGTATGTTCAACTGCATTGAGGTCTGGATAACTGATGTAATGCTACATACCGCTTGATCTATATCACTTGGCGAGCTAAGATTCTCAATATTAAGATTACTATCAATAAATAGGCTATAAGACACCCAGTCAGCATTTTTAAAATCAAAACAGATTTTTTCCTCTTTTATAATGGGTTCAAGGTTAACAGTAATTACGATAGGGTTATGATTTGAGCTAAGTATTGAAGGGGAATAAATGCTACGAAAATGGGAATAATCTTTAAACAGCGCTACGTCAATCACCGATGGCCTTTTCTTGGGATCATCTGGAAAAAAAAGTGGGGTCAGAAGGCGCTGCAATATAAATAGATTTTTCAATACAAAAATCATTCAAGAGTTTACCGTGTGAGGAAGTGAAGTGGCAGTTCCAAGCACGGTGGTTACAGTTGAGATCACCTGCAATAATGAAATTTTCAAAAGTGTATAATTGGCTAAGGTCGCTGCGGAGGAGTTTTTTATTAGGTGGTTTATAGGCTGAAAAAACAGAGAACACTTTATTTTCTGCATGTAGTTTGAGTCCTATAACCTCTAAGCCCTGGATATTTGGAGCACTGATTTGCTTGTGTTTAAGGTTTGATTTGATTAATATTGCAACTCCGCCTCCAGATCTGTTGCGATCTTGGCGGTAGCAGAGGTAACCTGGAATATTTAAGTTTAACTTTTCGTCTAGTTTAGTTTCTGAGAGACATAAAATGTCGTAATTTTCATTTTGGTTGTAGAGTGTTAACTCTAATATTTTATTTTTTATAGAATTACAATTCCATGCAAGTAATTTTAAATGGTTAATATTAGTCAAATAATTCACATACAGTATCTAAAATTATAGAAAGTTTGGAAAACCCATCGGGGGCGGTTTTGATTTTAAAGATGGTAGATTTTATGGTAAGTAATAACTTCGAAAAGTTGAGACCTTGGAAAAGTGACTTAAGTTCATTTAATATATTTCCAAGTCCAGAATGAGAGTCTTGAGATGAGCAGGGTGTACTTGTGGTGGGTGGAGTACTGTGAGCAGGAGGAGGTGGTGGTGGTGCTGGAGAATTGGTTAGAATTGGGGTGAGACTGGGCCAGGTAGTTGTGTTGGTGTTGAATTTAACTCTAGTTTTGAGACGATCCCTATCGCTCCAGGCATTGATCCTTTGGGCAGCGACTTTCTTGTAGATAGCACAATCCTTGGAGTTTGCTGTGTGTTTTTCGTTGCAGTTTGCACATTTATCATCTGCTTCTTCGATTTTGTCACAATCTTTTACATTGTGTTCACCTGCACATTTCAAACATTTTGGATTTCTTGTGCAGTTTGTTGCTACGTGATGAAACTTTTGACACCGGTAGCATTGTGTTGGATTGGGTTTTTTGTGGGATTTTTCCCAACTAATGACACAATAGCACAGGGTTTTGATTTTTAGTATGTCTTGAGTCTTGGATCCGGCTGAGAATAGGATAGAGTAGAGCGGGTAATCGGCATTTTTACTAATCTGAGTTATTTTAGTTATATCAAATTTGAGGTCATTTAATTCTTCTTTTATGTCATCTGTGGTGACGGTGGGCGGGAGGCCTCTGAGAACTAGTTTGAGAAGTTTTTCCTCGCGTAGGGTGAAAGTGTGAAAGCCATGTTTTTTGCTTTCTAGATAAGTTTTGACTTTTTTAAAATCTTCAGGATTATTTGGTGTAAACTAGTGTTTTCCCTTTGGAATAACGGTAGTAGAACTTGTCTGAGAGTTGGCTTTTTAAAATTTGCGTAGCAGTATTGTTATTTTCAATTGTGCCATTTACTATAATGGGCGGTATTTTGCTCTTACCGTTACCACTGGGTCCGTTAGTTGTTGGAGAATTAGTCAGGATGCCGTCAAGTAGCATTTGGTGATTGTCCTCATCCGCAAGGGCAGCGTAGCGGTTTTTAGTCGGAACTCCACTGCTACTTCCACTATTGGACAGCTGTGAGTGCCGTCGCTTGTTTAATCTGTCCTGCCCGTCCGCCATGGTAAGCGGAAGGGAATATAAACTTTTTTACTTTTAGCACACTATCACGGTCTTTATCTTTTGAAACACAGCACAAATTATTAAATGATCTACCTACAGTACTAAAGATAGGTAAGGTAGGTAGGTTAAGAACGAAGGTCGATTTTTGTTAGAAATTAACTACGAGGAAAAATATCAATTAACTCACGAGTATTTCTATACGTAAAACTTGTCAACTTATCAGTGCGGACGCTAGATCAACAATGGGTCAGGTAGGTACAAAAAATTGCGTTATCGAATATTATTTGTGTTAATGACAATCGTGATATGACAACTACACAAAATAGCTTTTCTAAATTTTTGCTTAACTTGGGACTTGATCCACCTGCAGCTTACAAGTCCGTCGCCTTGTCATTCAAGCTACGGAGGTCGGTTTCGATAGGTACAATAAATTATTCACAATACATATAAAAACATACCGTAAGCCAAAACTAACAGAATGCTGTAGAGGCAAAGGATGATTTGGTTACCGTAGGAGGATTTTTTTTTTTAATATAAAAAAAATTCTCCCAGGGACCGTCCTTCCGGAAAGGAACCGAGGATGCAAGCAGAATTTCTTTTTGAATGGCTAGACCATTTTTTTGGTAAAGAAAATGATTGGAACGGGGATCATCCGTAATTCCAATCAATTTCTTTCCCAAATGGTCTAACCATTTCTTAGATTCGACGCTCCAAGCACCCATGGTTTCCACAGCAACAGGTTGGAAAATTTGGAGGAGCTACTATTACAACATACAACATCCACAGTACCTTATGTACAATTGTACATGTTATTATTATGATTATACATTTCATGGGTAAATGTTCCAGGATATGAATGAACCTAGCAACCCCTTTGATACAGACATCATCTGTCCCAACACAAAGTGGGACAATCCTCCGTTCACTCCTCGTCTAGAAAATTCTCAAGAACAAGGTCTCAAATACAAGACACTCTGCATGTCCACAAAGCAACATCTTGGACGGCACTATGATGTTCACAATCTGTACGGAATCAGCCAATCAGAAGTTACTAACAAGTAAGTTACAGATATCGACATCAGAGCCTTTTTTTTTTTGAAAAAAAAAAGTAAGATGACTGTATGGAGGTTTGAACGGAGGATTGAGGCTATTGCCAGCAGGTGCCCCCTTTCAATCGCCCAACAGGGGTGGATGGAGGGATCTTACAAAAAAAAAAAAAAGATATCGATGAAAAAGTGTTAATATTAGTGATGGACATGAGACGAGAGGAGATTCGGCTATATCTCGTCTCGAAAATTAGAGACAAGTAAGATGGAGACATTGATGAATACGTTTAGTACGTATTGGAAAAGATCGATTTCCGGATGTAGGTCTGGTACACTGCCTGGATAATCGTATTACTCTCAAATTTATCTTTTTTAAACTACAATAAAATAAAAGAATTCCGCTAATCTGAAAATCAAGGGACAAAAGCATCATTTCGAGTTATCGAGTGTTTCAGGATTTCTATTTAAGAGCTAAGTTTCGACAAGGGCCGAATATTTTTTTTTCGAGTTCACAGGATTCTTACCGTAGTCGTATTTTTCTTTCTAACTAAAAAAAAATTCCTCGTTAGGTTTTTTCCAAATATTTCCATTTTATTCCAAGGTCATTCGTGAAAGAAAAATGCGTTTGGTTACTTTTAAAGATAAACAGTGAACTTAACCTATAAAAGAACTGGAAGCAAGAATTTTCTACTTCCACTTTGGTTAACTTTGGAAGTGGAAATTTTTCCTCTTCCAAAAAAAAAAAAAAAATGACTTGCTTCCAGTTTGGTTCATTTTATTCCCGTTTGGTTAACTTTGGTTAGAAAGAAAAATAACGCAAATGATTTCTAGTTAGAGATATTCTACAGATTTATATACTCACACTGCCACGCTCATTTTAATTTCAGAGCTCTCTCAGAAATTCTCAAGAATAAACGTCCATTCATCCTGTCCCGATCCACATTCGTTGGCAGTGGACGATACGTAAACCATTGGACAGGTGATGTCATCAGCGACTGGGCATCTCTGAGGCAGAGTGTGACGGACATTATGCTGGGCAGTATTTTCGGCATGCCTATGATTGGGGCAGATATCTGCGGCTTCGTGGATAATACGACCATGGAGCTTTGCACGCGATGGTCACAATTGGGGGCGTTCTACCCATTTACCAGGAACCATAACGCTATTGGGAACTCTGTAAGTTGTTTTGTTTTTTGTTGTTTTTTTTTTTTACATTGGTTTATTATAATTGCCCAACTGAATTAGACATTTAAAAATGGTAATAGCGTACAATGAGCGCAGTGGTAAGGTAACCCAGATCCAACAAAAATTGTATTCAAAATTAATTGGTTACAGTTGTTTGTAAGTTGTTACATTCCGGTATGCTCGTGGGAAGTATTTTGTCACTTCTCGCACATCGCAGGGGAGGCATACTACGGGATGGCCAAGCTACAATACAGACCACAAGCGTCTACAGTAGCTGGTGCTTCATGGATAAAAAAAGGCTCATCTAAAAATAAAAAAACAAAACCATGTCACTGTCGCAATGGTTTTGAAAAGAACACAGATTTGATATATAAAAAAATTAGGAATATTTCTGCACTTCTTTCTTTTTTCTACATCTCTATTATATTAATTCAATTTTAATCTAAAGTTTTCCCATGTAAATTAATTAAAATCCTAAACTTTTAATCGAGTTCAATTTTAAACTACGAATTTCAATAATGGACTTTCAGGAGCAGGATCCTGCCTCTCCAAATATGGGGCCAGTTGTTAGGGACGTCAACAAGAAAGCTCTCCTGCAGAGGTACTCCCTGCTGCCCTTATTTTACACACTGCTACACAAAGCTAACCGTTTGGGACACACCGTCGCCCGACCCTTGTTCTTCGAGTAAGTTTCTGTCTTAAATATACGCCATAATCAAGTAGAAGTCCTCCCTTTTCCAGAAGGTAGAGATATATAGCTAATGGCTAGTCACACTAATGTCTCTTGTGTTCTAGACTGTGCATTTGAGATGGAAAGATATCTGTCCGTTATGCTTGCTTACTGGTCAAGGCGTCTGTCTAGTTATGGTTTGAAACCCAGCGGGACATGACTAGTTATGCTCCTATTTGGAATTGATCTGGAATAATAATGGTAAAAAAATTGACCATTATTCCTGCAGAATTACTGCTAGAATAAGAGCTAGTTACTTGTGTTATTATGTCACAATTTTTAGTGGGTAGCATCGACATTACGAGAACTAATGCTAATGCATCATATCTCCAACCAACCGTCATATTCCAATATCTATCTCGTAATGCCGCCACTGGTCGTTGCCCACTCTACAACTACCCCAATTGTCTTCACGAGGCTAGGCTAGGCCCCGATATCCAAAGTAAAGAGCCGAAAAAATTCGGATCCCGTCGGAATTTGAACCCAGGTCACCTGGAGTGCAAGCCGAGCTTGCTACCACTAGGCCAAGTGACTACTGCAGAATTACTGCTAGAATAATGGGACTCATTAGATACTAATCGGTTATCTCATTATTTATTATCTTATTGAGGGTTTACCAAGTCCAAGCTCTCCCTGTGGACTGTTGAACGAGATGAGATATCAGAGTGAATTTATTTATGGATCTTACAGTTGTTGACATGTGACAGCTCTGGACCTCTGCTTGTGTTTCAGGTTTCCCAATGACAAAGCCACGTACGGGTTGGATGAGCAATTCCTATGGGGAAGTGCTCTGCTCATTGCACCCGTCTTGAAGCAAGTGAGTGAGAGCAGTAATACCATTTCAGCTTATTTATTTTTTATTTTATTTTTCCTTTTAGGCGCTTTAACTCTGCTGGGGCAGGACGTTCGCGCAGCCGGTTAATTTTAGAAGAGTTTACTGAACGAGTTCAACCAGCAAGCAGATAGATATTTTTTTTAAGTTGAATATATTAATTTACAATTTTTAAAGTATTTACAAGTTTTTAAGTTTCTCACTTGTATTTTGAAATTTTCTTTCTGCTTAATATTTATCATTGGTAAACTAGTCATTTTTAGACTGTCAGCGTAAGATAGGTAGTCCCAATTATGCCAACAGTTTGGCATTTTAGAGAAACAATATACTACAAATTTATTGATCTAGCTTTAAAAGATGTCAATTTGGGTCGCGTTTTACAGGGTGCCGCAGTGGTGAATGTTTACTTACCTGAGGGAACTTGGTACTCGTACCCAAAATTAGACCAGAAGTGGGTGGCCCCAGTTGATGGCTTGAAGGTAACTTTGGACGCCCCAATACTGGAGATTCCGGTGCTTATCCGAGGAGGTTACACCATCGTCACTCAAACACCTGACGTCACCACAACCAAGAGGTATGATATTTGTGCTAAGTAGCAACTTTGGTTTAGATGCCAGATGCCTGGCAGTAGGTATTGTAGCAAGTAATTAAGTAAATTAAAAAAAAACGGTGATCTGGTTTCTGAAACTCATTTTCTTGATCTTAGTTTCATGTAGTTGTAAAATGAGTAAGCATGTCTCAATACCCGGAGGAATAATTTCCCATTGTGACCGAGAACTTTTCATTTTATTATACGATTTTGCTGCGATAGGTATTTCATCATTAAGTTGAGATTAGTCATTGTGACCCCCTGCTTCTAAGTTTTTATTAAGTTCGCAACAAAATTGGGAGTCTCCTTATACCAGACACTTTTAGTAGTAGCTTGCTACTACTTTTAGTAGTAGCTTGCTACTCCATCTCCTTTGTCCTCTTTTTGGAGCCTATTTGTGCTCTATTTTCAGTTTATGGACCCTAATTTACTATTAATCTTAATTTTTACTGTAGCCTTTAAAGATATCTATCACATAACATTTCAGTGTTCAGCTTGTGGCAAGCAGCTTGCAAACTGTGGCCACCTGAATGTTGCAGAAAATAACCGACTCTATTTACGGGAGCTGTGCAGCCAAAACGAATAATCTGAGAGCAAAATATTCATGATAAAAGAAGGGTAGTTCAAGAAAAATCATCAATTTTGAAGGCCAAAAAATTCAATTTTGCTGGTAAATTGACTTTAGCGCCATTTTTGATATCTCAATTGGCGCTTAAATCACTTTTCCAGATAGATATAAATAGAATTTATTTTTTCGTGTGTTAAAAAATGCACTTAAATCAATTTGGCTGTAACATAATATTGAATATGATTGAAATGGGTCTTTTAAATCATTTTGTCAGGAAAAAGTATGAATCTTTTTTGTTGGAACTAAGCACCAAACTGATTTTTTTTTTTTTTTAATTATATACGTTATGCTCAGAATAATTTGAACTATTGGTTCAAGTTGAGCATAAAAAGTTCTACTTAAATTATTTTCAAATAACTTGAGAAAGTCAATTCCTAAAATTAATGTTATGAATAATAATAATAATAACGCCTTATATATACTGCCCGATAAGGACTATTAAAGTCCCATTATTCCAGCAGTAAGCCCAAGACATATTATTATGTGGTAAAAATCCCAAATGAATATTGCAAGTCTTATTTTTCTTCTCGTGAAAAATTGCTATTTGGCGCTTAAGTCAATTCACCTTTCCTGTAGCGATAATTTATGATTGTATTTTATTCATTTCTCACCTAAATATTCTCTTTCCAGCCGCCTAAATGGTTTCCAGATCACGGCAGTGTTGGACAAAGAACATCAGTCCCAAGGAGATTTGTTCTGGGATGATGGAGACACAACAGGTGAGGCTCTAAAAACAAATCTAACTAAAACAATTCAAAGCTTGCCAAGCTATACCTAAGGACCGCATGATTTCAAAGAATAGTGAAATCACTTTATTGTTTATTTAAATACATTCAAACTATGCGGAAGAGTCTTTTGTATATTTTTTTTTGTATAGGTAATACAATATAAAATTTTGTATAAAAAATTGGCTTGAATTGTTTAAAAAGGAATACCTTTTCGTGTTGTTGTTGTTGACCTAACCCTAAATGTTAAGTATTACATATCATAGGGGAGGCATACAGGCACACTAAATAATGAACAAGCTAGACCATAAGCGTCCACGGTAGCTGCTGTTTCATGGCTACAAAATAAATAAAGCTGTGCAATATTTATCTTTAAACAAACAAAAACCCGGGATCAGGTATTAAATGCTAGAGATTAATAAAAGTGTTATATGTGTTTGCGTGCAGATGCTGAGGACTACAATTTCATTGAGCTAAAAGTTGAGAGCGGATGTCTCAATTCTACTGTGCGCCGTTTCAACCACAATGGTCCCATGAACATTGACTCGGTGAAAGTTGTGGGCGTTAGTCAGAAGATACAAAAAGTCGAACTTATTGTCTTACAAACCAAGCAGGCCTTGCCATTCGCACTTGATGAAAAAACTGAGGTAAGTTCATTACAGCCCTATGTTCCCTTAAGTGGTTAACGCTCTAGTCTGGTAACCCAGGTAGCGTAGGAATCCGTTGGTTTGAATCCCACCCTGTGCATGAATTTTGCCTCATTCATTTGAGTTTGTGACCACATAATAATAAGACTCTGAGGGTTAGGTGCTAGAAAATGCTTTGAGCAGTAACCTCGCCTGGTGGTAACCTTCCACTAAAGAGTATTATTATTATTCATATTACATAAGGTAATTCATACTTCTAATAGCGAAACCCACTTATTGGTTTTTTGTTGACTCATCGACTGATTCCAGGTGTTCTTATAGAGAAAGGAATAAATAATAATAATATCCATTATGTATGTTGGATAAAGAGTAGCAGCAATTCAACAATAGCATGACCTGGTGGGATTTGTAAGGTTCCTTTTAAGTTCCTTCTTACTTTCTATTATCCATAAGGTATAGAAAGTTACCGATAAGTTATAGAAAGTATTGTTTTAAGCTTGTCTTGATAATTATTGAAACTTGGGAACAATATGTTTAAACAATAGGTACCCTATGAAGATGGAGCGGGGATGCCTCATTTTTATATATAACTATTATTATTAATTAAAAAAAAATATATCAAACTCAATTCATTAGCTTGGCTCTCATTTATGTATGTGTCATTTGTGTCATTCACATCAATATTCTTCGCCTGGTGTACTTCTCGAGTTGCAGATGGGTTTTCCAGAACGTCTCATTTAGTATTTATCAATAAAATTGTCGAATTGTGATTGAATCATCTCTAAACAAAACGTGAAATATGTTTATTGCCTTCAAAGCTTAGTTTTACTTCCATTGCTATGTCTTTTCAAAATACCTGTTCATTCTGTTCAATGTTTGATTTCAGGTTCTGACCGTTGACACAAAAGCTTCAGGAATAACTTTTGAGACCGACTTTAAAATCTGTTGGTATGCTTGAAAAGTCTCGCTTGTTCAAGAGATGTTGCTGAACATGTTCTTGAAACTACTTGGAAGACACTTCTAATTTTAGTCACACCTGAGTTTGATCCAGAGAGGGGCAGGAATTTTTCTGCTCTATACTTGGGTATTCGGGGTCCACTTACCTCGTGAGGAAAAATGAGTAGCTGCTTTAATGTGAAGCAGTGACCAGTGGCGGAATCATAGCTCTCGATGCCTTTGAATAAGAAAGGGTTTTCTAGAAGAAAATTGTGTCACGCCATCAGGAATCGATGTCTTTTTTGAACTTGGTAAGTCAGATTGCAAAAATGCAAAATAAACTGACAAAAATGCACTACTTATTATAGACACAATACTTCTTCGCAAATGGTTCACATCTTATACACTTAGCTATAATTTTTTTTTGCGATTTTCCATTATCGAAGAATTCCGAGCTTTTTTTACTAAATCTTTTTTTTCCTCCGAACACTCTCAACTGATTTTTTTCAACCTAACAAGTATTAGAATTTCTACCATTTCAACCCTAAAGAAATTTCTAAGACGATGTTGAAGACCTTTTCTTATTTCTACAAAATTTACAAAATCAAAATTTACTACCACTTATTTCATTAACCAAACAAATTAAAAAAAAAAAAATATTGATGAAAATGTTCCACCTTCACCTTGAAATCTTGTTTAAAAAAAAATGTCCAGAAAGCCGGACTTTGTAGTCAAGTGACGTAGTCGTCACACGGCCGTATATAAATAAATATACTTTCTCTCTGCTTATTTTATAATTATATTTTATTTTTTATTTTTAAAACTCTACCATTCTGACATCTGTCATAGATTTGACCACTTTTCACATCTTAGATGCTATGGTGATAGGTGTGTATCAGATCTTCATATTATCGGATCTTTCTAAACTCACACAGATTAGAATTATCATTGAAGCCATACTTATATCCATGATCAGTTTCAATCTAATCAATGAGAGCGAGAGGCTAAATATTATGTTCCTGGTACTGGCGCAGTCGCTGTAAGAAAGCCAGTGGCATTGTTTGCAATCGCACGAAAGTAAAATGAGTGTTTGCTTCATTTTGATATTCTGTCAGAGAGGACATTTCTTTGTGAAATTTCAGGAGGCTTGCTACTGCTCAACCGGCAAAATTCCTACTCATTTGCCAACTTTACGAAACTGAAATCACTAAAAACTGACTAAACCCGAACTTCAAACAAGGACTGATTTTTTTTTTTTTCTTTTTTTTTTACAATTTCAAAGAATTTGGCATATTTTTGGTGGTAACATTATGAAATAAAACGAGAATATGTCATGATATAAAATTTCTTGTTTTAATAGAATTTCACATGAAACTGGAATGTCAATTTTTAGAAAGAGCAAGGTCAGACGTAATTTTCCAAATCAATTTGTGAAAGGTCCTCCAGATGTAGAAAATCTCGTCGTTGAGATCTCGTCCTGAAAAAATAAATGTCTTTTGTTGTTACGAGACGAGAAAGCAACACTATCAGAGTACGAGACTGGACGTGAAATAGTCATTCACAGGTTTGATTTCTACCTCAGTATCTACTGATATTGATGCATTTTTACTTTCCTTATCCTATAATAAGGAAAGTATTGTATTCGTCGAAAATTTGACCTACCCAGTTTTTCACATTTCTGGACGAATCATAGCCTCAGGATACCAAAAAAGTTGTTTTCAGCCATTGGTCCGTGCGTCTGTCTGTGTGTCTGTGTGTGTGTGTGTGTGTGAACAGGATATCTCAAGAACGGTAAGAGCTAGAGACTTGAAATTTGGTATGGAAATTAATTTTATACACCAGACGAACCACGAAACTTTTGGTTGCAATCGGCCGCAGAATGCGGCCGCAGGGTCGCAAATATTGGCCGCAAGCGCCGTTTCTATGAATTGGTTAAAGATACAAAAAATGTTAGAGAACAACATTTTCTTAGATTAAAAAAATAATAGGAGTCTATTCTGATCATTTTTTTGATATCTTGAACTTTTTTGAACTCGGCCCCAATTTACCGGTATTTTGGGGGGGACCCGCTTGGACTAACTTTTTTATTATTCATCCTAGATGGGGGTTGTGACATATCAAATCCAATGATTTTAAGGTGCTGATTACGAATTTGATGTTTATTTTTAGATAAATGTTACCTTTGAGTCACCAGTGGCTTTTGGTCCCGTTTCCATTCCTAATAATATATGATAAGGAAAGTCGTGTGATGTTTACACCAGATTTTTTCCATATATCTTACATTTCTATTAATAATAGATAGTAGTCACTGTGGTCGAGTGAGTTAGCGCGCTGGGCATTGCACGCACTGTGACCTGGGTTCGATCCCCAGCGGGGCAGGATTTTTTCTGCTCTGTACTTGGGTGTTCGGGGTCCACTCATACCTCGTGAGGAAAAATGAGTAGCTGCTTTAATGTGAGCAGCGACCAGGGGTGGAATTATAGGCAAAAATAAGATATTGGGATATTGGAGATACGGAAAAGTCCTATAATTTTGCGCTACCCACTAAAATTGTGATATAATAAAACAAAGAAACACATTATTATTATATTAATAACAGAAATGTCCATCTAATTGTATTGATTTATTATTAATTTGATACTAAATTATTCGAAATTTAAAATTTAAATAAAAGTTCCGAGCCTTCTTAAGCAGACCAGCAGATCTCAAAGTCTGTCTCAAAAGTTACCTCTGAAGCTTTTGTCTCAACGATCAGAACCTGAAATCAAACATAAAATGGGCATATTTAGAAGACGTAAGCTATGGAGGCTAAAACAATAAACATACCGTGTTTCAAACTTTAATAATTAGGTATCAAGACAAGCTGAGAAAGGAACTTAACAAACTTAAAAGAAATTCTTTATAGGTATTAAAATTATAAAAGAATATTTTATTTTATCTTCAATTCTTTTCTCTAGAAGAGCAATACTTTGCCAAACAAGTAGTCGTAGTCTCGTAAAAGATTATTTTTTACTATTTTTTTTTCAACTAGATATACCTTCTTAAAAGATTCAAAAAAAACTTAACTTTTCTTGTTTAGTAGTGTAGGAGGTAGGAGATACTATTTGAAACCATTTGCTATTTAGAAGGTACCAACCTTGTATACTGCTAAGTTTTACCTCTTTAAAGAGACTACTTATCAATACAATAATCTTTATTTATTTATTTATTGCTGTCCGGGGTTTGCACAGTTTACTGGCTTATTTTTTTGGAGTTCAGGCTTATTTTTTTAGTTATTTTTAATTGTACAGTAAAATGATAAGACCTTGGAGAAACCTTGATCGAAAACGGGTGCCTCACGAGAATTGTTTTTCCTCAGATACAGCAATTAGTGAGTGAGCCAAAAAAAAACTAATCAGTAAGGGGGTTTCGCTAAAATAAAAGATTATTATCTCTGATGAACTTACCTCAGTTTTATCATCGAAGCTAAATGACAAGTCTTGATTGGTTTGTAAGACAATAAGTTTGACTTTTTGTATCTTCTGACTGACGCCCACAACTTTCACCGAGTCAATATTCATGGGACCATTGTAGTTGAAACGGCGCACAGTAGAATTGAGACATCCGCTCTCAACTTTTAGCTCAATGAAATTGTAGGCCTCAGCATCTGCACGCAAACAAAATCATTTTGAAAATTACAATTATTTTCGAAAGTAAATCAGAGAGGAAGGTACCTGATTTTATGAATTGTAGAAAATCTCCTTAATACTAAGAAACAAATGCAATCAAATTAAATGATAATTACTATTTAACTCATTTACATGATATGGAGCTCTTATTAGCAGTGCAACTCTAGAGGTGAGTTATTTTTTATCTCTTTTCTATGTTTAGGTTGGAGAATCTACTTGTAGTTTGGGGGATCAAAATCAATTTTTTTGAATTTTATGAGAGGCAGGTACATTTATCTATTTTAAAATTATAAAAAAACCTTTCGATCGAGAACCACCCACTAACTATAGAGAATAATAATAAAAAAAACACTGCCAATTATGGACACAATACTTCCTCGTGATTGCTTCACATTGTAAACACGTGCCAATTTTGAGATTTTATAGAAAATTACGTGTATCTCCAAAACGACTCAACCGATTTTCTTCAAATTTGTTTTATATGGTAGAATATCGTTTTTTATACATTCTAGATTCCACAAAAAATTCTATATCGGCAAGTCGTGGTCCTTATTTTTTTACTTTTTTGTCCAAAATTTCGGATTTTCTTAAATATCAGAGTCAAATTAAAATTAATTAAAAAATAAATATAAATAACCTATGTTAAACAATAATATGCATATTCTCACAAAATTTCATCGAAATCGAGTCTACCGTTCACAAGATATAAGCGTTTAAGTAAAAAGTTAGTGGTCAGGCGCATGGTCTCTTTCACCCAGAACCGCTGATATGAATTCAATGAATTTAAAATGGGACCATCTACAGAATGTCTCCTAGATGTGTGCAAAATTTCATCAAAATCGGTCGAGTAGTTTCCGAGATTTGCGCGTTACAAGGAATCGTTTTTACAGACCGACAGACAGACAGACAGACAGACAGACAGACAGACCGACAGACCGACAGACAGACACAAAACCAAATTTACTCAGTAGGTTATGAAACGTCCAGAAATATGAAAAAAAATGAAATCGGAGCAAAAAAATATTTTTTTTTACAAAACGAACACAATACTTCCGATTTCTAATATTAGAAATTTCTCGGAAGTAAAATAATAAGAAGAAGAACTTTGCCAAAAAAGTTCTGCATTCGAAAAAAATGCCAAAAAAAAAAAAATTCTGTATTCGAAAGTATATGCCACTCCCAGAAGAGGAAGACCTCGCCTCAGATGGTTGAACCAGGTTACAAAGGACCTGAAAGTGATGCAAGTCACAGGATGGTCATCTACTGTCAAGGACCGCCTGATGTGGAGGAGAGGGGTCGAGCAGGCCAAGGCCCACCCCGGGCTGTAGCGCCTATTGGAAAGGTAAGGTAGTAAGAAGAAGAACTTCTCTTATCCTCGTTGGGATCCTATTTTAAATTTGGACCTAATTTTATGACATCTCCTATGTATATTTATAACTACATTTTTTTCAAAATTAGTTTTACTTATTTACTTAAACAAATAATATTCGTATTTACGTGATATTTACGGAAGAGAATCATCATCATAGAGTGGCGTCATCGTGAACAATTGTAGCCAGACAGTGGAGGAATGACTCAGAACTTTTTTTTTATTTAAGAAATGCACTTACACCACTGTCTTTACTAATAATTGACAAGGGCCCCCAAAACCAAGCCAATGCTGGTCTACTCCCTGTTTATAATCCCCAGCCAGAAGAGATAGCAACGCTCTTGATCAATTTCTATGTATGTATATATTCTATGTAAATAAATCTTGATCTAATATAATAGACGTGGAATCATATTTCCTTGTAATGAGTTTAGCTTCAGATCCTCACCTGTTGTGTCTCCATCATCCCAGAACAGATCTCCTTGGGACTGACCTTCTGTGTTCAACGCTGCTGTGATCTGGAAATCATTTAGACGGCTGAAAATGAATCAACCGAGTTGAATAATTAGATAGAAATTAATTCGATAAAATACAATGATAGACTAGAAATTCCTCTAGTTTGTGAGACAAGAAGTTGTTCATATGTGTTTGTGGACAGACAATATAAACGCCTTGGTCCAAATTAAAGAGTATGCTGTGGTTAACAGTGTTACTATAGATTCAGATTTCAGCCATGTGATTGGCAGTTACCATGGTAATAACAACACTATTCGAGTTCTTGTCTCTTGCTGTTTATTCGTGTTGATATAGGCCGGCTAGGCGGCTGTCGCTTGCAGACTTGACGAGCGCTCGCCTCCCGCTGAGCTTGGTATCTCAATCTCCAAAGAGAAAAGTCTCTTCATTTGAAAAGATTATCATTATATCATGCTTAAGATAACATACAATACCTCTTGGTCGTGGTGACGTCAGGTGTCTGAGTGACGATGGTATGGCCTCCTCTGATAAGCACCGGAATCTCCAGTATTGGGGCGTCCAAAGTTTCCTTCAAGCCCTCAACTGGAGCCACCCACTTCTTGTCGAACCTAGGGTACGAGTACCAAGTTCCCTCAGGTAAGTATACATCCACCTCTACAGCACCCTGTGAAATGAGACCAAAATTGACATATTGACAAATTTTGATTATACAAGCTCATTAACTTTTAATATACAAGCGTAACAAAGTATTTTTTTGTGCTTGGAAAGCCTTTTTTAGTATCGGATACTGCTCCGATATCAAACACTCGAAGATCAATATATAAGAAGGTGAGTATAAAAACATACATGTAAGTCAGTAAAGAATAAACATTTTCCCCTATTTATCTACTGCTGTGGCCAACTATAACAGCATCGAGAGGGTTCGAATTTGTATGCTAAACTGTCCAAGTTCTAACTTCGCCAGACGCCAGACGCTGCTAACTGTAGCGACGCGACCGGCGACGACAGAACGAAAACTAGTAAACTAGTGTTAACGCCATTCAACGATGCGATGGCTACATAAAATTGAGTTGAATAACTTGTTAAATAGTAGTAATAATATTTGTATATATTTTTAATAAAAATATTACAAAGGTTGGCAAATTACAATGAGATTAAAAACTATTAATTCTACAATACGTAACATATTATCATGAACAATCATTACCAAGGCAAATCTTAAATTAACTCAGAATAAATATACATATTACATAACACAAATACATTCATAAATAACAAAATAAATAGACTTTAGACAATCACAACCGAAAAAATAACTATGTTCATAAAAAACAGCAGAAAAAACAACTTGTTAAATAGAGTTCCATTGCATAAGTTTTTGCTATAGGAATATCAAACACCTGGGTCGTGAAGAACGTCCCTATAGAAAAAAGATCTTATTACCGGTCTAACTCACTTGCTTCAAGACGGGCGCAACGAGCAGAGCACCTCCACATAGGAATTGCTCATCCAACCCGTACGTGGCTTTGTCATTGGGAAACCTGAAACACAAGCAGAGGTCCAGAGCTGTCACATGTCAACAACTGTAAGATGTTTCTGAGTATGTTTATTGTTTAATATTATGAAAAAAAAGAGGAAAAATCAATCAATTAATGTTTAACACTTTGATCCCCAGAGCTGGGATCGGCGAGTGAGCTCGAGGGACCACAAATTTCAGAACCCAACACTCATGCATTGCTCCCGAGGACCACTAGAACCTGTTCCCTATGAGATACACATAGAAACGAATACCATAGGGACTACTCATGTCTTCCAAGTAAAGGAAGATCGTGAATACCATATAGAGTACACAAGTCTACAGTGAAATTTTGGGTGAGGGTCATATATGGTACTCATGTCCTTTGTGAAATGTCAGCTGAGGGTTATATATGGTATTCATGGGCTCAAAGTGTTAAAACACAACTGTAAGATCTATAAAATTTACTCTGATATCCCATCTCGTTCAACAGTTTACAGGAAGGGAACGGAATAAATAAGCTATGATTTCTTTTTCAGTGCGATATGGTGGAGCATTGTGCTGTTCCCCCAACGTCGAGGGAAGTTAGTACAGGTAGCAATGCAAAATAGAGGAAAGAGTCTTTCCATGCCAAATGGACAGGGTGTCTAGAATACATCACCGTGACTGGGCGGGCCCTCGTTCCAGAAAGAACTCTCACTCACATAATCTCCCCTTCAACAATCACACAACTCTGATTGGTTAATTTGAAAGCAATGAGAGTGCGTTGTGTGACGGTTGAAACGGAAATTCGGGGATTTTGAGAGTAGAGAGTGTTTCTGGAACGGGCTGCAGCTATTTGATTCTGTACCTTGGGGAAAATTAAAGGTACGTCTAGCTGGCCCCATCATAATGGAGTTATGATATTCTGGTAAGCCTAATCATTTCAGATACTGTAATCCAGATTAACGGACCTGAAAAAGAAAGACTTTCTTTTTTATCTTTTTTTTTATTATACTGCGTTTACACCTGATTCAATCATGTGACTGATTGAATCAGGCAATTACTAACGCAGTGTGAAAATTATGTATATGAGAATAATACTTTCATCTGTTTTCATTTAAAAACATCATTTTTGATACTTACTCGAAGAACAAAGGCCGGGCGACAGTGTGTCCCAAACGGTTGGCTTTGTGTAGCAGCGTGTACAATAAGGGCAGCAGGGAGTACCTCTGCAGGAGAGCTTTCTTGTTGACGTCCCTTACCATTGTGTCCAAGTAAGGGGACGCTGGATCTTGTGCCTGAAAGTCCATAATTGAAATATCAAGTTTGAACTAAATTGAATGCGTCAAAATCAATTTTTTTTAAAGTTTCCATGTATTTATATTTCACAAATAAACATCTTCAATAAATAATGAGGGTATACGTATACCCACCTTCAAAAGATAGAAAATTTTGTGCTTAAGGTGGGGAATTAAATTAAATTCATATCTATATAAATTTTGAATCAATTCAGACAAACTAGAGTAAAAAGTTGCACAGTGCGATTAGTTATAATGTAAAATGATTTTTCCCCAAAAACTATTGTTAAAAACAGCACCAAATTCCATGATACATAACAAAAAAGTTTCAGCCCACAAAAGAAGTGATATTTTGAGCCATCGTTATCTTGTTAAAACACCATGTCTTTTTCAAAGCCCATTTTCTGAGCTCCTCATTGTATCCTCATTTTTTACTGAGCATTTGCTGGTTAAAACGCCAATTTAGTTGTGCCATAATAACTATAAACACATTGAAAAACAACTTAACAACTTACGAAGTTCGCTTCCGCGTTATGGTTCCTGGCAAATGGGTAGAACGCCCCCAATTGTGACCATCGCGTGCAAAGCTCATTTGTCGTGTTTGTCAAGAAGCCACAGATATCTGCCCCAATCATAGGCATGCCGAAGATACTGCCCAGCATCATGTCCGTCACACTCTGCCTCAGAGATGCCCAGTCGCTGATGACATCACCTGTCCAATGGTTTGCATACCTTGAACTACCGACAAATGTGGATCGGGACAGGATGAATGGGCGTTTATTCTTGAGAATTTCTGAGACAGCTCTGAAAATAATATAAAAGTATAAACGAGATTGTGTATAAATAAATCAGTATCAGAATTATCAGGTAAGTAAGGTATAAATGCGAAAGCGGTTCCGGAGTATAACCTTAAAAAAAAAAAAAAAATAGGAAAATTAGAAGTTGTATTAGATGTACATGAAATAAGTACTGTAGTTTTATCTTGTTAAAACTACAGGTTCTCCCGCTAAACGACCGTTTCACTTGATTCAGAACATACCTGGACGATTGTTTCGAGCTTATTTTCTCTCATCAGCCTGCAGGTAATGGTTCTGTGCAGTGGGATTGGAATATCTCTCCAATAATATGGACTAGTGATAGTAGTAGTGATAGATGGACTTAAGGCGAGATGAGACTTGGTTTATGTCTAGTTTCGAATTTTCGAGACGAGATATGGTCAAATCTCCTCTCGTCTCATGCCCATCACTAAGATTGACACTTTTACATCAATATCTGTAACTTACTTGTTAGTGACTTCTGATTGGGTGATTCCGTACAGATTGTGAACATCATAGTTCCTTCCAATATGTTGCTTGGTGGACATGCAGAGAGTCTTGGTTTTGAGACCATCTTGTTTAGGATTGTCAATATTTGGTAGATATGGAGGATTGTCCCACTTTGTATCAGGACAGGCGATGTCGGTATCAAAGGCGTTGCTGATTTCATTCATATCCTGGAACATTACCTCTTTAAATTGTTTATCAAAATAATAAACATAGGTACATAAATATCAGTAGATGCTGTAATGGCAGCTACTGCAAATCTTTTTGATGGTCTATACCGAGTCACCGGGAGACATCATTCGTCACTTTAATATTATTATTATCTGACCTGATTGCAGGGTTTTCCATGAAACCCTTACAATTAACAATGCGACCTAAAAGAAAATAGATCTATTGTGACCAGTTGATTCAATTTGGTTACGTCCTGATTAAGAATATTGCGAAAGATATTCAGGACGGGGGTTTAACCCTCCATTTGCTGGGAATAGTACCAGCTCACCCAGGCTGGGTAGGGCCAGAAATGCTAGCCTCACGTATTCGGAGGGAACAGAATTTACTTCGAAAAGTCTGCCCCAACCGGAGATCGAATTCGGGATCTCTGGACTACGGGTAGTAGTCTCAACCGTCACACCACTGAGCGGAGGTTGGAAGGCACTTTATTATTCTGTTGCTTCTTTTTTAATAGTATTTTATATTTTATACTACCGAATTTTGTATAGCCATTATACCAGTAGGTAGGTATCTAAAATATGTACGAATTCAAATTTTAGAACTTTCATCTAACTAGACTAGTTAGTTAGGGTTTACTCCAACTTCTGCTGTTAAATGTTCCTCAACTAGACACCTTAATTGATCTCAGCTTGACCTATTTAACCTCTTCTATAATTTACTTACGATCCATATTCCATCAAATTTAATGTCCGAGTACAAACGTTTCATGAGTGAATACCAATATTCGTAGGCTTTGGGGTGGGAGAAGTCCGGGAATGCCGTGTGGCCTGGATTCCAAACCTGAAGGGAAACAAACAAACATCCTTATGAACAAAAGGATTTAAAAAATCCATCAATGACTTGTCGAAGCTGTGATTCTACTTGTAAAATAATGTAAAACATTCAGATTCTAAATAATGTAAAACAAGGTTTGATCACTATGTTGAATATATCCCCCTAAAAAAATATTCACTTTTATGAAACGTCTTCTATAATTATATCTTCTATAATATATCCCCTTTTCTTTTCTTTAATAAAAACCGAAATTTGTTGTTAATCTCAAAAACTGCATGTGTAGCATATTTTTAGACCATAAGGTCTTTCTGGCGCACTCTATGTTCACAATAAAATAATTATAATAGTTAGAAGATAAATTGAAAAAAAAAATTGCGTGACACATCAAATTTATATTCTCTTTCAATAGTCTAATGCTGACTATACAAACACTCACAGACTCGCTGATAAAAATTTGGGTACCTTGTTTCTGTATTCTTGGCGTTATACATAGATAGTAATAAGTATCTACGAAAAGCTCAAGTTACCTTTCCTTTGAACAGTGATCCGTTCTCATGCTTAATGAATATATCCAGTTTCTGTCCCTCTTCAAATGGGGCATAGTTTGGCTCATCTGTGTCGATGCCGGGATCAAGAATGGGGATATACTTGATGCCCATGGAGTGAAGAGTGTCGATGAACTGGGGTAGATTTGCATAGTTGACTTTGTCGTACGTGAAGTCCAAGTATCTATCCATGTAATCGATGTCTCCATACAGCACATCCTGCAAATATGAACCTATTTAATTAAATAATCAAAATATTTACAGAGTATTTTCTTAGTAAAATCATGTATAATTCTCATTTATAAATTTAATATAGATAAATTTAAATGCTTGTAAGTTTCTTTTGATGAGTGCTCGTCCTACAATTAGCTGCTCTTACAACGTAATTGCTGCTCTTCATTGTTTGGTCCTAATTTCACCACTTTTAATGAATAGTATCCACAAGACTCCTGACATCCACGAGCTGAGCAGAAGATCCCTTATTTCAATTAGATGGAACTCCTGTCATCGGGTGTTTTACACCAACCGCGCTTGATCAATAAGGTGACGAACTCAAAACCGGAGTTCGACAGTTCGAATCCCAAGTTAAGCACAGATTTAGGGCCAAATTAATAGACAAATTTTATATCTCAAGTCATTGCTAAGCGCCGGTTTTCCCTATCTTACACAGTACGCAATTCGTGACTTAGCGCCATAGAGGTTTTAGAAAAACGTCTATTAATTCCGCCCATAGTAAAGCGAGGTAATTGTTATAAGTTATAACATAACATGAAAACATTGAGTACCGAGCCCATTTTTGTAATATTTCCCTGGGGACTGGATTATTATTTCAATCTAGAATATTCGTATATCAATGCTAGACATTTTTTTGTTTGGAAACTCTCTGTCTAGCACATAAATTCTAGACACGATGCTCAATGTATCAATACAAAATATGATAAACTGGATTCTACTCCAATCGGCTGCGGTGATTACCTATTTCATTTCTATTTAGACGAATTGACTGAGTTGATGTCTACATATTAAATTAACGCCCTCATACTTACCAAAGGGATTCCTGCCTCCACAGTTCGCTGCAGAACAGCCTCAACTTCTGATAGGTTTCTCCAACCGTACCTGAATGACAGGAGAACAAATGAAATGGTACCAATGTTAGCAGTTGGAAGTTTATATTATTATTATTATACAACGCTTTATTAGGTATAAATGGACATTATGTACATAGAAATAATTAATTTAACAATGAAAAAAATGGAAACAATATATACAATGAAAATGAAAAAGAATAGAAAATATAAAACAAAAACATAAGTCCTAACTAAAGGGCGGGGTTATTGCCTATGGCAATCTCTTCCACCCAACCCTTTCTAATTCCTTAAATAGCTCTAAAAATCCGCAAAACATCAAAAACAACTTAAATCTTCTCCTCATTTCATCTTACGTTTTATCAAACGTCATAGTTGAGGTTGGTAGGACCTTCCTAAGCCCAATGATTGCATTATTGTGTTTTGGCAGGAAAAAGCTATTACTTTAACTATTCATCGTTCATCAGGAAGATATGTAAGTCTAACTTCCCCTAGCGAGACGATTGTTCTCTTGTTTATTGTACTCAGTTAAATTTGTATTAGATAAGACACATATAGAAATGTGTGATTTACTACGAATATCAAGGAGCGCTCATCAAACCAATGCCAAAAATAGATGTGCAAAGCTTCACTGACAAACATAAAACACCAAAATCATAAAAAAAATCATTCAGCACAAGTTAAGTTGAAATGTAGGCCTGGATGTAAGAGGACCATGTTATTGAATAGTAGGTATAAACGGACGAAACATCTTACATTTTTTCCAGAAATAACCATGGTATTTCTATCATAGACTCTCACAGATTTGATTTTGTATTCATAAAAACAATTCATAAGTAGACACGTGAACTGATTTCTTTCTTCTTCTTTTAAAGGCTTTCTTTTTTATGGCAGTATTCTCACTGGAGTGAGCTCTTCCACCCAACCATAAATTTCTTCCATAAAATTTCGTTCCTTCATACTCTGGTATTTACTTTGCGATCTGGAATCCAAGCGACCAGTAGGGTGGCAGATTGGGTCTTCCAATGAGTTCCAGATATTCCTGCACCACTTCTTCAGGATTCTCCCCCAGGAAATAGTAGAAGTCCAGAACTCCGCCTATGGCCCTGTATGTGATGGCTGGTGTAGGTTGCAGCAACACCTGAGGAGTAGGGAAGATTTTTACTAGTTTTCGCAGAAAATAAATCTGTTTTAAAGACCCCTTCAATTTTTAGTCCTCATAAAATTTCGCCTTTTTTCTGTCACGAGTGTTCTAGCACTGAAATTTGTTTATGGGCTAGATATTGATAAACACAGTCTGTTCAATTTCCAAAGTATCTACTGGATGAAGAACAGAGGAAATGGTTTCTTGATCATCGATCTTTTAAAATCAGATCTAAGTAATTTTTTTTTTGAAAATTCCAATTCATAAAAACATATGGTACGTGCTTTCAAATATTAATAGAAACATGGTGCTTGTTCATTAAATGCATATTTGTTTTTTGTTTGTTTGTTAAAGTATGATTTATTTGTGTTGGAGCACAAAGTCTCTTCACAACTTTTATTATTATCATTATTATTATTACACACTTTATTATATAAAAAGACATAATATATGTACAGTAAAAATAATTATTATAACAATTAAAAAAATACATACAATAAAAGGGAAAAATAAAAGAAAAATATATCTAAGCAAAGAGTGGAATTATTGCCTACGGCAATCTCTTCCACCCAACCCTATTTAATTCCACCCAACTTTTGTGGGTAGCGCAAAATTAAAATAGGCTCCTTTACTTTTAGAAAATATTTTAAATTATTCTTCATACTCTGATAACTGTGCCACTGGTCGTTGTCTTTACTCACGCAAGTAACTACTCAATTTTACTCACAAGGTATGAGTGAACTACGGATATCCACGTACATAGCAGAATAATTCTGCGTCGGTGGGGATTAAACACAGGTCACCGTGCATGCAAGCCTACTGCGGTATGGCTCAAAGAATCTTTATTAAATTCATTTCAGAGGATCCATGTTTTGCGTCAAATGTGGATTAAGGCTTGAGCGCGAAGATATTAATAATGAAGTTGAATGTTGCATACATTGTGATGTGTGATTAACAATATTCAGCGAAATTAAAAAAAAAAAACTTAACAAAAACAACTAAACATCAATACAGAAGTATTTGATTTATTGCATGTCTCTTTGCGAGAACAATTTGATCATATAAATTTTGTAGATGTTTTTTACCGTTAAAAGAACTTATGGTGGATAAGTATTATTTTTCGTGAACTAAATATACACGATATGTAGTTTGTTCATAGTTTGTTAAAGTTCATAGAACAAATTGTGTTGATGAAAAAGAAAAGAAAGATCAATTGTTAGGTGCTACGTCCTGATTTCAAATCACCTCAAAAGCGTTGCTGTTGAGCAGGAGCACCCCATGAGCCTTGCCATCCTCCTCCATGGCCAGATAGAAGGGATGGCTCCCGTACAGATTGACGCCGGGAGTGGGAACATGGTCATGATTGAAGACACTCAACGTTGTCCAGTTGAAATCGTTGAGGAATGGTTTACGGAGTTCGCCAATTCCGTAGAGGTAGCTGGAGGAGAGTTTGGCGGATATCTGGAGGAATTGGTCCGCCATGGTGAAGCCACCAACATTGCGGGTGTCGAACCTGAAGGGAGAAGAGAGGTCTTTTTTTTTCTTTCCTAAAAAAATGTAATTGTGCCTCGGAGCTGCTTTCGCATTACTACAGGACACTTTACACCCATGCCATTCCGGAAACGCAAAAACTCGGTCAGAATTTTCCGTCCCGTCCGGTATTCCAACCCTCATCCTCCGGGTTAGTAACCAATGGAATCTCATCATCTACCCACATGAATCTCTCCCACCCCGAAAAATCCAACCTCGTGTTCTTTATTTGGGAGTTGAGAGATTTAAAAATTCTACTCAAACCGAAGATTAAATTCCCGTTCTCCGTGAGGTGATTTTCAAATTTGCTATTGACTTACGTTTTGAACTTGAAACTGAATTTTGAAAAACGCTACCCATGTCAATACTTTTTCTACATTACAGGTAATATCAATAAAAACAGAAAAGTGAGAAGTTTTACTAGATGTACATGAATATCAGAATATACCTGGACAGCTGTTTTGAACATATTTGCTCTCATCAGCAGGTAATATTTCTGATTATTTATTCATTCCATCAACTAACCACTCTATTTTTATCAGTATAAACAGAAAAGTGAGAAGTTGTACTAGATTTACATGAATATCAGAATATACCTAGACAGCTGTTTCGAACTTATTTTCCTCATCAGTAGGTAATCGTTCTGATTATACATGCCATCAACTAACCTCTCTATTTTTATCAATATAAAAAGAAAAGTGAGTTGTATTAGATGTATACTTGACTATCAGAATAAAAAAAAAAGAAAAGGTAAGTAATATCATGAACTTACAGGACTCGGTTTGATGATTTCCTCACGACTGAAAACCCAAAGTCCGAGTCCTTCAGTTGGCTGAATTCCACGTCATACTTCGTGCTGGACACTTGTTGGTTCTTCTTGGTAATTTTCGGATATGGTGATTCATAGCGATCGTGTTGGTCGTCATAGATCTGTAGACAAGAGAAGAAGTATAAGAAATGGAAATTCATTGGGATGTAGTAACATGTATTAATATATTACTTCAGTATTTTTTCTTTTTAGGTTTACAAAATAATTCATGTTTTATTTTTTAAATATAAAAAACTTCTCCTAAGCACCGTCTTTCTGGAAGGGAACCGAGGATGCAAGAAGCATTTCCTCTTTGAATGGCTACACCTATTTTTTGGTAAAGAAAATGATTGGAACGGGGATCATCCGTAATTCTAATCAATTTCTTTGCCAAATGGTCTAACCATTTCTTATTTACTTACAAGGTAGGTATCTCTACTAAGTACCTAATAACTATTTTTTTCATGTAAAAAAAACTCTTCCAATAATAATTTATTTTCCACCAAGCAGAGTCCCAAAATTGATGGAGCATTTCCTCGTTGAATAGCGAAGGAAAACCGTTGTTTCAGATACATTTTTGTCTTTGACCAGCCAGTTATTCTTGTTAATAACATGATTTCAACAGATTAATTTTGAAGTAACATGAAATCATGTTGAAGTAACATGATTCCATTTTTTTGCAAACATCCTGCAGTCAAGAAATATTTTATTTTCAGGAAATCTATTTCCCTGGAAAACACGAATCCCCGGTTTCGGGTTTTTCAAGATCCGTAGAACCGAGCATTAAAATAGAAAGTGAACTAATAAAAGTCACCACCTACCTTCACCCGAAGTCTACTCTCGGTCTCATAAGCCACGTCCACCCGAACATACTCGATATCATCCGGGTACGGACTCTTGCGCACATTCCTGTACACCAAACTCAGGCCTTGGTCCGACAGTTCTTTGATGCTGTCCACCTGATAGCTCTGGTAGCCGGCTGGATAAAAGCACCAGGGTTCGAGGCTGTTCTCAGCCAGAGGCTTCCAGCAACAACCCCGCGAGACGCATGCGTCCTCTGTTGCAACACCTGTTGACACGGGGAGAAGGAGTTTTTATCTGAATCAATGCATCTCAACGCTATCTGAACTAACAGCACCTGCGTCAATTCGACCACCAATGCTTTCACCAATGCCTGTTAGCAATTTACAGAGTATCTGGTAGTCAAGTGGTTAACGCGCTAGTCTGGTAATCCAGGTAGCGTAGGGATCCGTTGGTTCGAATCCCACCCAATGCATTAATTTTTCCTCATTAATTTGAGTTTGTAACCACATAATAATATGACTCTGAGGGTTAGGTGGTAGAAAATGCTTTGAGCATTAACCTCGCCTGGTGGTTACCTTCCATTAAAGAGTGTTATTATTTCTTTGAGTAAAAAGCAGTAATTTATTATTTACAGTGCAAAATCTTCATAATGAACGATAACCAACAGCCGATTGATATGTTTTTAATTTAGTTATCGTATGCCTTTATTACATACGAGTATCTCAAAGTGAGAAGACATCTTAATATATAAATGTCAAAGTCACTGACCACTGACTGACCACTGACTGATCATCGCTCTACAGCCCAAACCGTAAGTCCTAGGAAGCTGAAATTTGGTAGGTAGCTTTGTCTTATAGTCTAGATGTGCAATAAGACGGGATTTTTCGAAATTCCCACTACAACACCTGCCATTGGCGAAAAAGGATTTTTTGCTTTCACGGCCATGCCTCGGCCCGCAAAGCGGGCGACAGCCCGCTAGTAATGTAATAAACTTGATCAGGAAATCTGATGGCAGTGATTGTCTGATCGCCAAAATTGTCAGTACTTTAGTCACATGTCAATGCTTTGCCCAGGGTGCATGCGTGTTTGTGTGTCATTATGTCACAAATTTAGTGGATAACAGAGCTTCACAAGAATGCTTCACTGAATCAACTCTGTGTAAAAATATATCGAGTTTTGCAACAACGCATTAGATTTGACCTTTTTATTTAAAAATATAAATCATTTGTTTTATTTTTCATATTTTTTTTTTGTATACAGAGGACCCATCCTAAGCCATTTTTATTTGGACCTTCTAAGATAAGATCTGCCAGCCTCCGTGGCGTAATGGTTGTGACTACTGCCCGTAGTTCAGAGGTCTCGAGTTCGACTCCCGGTTGGGGCAGACTTTTCGAGGCTGCCACTTCCGGCCCTACCCAGGCTGGGTGAGGTTAATGTGGGTAGCTGGTACGATTCCCAGCGAATGGAGGGTAAAACCCCCGTCCTGACTATCTCAAATCAGGACGTTAAAACCGAATAGAATCAACTGGTCACAATGGATCTAATTAGGTCGCAGTGGTAATTAATTGTAAGGGTTTCACTGAAAACCCTGCAACCAGGTCAGATGATAATAATAAAAAGATAAGATCTGAAAACAAAACTTACCCCTAGGAAAGCAATCAAAGCGGTTGCTCAGGTTGGAATCATCCAACAAGCACTGGGCTTTCTGCACCAGACTGTCTGAAAGTTCCGCTTGACCCAAGGAAACTAGCAGTCCTGATATGAGGATCACCTGGAATTACGAAAGTTATCATATTTGTGTTAATCACTTTCGTGATATCTACTCAAACTCGCTTTACTAAATTTACGCTGAAACCGGGACCTCAACCACCGACCTGCAGGTCAAAAGTCCGCCGCCTTATCGATCAAGCTACTGACCTACAATATTACAAAATAATTAGTAGAAATAATATTGATGATAATAATAGTTAGTAGTAAGTTATCACAAGATATTGTAGTTTGTGTTAATCACGGTATCACAAATTAGGTACTCAAACTTGCTTCACTAATTTTGATTAACTTGGTCGGATATTATTTGGATACTTATAATATATTTTGAACTCTTTTTGTCCGAGTAGGTATTTAAAAAGCATTTGAGTTTCTTCTTTTATTTTCAATATAAATGTCACTATAAACTCTACATACTAATTTTGAGTTCACATATATTTCGAGCGTAATCTGAAATTGGTCATATTTTCTTTGAATTTGATTAAAATTTAGTATCTCTTAAAGGTACTAGTTTTATGCTCGTATAAAATTTCAACTTACTTGTAATAGTAGCATGATCCTTGTTAAAAAAAATTTAAAAGGCATTAAATGTACATTTCGAATTTTGAAAATAACCACTTATCGAACCATGAGTGGTCACTGATCACAGACACTAAAATAAAAAAATATAAGGTCAGCCTTATAAGAACGGAAAATGTTTAAAAAGATAATATGAGGTAGAGGTACATATGTAATTATGTCATTTATTACAATGTAATCATGTCATGATACTTAAATAATCCACACATGGTAGAGTATGGATAAATCGCTTAGTCCTGAACCATGTTGGACACGAAACGAGACTTGTATTTTGTCTCGCCCAGTTAAAAACACGAGACAGACACTTAAAAAAAGTCTCGTCTCGAATTACTTCCGACAAATTTCTAATATTAGAAATCGGAAGTATTGTGTTTGTTTTTGTAAAAAAAAAAAAATATTTTTGCTCTGATTTCAATTTTTCTTATTTATGGCCGTTTCATAATCTCCTGAGCAACTTTGGTTTTGTGTCCGTCTGTCGGTCTTTTAAAAATATTCCTTGTAACGTGCAAATCTCGACTCTACTCAACAGATTTTGATGAAATTTTGCACACTAGGGTGGGCCGAAAAAAGCGATTTTTTGAATCGAGAATTTTAATAGCAAAAAAAAGTTGCAGCATGGTCAGACGTTTCCAAAAATATAACTTTTGTCAAAATTGGATGTTATCTTCCACTGCCGCAAAGCGGTTGAAGTTTGGCGAAAAAGTCGAAAAATGGCATTTTGGACCCCACTTTAAGAAATTTATAAAAATAGTATTTGAACATCTAAGAAGCTCAAATTTGTTTCAAATTACTCAATATGTGTTCTAATTTTATTTTTAGACTAACAATAATGAGCTTTTTGAACTCTGTTCTGTATACAGGGTGATCCAAAATCATGAAATACCACTTTTTTATGTGATTTATATGGGGTATATTATGTTTATATTTATTGAATTATTTGAATTAATTCTTCGATATTGGGAAACAAAATCATAAAATATTGAATATATGATAGTGCTGGACAGTTTGGATGATATTTTCACTCTTCAGATGTACAGGGTGGCCAAAATTTTCATAAAATTATGATGACTTTTTTATGTACTTAGTTCATGGTTTTTTTTTACATTACAACCATGTAAATATTATGCTAAGCGGTTTTTGGGGGACATAAAACATAAATAAGGATTATAAAAAGGATAATAAGACAGTTTCTTATCCAAGATATTCCGTATGGAGCCCAGGTGATTGATGGAAAGTCTTGGGTGGAAGGAAATTTTCACCCAACACATTGCACCTTGGGAAATATCTCGTAGTAACATTGGAGTGGCAGCATAAACAAGAGTAGATCAACAAATTATCTCAATACATAATATAATGATATAGTTGATCGATAAGGCGGCGCACTTCTAACCTCTAACCTGGAAGTCGGTGGTTCAAGTCCTGGATGCAGCGTAGATTTAGTAACTCGATTTTGAGTAGTTGTGATAATTGTGATATCAAGAAAGTGACTAACACAAGTATAGTAACTTTTTTTAATGTTGTTTGCTCATCAGTTGAAGTTCATTTGATTTTATTTTCTTTGTACATTTGTATATTTTCTAAACAAATGTACAAAAGAAGTACATTTCTTTAGACAATATATACAATCTCCTCCAATGATTTTCCACTGCGCACAGTACCCAAAGTAGATATAACATTCCCTCGCTATTCAGCAGAGAGAAAAGCCATTGTTTAAGGTACATTTTTGCCTTTGAGCTACCACTTGTTGTTGTTAATTTGTTACCAATACCAAAGAGATTTGCAATATTCTAATCTGAAGGACTTACCTACTTTATTATTTTCTGAAACCACAACTGGCATGAAAGACCAGCATAATATACATTATGATATATTTTAAGAACCTATTTGGTTATTTTTACCGATTCATTACTTTTTTTCCCAATGGAAATACGTGTAATGTATATGTATAACCTCAGAAATCCATTCGCCATTATACATAAGCCATTAAAACTCTTAAATAGCAGAGAGACCCAAAGAACTAGGTCGGAAAGATATCAAAAGACGCGATATAAAAAAATCGTTGTTGGGAGGGTTCGGGAAAGCTTCGTCGCGTGGTTTAGCCACCTGATACACATGGTAGCTAGACCTCATACAGTTATTTTAATAATAATAATGCAGGAAATAGAATTGTCAAACTATAAGGTAAAATTAGAACAACGATAAGGGAATACGTTCCCCATACAACATATTTCCCAAGGTGCACTGTACTGGGTGAAAATTTCCTTCCACCCAAGACTTTCCATCAATCACCTGGGCTCCATACGGAATATCTTGGATAAGAGACTGTCTTATTATCCTTTTTATAATCCTTATTTATGTTTTATGTCCCCCGAAAATTGCTTAGCAAAATATTTACATGGTTGTAATGTAAAAAAAATCATGAACTAAGTACATAAAAAAGTCATCATAATTTATGAAAATTTTGGCCACCCTGTATATCTGAAGAGTGAAAATACCATCCAAACTGACCAGCACTATCATATATTTAATTTTTGATGATTTTGTTTTTTAATATCAAAGAATTAATTCAAATAATTCAATAAAATATAAACATAATATACCCCATATAAATCACATAAAAAGTGGTATTTCATGATTTTGGATCACCCTGTATACAAAACAGAGTTCAAAAAGCTCATTATTGTTAGTCTAAAAATAAAATTAGAACACATATTGAGTAATTTGAAACAAATTTGAGCTTCTTAGATGTTCATCTACTATTTTTATAAATTTCTTAAAGTGGGGTCCAAAATGCCATTTTTCGACTTTTCCGCCAAACTTCAACCGCTTTGCGGCAGTGGAAGATAACATCCAATTTCGACAAAAGTTATATTTTTGGAAACGTCTGACCATGCTGCAACTTTTTTTTGCTATTAAAATTCTCGATTCAAAAATTCGCTTTTTTCGGCCCACCCTATTGCACACATATAGGAAACTTTCTGTAGATGGTCATGGTCATATTATAATTTCGCACTAGCGATTTTGGGTGAAAGAGACCATACGCCTGACCACTAACTTTTTACTTAAACGCTCATATCTCGTGAACGGTACACCCGATTTTGATGAAATTTTGTATATTTATGCATAATATTGTTTTACATAAGCCATTTATTATTTTTTAATTAATTATGATTTGGCTCTGATATTTAAGAAAATCCCAAAAAAAAAAATAGATAAAAAACTGAAAAAAATGAGGTCTTTGCCATGCCGATACAGAATTTTTTTTAGAATCTAATAATGTAGAAAAAATGGTGTTCTACCATATAAAATAGATACAAGTGATTTAGTATAAAATTTCAAAATTGCCACGTGTAGGTATACCTACAATGTGAAACAATCAGTACAGTATCGGAAAGTATTGTGTTCATAATTGGCAGTGTTTTTTCTAAACGAAACGAGAAAATCCTGAGGGCGGATTTAATTTTTGTCATAATTCTGTGGACTTAATTTTTATTGTATTTGTCGAATGGTTGGGTGGAAGAGATTGCCAAAGGCAATAACCCCGCCCTTTAGTTAGGACATATAATATGTATATATTTATTTTTTTCTTCTATTATATTGTATTTTAATTTGTAATTATTTGTGTTGTATAATTATAATATGTCCTATTAATTAAGTGTAAATAAATAAAATAAAAATAAATGGTCATGACATAGTATAATTTCGAACACTTAAGCCTAGATTGCGTATTGTTTTATTAAATAAAGAAATGCAAGTTCTGACTCGAATCGGGATCACCGATTTAGACTAAACATCGCTCCAAGCTTCACCATGTCTCAAAATTTCTCATCTTGTGAAAAAAAAAACTATCTACCTAGGTATTATTTCAAGTTTTTTTTTATATTTTTAGCAAAGATTTCAAAGTAGAAATTTAATACGCACTCTTTTACATAGTTATTACCTATTGTTACTTTTAGGACATAGGAAATATTGCTAGATCATAATGTTCAAGAGACGAGACTTTCTGGTAACCAGACTTACATTTTGTCTCGCTTTGAGTCCGTCAGTAGTCAAAAAATTCAATGGAGTACCAGCTAATGCCTCATTAAGCCCTGATGAAGATAGATATAGGTAAGTCAGGGAGATATTTTTACTGGGTGCTAATTAATGGCCACTTATTTAAAAGATAACTGGATTAGGTATAATATTAATTTCTATTTTTTTTTATTTTTTTTTTCCTGGTAAAGCACTATATTAAAATAGGTACTCAAAGAAGCTTTGTGCTAAGTGAATAATAAGAGCCGAATTCTTATCTAGAATAATGTGGACTTAAAATATTATGTTACCAACTGTTTTCTGTTACACAACAGGAAAAATAAGAATTAGTTTTCGTGTGTTAGTGCGTGTGAACACGTGTACTCGTATTTTAATCTCGTACACATAGGAGTTATTTTTCCAAGGCTCCCTAAATTATTTAAAAAAATTAAAGAATATCTCAGCTGTATAATAATTAATAATTCGGAGATGGTATTGATACTTAGATCACGGTGGTGAGAGGATTATATGGACGCCCAGATCCAATGTCTAGGATCCTTTCATGTCCATTGATACTATTTGGTTTTAACGTCCTGACTTGAGGTAGACAGGACGGGTGTTTTACTCTCCATTCGCTGGGAATCCTACCAGCTACCCACATTAACCTCACCCAGCCTGGGTAGGGCAGGAATTGCTAACCTCACATGTTCGGAGGAAACAGAGTTTTCTGTGCGAAAAGTCTGCTCCAACCGGGAATCGAACTCAGGATCTCTGGACTACGGATTGAGTAGTTTCAAACCTATATCAACAATGGTCTTTGATGAAATTCCTATATCACGAAAAACATTGAAAAGTACACATGGAATCACTTAACGGATACCAAATACCACTCAGACCATGTGTAACTGCAACCCTAAGATAACAAAATGTTTCCGAAAATGCTGAAATTAGAGCTGAAAGAGGAGTTTACATTTATCCTGATTACATCTTGGTCTGAGATGCCACATGTGTCGACACATTAGGACCTTCCACATGTACGGATAAATTGATGGATTTGGACTGTACAGTCCAAGATCTTTAAAATTGGACTGTGCGTGTAAATTCAAATTTATCCGTCGTCTCCTGGACTGTGAGATATCTATTTGGGCCGTGGATCTGGAGATGGTCTGGCACTTCTGGCAGTCCAGATCCGTCTGTCCAGATCTGTACATGTAAATACAAACTTCAAGCCTGTGTGGACTCTCAGATATGGACTGTTCATATTTGAAATAAAAAGTGTACAGACAGATCTGGACCGTCGGACTAGGACTGGCAGATTTGGACTGTCGATCTGAACCGTTTCTTAATTTGTTACACAAAACTGGACTCTCGGATCACCTTTCCAGTCTATCTGCCAGTCCATCCGTCGGATTGGACTGGCAGTCTGGATCCGTCAATTTATTCGTACGTGTGAAAGACCCTATTTGCTCAATCGTAACTCACCATGACTGGTCGTGAACCCGGTTCTGCAGCTGAGATGGCCTGTGTGAAGAAGGATTCTAAATACACATAAAAATATTAAAAAATCTGGTTTTTACTTTCAGACCATCGCAGTAGAGACCATGGGTTCAAGGTGCAAAGAGAAAAGAGCATTTGTCGACAAACTCGGCAGTCGCCTGGTTTTAAAATCAGGCGATCCCAGAGCTAAGTGTTTCCTTACCCAAAGAATTAATTTCCTTACCCAAAAAAATTAGTTTCCTTACAAAAAGAAATGCTGCCGCCATCCGAGGGGCATTCCCTCACGGAGACAGTTTTGAAGAATTGTTTTATATATTTGAATTATATGTTGATAAATAAACGCAGCTCCAGTCAATATTTTTAAATAATGACCACATCTGAGATGCTTGACGATACCAGAACAACATTCATACTTCCTATGGCGGCCAGTGAAATGGAAAGTCTCCTTTGAAGATCAACAAATTTAAAACCATGCATTTGTGAGGAAATTTTTGGGAAGAAACCCTCTACATAAGAAAAGGGGTTAAGAATGTTTCAAAGAACTATACCGAGGTTAATTATTATTAGTAGTATCTAATATATTTTTTTACCAGAACTTTAATGTACAGAGCCGAACCAGTTTGGCTCCCCAGCTTAGAGCATATCAAGCAGGCTTTCGGAAATTCAGATCGTGAGCCGAACTACACAACTTTCAAAACCATTCTAGCCAGCGTCGATGGCACCATGTACACGAGGTCCGTATACTAAAATAATAATAACGCTCTTTAGTGGAACGTGACCACCAGGCGAGGTTAATGCTCAAAGCGTTTTCTACCACCTAACCCTCAGAGTCTTATTATTAAGTGGTCACAATTAATGAGGAAAATTTCATGGTGGGATTCGAACCAACGGATCCCCACGCTACCTGGATTACCAGACTAGCGAGTAAACCACTTGACTGCCAATGACATGTTCGAATGATATTATTATGGTACTACCAATGATCTTATCTTTCTTAGATTGATAATAAAGCTAGGTACTTATAACTGTCCAAGTGCAACGACTATCAACCGTACATTTGACAAATAAGGAAAACTGAATTAGGATGGTTGTCTCCAATTTTTCCTCGTGAAAAGTATTTAAAAAAAGATTAAAATGAAACTTATAACTTATAACTAGCACAAGATTATCAAAACTCAATGCTCTAAATTACTAATATAAAAAAAGCCATCTAACATGAAAAAAGCTCTAATTATCTTAATAATTATATAAATGTCAAAGTCACTGACTGACTGACTGATCATCACTGTTTCTCCGAACTGGTAAGTCCTAGGAAGCTGAAATTTGGTAGGTAGCTTTGTCTTATGGTCTAGATGTGCAATAAGACGGGATTTTTCGAAATTCCCACTACAACACCTGCCATTGGCGAAAAAGGACTTTTTGCTTTCACGGCCATGCCTCGGCCCGCAAAGCGGGCGACAGCCCGCTTTGCGTCCAATATGAAAAAATAAACTCAATTTAATGATAATTATCTAGCGTGAAAAAGGCATCCTCCCAGAATCAGCAAAATTGAATTCGGATGGTTGTCTAGAATTTTTCCTCGTCAAAATGTAGAGAAACCAAATTAATCATAGACACCTTTGCATGAATGTTTCCCTTGGATACAATGTGGTTGTCCTTGTTTCTCTCTCCAGTCACCGTGTATCAACACATCCATTTAAAAAAAAAGAAGGTAATTGTGCCCCGGAAACGCTTTCGCATTACTTCAGGGCGAATACCTTTACATCCACGCCCTTACGGAAATAGAGAAACGAGGTCAGAATTTTCCGCTCCGGCCGGGATTCGAACCCGCAACCTCCGGGTCAGTAACCAATGCTCTTATCCACTGAGCCACAGAGCTTGGCTCAGATTAACACATCCTGTCGAGATGTATCCCAGACAGCACAGTCAACTGGATCTATATCATACTGTTAGGTGGAAAAAGTCTACTTGCCCACCTGGAAATCAGCTGGAGATTTCCACCTTCCACCTGACCTCCACCTGGAAATCAACTGGAAATGAACTGGAAAGTAACCCAACTTTGAACTGGAAGTCAGTTGCCCAAAGTCAACTGGATTTGTTCCACTTATTTCCAGCTACTTGTAGCGCTCTCTAGTGGATGGGTAGTAACTCACTACCACAATGTTGACATACCTATTTACCTATACTGTACATTATACTACATAATAATCAAATGCTACGCTCTTGGTTTTGAGGTTGTGGGTTCGAATCCCATTATATGCATTTTTTTTTTTCAAATAATAATAGTAATAAAAATACTAGAAACAAATGTATATTAGGCATAAATTCAATTTCAGTTATTTAATTTAGAGGCCATACATTCAAATCTCATGAAGAATATTTTTATTGTATAAAAATAAAGTAATAAATTTTAAATAGGTTTTTTTAACACGTACACACACACAATTTTGAGTATATTTTTTTTTTATATAGAAATTTGGAAAGAAAAAGAAAATAACTAATCTGTTTTAAACAACACAATTCAAATAAGACTCTTTAACATTATTATATTTTTACAATAAGAGTGTTTATTATTAAAAAAATTGTCCCAAAAGTGTAAAATGCACTATCAAATTTCCACCATGTCACAAGACCATGTACCAATGTATCACAAGTATTTCTAAGTAGGTATAATCTCTATATATAAAACTCAAAGTTATGCATGTCTGGCTGACTATGTCCTCTTGGGGTTACAATACCAAACGGTACTCTCACTGAGAGTTCACCCCCCCCTAAGCCACCTTCAACATACTAGAAAATTATCAAAATTAAAATATCTAATACAATTTACAAGTGCACTGGTAATCAAGTGGTTAATGCGCTAGTCAGATAATCAACCTAGCGTAGGGTTCCGTTGTTTCAATTTTTTCCTCATTATGGTTGTGACCACATAATAATAAGACTCTGAGGGTTAGGTGGTAGAAAATGCTTTGAGCATAACCTTTAACCTTACCTGGTGGTTACCTTCCAGTTAAAAGTGTTATTATTATTTTTATTGGGACACCGGCCATGAGAAAAAACCTTAATGGTGACAAAATGCCAGGTTTTAGCTAGTATAGAAATAAAATAATGATATCCAATTATAAAATATGCTCATAACATGTACATAATCACAATAAAATAATAATACTATGTAAATTAAAATATATTTCTTTTGAGAAACCAACAATAACAAAGAAATAAACTAATAGCCAGCAGAAAATGAAGATGGGGCATGGAATACACCAGTTTTCATGAAATTGCAAAAGTTAAGCAATGTCTAACGGGGTGAACATGGATTAGTGAATGTTATTATGTATTTGTAATCCTTCATGACAATTTATATACTGCTGTGGCTAATTAGAATTGCTGGGTTGTTTGCTTTGAGAATTATTACCAAAAAACATTGTTATACTTAAATTAAAACAAAATTGACTTGTTAAGACTAGTGAAATTATAAAACACAATAGTGTGGAACACTTTTTTTAAATAGATATAAAATTAACTCAAAATTTAAGGGCCTTCATAGTAATAAGGTGGTAGAGAGAGCACAATAGTTATTATTGTTATTATGAACAGTGCACAGTAAATTGGCCAATTAATTTTAAATCAAGTAATCAGGAAGCATGTCACAAAGTAAACATCATTTTTTAGTGTGGCAGAACCACCTATCAGAGAAATATTCATTTTATAATGAATATTTATATTTTATAAAGTATTGTACATCTAAATAAAATCCACAGAGTGAAAAATTTCACTATCTAGCACTATGCATTTAGCTGTTTCTTTGCTTGAACCAGAACCTTTTTTTAGCCAACCTATGGTCAAGAGATCTTGAGCATAAAAAATTCTGTTTCCCTTAACACATGAGACTAGCATTCATGGTCCTGCTTTGGCTTGGCTAGGCTAGGTGAGATTAATATGGGTAGCTGGTATGATTCCAAGTGAACTGAAGGTGTTAATCCCACTGAAGGTCCAGGAACAGCAGAGTGCAGAAAGTTCATTAGGGTCCAAGTGGTTGTCTCTAGAAATGGATGGTTATTGTCAGATGAAAAAGGTGATCCAGTATTAACTGCTTCTTGTCCTCTCCTTTCCTTCTGACACGATTTAGACAAACTTAAGAACTATTTTTTGAAACATCTCGAAAGCAAATTTGGAGTTCAGAAATGACAAAGTAAACACTTTCATAGTTATAAAAAAGATGTTCAAAACTAATTAAAATATTATTTGTATTTAAAATATGTTCAAATAAATGAAATACCTATTATTTAAGAGAATTATTAATTATTTAAAACAATTCACAATTTGTCACAAAAATATCACAATTTCTGAATTTCCTTCAACAAAGGACGAGTTTTATCTAAACGAGTTTTATCTATAAAAAAGATCAAAACTAATTAAAATGATTTTTGTATTTAAAAATGTTCAAAACTAAATGAAATACCTAATATTTAAAAAAATTATTAATTATTTAAAACAATTTACAATCACCAATATCACAATGATTCTGAAATTACGAAAGATCAAAGATGGCGTCTTCAACAAAGGACGCGTTTTATGTAAACTGGAAAAATGTGGAGCATTTCCAGCTGACTGGTCAACTGACTAAATTCTAGTTATGTCCTAGCTGGAGAGAGTCGTTATATTTCCAGCTGACTGCCCAGGTGACTGAGTCTAGATGGATTTTTGTTGGAAATATCCAGGTGGCTGGTCAACTGATTTAATCCATGATGGAAAAATCCAGCTGTCGGGACAGTTGGAGGTCCAGTTGACTTTATACACCTGGATATTTCCACCTTAAATCCAGACTGGAAGTCAACTTCCGTGCTGTCTGGGATGTAGGTAGGTATCATGTATTATGTTAGAATTGAGATGTTTCCTTGATCTTGTGGACCATAGGAACATCATTAGTAAATGATGTGATTCAATTGTAGTTCCTATCTCAATTCAATTATATTTACTGTGTAATTTGAAAATAAAACATTAAACACAATTTACAATATGTACCTATACTTAATTAAACTACAATTAATACATATTACATGCTAGGTAGATATGAGGAATCAAACTGTACAAATTTTGACGCTGCTGACGGCTGAACGTCAGGAAGGTTGTATAGAATGTGCAGGCATCTATAGAGCACCGAGAGTAGGGGTCACATTGTAGATTAGAAATCATGGCATCATAAATATGTCAAAACAATGTAAGAATGGTCACCCATTCATGTCCTAGCATCGAGTACGTGGTAACTTATTAATACCTTCTTTTGCAGACTGCACCCACGCCTTGGTTATTAGGCATAATTCTATTGTGCGGAGGTGTATTTAAAAAAACAATAAATTACAAATTCCAATACCAAGTATAACTGAAATTCCCGCAAAAGGTTACTGTAGAAAACCGTGTCTTTTGTCAGTATTTCTGACAACTCTCACTGGCGAAAAGAGTTTGGATATTCATTCACCTGACTGAGTGACGTGGTGGCAGGCTTAAAGGCCTAATTACAGTCCCTACCAAGTGTCATGCCTGAATACCCGGTAAAGGCCTCGGCCAAACTACACTTCTTTCAGGTGTTTGAACTTTCATTTGACATATCGAAATTCTTATGAGCCGTTCTTGAGCTACGCCGAGTAAGGACAAAAATTGGATGTTTGACACAAAAATATTTACGTTTTTCGAATTAAATGACATTTGTGGTTGTGTGTTTGGTATGTGTGTTGTTAGTGTGGTTGTGTGTGTGATGTATGTGTGTGTTTGTTGGGCTGGCAAAGTGGCGGGTGAAAACCACTTGTTATTTTTAAATTTACAAAATACTGCGGTATGTACCTATATGTATTTTTTTAAATACATACTGAGACGTAAATTGTTAGGTACTGAAATTTATTTTCAAAAATCAGCGTACGGTATTTCAAGCAAAATGTGCGGTTTTTCTTCATGACCAGTTAGGCAACACGGCCACAAAACGAATTCTACACGCTATGGTAGTAGTGCGGTGCACATTACGCACAATATTTGTTTGACATCACTGTAACTCATACAAAAGAAGAAAGCAAAAGCCTTTTTAAAAATGATCAAACATATTTTCATTTAATAAGAAAACTAATAACCATGTGATAAGTCAGTATACATTAACACATTGCATGCACAGGCTATTAAATTTTCTGATATTTCCTCAGGAACCACACATATTTTTGGTTGAAGTTTCCTGTCACACCATAGCGGGCGATAGTGCCTGAATGGAAACAATAGTGCAATTATATTAAAAGACCAAAAAAGAACTACATTCCTGAGAGATATAAATTCTGCATCATATTAACACACTGGATGACTGTCATGTTGCACTCTAGAGTTCGACAAATACCTACTTTAAGAGAGTACAAGAGTACATACTGTTACTCTGAAGTGAGGGACAGTGACTAAACGGAAAGTGCAGTGTCACACACTAGAGTGCAACATGGCCCTCAATGTGTTAAGTATAAGAAATAATTGAACGGAGAGCCATTGCACGATGTAAGAATTTGTGTCCGACCATCCTTAATATTATTTTGCCCCATCCTTAAGATTTTGGTGCCTTCCAGCAGGTGAATCCCGGAGTGAGAGAGATACATAGGTTTAATTGTTAAATAGATTTACGAAATGCTACAGAATGTATCCACTTATTGATAATACCACTGAGACGTAGGTAGTTCGTTGCTGAAAATTTCAAAAATCGGCGTACGGTAGTTCAAGCAAAGTGTACGGTTTTTCTTTACGACCAGTTAGGCAACACCGTCACAAAAAATAGCGATAGTGCGCAGGCGCATACCGCACAATATTTAAGTTTAGTACGTTTGACATCAATGTATACATTCAAAACCAAAAAATCCAATTAAAAAGGGGCAATTTTCATAAATTTTCATTATAAAATTGTAAAAAAAAGTGAAAACTAATTAATATATATTATTTAATTCTTTGGTTTTTCTTTCTTCCGTACCCTGTCGATACCAAGTTCTCTCTTACAATGCGGTTATTTCTCGAAAGAAATTAAAGACGAGGAGAAGCACATTGAAAGGGATTCTCAACCGGTGCCATATTTGTCAACCAAGAGGGAAGAGGGTGATAACGGTAAATGATTGTGGAAATGCCTGTTTGAATGGAAAATAAAAAATAATAGAAACTGAAATGCCGTGTCTAACAAACTGACGGAATACTTCTTTCGTTCGAACTGGATAGTAAAATAAAATAGTATAGATAATTCTTTTTCACCGATTTGATCAACAATTTTAATTTTCATCTGGTGCCTGTCATTCAAAGTCAAATCTTGGTAAGTCACAAAACAAAATTGATTTGATAAACACATAGGTACCTTGTATGTGAACCAGGTTTATGCATTTATGTCATGTTTACGTTCTACTTTCTTAGGCTGGTATGCAGAGATGTTTTTTTTATGCGTATAGGGTTCACTGCAGGTTAGTCCTGAGCTTGCAATAGGGAAAACTTCGACCTTGACAACTATTCTTTCAAGAGACATCTGAATGCGCATGTGCACAGGTGCTTCAAACTAACGTCTCTGCATAACAAAATCAGCTTAAGGGACAAATGACCCAGGCATCCCTACAGTGAGGACTCTGCATACCACCCTAATATTGATGAGTTTTGGTTACTGTGAACCATATATCTCCCTTGCCTTTATCCCATATTAGCTTATGTTGCTTTTGGGGTCGGAATTGTTCAACCTCATGGTTGAGGTTGGTAGGATGGAGCACGTTTTTTATGGCTGGATGCCCTTCCTAACGCCAACGATTCTATTTGATTTAATGTCCTGGATTAGGACGGGGGTTTTACCCTCCATTCGCTGGGAATCGTACCAGCTACCCACATTAACCTCACCCAGCCTGGGTAGGGCCGGAAATGGCAGCCTCATGTGTTTGGATGGAACAGAATTTTCTTCAAAAAGTCTGCTCCAGCCGGGAGTTGAACTCGGGAACTCTGGACTACGGGCAGTAGTCACAACCATTACGCCATGGAGGTTACTGTGAACCATGATTAAATTAATTTTAATAGGCACCTGTAATCTGTTTTATACAAACTTTATGTCAGATTCTTCTTTGTCTGGTTTATGAGAATTATTTAATAAATCTCACATTTTACTTATTAATTTTGCTTTACAGATGAGGGGGAACCCACGAGCTTTGGGCTCACGGCCAACAATAAGAGACCGATTTTCAACTCGGCATATTGCAGAGAGCAGAGTTACTGCACGGAAAAATGCAACGGGTTCACGGTAAGTGGTTATTCTCTCCCATGTTAATCTCTATCTTATATTATTTTTCTGCAAAACTTCATCTCAAAAGATACATGTACTTGTCTAAAAACCATAGATGTAGAACCAATAAAGCATGTTATTATTGCTATGATTAAAGATAATGTTGTACTGAACACCAAGTTAAATTAAGAGTTCTCATATTTGTGAGTCACAAATTGTGATGTCACAGTTTCTCACTTGCCCTAGTAAATTTTTGCTGTGCTTGGGAACCAAACTTTGGAGGCATGACATGAGAAAAAATGAGTAGTTACTAGTATGAGTATTGACATGCATTATAAGAGTACAAACAAAATAACATAGAAAAGGCTCTTATTAATTTCTTTAAAAAAAAAAAAAAAAAATTAGAAAGGATCAATCACTAATCACAAATAATTCATATTTATTATAAGTAATATCAATGCCTGGATACAGAACTATTCTATTTTATGGACAGATAGGTAGTTATTATTTTAATTTAACCCATTTCCTGTTTCACAGAACATTTGGTCCTAACAGAGGAGGAACTTCCAGAAGAATTGATGACAGAAGGTAATACATATTATTAATTAAACCAGTGTGTATGTATCAACTTTGTAGTCTCACTAGGGAACTGGTACTCTTAATGGATATGTCATGTCAGACTAAAAGATACCAGCCATGTCAGGCTAAAAGATAACATAATTTATTGGCGCACTTAAGAGGGTTAGAACATGATTTGGAAGGCTGATTATTTGCTAGGCTAGTTGGAACTTGGATCTTTTTCTGATTATTAATGATCTGTATAAATAACTGTTTAAAATTTATGGCACAAATTTAAGTATTCTTGAAAAGATTTACTTGAGAATTTAAATTCACTGCACCTTTAAAGAACAAATATACAATTTTCATGAAAAATGTATGTTATTGTTCTCTTCCATTTAATTCAGACCCAAGCCAAGACTAGAACTGCGCAATGAAATGAATCAAGATGGCCCACATATGGGACAGAGGCTGGGGAATTCTTCAAGAAGACCTCCGATGATGGATAATCCTGGCAACAACTATCATGATGCAAGGCCAGACAAACACAGAATGGAGAGGAATGTTGCTAGTCAAAGACAACAAGGGTAAGACTTGATATTTGCTTCATGCATTTCCAAATGTATTACAAATAGGATGGTTCTATTTAAGATTCCATATTTGACCCCCATGTGAAGAACGCCCCTGGTAGTTTTAAAAAATCAAAACCTAATAGAAATTTCCCCTCACTAAAGTGCTACACGTGTTTTAGTTTTTCTCAATATTTAAATCCGTTCTCTAGATATTTTGAGTGACTTCTTTTCTTTGGGGACACTGTATATCACTTATAAATAATAATAACAATAATAGAACTATGTGTTTATAAACGCAATCATTTCCTTCAGGTTTGTCAATAGAGGAGGTCTTCGCAGACCTACAGGTTTTCGGAAGCCAGAACCTCACAATGGTCCAAGAGGAATGACTAGACCAGGGCCTCGGTCAAATTTTCCTCCCAGAAAGTCTGGTAAGTTATTATTGTGTTGAATTATATTGATTTTTTTTTTTTTTTTTACTATCGTTTGGACCATCTATGGGTCACGGGATATCTTTATTTCTTTCATGATACAAAGTAAATTTACAGAGTGATTTACAAATTACAAATGGAAAAACTACACAATAGACAGATGTACAGATATTACAAAATAATACAACTAGATATTATGTACCTACTAAAAATAAGACCTATGCTAGAAATCTCATACTTTATATAGTATTTACTTCTTCAAACCCCAATCAGAAGCATACCAAATTACAAAGTTTACATTTTTTACAAGTCTACAGAATGCAAAAAAAAAAAAAAAAAAATAGTTTCCGTTACAATTTCCCAAATTCCACACAATGCAAATTTTAAAAATTTCAGTTTTCATTATAATTTACAACCAAAGAATTCTGGAATTTTTTTAAAATGTTCTATACATTGCAAAATTACAAAATTAAAGATTAAATGTTTACATGTTACTACTTAAAGATTTTTCTATGAAAGACGTTTTAGTTAGTATTATGGGCATTGGCTTTCTTTCTATCCCAGTAAGTTTTCATTTTGATAGAGTGAGATTCTTTTCTTTCTTGTGACCATCTGCTGGCAGGACGTGATGTAGGAGCGCTGATTGGTTGAAGTTTCACATTTCTAACTTGTTCTCTAAAGTCTTGACGATTTTGAATATCTTCTGATGAGATTGAAGCTTCATGAAGATCCTTTTTGACTTGTTGTGACCATTTGCAATATGATTTCTTGTTAGAAATGGAAGAGTGGATATGATGTGTAAGTCTTTCTGAGTTCATTCTTTCAATGTGACCAAAAAATAGTAAGCGACGCTTCCTCATACTGGTAATGATGTCCTCAGATTGTAAGTACAATTCTTTGTTGTGTCTTCGACGGAATTCATTGTTTTCTCTAATTGGGCCAAGTATTTTCCTTAACATTTTCCTATCTTTGATTTCAAGTTTTTTTATAGAACCTTTTGTAGTTAGGCATAAAGTTTCTGACGCATAAATAGCCGCAGGTCTAATGACAGTGTTATAGTGGCATAGTTTTAGGTTCAAAGATAGACTTCGGCTTTTGTACAGACCCTTGCATAAATGAAAGGCTGCCTCCAATTTGTTACATCTGCTTTCTATTGCTGGAACTTCGGAACCATTACTTGTAATAATTTCACCCAAGTATTTAAATTTTTTAGATTGTTTTATAGTTTCTTGTCCAATTTTTAGAACAGGAGGTGCATCATTAATGTTTGTGATGAATTCAGTTTTCGTGAATGATATGTTGAGCCCAGTTTTAGCAGCTATTGAATGTAGGGCGGATATTTGCAATTTTGCTTCATCGATGTTGTTTGCTACCAAAGCCAAGTCATCCGCAAAGGCTAGGCAATTTACCATAAGATTGTCACGCTTATATCCTATGTGAATGCCATGTGATGATGGTACGGTTAAAGACCACTCTCTTATAATTTTCTCCAGCACGCAATTGAAGATCAAGACAGCAGATCACCTTGCCTTACACCCGTGTCGATTTTAAACGGCTCTTAGAACTCTCCTCTAAATTTCACTTTTGATACAGTATTTTCCAAAGTTTTACGTATAAGATTTATAATTTTTCTATCCAAACCAAACTCAAACAAGGTATTTTAATAGTTTTCCGATCAATAGAGTCGTACGCTTTTTGAAAATCGTCAAATGTCGTCACAAATATGTTTGACCTTGACTTAACATACATTAGGACAGACTTTAGGTTGTGTATCTGTTCAGCACAGGATCTCGATTTTCTAAAACCAGCTTGGTATTCCCCCAACTGTCGATCTAGACTCGGCTCGACTCTATTAAGTAACAATCTTGACAGGATTTTGTATGTCACTGGTAACAAAGAAATTCCTCTGTAGTTATTAAGGTCACTTTTGTTGCCTTTTTTGTGAAGAGGGTGAATAATTGCTACGGTCCAGTCGAAAGGTAGATTTTCCGAGTCCCAGATGTCATTTATTATTGCATGAAGATGTTTAATTGTATCAAGGTCAGCGCACTTCCACATTTCCGACAGTATACCATCGTCACTTCCAGCTTTGTTATTTTTCATATCTCTTATCACTCCCATAACTTCCTCTAATGAGGGTGGTGGACTATCAGAAGGAGGTACGCTAGGGTAAAATTCCAAACGTTCGGGTGGATTCTCTGCGTTTAGTAAAGATGAAAAGTATTGTCCAAAGGCAATCGCACAAGATTTATTGTTTAAAATTAATTTTCCATCTAGTCCTCTTATGTGTAATGTGGGAGGTTTAAACTTATTTAACTGCGTTTTAAATGTTTGATATAATTCTCGTGTGTGGTGTTTTTTAAAATTTTCTTCTATTTCTATTATCTGACACCTGTTGAAACTTCTTTTTGTAGCTCTAATAACTTTATAAGTGTCTTTTCTGACTTGAAGAAAATTTTCATGATTTTCCATATTTTTCTTACTGTTCCATTTTAGCCAGGCTTGTTTTCTATTGGCAATAGCAATGTCGCATTCATGATTCCACCAAGGGTGTTTACGTTTCTTAATTTATTTGATTGTTTCAGTAGCTGATTGAATAATTTCTGATTTGATTCCTTCCCAGTTTCTTTTATTTGGTTTGCTGTTTAGAGTTTGTGTAAAATTATTTTTGATACTGTTGTCTTTCAACAGATGTACATCAAGTTTGGGCAGTTTATTCTTCTGAGAGGTACTTGATCGACGGTTGCTATTATTAGGGATGATATTCATTTTTACTAAAGACAGATAATGGTCGGAATCAATGTTGGCATTTCTTAGAACTTTGACATTTAGGATTTCTCTAATGGACTTGTTTGAGGTTTTTCTTGTTGGACTCATTTGTTGGAGCGTGGAAGTTTACTATGGTAATTTTTGATTTTAATTTGATTTTAACATATTAACGGGGTTAACCCATGTTTATTTTTTGTAAATTAATTACAAACAAAAACTTATACTAAATAAGATATAATATAAATACTTAGAATAAACTTAATTAAAAAATTGATAATTGAAAATTGGACAATATTGATATTTTTGTTTAGATATTATTCAGTTGGAACAGTTTATTTTTTATACATTCATAACTATCAAAGAAAAGATCGATTGAAGTGTCTTTCTCGCAAGCTTCATTAAAAAGGCGAATAAAACGATTGAAGGGCTTGAAAAAAGAATAGTTTTTTGTACAAGATTTTTCATACAATAGATTTTTGTTTCTAGTATTCTTAGGATTTGTCCTAAATGAAAGTTCCTCCAGTAATTCTTGTAAAACAGTTCTATTGTTTAATATTTTAAAAAGTAACAAAACATCATGGTAAATGCTTTGTTGAGAGATTTGAAGGACAGAGTAGACAATCTTCCCCAACTTGACGAAAAATCTAAAATTGAGTCTACCATTTTCTTGTTGACAATAAATCCAGTTCCCAGGTGGGGAATATTTTTGGTGGCCCTCTTTCCCGGTTTTCCTTTTAATATCCTGAATCCTTCGGATTCAAAGCAGCTTTCATCTGTAAATCTGGTCTCTTGTAGTGCAGTTATCATTATGTTCTTTTCTCTTAGAACATCTAGTGATTGCTTTAATTTTCCAACTTGAAGTAAGGAATTAATATTAATAGTTGCCAAGAATGTGTTGGTTTTTTTCTTTGTCTTCTCATATGATGTTTGTAGACTCCTCAGAATCCGTAGGTCTACTTGTCCCTGAAGAGGGAGTGGATTGGGTACCACCTGAGGTATGAAATCCAAAAAGTTGTGTTTCCATCATGAAGAAGTAAAGATTATTAAATCTGGGGGCTATCTCTATGGATGAACCATAAAGATAACGGGGGTATGCCTGGTAAGGTTGTTAGCCTTCCAGTGTTGAGATCAGCCGCTCATTCTGAGGCAGACGCTACGGTGTTCAATTGTTCATGGAGTATTATTAACATACCTTCACTACTTCCTGGGACGTTACTGGTGGAAGTAACCATCCAGGTGTTGACCTCTTGCTCGGGCCCTGGGGTCGCCACTCCCCAATGACTGAAGAATCAGTCATACCTGGGGTCTCACAGGAATCGTCTACATGAGACTTTTCACCTGTGAGGGCTGATTGCAGGTGTTTCCACCTGGGCGATGGGATCGCCCACCCCTACGCCAATATTATATTAATTTATTTATTAACTTTTATAGATAGAATATTTATTATACATATTCGCAAAATTTTAATAATTTGCATCTTGTCACATTGAAAATAAGAAACAATGTGAACCCGTGGATTCTTCTTAATCTCCATTAAGTATACATAATTTACCGTCTTATCAATCACTACATTGGAACTTAAGGTTGCATTTTGCATCTTTAATTTTGCATTTTCACATATTTTTTTATAAGATCTTCCACTACTTAGTTGTAATTTTTAGATTTACTAATACATACTTCAAATTTTGTGTGTTTCTTTTGAAAAATCAAGCTGGTCTTGATGCTATACTGGCTTGTGCCTAGCTGGTTAATTTTAACTTTCGATAAATTTCTAATATTAGAAATTGGAAGTATTGTGTTCGTTTTTGTAAAAATAAATAAATATTTTTTTCCTCTGACTTCAATTTTTTTCATATATCTGACGTTTCATGACCTCCAGTGCAACTTTGGTTTTTTGTCTGTTGATCTGTTAAATGCATTCCTTGTAACATGCAAATCTCAGAAACTACTAAATAAATTTCAACATTTTTTTCACACACATTTTTTTTACAGAATGGTGCCATTTTAAATTCATGAACTTGAGGTTCTTGGATATAGAGACCATACGCCTGATCTCTAATTTATTACTTATTTGCTTATATCTTGTGAACCACACATTTGGTTTTGATAAAATGTTGTATGTATAAGCGTATTAGTGTTTTACATAGTGCATTTGTAATTCTTTTGAATAAAATATAATTGAGCTCTGATTTTTAAGAAAATCCAAAATTTTGGACAAAAAAGTACAAAAATAAGGTCTACAAGTTTTAAAATTTAGAATGTAGGAAAAACGTTATACCTCCATAAAAACAAATTTGAAGAGAATTGATTAAGAAGTTTTGGAGATACAAGCGATTTAGTATAGAATCTAAAAAATGCCAATTGTATTCAATTTGAACGAAACACAAGGAAGTATTGTGTCCATAATTGGCAATATGTTTTAAATAAAGTTTGGTTTGCAATAATCTTGGTATTCATATTGTTGTTGGAACTTTGATATTCACAATACGATTGTTTTTTTTTTCTGTGCAGATGCCACTGCACGATTGGGTCCACCTCCGAGTATGAAGGACCAGCTGTTTCAAGGACCGAAGAAAGCTCGACCCTATCGGGAAGAAGATTTAAAAAAGTTCAAAGTGGACATTAGAAACTCACGTTCTCCTGAACATAAGGGACCCAAGGAGTTGTACGATAGGGCAGAGCTCAGGAAGTTCAAAATCGACATTAAAGGAGATGCATATGGTGAGAATTCGAGTTTTTATATTGATTTATATTTACTTATTTTTACTATTTGGAAACTTCCGTTTTCAAGTACATTCTTATTAGAAATAGACTTATGTTTTGCCATTAATTATAGCTAAACAAATACATGTTGTGCTTTAAATGATATCAATACTATGATTCATATCACATACTTCAGTCACCTAACCCTAATCTAGCATGCTTTGGGACTTGAACATTTATGTTATAAGTCTTCCCTATAAAAATGAAGCTACTGAGGTCAGTGTGCAATGATAAGTAGATAGAAACTTTATAGCAAATCATGAAGTTTTTTCTCACTATTTCATCTCATATTTCAAGCTATTATTTTTTGTTGGTTTCAGATGAAACACAGCCGAGAAGAGATAGCCATGTATATTTAGATTCACATGGTGTTCCATATGACGAGAAAGTGTTGAAAACAGTTGAAATTCAAATCCGCAGACGTGATGTAGACAGGGAGAGCAATGTCGATTCTAAATCTATCAAGCGAAGTCTTGATGTTGACAAATTCTATGTTCCTCGCCAGAAAGGTAAATATCTCATGGATTTTTAGCATTCAGCTCTAAATTTTGGCAATAGCAAAATTGCCATTGTTTTTGTAGCCATTTCTTTAACACATCTCGTGCCAAAGGTATTTCTCTGTGTTTCGCCTAAGGCCCAAATTTCTCCCGATGTCAGGCGTTTAGTGACTGACGGGGCGTTTACTGACTGACTGTAAAATCTTTAGTTTTCAATATATTTCAATGATCTAAATTGCAAAAAATCCCCATAGGCCCCAGAGTTTAAAAAACATACTAAAATCTGTTGTAGTGTCAGTTGGAAAAGAGCCTGACACTGATTAAAAGTGAGAAACGACGTGTCAGGCCTTTTCAACTGACAGTCACTTTTCTGGAAAACTAGCTGTCAGGCGTTTTGAACTGACGTGGCACGAGATGTGTTAACTCTATCTTTCACCGATCGTATAAAATGATGTATTGCTTGTATATTATATTGATTGTATTTAGTACTTTTCTTCTAGTGATTCAGATTTTTTGATACAATTTAGTGTATCATTTAATTTTACACACAGTTATTTTTGTAAACAACACCAAAGAGGTTGTTTTAACATTTCATTATTGTTTGTTGCTTTTAGATGTTAAATTGCTCAATAGTCGAAACACCTTCCATAGTCCACGCAATCAAGAAAAAATGCATTACAAAGATGTGAAAGTAAACTTAGGAGAGATGGCACGTCCTGATGATCCACCACTCAACCGAAAGTTTGAAGCTGATACATTTCAGATGTACCGTCGTCCAGGTAAAACACAACAAACTCGAAATACAAGATCTTTCTTGCCGATTGGTTCGAAACAATACATACACTGGAATTACCTTGAGTTCACCTAGGTGTTCCACAATTCATGCCATTGTGGTAGTAGATGATTTGTTGTCCAACATTTGGTAGTAGCGCCATTGTATGGAGGACCTGGTTTACCATTATTTGGATTTCTTAAAATCCAATCAATTTGACCATAAGAGTTTCTCAGGAGGTCAAGAAATTGTTACCCTGGTGTAATTAGGACGAAATGTAAAGTTAATTAGGCTCCATGTTTCAGATAGACTTTTTTTGTAGAGTGTAAGTACAATATCCCTTGGGTTTATTAAACTAATTATAATTGAAAGACTACTTGGTCATATTATAACTTTCAGTGTTATGAACTATTATGAATATACCATATTAAAATATTTGGATGTTAATGATACTGAAAATATATCATGGGAGCCTCAGAATAACTTGAAATCATGTGAAAGTGAAATGCATCATATCTATTCCTAAGGCCCGCATAGTGATCCCCCCAGAATCGACTAGAAATATCGTCTTGATTTCTACAAGATTAGTTCTCACTGCTGTAGGCTTTTCTACAGAGAAACAATAGCTTTGTGAACAGAATTTATGAACAGAAAAGTTCGCCTTGAGCATGATTTCTTGTAATATAACTGGACCTTGCTTATTAGAAACTTCAGACTTTCAATTTTGTTCATAATGTAAGGTTTAGGGTTCGTTTACTAAATATATTTATCAGGGCGGTAAACCTCTGACTAGTGCTAATCAGCTAGTTAATGCTGTCGTTGTTTATATCAATGACATTTTGATCGCCCATATTAATGAATCTTTTACTTATGGAGGTTAACTATTGACTAAATTTAAACATTTGATTTATTATTAATCAACTGATTAGTGTGATAGTTGATAAACGAACCCTAATGTCATAATTTGAATTCATTTTGATATTTATAAAATATGTCTACAAACCTGCATCTTATTTTAAACATGTAACTAATGTTCATTGTTTTATTTTCTCTGTTTTCAGACTTTATCTTGATGGTTTTATGAAAATTCATTTTTTTCGAAGAGTTACCATTCTTTTCAATATGAACTGCTTTTTCTTCTGTAACAAGGTTAATTATTCTAAAGTTTTTTTTCTTTTCTTTAAAAAGACGAGTTTTCTCTTTTTAACTCAATATCCATGTCATATTTTTTTTATTACCTGTTAAACAGGAGGCATTGATTTTGTTTATTCATTTATATATTTTATATTTGAAAATTATTTAAGAAAAGCAGTTCAAATGGAAAGGTAAATTTCAAAGTTGTTTGTATCCATGTGTGAGCTAAAGTTAATTACTTGTTTGTAATTTGCTAGCTCAAAGGTATTCCGCAATAATTTTTTTATTGGTGTTGGTAACGGTAATAAATGTAAATTGAAAAATCACAGATCTTTTTCAGGTATAATCTCAGACTCATCCTAGCAGCAAAAAACAGCTTTAAAAAGTGTAAGTAACATTCTTCCCTTGTTTTTGTAAAAGAAAATCGTGTATGTAATTTTGTTTCCTTTTCAGTCCTCTTAATCGCGAGGAAGTGAAATTCTGGAATACAGGTGTAGGTAACTTGAAAAATCATCAGTTTTTTACAAGGCTATGCAATTTGTTGGTAATTGAAATTAATGTTGGTATGATTATTGTAATGTTGGTACGATTATTGTGACTTCAGTTTAGATAAACAGGAATAATACTTGTATTTCTCGTCAAATTAGTAAATTAAAATGTACCTGTTCGCAATAGATGCTATCAAGTTTCAACTTTGAAGCTTTTCTTAGTTTAATGTTGAAACATAAATTTTGTACTTCTAAAGGAGATTATTTTTCAAATAGAATAATAATAAAGTATGAGAAACACTAAAATTTTCTCATCCCCAAGAATTCCACACAACGTTTTTATTTTGATCGAGTTGAAATTATGTTTGAACACCCAATTATATTAAATTTAGAATGGAATGATTATATTTAGGATTTTTCTCATTGAAATCAATTGAAGTGCTGATCATTTCTCTACAAAAGAAAATACACAGTACGTACATAATTTTATTTGAGATTAAACTGCTAGGAATGAAGGTTATTCAAAGAATGGGGTAAAATAAGACCATTTCAATTGAACTGAAACTGTGCTGCTTATTACAACAGGTATATCAGATGAGATGATGGCCATGTTAGAAGCAGTGCCATAGGTCTGACTGGTATGTACTCATTTTTACATAATTAATTCCTTTTCCTTCAGTACACTATTTTGTTCACAAGCTCTTTGTTGGAAGTATTGGCATATAAATTTTAAAAAATAAATAAAAATCAAAGAAAAAAATTAAACTTGTAGGGAAAAAATGTGTATAGTTAGTTACTGCTCTGATTGATGACACATTTCCGAAAATGAGGTGTGATCAATTCTGAAAAATTTCATGCCTACAAATTCCTCCAAAGAGACTTTTGATTGCAGATTTGCATGAACTATAATCACAATATACATAACGGGCATAATAGACCTGATTGTGTATTATCAACACTTTATTTAGAAGGTATGGATATACCTATACCAATCCTCTTTGGGCTATTTTGGGCAAGTAAAGCTGTTGGCGATACTTCTTCAACCCGAAAAGCTGCGGAGGTAACATGTAGGTATACCTAAACCTGCACAAAAAGTATACTTATACTCTGAGGCTAATGAATATGCGCTCATTATCCTGCCATTCTTTATCCTCAGAAACTTTAAAAGCTTGTTGAGAAATAAATTTGAGAAAAAAAACCATGTTTTTAAGCTATATTTTTTGAAGATCTTGAAGATACAACGTTAATACGATTGTACGAGCATCACTAAATACATTTGAAATAAGGATTAAAATAAAACAAACCAAGTTTATATCTGAGAAGATAGAAAAAAAAGAAGCAATATTATTATAATTGAAACATCAGATTACCTTGTTCATTGTCTTTCATGAAAGATAAACTAAATATATATAGAAGAAAGAAAATATATTGTACCAGAATTAGGTAAAAATGAACTATTTTCGGATCAAAAGAACGAGTATAAAACCACAGCCCCTACACCTGCTGTTGTTTCGGTAGCCGAGGAGATCTAATCATCCACCAGTTCTGGAACCTCGTCACTGACAGTCTGATACCTCCCACCGCGAAATAAAAATAATTTACATATCGGTGACATAGTCGTACACAGCGAAGTGCAACATGAAGCAACGCAAGCCTGCCAATGAAAAAAGACAAAGAGTTTTAAGAATTGCCTACATATTCAGTTAATTGTAAAACCAGTTGCAGAACTCCAAGGCCCATTTATCTAGAAAGAACATTTTGAGATTCACATTGGACAGCACATTGGTTATCCAACCATTAAAATGAAACCGAATACTCTTTTACTTCAATATTAGAATTCAAATGGTCTTCTGAGGATGATGTACGTGTATGTGTGGATAAAGATGATGTACAATAATATTATGGTCATAATGATCCTAGCTATGCGAAGACAAACATTCTCATATAATTTTACTGAAAGCAAATAATCCAAGAAAAATCTCTTCACAAACTTTGAAGCTGACTTGTCTGATCCTTAGAGAAATAATAATAATTTATTAGACTGGACAGTTCTGCTTGGATTAGACTCAAGACTCTCAAGAGTCCCATCTAAGCCAGTCAAACCCAAGTCATTTTTACTCTCAAATATCCGTTGATTTGGATTACCTTGATTGCAAGGCACCTTAACACAAAAAATGGTTGAAAACCGAATCAGGCGTCCTCAGAAGGAATCGGCATTTACGGAAGAAAGAACAACTTTAAAAAGAATTCAACAAGATGAAATTTACATGAAAAAGAAAGCAGTTGCAACATTTAATGAATAGAATAGCCTCTTCACCTTTAACTTTTGGTATATTCAATAACTGTTTATTTTACTGGTGCAAATTATAAATATTTCTGTCAATATTATAAAAGTTTTTCAATTTTATATTTACCTTTTTTTCCATTTTTATTATGTTACATTAGTCAAGAAAGTTTTTTACCACCTAATTAGTAAAATTAAACTTCTGTGCCTTCTTATTTATTTTTTTTTTACAAAATATATGATAATGCTATTTGGAATTCTTTGTTACAGATTAGTAGTTTTGAACTCAACACCATTTCCAAATATTGAAGGAGCCTGCAGTTTGTTTGTTGCTATCTTTTAATCGAAGTATTTTTCAATGTGTAAAAGTACATTCACATGCAAAGGCTTTGTGTTTGGAGATCAAGTTTGCAGTTCATGAGGAATAATTGTCGCAGAAACGGAAGACTACTAAAAAAAATATAAATGCTGTCTGGATTTGAGCTTTTCTGCCAATCATTGAAAAGTTTGTGGATCAATTCAAGAAAAATGTCTGGAAGTGTAGCCTGGATTCAAGTTTGTCTGCCTATCATTGAAGTTAGCCGTAAAAGCTTGTGGATCAACACAAGAATTATGTCTGGAAGTGCTGCCTGGATTCAAGCTTGTCTGCCTATCATTGAAGTTAGCCGTAAAAGCTTGTGGATCAACACAAGAATTATGTCTGGAAGTGCTGCCTGGATTCAAGCTTGTCTGCCTATCATTGAAGTTAGCCTGTAAAAGCTTGTGGATCAACACAAGAATTATGTCTGGAAGTGCTGCCTGGATTCAAGCTTGTCTGCTATCATTGAAGTTAGCTGTTGGGTCAACACAAGAATAATGTTTGAAAGTGCTGCCTGGATTCAAGCTTGTCTGCCCCTCAATGAAGTTAGCTGTAATAGCCGTTGGATCAAAAATATTTGTCTTCCAGTCACTTTGGTGTGTGTTGGTTTTCCATGAGTCATTGAATCCTTGCTGACCTGAACACCTCTGCTAGAGTTCAATGCTGTTTGTTTACAGTTTTGTAAAGAAACGAATGATAATGAAATCATATCGGTCGAAAACACTTCACAAATAATATCAGATTAGCACATTCAGAAGGTATGACTACACATATGAAGTTTTGTAGCGGCTATATTGTTGAAATATGAAAACTTTTTTAATCTAAAAGGAAAGTGTTTTAAAGATCTTTTGTTATTGTTACAATAATAACATTGAATTTACACATCTTTTATCTGTATTGAACATTTCAACCAAAATAAATATTCTTTATGCTAAGAATAGGTCCAGAAGATGCATGAATTTGGTTGTTAAAGCATCTTTTTCAATTCTCAAGTATTATCATCTAAATTAACCCAAAGCAGTACATCCATTCAAGCAGGCCCGGTAGTTGATACAATATCTTTGGTGAAGATATAAGGAATATTATCTCTCAAATAAGAAGACTTAAGATAAAGACAAAACTGTTCCTCCTTGAAAAAATTAGCTTGACATCCAGTAGCAAGTCCAGTAATCTAGCCTAATATCAATGGATAGTAAAATTCAATTTTTATAAATAAAAAAACTTCACACATTGTCACAGTACTTGGACCTGTACCCCTACACTGGCTGCATTGCCCTTCTAGATGACCACATTTATTTTTTGGCGAAGGAAAGGAATTGATATATTATACCAAAGAAATATCATTGTTATAACCCCTATCTTTCAACTATCCAGTTCAAAGATGAACAGCCTTATGTCAAACCTGCAATGCAGAAAATAGTAATCTCTGTCTCTTTGAACAATAACAAAAATCATCTACCTATCCAGCAAATCAAGTGATTGAAGCATCAACAAAAGGAATATGTTCTGTGCACTAGCAGTATACAGTTTCTTCCCCATCATTCAACTCTATAGTTTTGTTATTATCTTTTCAGAAAACCTGAAGATTTCTTTTCTTCCACGCTGTCATTAAGATACAATCAAGTCCAGCGTGTAATGGATAGTTTACAGCAAAATCCTCAATGTGAATGAAATGAAGATATAAGTTGTCGGCTCATGAACCTGCTTCAACGTGTCTGTGTTCTACCATGTGCTGCCAAGACCTCATTTTTAATATTTGTAATGGTACAACTTTCATCAAAAAAAGAAAATAACAGATTTTATCTAAATCAGTAAAATCTAATATGATTAATATAAATTTTTCACATATGCATTTCATAATATTTTCTTATAACAACAATAATTTTACTTGAGAAAAAGAAGAAAAACTTGTCTTCACTCGACACTCAATAATTTTACTGTTAAACAAACCAGACCAAAATGCATTTAGAATTCTTTAGTACTTCAAGCAAGACTTTTTTAATAAAAAAGAACCTTTATTATTTTCGTTGTACCATTATAATATATTATCATTATACATCTATCATTTATGATCTTCAAGTTCAATATTAACACGAGAATTGTCGATTCTCTACACGTCGCGTCGTCAGGACTGATTCTACCAATCTCTACAAGTTACCAACACTAATAGTCCTCTCTACAAGTTACCAACACAATTTTTACCAGTCATCTGCAAAATGAATTGTTCTAACTCTAATGGTCACCAACTCGAAAAAAATGAATTTTTATCTATCTGTCCATATCATACCAAAAATGTAGACTCCAGCACTTGCTTCAGTCTTATTACAACAACCATCTACAATATTTTGCTTCTAGATGCTTCCCCTCCTAGAGTCACCAGGAAAATTTCGATTGATAAACAGAATCAATCACGAGATCGTCAAGATAAATTTGATGTGGTTCCTCCCGTAATTCATCCCTGGGCAGGTGAGGATAAAATTCGACTTAATTTTGGGTTTCCAGTATTGAAGAACATCAACTAACGTGGAGTTTTCCCATCATTAATCGTTTTCTTTAAATGTATTTTCGTCCATTTATTTTCTATTTTATTTTTCATCTTGAAACTAAAGCTTTGCAGTGTTACCAACAAACATAACAAAAACTACTGAAGTGCACAGAAAATAATCACTGAAGTAGTGGTACCATCAAATAGTTTTAAATCAATATTTCTTAAAATGAAGTGCTATCTTTTTGTTATTGTTGAGACATATAGTACAGACTTGATAGTGTTACATATATGGGTCTACTGCAGTTATCCATCTCACCATTGTGCTTTCAAAAAGTCTTCATGAATTTCTCATCTTAAACGCATTCAGAAACTTGCTGAAAGATTACAATAACGTGCTCTTAAGCTTATTTCTTGAGATGAAAAAAAAAAAAAAATCAACTTCAGGGGAAGACATAAATAACATGATAATATGTCCAATCTTATTCCTGAATCATCAAATACTGAGCCTTAAAATTCAGTTTTATTGATAAAAAAATGTGTATCTACTAAGTTTCTAAAGGAAACTTGATATCGACTTATCTGTATGTGCATCTCTATAATTCAACAATAATAATTTATATAAACTAAATAAAAGAAAAACGATCTCTACATTAAAAAATATAAATTGATATTAACAGAGTGTAAAAAAATCGATCATGACAAGATAAAGACAATAACGTTGATATTTTATAAAGAACAGAAACATACAACATACATCTCTACAAAGTCAAGAATATACATATCTACAAAGTCAATACAGGAACATTAATTTTCACAAAGTCAAATTTGGAACATTGATCTCCACAGTAAAGTTTAGGGGAGCGTATTGATTACAGATCCCATCAGTTTGGAGCTTCTCCTGCCGGCTCTCCAGATGAAATACCATCTCAGACTTCCTGAAACCTGCACGGAATTCTTTTCACAAGATGGATTTTAGAAACATGGATTTCTACTAAGTCAATTCAGGAACATTGATCTCTTCAAAGTAAATTCAGAAACTTCTATAAAAAGTCAATACAGGAACACCGATCTCTACAAAATTGATACAGGAAAATCGATTCCTAAAAAGCAATAGAAAAACCGTGATCTCTATCAAGTCACAAGCTGTTGCTACGGTCGCTACCGGAATGTTTGTGAACGTGGCGTTGTTTCCTGCGGCTGGCGTACTAGTTGGAATATTAAACTTTCCTACCGTCGATCTCTACAAATGAAATTACAGGGATATTGAATCCTACAAAGTAAATAGCGGAACAGAGAACAGACTAGCCAACCCTTACAAGCCAGGCTAGCTTGCAGTTTCCTAAGGGTTTAATGGCTTATAAAGAAAAGTCCAAGTCCTCAGGACGAGTCAACTTTGAAATAAAGTTGGCTGGAGACTATCACTCACCTCTCCAGCTATAGCCAAGCTGGCTACAACAACAATAGAACGATCTGTACAAATTCAATACAGGAACACAAATCCCTACAAAACCAATTCCGAAATAATGATCTTGAAGTTAGTGTGGGAACAAGTCAATACAAGAACATCGATCTTTACAATAGTCAGTACCGGATCATCAATGTATATAATGTCAATACAGTAACATCGATCTCTAGAAAGTGAATGCAGAAAAATTGATCTCAAGAAATTTAAACCGGATTATCATGTCTACAAAGTCAATACGAGAATACCGATCTACTAAGTCAATACAGGAACATCTATCTTCTAAGTCAATACAGGAACATTTATTTCTACTAAGTTATACAGGAACATCTATTTCTACTAAGTGAATACTGTAACATCAGCGTACTTTGTAAATAAATGATAAGAACTTTTATTACTTAAACAAGACAAATTTATATTTGTTACAATTCAAACGTTTCCTAAATTCAACTGAAGATAAAATGGTTCAAAAGAGAAAAGAAGTATTTTCCGATCAACAACTTGTGTTGCCGTAGCAACTCAGCATCTCCTACATCCTCCCCTGACAACGTGAAAGAATCATCTCCTACATCCTCCCCTGATAATGTAAAGGCAGCCTCAGCTCAGAATCTTTCCCTGTTCCTGAAACATTGGTGAATTCTTCTCTCTTTTCTTCATTGCTATCAGACAAAAACTATGTTGTGCGATCACATTTTTTTTTTTTTTTTTTACCAAGTTTGACATTAATTATTGGATTATTTTTTCTTTCAAATGTCTACCAAATAACATTTGAGCGGGAGAAAATCCAATACCTATTATTGGATGACTTCGATATTGCAATAATGCCACATTTAAATTTCCATTATCCTTCTCCAATATTTCCATTGCAATATTTATTGCTTTCTGAGACAGTCCGTTTCCTTTTGAATACCTCGGACTTGATGTTGTACTTCTTATATTCCAATCTTTTAGGAATTTTTGGAATTGAACACAAGAATACGGTACATCATCAGAGATAATAGTGCTTGGAGCTCCATGATAGGAGAAAATTTTCTCAAATTTAGTTATTAGCTCGTTAGAATCGCCATTTTTTAATCGCTCCACTTCTATCCATTTTGAATAATAATCATAAACAATTAAATAATTTATTCCTTTGAATTCTATAATATCAGAACCTATCTGTTCCCAGGCTTCAGTAGGTAGCTTGATTTCTTTATTTAATTTTTTTCCTCCCATTGGCCATGAATTATTTTGTACATTACTTATTACTTGCTGGAAATCCGTCTCTCTCTCTCTGGCATATAACGCCATTTTCAATTTCTTCTCATGTGCTGGATAACTTGGACCCGGAGCCAATTCATTGATGAAAATATTGCTGTCTGCTTTATGCTTTCCTGTCCCTGTGAATTCTGATTCATGAAAAATTAAATCTTCTTTTGACTCAAAATTTTTATCACTGCTTGATAGTCTGTTAACTAATCCAGTCTTAGAACAGGTATTTAATCCAAGGATAGGTTTTGATTTTAGATCAACCACCACAAATTTTAAAGGATAATATTTGCCTTTGATAAAGCTCGGTATTACAATAGTACCTATTGGTTTAATTGTATTATTACTGTAAGCAATTAATTTCATATCAGTTGGCTTTATCAGTTTCTCTAGTACATAATCATTATCAGAATAATACAAAGATTTAACCAAATTTAATGAAATAGCGTTGCACTGTGCGCCTGTATCTAATTTACACACTATGTATCTATTCTTTAATTTTATTCTTTCATTCCACTCGGTTTCGATATTTTTACCCAAAGAATCTACTTGTAACATTTCCATCACATTTTCATTCGGAGCCTGCCTCCTTGAATACTCAGCATTCTCTTCTTCCAGTAACTGCACTCTCCTTCCGTTTCCATAAGACGCTCGATTATTGTCTCTGTAGTCTTTAGAAAATAATTTTGACCTGTCAGTATAGTTATCATTTCTTTGACTCTTCAAAATGCATTTTGAGGCAAAATGTCCCCTTTTCTGGCAGAAATAACAAATCCCATTTATAGCTGGGCAAATCATACTGTCATTGTGGAACCTACCGCACTTATTACAATCATTCTGACTAGTAAATCTTTTCTTCCTCACAAAATCAACTTCTTTCTCATATTTTTCTTCTTTGCTAGTCATATCTAACTTGGACATATCATTTGATTGGTATCTTACTGTGTGATATTTCTTGGCTAAATCCACTGCTTGATCTAGGGTTAATTTATTTTCGTCTAGGAATCTACATCTCAAGTTAATGTCCTTCACTCCCATTACGAATTTGTCTCTAACCATATTGTTTCTTTCTTCAACATGATATTCGCAACTGGTCACTCGTTTTTTCAACTCTAACACATAATGGTCAATACTTTGATCATTGTTTTGTGGAGGATAACTCAAGAATTTATACCTTTCATAAATAATATTCTTAGTGGGTTCAAAATATTTCTGTAATGCATCTCTCACTTCATTATACTTTGTCTTCTTACTAAGTTCCAAAGCATTGTAAATATCAAGCAGTGATTCTCCTCCAATGTTCAAAAGTAATGCTACCTTACCGTCATCTTTAGCTGCCTCTTTCTCCGACGCTTTTAAGAATAGTTCAAACTGTTGTATAAATTTCTTCCACTGATCATTCAGATTTTCCTGCTCTCCGTCGAACTTATTTGGTACGCGACATTCCATTATTAATTTTAATTCACTCAATTAATCACCCCACACCTGACACCATGTAACATCAGCGTACTTTGTAAATAAATGATAAGAACTTTTATTACTTAAACAAGACAAATTTATATTTGTTACAATTCAAACGTTTCCTAAATTCAACTGAAGATAAAATGGTTCAAAAGAGAAAAGAAGTATTTTCCGATCAACAACTTGTGTTGCCGTAGCAACTCAGCATCTCCTACACCTCTATTTCTACTAAGTCAATACAGGAGCATTGATCTACTAAGTCAATACAGGAACATTGATCTACTAAGACAATACAGGAACATTGATCTACTAAGACAATACAGGAACATCTATTTCTACTAAGTCCATACAGGAGCATTGATCTACTAAGTCAATACAGGAACATTGATCTACTTGATCAATACAGGAACATCTATTTCTACGAAGTCAATACAGGAACATCTCTTTCTACTAAGTCAATACAGGAACATTTATCTACTTAGTCAATACAGGAACATTGATCTACTTAGTCAATACAGGAACATCTATTTCTACTCTGTCAATATGTTCAATACAGAAACATTGATCTACTAAGACAATACAGGAACATTGATCTACTAAGACAATACAGGAACATCTATTTCTACTAAGTCCATACAGGAGCATTGATCTACTAAGTCAATACAGGAACATTGATCTACTTGATCAATACAGGACCATCTATTTCTACGAAGTCAATACAGGAACATCTCTTTCTACTAAGTCAATACAGGAACATTTATCTACTTAGTCAATACAGGAACATTGATCTACTTAGTCAATACAGGAACATCTATTTCTACTCTGTCAATATGTTCAATACAGAAACATTGATCTACTAAGTCAATACAGAAACATTGATCTACTAAGTCAATACAGAAACATTGATCTACTTGATCAATACAGGAACATCTCTTTCTACTAAGTCAATACAGGAACATCTCTTTCTACTAAGTCCATACAGGAACATTGAGCTACTAAGTCAATACAGGAACATCTCTTTCTACTAAGTCAATACAGGAATATCTATTTCTACTAAGTCAATACAGGAACATTCTCTCTACCAATCCATACTGGAACAACGTCTCTACAAATACTGGAACATAAATATCTTCAAAGTAAATTCAGGAACACGTATCTCTTCAAAATCAAAACCGGAAGAGCGAACTCAAAGTTCATGGAAGATCTTTGATCCCTACCAAGTTCATACTGGAATATTGATCTCTACATTATACTGATATGTGTTTATATTTTATTTTACACTAGGCTTGACCCGTAAATATACAATTACAAATTCAATACTGGAACATCAATATATACAAGGTAAATTCTGGAATGCCGATCTTTACAAAATCAATACCGGAACAACGAAATCAAGGTCAATAACAGGAATATTGATCCCTACGAAGTCAATACAGGAATATCGATTTCTACAAATATAATACAGAAAAATCGATCTTAATGAGTCAATGCAAGAACTACAAATCTTTAATATGATTCAATACCTATAGATTTAATCAACATGAACATTGATCCGTATAAAATAAATACTTTGTGATCTACTAATCGATGCCGATAACTTGATGTCTACTAATCAATTGGTACACCGGCATTTTGAAGTTATGTAAATCTCTACAAATCAATGAAGAAATCCCATCAATGAAGTGTTTTAGACCTCTAAAAATCAATGAAGAAACCTGGACCTCTTCAAATTAATGCAGATACCTCTATCTCAATGAAACCCTAATCTCTTAAAATCGCGCAAGATACCTAGATCTCTACACATCAATGAAGAAATCCATCAATGAAGTGTTTTAGACCTCTAAAAATCAATGGAGAAACCTGGACCTCTTCAAATTAATGCAGATACCTCTATCTCAATGAAACCCTTATCTCTTAAAATCGCGCAAGATACCTAGATCTCTACACATCAATGAAGAGTCCTAGACCTCTAATAATCAATGAAGAAACCTGGATCTCTTCAAATTAATGCAGATACCTCTATCTCAATGAAACCCTAATCTCTTAAAATCGCGCAAGATACCTGGAACTCTACACATCAATGAAGAGTCCTAGACCTCTAAAATTCAATGAAGAACCCTGGACCTCTTCAAATTAATGCAGATACCTCTATCTCAATGAAACCCTAATCTCTTAAAATCGCGCAAGATACCTGGAACTCTACACATCAATGAAGAGTCCTAGACCTCTAATAATCAATGAAGAAACCTGGATCTCTTCAAATTAATGCAGATACCTCTATCTCAATGAAACCCTAATCTCTTAAAATCGCGCAAGATACCTGGAACTCTACACATCAATGAAGAGTCCTAGACCTCTAAAATTCAATGAAGAACCCTGGACCTCTTCAAATTAATGCAGATACCTCTATCTCAATGAAACCCCAATCTTAAAATCTCTCAAGATACCTCGACCTCTAAAAATCAATGAAGAGTCCTGGACCTCTAAAATTTAATGCAGATAACTTACTCTCCTCTGATCAATGAAGAAATTGCGATCTCTAAAAATTAATTAAAATACATCAACCTTCAAACCAGTAAAGATATCTCCATCCCTACAGATGAATTCAGATACATCAATGTCAATAGATCATATTGATTTCTACAAAACAATACAGGTACATCGAGGTACAAAGATGATACCTTGATCTCTACAATACAATGGAGATACCTTGATCTCTTCTAATTAATGCATAATCATAAATTAATTGAGATACCGATGAAACTTTAACCGAAGAATCATGTTACAGTATTTTCATTTTTATTCAGTTGTTCTTCGAAGAAGTATTACTAAAATTCAATTGAAGGAAAAAAAATCTTATAGATACATGGAAATAATGCCATTTAAAAGAATAAATCTCACAATGACACTTGGAAATATCCTTTGAAAGAAAATGTTCTCCAAGGACAAGGCATTTCATCTGAAAGGGATATCTATAAAACTCATAGAAATCTCATAAGGCTCTTCTAAATATCATTGAAAATTCTCTAATGAAGACTCATGGAAATCCCACTACTCAGAAATGGAATAAGGAAACACCACAAGGACTTGTAGAAATTATCTGAAAAAGATATCTATAAAACCTCCTGAAAATGTCATTTGAAAATTCTATCTTATAAAGACTCCTGGAATCTCATTGCACAGGTGGAATAAATGATAAAAAAAAACACTTCATTTTATCCATAAAATATTTTTTGATTATTACTTTGAAATTAAAAAAAAAAAATGAAACGTGCACTGTACAGCGTAAATATCTGAAGCATGTTCTGTTACGTTGGTAAACAATTAAACTATTGTTGTAAACTTTAGGTAGTTAGAACTGGACATTTCAATCCAGTATTTGTGTTTTACTAATGATACTTGAATGTGCTAAGGCTTGGTAAACTATCACAATTATATTGATATTATTTAGTTTGAAGAAGACAAGCTTATTTCTATAATAAAGTACAAGCAAAAGTTTTCTTCTAGACTATTTCTAAAGATTATATGCATAAGATATGTTTACCAGGTTTAGTATGTTCAATGTGTCATGTTTGTATGATGTAAGTTATTTAGAAACCGTTTGATGCGAAAATTCATTAACGTGATGGGCTTGGCATATAACTCCTACGGCGAGCTGTCGATTTTAATCAAGTAAAGTATTTTTTCCATGCCTGACATTAAAAGCTCTTGAGACAGGAACGCGTAGGTTATAGGTTCAACTCACAAGTCTGGCACAAAGTTGTAAAGTTCTCTTCTGTGATTGATGAAATGTGATAGTTATTTTCAATGTAGATTCTAATGGAGAAAATTTGTACATCGCATCGGTTCAAAGCCCATGTGAATGCAATTAAGTATTTAGATAGACTTTTACTAGGTGAAGTTACTCTTTGATAATCACAAGTTTAATAAATTTAAAAAAAAAAAAAAACTAGAGGTCTAGAAAAATAGTTAATTCAAACAATATCTGTTAGTAAAATTCTAACATCTCAGCTTGATCATGCCATTTGCCCAGAACATAATGAGCCATTTTCGTTTCTCAAACGGTACCCCGAGTCAGTTAATAACACAGTTGTGTGTGTATTTCTCTCCGGTCTAGATGAGGGAGCTCATCCCGTGTTTGACGGGAAACTCGTCACACCCAATGTGGTGCGACTGGCAGACTTCTTCCCCTCTGAGAGTGAGAAATTGCAGAAACCCCACCTGGGTGAGTACTTACTGTTCAAAACACAAAAAAGAAGAAAAATTCATAGTCTTAAACCCCCTTTAAATAATACTATTAGTCGATACAACAGTTTGAATAAAACAAAAAAACCGCAGATTTTTGCACTAGGATTTAATAGAGAAAATCTCAAGTCCCTGTGTCGCCTATTTATGTGTAATAGAGAACTGACTGTGACTACAATAGAAACCTCTCTTTATAATAGAATTTTTACTCTGTCCATTGGGTTCTCTATTATATCCAGGTTCGACCGTACTTTTTTATTCTATGAAAGATCCATACTACATCAGTAATATTGCGTCGGAATGCCGGAAACTGTAGCTCCGATAGTTTGTTCATGTATTACTCTAAAATGTACTTTGTCCTTGGTTTTCTGAGTTCTGAATAACCAGAGGAGATTTTTTTTTAAACATTATCCATTAGTTAAGAGATTTTCTTTTCATATGGAGTTATATATCCTGGTTATACTGCACGATACTACATTGGGTGGACTTGTTTATTATTATTAAACTATTTCAATCAAACTTTTTACAATAAATTTAAAACAATACAATGAAATAAAGTTTGATCAAGGGTGTTGATAATATAATGCCTATGGTATTCTCCACCTTTTAACTTTTATTACCAAACTTTGTGAGACTTTCACATTAGGAATTCACGAATATTCTTTTTGAATATTAGTGTCACCATAGACACTCGGACTCGGAAACATTTAACAATTTAAATACTTTGCAAGCATTCAAAAGGTATGTTTTAAATGTAATGAATAAAATAAATAGGATATAGTAAAGCATTTATATTTTTTTAAACATAAAAATGTCAAAGGCTATTTAAACGTCAATATAAAGTACATACCGCTCTGAATTGATGGCTTTGTCTTCTCCCAGGTCACTCTCAGAAGTACCCTGTCCGGTCCCACTCACCTCCCAGTAGATCCTATGAGAGAAACAGAGACTACAATGACCACAAGAGGTAAGATTGAGATTTATAAGTCTCATATTGTTGTAAAAATTTAATGTTGCATTTGTGTTTTTTATAGACAAAATCGGATTCACGAGTTTGAGTCAGTTCTTACATTTCCCCGTTCCAAGCAATATGCAAAAGTCAACATTTTCAGTCCACAGAGGCACTAAAAAATGTGTATTAATGTCTACCTAATCAGAATTGTGCAGTCACAAATACTGAAACGAGCTTCGCTAAATTTTCGCCACACTAGTGAGTCGAACCACAGTTTTCCAGGTTTCGATTCCGTCGTCCTATCAATCGAGTTACCGAGATAGGTTACATTTCAATGTTCAATTCAAAAGTAGAGCTGTATTTATTTAAGAAGAAAAAAAATGGTTACAATTCAATGTGGTTTATATTAGTATACACAAAAAAGTATTAACAGAATAATGTTTGCTACTAGTACGTCTGTCCCGGTAGCTCAGTGGTAAAGGCGGCACTCTGTGAATCCAGAGGTTCCAGAGGTCGTGGGTTCGAAACCCAGCCGGGACATGACAAGTTATGCTCCCATTTGGAATTTTTACTACATAATAATATGTCTTGGGCTTACCTGCTGAAATAATGGGACATTGATAAGCCTAAATGGGCAGTATAAATAAGACCATATTATTACTGCTGGAATAATGGGACTTTAATAGTCCTTATCCGGCAATATTATTACTAATAAGGCGATATTATTATTATGTCAATAACTCCATCCGCGTGCAGAAACCCTCCCTCACCGCCCCAGTACCACAGATCAGACCATCCCTCTACCTCCTCCGCGGACTTGAGACCGCGCCCCCTTTCTCCAGGCCCCGCCCAGGACAAAGCTCGACGGGGCGGCCCCCCGGACAAGCCCCGGGACAGATACGCGGAGCGACGCGATGCTCCGCCCCCCGGCTATGATCACAGACCTAGCAGCGCCAGTGGTGAGTAGTTATTATTTCTAGACAGTCTTAGGTATTATAAATATTACGATAAAAGTGTAAAATTAATTGCACAGTTAATATGTAATTGCAAATTTCATTGTAATTGACATACACCTGTTTTGTATTGCACTTAAAAAATAAATAAATTTAATTTAAAAAAATATGTTCTAGGTAATATAAATATTACAATATGAAAAGTGGTTCTCGGCAATCGAGGAGTCATTTGGTCGGTCGATCAGACCCAAGCAACGTTAAAGTCAAAGCACTTTATTATTTCTCATATATGTGAACAAAAAATAACAGGACTTTAGTTGGGTGGTAGAAAATTATATACTTTTATTTGTCTATTTATTTTAAAAAATTTCACTCTTTATTGAAGTTACATAAATATACATCGGTTATAAAAAACAAGATGTAAATAAGTGAGGACTACAAATTGAGACATATACTAATTAATAGATAAAAATGTCTTCGAAATGTCATAATGTCATATTTTTGTCCGTCGTTTTTTCCAGATCGCAATCTGCGCCGAAGCCGCAGTCCTCTGCAGCGACGTGGGAGCTCGCCTCGGCAGCGGCCCGTCCCCAGCCCGCCCAGGTCCCGCCCCCTGAGTCCCCCGAGACCCCGCCTACCAATCCGGCCCCCCAGTCCGAAGCGCAGAGCTTTGAGTCCGCCCGCACGCCGCCCCGGCCCGAATGAAGACAGGTATCGCTCGGGCGGCCACGACAGACCCGGCCCGTACGAGGACAGATATCGTAACGATAAACCTGGCGAAGAAAGATATCGCAACGATAAGCCTGTCGAGGACAAGTACCATGGAAAGAGCACGTACGAGGACAGATACGCACCGTCGCCGTTTGAAGACAAATACCGTGTGAGACTTGAAAAGCTACAACAGGAAGACAGATATCAGTCGCAGGACAAAGACAAGTACCGCCCAGACAGAGCGGCGCCGTTCGAAGACAAATATCGGTCCGGGCCCAGCAAACCTGTCGCGGACGACAGATATCGATCCGGTGGCTACGAGCGGTCCGCTCCTTTTGAGGACAAATATCGGTCGTCGTACGATCGGCCGCCCCCGTTTGAGGACAAGTTCCGATCGGAAAAGTCTCACGAGGACAAGTACCGCTCGGATGTGTCTCATGAGGACAAGTATCGGAGTGAAGGCAGGCGCGGCAGCTCTGGTGCTGTTCCTTCGGACAAGTATGATACCAGCAGGTATGACTTAGTTGTTATATTTGGTTTTTTTAGCTCAATTTTCCCTGCAGGGGGTGGGTGTTAAGTTTTTTGTCGAGTCGAAATTTAATTTTCCATCATTAGGGATTGTCTATTATTGGATTTATTTATGACTGGAAGAGAGAAACTTGGTGTTCTGTTTAGAAATGCAGGGTTAGATTCATTGTGATATTATAGACTTATAATATTAATAATAGACTTAGAAAAAGCGTATGATAGGGTACTTAGGCAGTAAGTGTGGAGATCTGTACGTGTCATAGGGGTGCCTGGTAAGTTTGTCCGACAGATAAAGGAAATGTATAAGGAAAGAAAAACGGTAGTAAGAAGTAGTGTATGGTAATAATAGGGATTGAAGTTTGTGTAGGTTTCCATCAAGGTTCGGTAATAAGTCCATACTTGTTTGTTTTGATTATGCATGTTCGAACAGAAAATGTCAGCGGCGAAGCCCCATAGAGTATGTTTGCAGATGTTTACTGTGAACTTACGAGAGAAGAGGTACAAGTAAACTTTTGGATTTGGAACGACATTGGGTTAATAAAGCATTTCCGACTAAATCACTAGAATATTTTCGATTCCAATGGACATAATTCTCTTGGATTTTGGTGTTTGATAAATGGGTCTTAGGGAGTTAGTTGGCTCTGGTACATTGTATGTCATAATAATTCAACCATTGAGCAATAAAAAGCGACAACATGCATCTCGAGGGGCCGAAAACCATTATTCCCGTTTCTTCACCTCATCACCCATTCTCATAGACTTATCTTAGGAGATATTATACATTGTAAATATTTATTGTTCAATAAAGTTATCATATTCAATTCAATTCGTTCCAGGCGCGGCTACGAGCCATACCCCAGTGGGCGAAGTGGTGACACCAGCAGGAGGGGGGGAGGGGAGGACTACAGGGAGAGACGCTCCCCCCTCTCCTCGAGACATTCTCTCTCAACGGATCCCTCGCGCGGTCGAGACTATTACTCGGTGAGTTGATGAAACCAGCTTCGCTACAGCTGAGGAGAGTGATGGTCACCACTAATATGCACCTCTTAATAATATATGCATTAGGTACCCTTTATAATTTGATAACTTGTAAAACTATTTATAAGTATAATAGCGAACATTAGTATTGTTGTTTTCAATTGTAATTTTTGTAAACAATGTTATGTTCTTTAAAAAAAAAAAAATTACTTGAGATTTCTAGTATTAGAAATTCCTCGGAAGTTATAACTGTATATTATTATTATTACACACTTTATTAGATAAAAAGACGTATTATTATGTACCGTGCAAATAATTATTATAACAATTAAAAAATGAAAACAAAATATACTATAAAAAGGAAAAATGATAGAAAAATATGTACAAGCATATTATGTCCTAACTAAAGAGCGGGGTTGTTGGCTATGGCAATCTCTTCCACCTATAGATATCTACATGTATTTACAGTTGAATTCTAATCACTCAATGTAAATTTTCTATCTGAAACCAATCTTTCTAAAGTCATCAAACGGAATATTATTGAAGATACAAATGAAACTTTTGAGATGTCATAATTGGTATTTTATATTATACAAGCGGGCTGTCGCCCGCTTTGCGGGCCGAGGCATGGCCGTGAAAGCAAAAAATCCTTTTTCGCCAGTGGCAGGTGTTGTAGTGGGAATTTCGAAAAATCCCGTCTTATTGCACATCTAGACTATAAGACAAAGCTACCTACCAAATTTCAGCTTCCTAGGACTTACGGTTTGGGCTGTAGAGCGATGATCAGTCAGTGGTCAGTGAGTGACTTTGACATTTATATATTAAGATTAACCGTCGATGTTTCCTCTGTTTCCAGAACGGCTCGGGAGGTGGGTCCGGAGGCCGGGCGGGGGGAGGGGGAGGGGGTCTCATGCATCTGGTGCCGGTGTTCCAGCCGCCGCCCGTGTACGCCCCCTTCGTCCGCCCCGGAGCCCCGCCCCCTCACATGTTCCGCCCACGTAAGTGATTACCCAACCGCCACCACCTCGCATCGAGAGACCCAGGGACACCATTTTTTGACATTGGAAAAGAAAAAAAATTCCGAGTACACTGGATGAGTTTAGTTAAAAAAATAAAATAATAATAAATAAATGCGTTTCTTTGTGTTATTATATCACAATGTTAGTGGGTAGCGCAGAATTACAGGACTTTTCACTATCTTTTAATATCCTAATATTTTATTTTTGCCTATAATTCCACCACTGGTCGCTGCTCACATTAAAGCAGCTACTAATTTTTCCTGAAAAACCCAAGAACAGAGCCGAAAAAATCGTGCCCCGCTGGGGATCGAACCCAGGTCACCATGCGTGCAATGCCTAGCGCGCTAACTCACTCTGACACGGTGACTTGGATGAGTTTAGTTGTGCTTGTTGTTGCCTTTTGCCTGAGTTAGAATAATTTCATGACTTTTGATATTTCATTTTCTCTTTCACCATAATGCGCAGTCATATCGTAATTTTAAACTGTTAAGAGTTGGATATGTGTTAGAATCAACATCACAAGATTTTTGGTAACATTTTGTTACGCATAGAAGTCATATCTATCATATTTTTAAACTTTTAAAAACATTAATAAAATCATAGAATATGTGTGGGAATCGTCACATGACTTTTGATGACATTCTTTTTACTGCCAAGAAATGTGCAGGATATCCAATAAAAAAATTCACTTCTAAAATAGCTACGTTCATAAAATCATGAAATATGTGTTTGAATCATCATATTACTTTTGGTAATATTATTTTTTGTCTACCAACGTAATGCACGAATTGTCTAACGTATTTTTAAACGAATAGAATGCAATTATAAAATAATGGACAGTACACAGGAATTTCTTTAAAAATAGAAAGCTGATATGAGTAGTTGTGGTATCACGAAGTGATTAACACAAAATATGATCAATTGATAACTATCAAAAATTACAATCTTTGGTAACTCCAACATATTTTCTTCTTTGAATGTTTAATCGCTTTACTGTTGCAACTCAATCAAGTCGTAATTTCATGTCTTAATTCGTTGTGTGCCACTTGTAAGACAACTATTGGTCTACAAATGTTCTTGAAAGTTTCAAAAGTGTATGGATGCTGAATTCAGAGAACTACTTCTATCCAGCAATATTCCCAACAACAAAAAATTATTTAAAAATAATAATACTATCGCCTTATTTATACTGCCCGATTACGACTATTAAGTCCCATTATTCCAGCAGTAAGCCCAAGACGTATTATTATTATGTGGTAAAAATCCCAAATGGGAGAGTAACTTGTCATGTCCCGGCGGGGTTTCGAACCCGCGACCTCTGGATTCACAGAGTGCCGCCTTTACCACTGAGCTACCGGGACAGAAAAAAAACTTCCTGTCTTTGGCCTTTAGTCACATGGTCACCAAATTTTATATTACATAAATTCTAAAACTTTAGGCTACTGCACTGTTTTGGTATAAACTGAATGCACCTGGATTCCATGACAGTAATCAAGTTAATCTTGCGCTAATGGTAGTATTTAGTATTAATTAGAGCCACGCTCATATATAATCAGGAGCGCATGTTCGGTTTTAATCACTGCTTGATACAATCAATGGAAAGTTTGATACGAAACAATTTGAGATAAAAAACATAGGTCATAAGCTAATAGACTAAAAAATAGAATTACAACAATAGGCACTAAGGGGAAATTAATTGACAAAATCGAGTTCACAAATTCGGACTTCAGCATCAGTTTCCACCTTTAAAACTACACGTACGTAAATTCTAGACTTAAGCCCACAGAGGCATAGTAAAAACTTCTATTAATTCCGCCCTTATTGTCTTTTGGTCCGACAAGGCTGATAACGTATCTGTTTAACGTCCCTCAATGTACTATCCCATTAGGGCTAAAGAGTCCCATTATTCTATCCGTTTTTTTCTGGTGTCAAAATTAAATGGTGAAAGTCTTAAATAAATTAGGCAAAAATCATGCATTGGGTGGGATTCGAACCAACCGATCCCTTCGCTGCTGGATCACCAGACTTTCGCCTTGATCACTTGACCACCAATAAATAATTGTTGCTACTAGACTAGTAGGAAATAGTATCAATGTAGTAAATTCGTTATGTTAAGTGACTCTTTTGACCAATTTCATTGATGCTAACGGACAGATTTAATAACGAACTTAACGAACAATTCTATACACAATCAAATGGCTAACAGCCAATTTTTTGATGTTTTCTTGGAACCAATCATTACATGTAGTTGTAGAACCCCTGAGTCGATGAACAATTCAATTTTTTATCAAGGAATAATACCTGCCGGTGCCCTCGTGTTGACCCAGCACCTAAATGCGAAAAATTATGTCTTCTCGCCCATCAGAGAAGAGGCAAGCTACAACACAGACCACAAGCGTCTTCAGAGGGTGCTGGTAGCTTTTTCATGGCTACGAAGTAAAAAAAAGTTGTGAAATCCTTAGAAATATTCCTTAGGGAGAGAGCCACACAAATTGTAAAAAGAAACTAAAATATATATATACATATTACATATAATTAAAAATAAAAAATACTCATTATAAAAAAGTTCTCCATCAAATCAGTCCGTTAGTGCAACCCATACTGTATGTATTTTGTTTAATCGATTGTTGACACGAAATTTTCAGGCGGGCCGTTTATCCCAATCCCTGTGTTCATGCCGCTGCCACCTCCCCCTTTCAGGTTCCGACATCCGCCCCCTCGCGATGATAAACGTAACAAAAAGTCGTAGGCACTGTGAGAAAATCCATCGCTTAACACGTTCATCGCCGCAATATTTTATATGACATATTGTTCTGTGCCAGCCTTGTTCAGCCAAAATTGACATGTTTTTGCAAATGGACAAGTATATCAAGTTGGAGTGTTCAAGGACAATCATAATCCCATAAGAAATACATTGAAATAAAAGCCCTATAAAGGGGTTTGGTGCTCAGAAACTCTTCACATATTTCAAAACCCACAGGAGGGTTTACGGTACCAGTCAATAAAATCAATAAAGCCCCCATGTGGGTTTTCGGCGCTGAACGTGTCAAATAATGTATACTGCTCGATTAGGACTAGTGACTCCCATTATTCCAGCAGTAAGACGTACGGTTTAGTGGTCAAAATCCGACATCGGAGGATAACTTTTCCCCGAGTGGATTTCGGTTGTGAGCAGTGCTCGTGGTCCAGAGGTCGTGGGTTCGAAACCCCAAGTTGGGCAGAATTTAAGCGGTGGATTTTCTGGTGATCATACTATTCTGTGAGCTATTTGTTTAATACTCATCTAATGGGTACAATTAATCATATGCCGGACTTGTAGGCGTAGGCCAGCTATTTTCTACAATGTGTTTTTTTGAAACACCAAGGGCCGAATTATAGAACAGGATTACAACAAAGATAGCCGGACCGGACCGTCCTTGGTTCCAACCAATCACAGCGCACGAATTCTATTTCATAATTCGGCCCCATTTATACCATTTCTATTTCATAATTTAGAAATTTTCATTTTGAATCATTTATCATCATTAGACCTACAAAAAAATGTATGTTTTCAAATTGTATACAGTTGAAAGAAAAAAGAATAAAATACAAGTACGATATCTCTACAGAATATACCTAGACATCTAGTGTCAACATGTGATAACTTGAATTTTTGTGTGATTCCATTACTTGCCTTTCTATAGGATAAGGAAAGTAAAAAAAGTGTTAAATGGAAAAGAAATGTGCTGAAATTAGAGCTAAACTTGTTGGTTCTTTGAAATGAATGGTCAAAACTATGTTTTTTAGTAAAATGAAATGTGACTTCTAAACTCAAGTGTTTACATACTCTAGTGTATGTAATTCTTGTTAGTAGATCTCAATGTAAAATTGATCGTTTTACAACACTACTTGATATCATGTAATGCGTAATACCAATTCTTGGTAGAATGTAATCCGTGCTACTTATCCCAAAATATGTAGGTACTTTTATATTTGCGTGTGGCAAAGGTGTATTATTACCAGACTGTTAACATAAATGATATCGCATTGTTATCTATTTTTGAATAATTGAACTAAATAGAATTCTCATCTCCTGCATAGTTGCTAATGGAAGAATTTAATCATTAACTTAATGGGTCATTAGATGATGTTGAAACCAAGGTAGAATCATTGGACATGACCTTTGTATCTAGTCGTCCATAGAATCCTTCCACAACCGTATTGATCATGTAGGTATAAAGTTGTCCGTTAAGTCTTTGATTAAATTCGTCAATTAGCGACTGAAGATCAGTTTGATTATAATTTGATTTTAAGAAATCAGGGAGCTATTTACAGCCGGGTCAAAATGTTGATGTGGCCACTAACTCAAATCAGGCATGGACTATAATATTTTTGTGAGAAGCTTAAGCATTACTAAGAGCCTCCTTTTTGAGTTATTTATTTCACAAGTAATCATTAGGTATCAGTGTATCTCTAGAGGACTATACACAGATAATGGACTAGCCAACCCTAACAAGCCAGACTAGCTTGTAGTTTCCCAAAGATTTAATGGTTTGAAAAGTAAAAACTCACGTTCTCATGGCTGATGGGACACAGAAATTTGTGGTCGAGCAAACTTTCAATTGGCAGAAGACCATCTCTCCCCCCAGCTGTAGCCAAGCTGGTTACAAGAACAACACCATCATTAGTTGTTATTAAACATCATGGCTACAGCTGAAGAGATGTGTTGGTTTTCAGCCAACTTTATTTGGCTCGTCCTGAACCACAAACATAATATCCTCATGTGATCCGACCTCACTAGCTTGATCGATAAGGCGGCGGACTTGTAACCTGGAGGTCGGTGATTCAAGTTACGGGTTCAGCGTAGATTTAGTAAACCGAGTTGGAGTAGTTGTGATATCACGAAAGTGATAAACACAAATATGATAGTATGTCTTGATTTGCAGTCAAAAATCGTGAGAACTTGGCCTTTTTTTAATAAGCTATTAAACTCTTGCGGAAACTGCAAGGCCTGGCTTGTTAGGGTTCACTGTATAATTCTCTTGTGAGACACCCTGTAATTAGTCTTTAAGTCCATGCCCGAAGTGAGCTAATAGCTCGCATGAGAATCTAGACCCGGCTGCGAGTTTCTTGTCTGTTTTGTACATTGTCTTTAAACCTATTATTGTTTGGTATAATGTTTTTTTTTTTTCATTTAGTATTTTAAATAAACCAAATTTTTCTCATAAAAAATGACTCGTTATTTTCATTGATTATTCTCACAATTTCAGTGGGTAGGACTTTTAAGTATCTTCAATATTATAATATCTTATTTGGTCCATAATTCAGCCACTGGTCGCTACTCACATCAAAGTTCGCTGGTACCTACACTTGGGATTGTACCTACGCTCGTACCTACACAGGTAAAAACCAACACGTTAAAACCAAATAGAATCGTTAACTTTAAGTTCCAGAAGGATGAAGTTTGTTGATTATAGGTCAAAATATACGGATACTAGCGGGCTGTCGCCCGCTTTGCGGGCCGAGGCATGGCCTCTAAAAGTGCAATTTTAGGGAACGGTTTGGACTTTTGCAAAATCATTTCTTATTGCACGTAGGTATTCAGTATGCAAGGAATGTTGTGTCAAAATTTCAGCTCGCTAGGTATTACGGTTTGGGCTGTAGAGCGATGATCAGTCAGTCAGTGACTTTGACATTTATATAATTATTAAGATTACGCAAGACGTACGACCCTGTATCTCGAGAACGGTAAATCGTAGCTCACCGATTTTTTTTTGAAATGAACTTCTCTCAATGAGAAATTTAAAATAATGTGCCACAAGACGTACCATTCTATTTAAGATTTTAGAGTTGGTCCATCCATGCCCAGCCTCGCTGGGGCCGTGTAGGCAAAAAGAAATTTTGCTGGAAATTAATCCCCCTAAAAATAAAGGATTATGTGTTTTTGCGTTTTTTTTTCGTTTTCGAAAAACCCAGGCTTGTTTGAGACTTTATGGAAGCCCTGTACATAATACTGTAGGTACACAAGAGTACACCTAGTTATAATTTCTATAGAGCGATTGACAGACTTGTCAACTGAAGCTCTGAAATTTCAACACATTCCAGTAAAGCAGCAATTTTCATTATCCATTACAGACGATGTGATTAGCTTGGATAGATAATACATACATAGATACCTAAAATATCTACGCATTGACTCGCACAGCTTGTCAGAAATGGACCAAAATATAGATAGGTATGGGACGTATACACATACAGGTAAGCGCTTTCCAACCTATTGTTAGGTGGAAGAGAATGCCATAGGCAACAAACCCAATAGATTGGCCATAGTATGTAAGATGTGTATTATGTAGTAATGTAATGTGTGTAAGATGTGCCATACGATAAAAAAAAAAAAAAAAAAAAAAAAAAAAATCAATAGAGTAACAAAGAGAATTGAGAAATTCTCACGCGTTCAAAAATTATAAGCAAAGCAAACTTGACACATACCGCTACCTATAATTAATCAAAGGTGTACCATCTATCTGACTATTAGGGATTGTCTATTTACAATACCGCAAGTTCAAACAGTAATTAGCATCGAATTTTTGACGAGCAAGTGAGCCAGGAATAGCCAGAATCACGAGGGTTGGCATTTGAAAGGTCACACATCCAAGTCTTAACCTTGCTGAACGTGGCTTATCTTCAGTGACAGAACGAGAACAACTGGTGTATTCAACGTGCCATCGACGATGGGCCTGATTGAATGTTGGAAACCGCTACCTGTCCTACAGTCCAGCTCTGTCATAGCTGTGACTGAGACCTGGCTACTGACCAGACCTCCAGTTTCTGAAGTCAGTGCACTGCGTAGCTCGCTTGGGTTCGGTCATCGGGTTTACCGCTAACGGCCCATCCGGGAATGTGTCGCGTTCGAAAGCCAAACTGAGTTCAGGCGGGCCGAAAATCAGCTCCGGGCTTGAGTTTTTCCGAATATCTCGGTAGTTGAATACAAATATCTTTCTTTTTCTTTCCTTTTAGGCGCTTTAACTCTGCTGGAGCAGGTCGTTCGCGCCGCAAATATCTTTCGAATAGCTTCGTACAGTAGCAAATATCTTCCTATGAGGTGGATGAATCCAAATTATCTCTCTTCATATAGTTGGATTCTATAAATGAGATAGTCCGTATTTCGGCTTGGACTGTAGTTGGACGCGAATATCTTGGCAGTTGAATCCACATAAGTATTTGTAATTTTACACTTTTTTGTGTTGTTGCATTCTGGATGTGGATATTTTCTTTTAGTTGGATCCAAAATTATAGTTCGATTCGAGTAACTTTTGAGAGTTAGATCCAAATAATATTAGTTTTAATCACTTGTCTACGTTTTATAACAAATATTCTTTTATAGTTGGATCAAATTCGGTCACCGAAACTTCCTGTCAAAAAATTGATTCTTTGTTTTGAATCCTTTGTTTTGAAAGGCTTTGTCAATTCCACGTGAGTCATTTCAGTGTCGCGTCCCGGCGTTTACTTCGTGGTTCTGCTTTGCACTTTTTTTGCTGTTGAAAAAACTTCTATCGCCTGACGTAACGGTAAGTCCATTTTTTACTATCTAACACCTCGGCCCAGGTATGATTACAAAAGAAGAGACAGCGCGGCAGAGTGTGATATAGTATTCAAAATTCGCTTGCCATACGGAAGGTCCAAGGTTCGATCCCCTGTGCCGACAAAAATTTGTATTCTTAATTAGTTTACAGTTGTTTGTAAGGGATACCTACCGGTGCGCTCGTATTGGCCCAGAACCTAAATGGGAAGTATTGTGTCACTTCTCGCCCATCAGAGGGGAGGCATACTACGGGATGGGTCGGCTACAACACAGACCACAAGCGTCTATAGTAGGTCCTGTTTCATGGCTACGAAATAAAAAAGGCTGTGAAACACTCATCTTTAAAAAAAAAACATAACCGCTCAAATGTCAAAGGTAAAGCAACTATTGCCCCTCAGTAGCTTGATCGATAAGGCGGCGGACTTGTAACCTGGAGGTCGGTGGTTCAAGTCCCGGTTTCAGGGTAGATTTAGTAAAGCGAGTTTGAGTAGTGATATCACGAAAGTGATTAACACAAATATGATAACTATTGCCCCTAAGCGTCCCGCGGCTGCGTCTATGGCTGCAACTGAGGACCTTGTTGTTTAATAAGCCTGGGAAACGCATTGGAGAAAGCTACTGCATAATAAAATACTTCCGTTTTCTAATAAAGAAAGTATTTGTAAATAGGGTTTGTTCCACTTTGTTGAAAGGTTGAATGACAATCTCCTCACATATATCATGTGTCATATTCTTTGTGGAGCACACTTTCTATGGTACAGACTAGTGGTGTGAATGAACCTCTTGCCTCTTCTGCTGCAGCATCATATTTCCTATCTTTTTCTGCGTAATCGGGGGGTCGAAATCCAAGTTTGGATAATGTTTGAGTACGGTGGGTACGGTTATTAGTTAATAATAAAATTGTGACGTATTCTCTTGTGATTAAGAAAAAGTTTCATACATAGTACATGCATATCCGAATATAATACCGCGCTGTCCCTTTCTTTGCATAAGGCGTTCTTCACACCTCGGCCGAGGTGTTTGATTACCTGTAGTTATATTAATAACACTAGTTAGTGGAAGGTAACCACCAGGCGAAGTTGATGCTCAAAGCATTTTCTACCACCTACCCCTGAGAGTCTTATTATTATGTGGTCACAAACTCAAATTAATGAGGTAAAATTCATGCACTTGGTGGGATTTGAACCGACGGATCCCTACGCTACCTGGATTACCAGACTAGAGCGTTAACCACTTGACTACCAGTGCACGATAATATAGGTATATAGGTACATACCTATAAGTCACTGCACCAAACAACTAAAGGTAGCTTTTTTTGCTTTAGGTACTAGGTATTTTGTAACACTCATACAATCTTTTAAAAAATAAGTCAGTGGCGTATCAAAAGTTATTTTTTGGTACTTCACATATTTTTACCGTGTACCTACCTACCTCAAAAGATATAAAAAATTTTTTCGTACTTTGCATAATTATACCTATTTCCAGCCTCCGTGGCGTAATGGTTGTGACTACTGCCCGTAGTCCAGAGTTCCCGAGTTCAACTCCCGGCTGGGGCAGACTTTTCGAAGAAAATTCTGTTCCATCCAAACACGTGAGGCTGGCATTTCCGGCCCTACCCAGGCTGGGTGAGGTTAATGTGGGTAGCTGGTACGATTCCCAGCGAATGGAGGGTAAAACCCCCGTCCTAATCCAGGACGTTAAATCAAATAGAATCGTTGGCGTTAGGAAGGGCATCCAGCCATAAAAAAAAACGTGCTCCACCCTACCAACCTCAACCATGAGGTTGAACAATGCCGACCCCAAAAGCAACATAAGCTAATATGGGATAAAGGCAAGGGAGATATATATAATTATACCTATTTAAAGAAGTCTTTATGGTGGCTTTTGTACCAGTAGGTTTTGGCTTTGGCCTGGGCTCCACCACCGTCAGATAGATATCATATACGACGGGGGTTTTACCCTCCATTCGCAGGAAAATCACAAATCTGCCACCCACCTCACCCAGTCTGAGTTGGGCTGGAATGCCAGCATCACGAAGTCTTTATCTCGCTGGACGTTGTGTAACTTCAATGATCCTACGAGAACCGGTGATTTCAACGCGCCATCGACTCTGGTTTGTTGGCTTTAAAACGACTTCAAAACGTTAATTTGGCCAGCGGTCCCTAACCTAAAACTGTTCACACTGTCTACTGAGACGCCATTTTACTTTTTGTTTTCAGATGGACTTGGCCTTCACAGACTACGAGGAGCACATAGCATTTGACCTTGATGACCCCGACTTTTCTTCTCTCAAGGTCAAGGATGGCACCTACCCCCAGCGCCATCTGACGGATTATAGCCCGTACTATTCGAAGGGTGAGAGTTATTGAGTTTTATTTTTATAGACTGACCTCAGTAGCTTGATCGACAAGGCGGCGGACTCGTAACCGGAGGTCAGTGGTTCGAGTCCCAAGTTTGGCAAAGATTTAGTAAACCGAGTTTGAGTAATTGTGGTATTACCACTTATTGATTATCACAAATAAGCTAGCAATCAATTTATTTTTTCATATTTGTATTAATCCCAATCGCGATATCACAACTACTCAAACTCTCATTACTCATTTTTTTTGCATGACTTGGGACTTGAACCACCGAACTCCAGATTAGCGGCCTTATCAATCAACAATCTATTTAGTTTTAATCTTACATGTCCTAGAGTCCTAGAGGAAAATATAGTTCCAATGAAACCCATACTAGTTACCTATTCATAGCTACTTGCCATAATTTTATTATCTAATCGTAGGTACCTACGAGAGGTTGATAAGAAATACATGGTATGAAATATGGTCTCTGATAAGCTGATACTGAGATCCTAGTTGACTAGCTATCACCACAATTAACAGTGTTACCAAGGGTTAGGGAAAGTGAAAAATCCCCAAAAAATACCTCTTTGCGTTTTAAAAATTCCCCGCCAAGTCTTAGACCAATTTTTTTTCTCTCTAAAATTGACTAGCTCAGTGGTTCGAATCCCAATGGATTTTTAGGATTCCAAAACAAACAACAGTACTGTAACCCAATTTTCATTTTTTTGTCAGGTAATTTTTTTGCCAGACCTGACAAAAAATGAAAATTTGGTTACAGTTCTGTTGTTGGTTTTGGAATCCTAAAAATCCAGCACGTAAAAAGGAATAACGTATTGTGTCACTTCTCACCCATCAGAGTTGAGGTAGTCTACAGGATGGACAAGCTACAAGACGTACACATCATAGTGCTTAAATCACAGTGTGAAATTTGGCTCTAAATTTTGTTATCACCCAGTAGATAATATATACGTAACTACAGACCTATACGATTTAGGTACCTTACTATTTGTCATTTTGAACAAGTTGAATTTATCTACGAAGATCTAAACTTGAATATTTGAAAAACTTAACTGGATTATAGAACTTGTAGCTATTTTTCATTTTATATTGAGAGATAGTTTATTCAATTATTTTACACTATTAAATTATAATCAATTACCAACTTCATGATCGTATAGATAAAAAGCTGGGAATTAATTGCACCATGAACCTGATTTTCCAATCTGCCATCAGGAAGTGTTTGGTCAACTAAGGCATTTGGCAACCTGATGGGCAGAAGAGAGCATTCTTGTTTTGTCCAATAATTAATGAAAGCCATGTCCTTATACACTGAAAAATAAAGTGCAGTCGAACCTAGGAATAAAAATAGAATAAAATACTCAAAGGACCGGAACTTTTTTCTCTTATATCAAGGTTTCTCTTATAAAAAGGTTTTCTTTTCCTTTTACATAGAAGCCCAAGAGAAGCCTTAATTATCACACCGACGTCTATTAAATCTATTGTGACAATAGAGATGTAAATTTGTCCTGGAAATCATTCTCTTTTATCCAGGTTTCTTTTTTATCCAGTTCTCTTATATCCAGGTTTCTTTTGTATCCAGTTCTCTTATATCCTGGTTTCTTTTGTATGCAGTTCTCTTATATCCAGGTTTCTTTTGTGTCCAGTTGTCTTATATCCAGGTTTCTTTCGTATCCCGTTCTCTTATATCCACGTTTCTTTTGTATTCAGTTCTCTTAAAAAGGTTTTTTGTACCCAGTTTCCTTATATCCAGGTTTCTTTGGTACCTAGTTCTTTTATATCCAGGTTTCTTTTGTATCCAGTTCTCTCATATCCAGGTTTTTTTGTATCCAGTTCTCTTATATCCAGGTTTCTTTTGTATCCAGTACTCTTATACCTACTTTCAACAGTATTTGAATTTTAGGTAGGTATCACGTCAATTATTGCTGGGTTCTAAACAGATATACAACTTCTTTTTTGTGTTTGAACTGGCAGTTGTGATGACGTTAAGTTAAAAAAAAAATGCCATGAAAATTTGAACTTACCAAAAAAAAAATTTAGTTCTGTGAAATTTGGTCTGTATGGAAATCTACATAACTAGACAGTTAGTGACGGTAGTAAGTGTAAGTGGGCGGCAGTAATAGTAGGTGGGCAGCAGTAAGTGTAGGTTGGCAGCAGTAAGTGTAAGGGTCGGATTAAAAAACAGGGTATTGGTTGAAAACTTCGACTGGAGAGCTTGTCAGGCTTAGCTTAACGTTAATTCCGTTTCATAATGTGACCCTAAGGGAGAGGCAACCGCTGTGGGTGACTAGTGAGTGTGCATCTGCATGTTACCTTTCTTCATTAGACTCTATTCAGTCCAAACAGAGAAGTGAGAAGTTGTACCAGATACATATCTGAACATGATTAGTTTACCAATCGTAAACGCATCTATTTAAACGTAAAAGGTACTTCGCCAATCGTAGATCTGGATATTGCGATCTACTGTCGGTCTAGTAGGTCTAGCCTTGACACCGAACGGTGCAGCATTCATAGGATACAACTTCAACCTACTTCCACTTCTTATCTTGCTGATTTCACTTGCCAACGGATACTTGCAATCTTGAGAGATACGAACTTGCATAGGACCTAATAAGTTTATTGTTTGGTCAATAACATTATGCTCGCTGATCAGATTACATCAATGGATGTTTTATTTTTTTCAAACCCATCCAATTTTTTTACATTTTTATAAGATGTCTGCCCGTAACTTTTTTTTTCTAGGCACTTTAACCAACTATTGAATGGTCGTTCGTGCCGATCCTCACAAGGTCTTCATAAGGTGAAGGAGGTTGATACTTCTTAGAAAAATCATAAGTGAGTCCACTTCACTGGTAGAGTTCAATAGAGATGGTTTTGGGTCATATGATTGGCGTTTTGCATTGTAATTGTGACATTCGTTTACGATGTGACGAACAGACAGCGGATCACAGCAGGTACACATAGGACAAGGGGTCTTGTGTGACCAATTCTGAGACGAAAAAGTTACAATTACGCAAACATAATATTTCATTTCTAATATTGGGAAGTTTATCATAGGGTTAAAAAGATTTAAAAAAATCTTTAAATATGTAAATATTACAAACTAAATCTAATTATGTTTTTCGTGTTGCACAGCCTTTTTTATTTCGTAGCCATGAAACAGCAGCTACTGTAGACGCTTGCGGTCTGTGTTATAACTTGCCCATCCCGTAGTATGCCTCCCCTCTGATGGGCGAGAAGTGACACAATAATTGCCATTTAGGTGCTAGACTGCTGGGTCAACTAAAATCTTTTAGAAAAATATAATTTATTGATCAATAGATGATTTAGATGATCTTTTTTTCCGGAAGAAACATTACGATAACTTGTTTTGCAGGATCATCTTTCATGTAATATTTATATATTTTATAAAGTGTGTAGGTATAGAGAAGTAACTATTTTTTTCACCCGTCTACCTCTACACGAGTATGGTATGTAAAAAAAAAAAAAAAACAGAACTATTTTTCTAACACCACAACCTAAAGAGTAACAGAAATCAATACTTTAATTATCGACTCTCCTGAAAACGGCATCTCTCTACTAGAGAAAATTATAACAAGTACAAAAATGACCACGCGAAGTACGGACTCACAGCTAGTAATAAATTAATAATAATATAGTCTTATTTATACTGCTCGATTAGGACTCTTAAAGTCCCATTATTCCAGCAGTAAGCCCAAGACATATTATTATGTGGTAAAAATCCCAAATGGGAGGATAACTTGTCGTGTCCCGGCTGGGTTTCGAACCCACGACCTTTGGAATCTGCGGATTCACAGAGTGCCACCTTTACCAATGAGCTAGCGGGACAGACTATTCACTAGATAAAAAATCTCCGTCCTTTGCCTCCGTTCATCTTTTGTCCATGCCTTCAGGAGTTAAGATATTTTTTACCTATTTTTTTCAAGTTTTTTTTTTATCATATTTTTTTTTCTTCATATTATTATGATATTTTTGTGAATCAGAAGGGTGAGATCACAATAAAATTACTCAAACTCGCCTTAGTACATACCTATTTGCCATACAAGGAACTTGAACTGCCAATCTCTAGGTTCCAAGTCCACCACCGCGCACCGCGCCGATCCGATAGAGTTACTTTTGAAGCATGAAATTCTGAAGAAAGCATGAAATTATTTTGCACATTGCATAGTCAAAAAGATATCGGGCGTGAATACAATTTCAATGTTTGAAAAACATATTCTAACAATGTATATAGGTTTGGCTATTAAGTTCGTAGACGCGAGCCGCTACGCAAAAGCTGTCCATGCTAAGAAGATATGATGAACATGTTTAGAAAGCTTCAAGTCTTGTGTTTTGATTGATAGCTGTCACATGCCTCTACTGTAATTAGTTCTGTTGTAATAGCCCGACGCGCAAGACACCTTTTTTAATTTTGCCGGAATTCTGATTGATACAAACGTTGAGCAACGAGTGATTATTGAATTTTACGTAAAACTTGCTGGTAAAACTTTTTCTTTGTTAAAGACAGTGTACCAGGAGTCATGTTTGAAAAGATCAACGCTTTTTAAGTGGTTTAAACGGTTTCAAGGTGGTCAGGAAGATGTTGAGGACGATCCACGTCCTGGTCGCCCCCAAACCTCAAAAACTGACGAAAACATTGAAAAAATTGGTGTTATGATTCGTTCTTACCGTAAATTAACTCTAGGACTAATGGCTGATACACTTAAAATTAATAAAGAATGTGTGAGACAAACTTTGAACGAAAATTTCAACATGACAAAAGTTTGCGCAAAAATGGTGCCATGCGCCAGTCCACAGTGCCTTCTCCGTGAAGACGTTCCTGGACAAGTACAACATCCCAGTGTTGGAACACCCTCCTTACTCACCCGACCTGGCCCCGTGCGACTTTTACTTATTCCCAAAAATCAAATCTACCCTGAAAGGTACCAGATTTGACAGCGTAAATGACGTTAAGAAAAAACCTTGTCTTGAAAGGCCTCACACAAAATGACCTCCACCACTGTTTCGATCAATGAAAAATTTGCTTAGAACGTTGTAGGGATAGAGGAGGGAAGTACATTGAAGGGGATAACTACTAAAGTTGGGTAAGTTAAACACACATCGTTTTATGGAAAGAGTCTACGAATTTAATAGCCAAACCTCGTATTATTTTTTATACAAACTTAGTGAAGAATTAATAATCATTATTGTGTTTTGGGCATTTTTTTAATAGACATGTAAATAATATATTTCAAAGGTAAAACATTTCTTCAAACTCACTACCGAGAGGAAGCGTGCCTCTGATTATGAACATTTGGACATTATGTACGCATCCGTGGATTAGTACTTTATTGAATAAGAATTGCTCTTTTTAGGGTTATTATTAAAGGATCCTTGGTTCAAAACCCAGAGGTCACAAAAAAGAAGAAAGCTATGATTTTAGTGATTCTTTTGTAGTGAAGGAAGAGAGCCTCTCAACAATGTTTTCCTCTTTCAGACACGTCACTCATAATTATCATAATTATTACCTATGTCAAGATCATTCGTCAAATAAAATGAAAGACAATATTTTTATATTTTTCTAAATCCTACTTAAAGCCAGCCTACGGGCGTGACGGTTGAGACTACTACCCGTAGCCCAGAGATCCCGAGTTCAATCTCCGGTTAGGGCAGACTTTTTGAAGAAAATTCTGTTCTTTCCAACCACGTGAGGCCGACATTTCGGACTGTGAGACTGTGGGTAGTTGGTACGATTCCCAGCGAATGGAAGGTAAAACCCCCGTCCTGACTATTGATCTCAATCAGTACGTTATAACCAAATAGAATCAACTGGTTACAACAGATCTAACTAGGTCGCAGTGTTAATTGTGAGTTTCACTGAAAACCTTACAACCAGGTCAGATAATAAAAAACCTTCCTAGCCCAAAACCCCTGCTGTGCATTTATGCAAGTCACTAAAATTAAGTACCTGGCTATGCACCTAAACCTTTTGCAACAAATCTCAGTTGAACAGTTAATATATTCAAACGACGAGAAAACTGACCTGTTTAAAAATATGAAATTTATGCAGTTGTAGTCCTACTGAGCTGACAAGAGGTCTTAGTGTAGTTTATGTACGGAGGTATACATTTTAATAAATTATGCAATAGGCACTATGTACAATATTGTACATAGTACCTACTCGTACTGCTATTAATATTAACCCATTAACGCCAAGAGTTTTTTGTTTTGTTTATTTTTCGTTTCCATATTTTGATAATATCTTTATTTACAAAATCTACATCCCTTAGTGATAACTTTGTGCTTAATTTATGAGAAAACTCATCTAACATGCCCATTTATCTATTACTATTATCATTATATGTCAGTCTACCTACCTAAAAATGTGTTTTTCCGTGTATATTTACTTATTACTATTTTTTACTTATTGCCAGCAGCCAACCTTATTTTTGCCAGCCAGAGTTGGTGTTGAAAAAAACATTCAGACCCTTGGTACAAATTTCTTATCCTGAACACACACCCATTGTTTTTTATTCTGAACAACCATTCTACGGTAGTACAGTCTACAATTCTACGTTAGACATATATGAATACTATAAGGCACATTAAACACTTATGAGTAGGCACATTCTACTATAGTAAATCTACCTACATATATGTAGATGGAAAACATAGATTGTAATAAATTAATAGTATTCAAAAGTCCGGGAGGTCCCCGTAGTATCACTGGGTCAGCTAATGCCAATCAAATGCCTTGCCGCCTGCCTGAATAGTTTCCCAGCTATAGGGAATAGGTATACTGTTTTTTTTTTACGTTTTTTTTTTTCTCTCTATCGATAAGCCTTTAACCTACGTGACCCTTGTGACCCTTACCTTGTGACCCTTACCTTGTGACCCTAGGGCATGAGTGGTGGTCTAGCAAAGAGTGAAGTCTACCGGTAGTTCTGATAGTAATAATTCCGTGTCTGTGGGATGGGCACTCTTTAGGTAGTGGAAGCTTATTAAAAAAGAAAGATTACTTGAGGGAAATAGAAAGGATATTAATAATACCTAACATATAATAATAATATCGCCTTATTTATACTGCCCGATTAGGACTATTGAAGTCCCATTTTCCAGCAGTTAGCCCAAGACGCATTATTATGTGGTAAAAAACTACAAATGGGAGGATAAATTGTCATGCCCGGCTGGGTTTCAAACCCACGATCTCTGGAATCTCTGGATTCACAGAGTGCCGCCTTTACCACTGAGCTACCGGGACAGACTATTGAGAACTCTTACCTGCTGATTAGAGCAAATGAGTTCGAAACAGCTGTCCAGGTGTGTTCTGATACTCATGTACATCTAATACAACTTCTCACTCTTCTATTTATACTGATTTGGACATGCAGGTCCAAAATGTAAGCTCCTACCATGTCAAATCATTCAATGGTTTTTACATTGGTAAGATTGGCTTGATCTAGTTATACATGACGTAGATTTTACACTCCAATTTCATCAAGAGTTAGGGGCTTTTTTGTTAGAAAATTCTGCTTAATTTGGGTATCGAACCCGAGACATCTGGACTAGAACTACGAAAATCAGATCAAGCAGTGGTTCAAAGAGAAAAACCATCTACAGATTTCATAATTATTTAGTTCTTTACCATCCACGATATTAAAAGCTATCATCGATGGCCGTTGAATGTTCTCGTAGGATCACCGAAGTTCAGGAACATCCGGCGAGGTAAAAAATTCGTGATAGTGGCATTCTGGCCTAACCCAGGCTCGGTGAGGATAATCTGGGTAGCAGGTTTGTGAGTTTCCTGCGAATGGCGGGTAATACCCCCGTAGTTATATGACCATGCATTTAAAAGCGACGTTAAACCCAAATTAAAAAAAAAGAGACAATGCTGTTTCTTTTTTTGCTTCTCGAAAATTGAGATGTCAAGAACTTTGCCTAACAGCAAGTTGATTGTTTGAATATCGAAGAGTATGCCTTCTTCACAAAATAACATCTTAATTTTCGTGCCTTCTTCACAAAATAACATCTTAATTTTCGGCATCTCATTGGGAAAACAATCATCTGGTTTACAGTAGCTATAATGAAATAATTTAATCTTGACTTTAATTGCCCATTGGCGATTGGATTCTGTATAAAATGTCCGTTATGTTTCTGATTAAACTTCTCTATGCAACCAAGGTTAATAATAACACACCTGTTGCTATGACAACACTGTTGTTTACCTGTTTCTATGACGACACTATAATTTTGCAGGTGGAAAGTGAGAAATATTATCTTCTTCTACTAACAGGTGACGTATAGGTACGCTAATCTCGGTTTATTGTTCTTGGAGAATATGTATTAGGTATTGAGGTATTAACTTTAGTAAACCAATCTAAGCAGTTTGATCAATGAGGCGGCAACTTGGAGCCTGGAGTTCGATGGTTCGAATCTGACATATGGCAAAATTTAGTAAGGCCAGTGTAAGGGACAAATAATTATTATGAAACAGGTCTAAATCTAAGGTTAGCCAGACACTCCCTCAAGTCGGAGTTTCAACCAATTACAGCACACTATATCCCGACTTGAGGGACATGCTTATCTTAACTTCCTGTGTTTTTATTTGGCCCTAGAAATTTTGACCCCCAGAAACAAAAATGTAAAACAAGGCCAATTTCCCATCCAAAAGTACGAGATCATTGAGCTGTACCTGTTGGCATAATGGGATTACCTGTCTTGCGCTGACAGTTTATAAATAAAGCACTACATGCCTATTCAAAGTGCCATATTCCCTGGCTCATCACTTTTTATATCTAAAATTTTCCGTCTCTATCACCCTATAATTTATCACCACAAAATAAAAGCCTAACTTGAAATACTGTCAGATTAATGTCATTTTATGTATGAAATAGATCAGAATGTCAGAAATCCTAGTCTTTCTCAGACAAACACAAAAGCTCATAGGAAATTTTCGTCCTAAATTTTACTTTCAATATTACAACTTTTCTATAGTAATAAATAAAGTGTCAGTCAAAAGCTTTAACACGTTAAATGCCATGAAACTCATATAATATGAGTGTCACCGTGGTGTTAATCTGGTACATGAAACTCATATATTATGTGGGTGACACGACCTCCTTGCATTTCTATGCGTGAAACTCAAATGTGAGTGTCATTTGCTTGCATTTCTTATGCAAACTTGATTTCCGTGAACCGACCGAGTAATTTGTTGAATAGAATTAAAAAATTAAATATTCCTTGGAAAGCTGGTAAAAACCTGAAAAATAATATGACTTGGCGTTGAACGTGTTAAGGACATCGATGAAACTTTTCTCTTCCAGTTTAGTTAACCAAAATCGATTTATAAAATTATTGCTTCCATTTCTTTTATAGGTTAAGTTTTCATTTTTCCATTGTTTATCTTTAAAAATACCGAAAGCTAAATCTTTAAAAATACCGAAAGCTAAACTTGGAAGAAAATGGAAACATTTGGAAATATCGAATCTGGAAAAAAAAAATTATGTTTGTCCCCTTTCCACACAAATTTTAACACTCTAAGAAAGCCACTTATTATTTCAATGTTTAGATTGTTAATTTGTAAAAATACACAAATTAAATTTAGAGAACAAGTGGCCAAAAAATAATTGCTATGAAAAACACTGCGTCATACCGCAAGGAACATTGTTTAGTTCCTTTGTATGCGTCATCGTAAGGAACTTAAGGACCACTTGACATTTGATGGACATCTCCCTTGAGTTTGAGTCGTAAGCGCTACTCACTGGTTCTAATAGTCCTACATAGTCTCGACTCAAATTGAGGACATCAGCAATGTGACAGGTTGTTGAGATGGTAAATAGTTTGTCCATTAGTCAGCGATCAATTTGCGTTTTATTAATTCACAGTTTTTGTCATATCGTGGATGGTAAATAATTAAAAGAGCAGATGGCTAATATCGTGAATTATAAAAAAAGTAGTCACCGTGGCAGAGTGAGTTTGCGCGCTAGGCATTGCACGCACGGTGACCTGGGTTCGATCCCCAGCGGAGCAGGATTTTTTCTGCTCTCTACTTGGGTGTTTGGGGTCCACTCATACCTCTTGAGGAAAAAAGAGTAGCTGCTTTAATGTTAACAGCGACCAGTGGTAAAATTATAGGCAAAAATGAGATATTGGGATATTAGAGATGTGGAAAAGTCCTATAATTCTGCACTACTCAATAAAATTGTGATATAACACAACACAAAAAAAAACACAATTATTATTCATTACATTTTGGGTTTAACATCCTCATTTGAATATTATTCAGAATGGAGCTTTTACCCTCCAATCCCTGGAAACAAATCAGCTACCCACATTAACCTCACCCATCATCGGTTGGACTGACAATATTAGGTCAGTGCACTCGCTTGACATACGGAAGGTCCCGATCCAACAATTTTTTTTTTTTTTTTTTTTAATATTTACAAAATATTTTCTTACAAAATACAAAATCAAATTAAAAAAATAATTTCGATACTAAAAAATTGTTCTCTAAATTTGGTTACAGTTGTTTGTAAGGGATACCTTCTGGTGAGCTATTGTTGACTCGAAATAAAAAGTCTGTAAAACACTCCCCTAACCTATTATTGTGGTCAAAATGCAAAATAGTAGTGTACCTAACTTATCATGTCCCGGCTGGATTTCAAACCCGCGACCTTGGGATTACCAGACTGACACCTTGGCCACTGAGCTAACAGGACATACTATAGAGGCAACAAAATATATTTCCTACGTCACTCATTAGTTTTGGATTTTTTAAGGAAGTTCTTTTTTAAAATAAGTTGTGCCTCTGAACCGCTTTCGCAATAATACTTCAGGACACTTTACCTTAACACCCATGCCATTCCGGAAACGGAAAAACTAGGTTAGAATTTCGGCTCCGCCCGGGATTCGATCCCGCAACCTCCGGGTCAATAACCAATGCTCTTAACCACTGTGCCACGGAGGTCTGCTAGTTTTGGACTAGATTAGTTACCGTGGTCTTGATTGGAACGTCATAGGGAGGAGCACTTCATTAATGACGTAATGAAGGAAACCTCTGAGATATGACGTCACAGGGAAGAGCGCTTCATTGATGACGTAATGAAGGAAACCTCGTATGACGTAATCAAGGAAATGCTGCGCTCTTGCTGGACAAGTGGACATAGGTACTCGTCCCATGCGGTAACCAGAAAACTGGTTACCGTGAAAATAACTTCTTTAAAATAATCATGGTTATATTCTTTGACAGGATTGCACAACCAGGGCTGTGTCACAATCTATCCAAAAAAAAGAAAGAAAAAAAAAAAAAAAAAAAAAAAAAAAAAAACGTCCAGAATTATGAAAAAAATTGAAATCGCAGTAAAAAATATTTTTTTTTTCTTTACAAAAACGAAAACAATACTTCCGATTTCTCATTTTAGAAATTTTTCATTTTTTTAAGAACTAACTCTCTATGGAGAACGATATTTTATTCTTCATATTTTTCAACAAAAAATCGTTTACGAGATATAGGTACCTATCGAATTGAAAAATGACATCATTTTCGAGATGCGTTAGGTAAAATAAAACGACCAATTGGCTTGAATTGTTCCGGGATGCGTATCTACTTTTAGCAACAAAAAACACACAAAATGTATGCAAAATTTTTGAAGAAAAAAATACCCATTAGGTAAAAATACTATTTTTTATACCTATCCTAGTTTTTGTTAGAGATAACAGAAAGTAAAAAAATAAAATATATACATACATAATTATGTACCTATCAGGGTGTCCCATTAAAAACGAAACATTCAAATTTCTTGGAAAATCTGGGATTGGAGTTAAAAGGCATTGGAAATATTTTGGTCAGCCACTCTACACAAAAACACAAGAGATGTTAAGGGAAAATGTATGCTATCCTCAACAGTGTGATTTGACGTTGCGTCTTAGTGGACACTATCCCTAAACTTTCGTTTTGACAAAAACTGTAGAGGTCATATCTAATCAGTTTTCTACTTGTTTATTCTCTCTATGGCGTAACGGAGCTGTAGCCAGCCAGCCTTTGTGGCAGAAAATCTTGTTTTAAAATACCTTTTGATCAGCTGATAAAATATAAGGCTTAGATTTACTAATCCTGTTTCATAACACGGCGCTTATACAGTTTTATTCAACTGAGGAACTTAGGTCACCAATCAGGCATTCATTTCCCTTCGGATTTAGAAAAATATTACTGAACATTTTTTTTTCTTTTCGTGTACTTATAGCTGTTCAGTTTCCGAGATATTTGAATTTGTCCTTCATAGTGAAAGGCATTATCAGCACCCTTGATCAAACTTTGTTTATCTTTCATCAATTATACCTTTTGACTGCACCTGTAAATAAAAATTGTAAATAAGATTGATCAAAATTGTTGAATAATACTGGGACTCCCTGTATACAATAGAGATATACTTACATATTATTTTGTCATATCCTTGATGACTGGTTCATAGCTCATAGAACTAGATAGGTACATAATAAAAACCTGTCAGCCCAATAGATTTCCGGTCAAGTTTACTCGTTAGCAGCATAATAATAATATCGCCTTATTTATACTGCCCGATTAGGACTATTTTAAGCCCCATTATTCCAGCAGTAAGCTCAAGACTCATTATGTATAAAATAACCAACTTTATTTTTAACAAAACAACATAACAAACACCTCACAAATAAAATATTTCTTCCAATTTTTCAGAGCTTGGAAGTGTGGACTTTACCACTGAGCTACCGAGACAGAAGCATTGAACATTATTATACACTTAGTGATCCTCAGGACCTATTGAAAGTCAGCTTTAACCCAGAGTCGATGACACATTTTTTTTTTTTTTTAATTTGGGTTTAACATCGCTTTCAACTGCATGGTCATATCACGACGGGGGTGTTACCTCCATTCGCAGGAAAATCAAAAACCTGCAACCCAGATTAACCTCTCTCAGCCTAGGTTGGGAAGGAATGCCAGAATCATGAAGTCTTCCCCTCGCTGGACGTTGCTTAACTTCGGCGATTCTACGAGAACTGGTGCATTCAATGCGCCATCGACGCTATAATGGCGTCTTGGGCTTACTGCTGGAATAATGTTTATTTATTTTATTTATTTAGAAACTCTTTATTAGTAGGTAGAACATATACCTATATCAGAAAAATAATGGTAAAAATAAAATATTATTTATCATCATCATCATCATCTTTAAAAAAGAAAAAAAAGAAACGGGATGAGTTTGAAATAGTTATGACTATTTAGAGACCTAGTGAGAGACCATCGGAATAACAAGAACAAAATAGAAGAGATTGTCAAAGGCAATAACCCCGCCCTTTAGTTAGAACATAATATGTATAATATTATTTATTTATTTTTCCTTCATTTTTTTACTTCTTCTTATAGTGTATATTAATTTGTAATTGGCAGTGTTCTAGGTATATATTATGTCCTTATTAATAAATTGTAAAATAATAATAATAGATGAAGTGAATGAAAAACCAGAGCATTCGCGTCATTACGAGTGCTTCAAGCGGTGACACAGATCCCATTAGTCACGGGAAAACCGATCAGTTCATTAGTGATTTCTGCAAATCATGTAAATTGAATGTGTTACCTTCCAAATAAGGTTACTTCATGGAGTTTGAAAATCATACAACCAAGATTGTTACCATTCGCATTGTTCATAGTTTGCAAATCATGTGATTAATTGAAATTTGTTACCTTCCCGATTAGTTCATGGGAGTTTGTAAATCATGTGATTATTTGAATTGTGGGGTAACTCACCAGGCTTGTACGCACGGTGGCCTAGGTTCGATTCCCAACAGGATAGAATTTTTTCACTCATACCTCGTGACGAAAAAAGAAGTACTTGGATGAGTAGAAGTATTAAGCGATATACCAAAGTAAAGGATCTTTAGGATTGCGGAAGTCAGTACACCCGCTACACTACTGAGGCTGGTAATTGGGTTTAACGTGGCTTTCAACTACATGGTCATATCGACGGGTTCTTATCCTCCATTCGCAGGAAATCACAATCTGCTACGCAATTCAACATCTCTCAACCAGCTGGGTGGAGCATCCCGAAGTCTTCACTCGCTGGACGTGCGTTGCTCAACTCGATGATCTACGAAACCGGTGCATTCAAAGCGCTATCCGCTGCGCAAAGGCTTTGATATTTTAGGTTTCATTAAATATGATTAAATTAAAGTCGATATCTTTTCAAAAAAGATTGGCACTGCCCTTCGGCGCGTTTCTGGTGATTCTCGCTCGCATCAGTTCCTGATACAAAAAATATCACAGGCCATCCAAAGGGGCAATAGCTCGAGCATCAGAGGCACGCTTCCTCTCGGTAGTGAGTTTGAAGAAATGTTTTACCTTTGAAATATATTTTAGTAGAATTTTTTAGATGGATATTCGGGATCAATTTAAATTAAATTTGTGAGCCTATCTCGCGCACACGGAATTGTTCGTATAATTGACATCCTGGACCTAGGCAAAGTAGAACTCAAGTTGTTGACAGGATTCAGAATTGTCATCGCAGATGCCTAATTGAATTAGCTACCATCATGATAGATAATAGAATTGAATTAGCATTATGTGTCCACCTATTGTAGTTTTATTGTGCCTTACGTACAGATCCTGGACCTAGGCGAAGTGTAATATCTCAGGATGGGGGCTTCTTATTGAAGATGCTTCGTTGAATTAATATTGAGCTCCTACACCATGTAGGTATTTGTACACAATAGTATTCTTCTCCTAAAATTAAATGAATTATAACGCATTAGTAATGAGTCAAGTTATCCCAAATGTTAGTATAACTTGTCATGCTCCGGCCGAGTTTTGAACTCAAAACCTCCCTGATAACCAGACATTTTACCATTGGTTTAGGTGCTCCCTTGTACCTAAATATTTATAGATTTCATAAGCAACGCTGTTTTACTAATTCGTTTACTGTTTCTATGGCTTGGCTGTTAAAACACTGGGACCATTTTCTCGGCAGTTCAAGTCTTTGGTAGGCGTTATTTCAGATAAGTTACAATGCACATGTGGTGACACCAGGGCCGGGGCATTCTTACGCCAACGACTGTCATTGGCAGTCCAGCGTGGAAATGCCTCGAGCCTGGTAGGCACCACCATGTGTCGGGAGAAGAACGATGTTTGTTGTATGAAGATACAGTTAAATAAACACAATTAGTCTGTTTCTCCAGAAAAAAAACACTGCCAATTATGGACATAAAACTTCCTCGTGATTGCTTCACATTGTAAACACGTGCCAATTTTGAGGTTTTATAGAAAATTACTTGTATCTCCAAAACGGCTCAACCGATTTTCTTCAAATTTGTTTTATATGGTAGAATATCGTTTTTTCTACATTCTAGATTCCACAAAAAATTCTGTATCGGCAAGTCGTGGTTCTTATTTTTTTACTTTTTTGTCCAAAATTTCGGATTTTCTTAAATATCAGAGTCAAATTATAATTAATTTAAAAATAAATATAAATAACCTATGTAAAACAATAATATGCATATTCTTACAAAATTTCATCGAAAGCGGATGTACCGTTCACGAGATATAAGCGTTTAAGTAAAAAGTTAGTGGTCAGGCGCATGGTCTCTTTCACCCAGAACCGCTGGTATGAATTCGATGAATTTAAAATGGAACCATTTACAAAATGTCTCCTAGATGTGTGCAAAATTTCATCAAAATCGGTCGAGTAGTTTCCGAGATTTGCGCGTTACAAGGAATCGTTTTAACAGACCGACGGATCGACAGACCGACAGACGGACACAAAACCAAATTTACTCAGTAGGTTATGAAACGTCCAGAAATATGAAAAAAATTGAAATCGGAGCAAAAAAATATTTTTTTTTTACAAAAACGAACACAATACTTCCAATTTCTAATATTAGAAATTTCTCGGAAGTAAAATATCGTTTGCTGATCAACGTAACTTCCTCGGTAAGAAATCTATGTAGGTACTACCGAGTACCGAGTTTTACTTGGTTCTACGCATAGGTACTTATATATTTTTGTACTCAAATATAGGTACACACTCAAAAGGTTGAGTGGTACAGATTGGCATAGGCAATAACTCCGCCCGGCAATAACTAGTTAGGACATCTGTATAATTATATTTTATCTATGTTCTTTATCTTTTTCTTCTTTGTCAATTTTGAATTTTGTATTTTTATCATTATTTGTTTGCAGATGCATATGTCCTTTTTTACTTTTATATTTTTCTTGTAATAAAGTAGGTAGATATGACTACAAAGTATTAAGTATTACTACATAGTATTATTAAGTAATAGTCACAGAAATAAACCTAAGTTGCTCAGGAGGCTATGAAACGTCCAGATATATGAAAAAAATTAAATCGGAGCAAAATATATTTATATTTTTCACAAAAACGAACACAATACTTCCGATTTCTAATATTAGAAATTTCTCGGAAGTAACATCATAAAATATAGGATAAGGAAAGTAAAAAATAGGTATCATAGTAATGCTAGATGAGGTCAATTTGTTCTGAATCGTGACCAGCGGGGAAATTCAATTAGCGACACATCCTGGACACGGAGACGTGGCCTGATTAATTTAAGTAAAAAATCTCCTGTGACCAGAAAAAAAAAACTGCGACTAATCAGTTGGTCAGTTCTCTGTCGGATGAAACCGGAGTGGACACGCTGAAATCGAATGACGCTTCCTGTTTCGTGTCGCCAGTGACGCATATTTCCATGTTTACTGTTTGCCTACAATATCAGCTTTGGTAGTCAAGTGGTTAACGCGCTAGTCTGGTAATCCATGTAGCGTAGGGGTCCGTTGGTTCGAATCCCAACCAGTGCATGAAATTTTCCTCATTAATTTGAGTTTGTGATGACCACATAATAAGAAGACTCTGAGGGTTAGGTGGTAGAACAAGCTTTGAGCACCTCGCCTGGTGGTTACCTTCCACTAAAGAGTGTTATTATTATTATTATAGTAATAATAATAATATTATATTATTATTACTGCTGGAATTCGACCTTGGTAGCTTGATCGATAACTGGTGATTCGAGTCTCTAGTATGGGAAAATTTAGTTCTTTGTGTAAAAGTGATAGGTATAACAAACACATCAGAAATATCACATTTATTTTTCAAGGAAAATTTTCCACGCCACGAGTAACGCCATATGATCGATCCAAAAGCCATGAACAAAAAAAAATTGGAGAAACCAGCACAACTCGCGCGCTAACCCTGTATCCTTCGGTCATCCAAACTACAATGCTGAGTACCCCGAGTTCAAATCAGCATGGCAGCGATATGAAGACAAGGACTACGAATACACACGACACCGCAATCAGCATTTTTAATAGAAACTAACGATTCTCGCACTATGCAGGAAGATTCACTATCAACCCATCCCATAGACAACTCTGAACTTTATTCAGACGAATATCCTGTAAGTAACTCACAATTAATTGACAAGGTACCCGATACCGACTTACCTATTTTACTTACCGACACTGTACATAGTTTTGACATGGTATCCCCTACCAACATACCTATTTTACCAACCGACACTCTACATAGTCTTAATAATTTTGACAATCACTCGAATAAGAGCTTGTCCCCACTTTGTTCCCTATACAGCAACAGTAGGCAATTAACTGATCACCAAATTAATCGTGAAAATCGCCAGTCAAGTTCTACCCATCGTAATACTTCCAGTAGACATTCACTATTTTATCAGAATGTAAGAGGATTAAGAACTAAACTCAAACAACTCAACTGTGGTCTTGCCTCTCACCAATCCGATATTTATGTATTTTCCGAAACATGGCTAAATGATAGCATTAATACAGCTGAATTAGAATTTAATAATTATCTAGTATATCGGACAGATCGATGCCCTACGAATTCAAACTCATCAGACGGGGGAGGTTTATTAATCGCTGTAAAAAAGTCAATCCCCTCTTACCAAATCACAGTTCAGAATAATAAAACAGAACAAATGTTTATACATACTAAAATCAAATCAACTAAATTTATAATTGGTTGTGCATATCTGCCAAGACCATCTGTACCCAATGTTAACGATCTATTAGAATCATTTGAGGAAATACAAATGAAATATAAAAACACCAAAATAGTACTACTTGGTGATTTTAACTTACCAAATATTTCATGGGAACCTTCAAAAAGCTCTGGAGTGTTGACCCCTATTGGCAACCACACTCCCCACTCTGAACTTCTTATATCCGTTCTCACCGATTACCATAAATTAGCTCAAATTAATAATATAAAAAATACCCATGGTGGTATTCTAGACCTGTGTTTCACTAATTTTTCCAACAATGAAATATCCCTACTCATTTCCACAGATCCCATTCCGATCCCCATAGATAAATACCACCCGCCACTAGAAATACAGTTAAATATAAAAAACAAGAGTAAAGCTATAAAAAATAAAACATGTGATCTCCACAAACGTAACGAGACCGTTTTTTGTTATAAAAAAGGAAATTATATTGCACTGAAAGAAGCATTACTACAAATTAATTGGATAAATGAACTACAGAAATGTGAGAACTTAAATTCTGCTGTCTCGTATTTCTACTCGACCTTAGGCAGGTCGTACACTGAAGAAACGCGTTTCACGAAACGCATTTCTTGAAACGTGAAATTTGGATTTCACAAAACCGATAGATTGAAATACACAGAGGCGCGTACACTGGGTTACAAGAAACTACAGTTTCTAGAAATGCATGAAACGCGTTTCGTTGAAACCGAAATATTTGGTTTCGTGTGATTCAGTTTCGTGTGATCTCTCGGTGATAATTAATTAATAGTATTTAATAGACCGTAGAGGTTATTTTTATTTTGTTGTTTTACTTCCGAGACATTTCTAATATTAGAAATCGGAAGTATTGTGTTCGTTTTTGTAAAAAAAATAATATTTTTTTGCTCCGATTTCAATTTTTTTCATATTTCTGGACGTTTCATAACCTCCTGAGCAAAATTTGGTTTTGTGTCCGTCTGTCGGTCCGTCGGTCTGTTAAAACGATTCTTTGTAACGCTCAAATCTCGATAACTACTCGACGGATTTTGATGAAATCCGTCGAGTTCTGGGCTTAATAGCTTTACTTATAAAACTTTGCCCTTATAAGATTTTCTATCATTATTATTATTATTATTATTAAATTTTCCACACTTCTAGGAGACATTCTGTAGATGGTCCCATTTCAAATTCATCGAATTCGTATTAGCGGTTCTGGGTGAAAGAGACCATGCGCCTGACCACTAACTTTTTACTTAAACGCTTATATCTCGTGAACGGTACACCTGATTTTGATGAAATTTTGTATGTATATGCATATTATTGTTTTAGATATGCTATTTATATTTATTTTTTAATTAATTATAATTTGACTCTGATATTAAGAAAATCCGAAATTTTGGACAAAAAAGTCAAAAAATAAGATGCTGTAGAGTGTAGAGGCTGTAGAAAAGTATCCCTGATTAGAAGTTGAAAGAATATTCTAATAGGGACATTGCCCAAAGTAAATGGGAGATGGTGGCGCAAGAAGAAGTGTTTTTTCTCAAAGGTTTCTTATTTATTTATTTTTCATGTAGGTAGACAATATCATCTTCATCGGGTGACATGACGAACGAAACTGAACTAAAAAAGTTTCACCAATGTGCGCGGTCTCGTGAAATGCGTTTTGTGAAATTCGTTGCATGAAATAGGTTTCACGAAACGCGTTTCTCCAGTGTACGACCTGCCACACACAGAAATAACAAAGTTCATCCCAAAAAAAAATCATTAAAACACTAAAATTTCCGATTTGGGCATCTAAAGAACTTAAAAATTTGGTCATACAAAAAAAAACATTTTGGAGATTTATAAAATCAAAAAAGCAAGAAAATGGCATTCCGTCTGTCATGAATTATAATGAACAATCTTCAAGTAATTCCCTAGAAATCACAAATCTTTTTGCCCAAAATTTTTCATCAGTATATTCTAAAGAACAATTAGCCCCTCCTGAGTTTATGTTTGAAAAAACTTTAGCATCACCTTTGTCCAGGATTTGCTTTAATCCTCAAGAACTTGTTGATATAATGAAAACATTAAAATCAGACTCATCCAGTGGACCTGACAACGTCCCTCCTATTTTAATCAAGAACTGTTCATCTGTCTTAGTTACTCCACTCTGTTTCCTATTCAACTGGTCTATGTCAACAGGTATCTTTCCTGATGCCTGGAAAACCTCTTATATTACACCTATATTTAAGAGTGGTTTGAAAGCTAATGTGTCGAATTATAGGCCCATCAGTAAGATATCGACCATTCCAAAAATATTAGACAAACTTATATACAATCAGATACAACCTATTTTAAATACACTTTTAATTCCCCAACAGCATGGCTTTGTAAATAATAAATCTACGACCACAAACCTTTTATCCTTTACTGACCATGTGTGTAACATTATTGACAGCGGGGACCAGTTTGACTGTATTATGACAGACTATTCTAAAGCCTTTGACAAAATAAACACAAACATATTATGCGCAAAACTGCGCGCATATGGTATTATCGACCCTTTACTATCTTTTTTCTACAGTTACTTTTCTCAACGCACTCAACTAGTAAAATTAAAAATGATAGAGAGTGATAACAATATCTGCCACTGTCACCAAGATCAAAAGGTCAACAATTACTCTACTTACCTATCCGAACCATTTGATGTGCTATCAGGCTGTATACAGGGTGGCCATCTATCAGGTCTTATTTTTAATCTTTACATAAATGACGTTTACTCTTATCTACCAACGACATTCTGGTTATTTGCTGACGACAAACGAACAGGACTCACCATAAAGGATCAGTCAGATGCTATAACTTTACAAAGAGCCTTAGACTCCCTGTTCGAGTGGTGTCAGATGAACAGAATGGAGCTCAATATCAATAAATGTAAAATTTTGTCATTCCATCGCAAGAAATCCCCTGTTATTTACCAGTACGCCATCAACAATATTCTTCTAGAGAGAATTTACGAAGTAAAAGATCTAGGTATAATCTTCGATCATAAGTTATCTTATAATGAACATTACTCTAATATAACAAAAAAAGCTTACAAAATTCTGGGTTTCATTAATAGAAATAGCAGAGAATTCATAGACCCCAAAACATACATCATTTTATACTATGCTTTTGTCCGTCCCATCTTAGAGTACGGCTCCTCTGTGTGGTCTCCTTACTATGAAAAATATATCTCCAAGATCGAATCTGTGCAACATAGATTTCTTAGAAACCTTGCGTTCAAACAGAAAAAACCAATGAGTATTACAGATCACAATTATAGCGAAATTATGAAAGCCAACAATGTTATTACTTTACAACATAGGAGAGACACAATTGATATTCTACTCCTCGCTAAAATATTTAATAATAAAACTATTTTACCAGAATTTCTAGAAGAACTATCCTTTAGAACCAATAATAAAAACACAAGAAATAGGAATCTACTCTATGAAAAATCTTGCACCAAAAATTATGCTTTTTTTAAACCATTCAACCGTATTGTGCGACTCTTCAATCAAGCTTGTAACAAAGATCCTTCGATAGATCTGTTTTATGATAATGTTGAGACTACAAAACAAAAATTATTAAGCTTAAACAATATCTGAGTAGGTATTGTAAATTAAGAATACTATCTATTTATATACGTAATAGCATCATTTATATTTTACATGTATATCTAACTTTTATATATTTCTATGTTATACTTTTATATGTATTTTTCCAACTTTATACAATTGTATTTTAATATTATATACAATAAACATGGGTAAACCCCGTTAATTTGTAAAAAACAAAAAAACAAAAATGAACTCCACTAATTTAAATGCATGTGTCCGAATTATAAATAGCAGTCTAATTTATTGTCGATACTGTCCAAAACAAACGGTTCGAAATTAGAGGGATATTAACTAGCTAGTCATTTCTCGGAATTTCAGAGCGACAATTATCAACAAAAACTGTATTAAATTTTATTTTTTTATTTTTACAAGTCAGCGGGACAATGCCCCAAGTGTTTCATTAAATTTTAATGAGTTTGGTGAATTCGTACCATTTCTATGGAATTCAATACCTACCTAGTTTTAATTTATTGTCGAATTTTCCCACCATTTAAGAATGGAAAAATACGAACTTTTATGTGAGGCGAGTTATGGCCGTTTATACATTAAGGAGGCTAGATCAACACAACGATGATAAGCTCTTTTAAAACAGACTTAGGTACTTTAGTTCACAAATTACAAAGATATTGGTTGGTGAAAAATAAAACTAATCTGGTTTCTACAATTACCTAGTTAGGCTTGTAAAACAGGCTTGTATAAAACTTTCTTACAGTCCCCCAGCCAGCCTATATAAAAGTCTAGCTGGGGGCCCTTGTCAATTATTAACCTCCTTGTAAAGACAGTGGTAGAAGTGCTGAGTCAGTCCTCCACTGTCTGGCTACCATCGTTCACGATGACGCCACCCTATGATAATAAAAGCCAGCGGCTTGTATAAACTTATCTGCCAGCGTCGATGGCGCGTTGAATGCACCGGTTCTCGTAGGATCACCGAGGTTGAGCAACGTCCAGAGAGGTGAAGACTTCATGATGCTTGTGGTTTGTGAGTTTCCTGCGAATGGAGTGTAACACCCCCGTCGTGATATGACCATGCAGTTGAAAGCGACGTTAACCCCAAATTAAGAAGAATAAAAACTAATCTAGTTGCAGAAATGCCGACCTCCATAGCTCAGTGGTTAAAATCATTGATTACTTTTTTTTTTTTTTTTTTTTTTTTTTATGAGAGGCCTAGGAGAAAAATCTTTAAAAGACACCCGGAAACCATGGGGAGTGGGATTTCCACCCACTAAAAAACCAGACCTCTCTGGAGAAGATGATGCACCCGGAACCGTTTAATAACATTACTTCAGGTGCATTATCTTTTAAGGCTCACCATGGGACAACGTCATGGGGCCTGCACTCTCTCATCTCTTTCCTTCTTTTTCATTACTGCCCTTATAAAATTTACAATTTTTTCCCATTTTTCCTCACATGCCAACATTTCATCAATGATGTTTACAGTATTTAGTTTTAATCCTAGTAGATCTTCAGCATATTTTCTCTCTTCCTCAAATCTAATACATTCAAACATTGTATGCTCTGCGCTATCCTTCTCACTACAGTACCTACAGACATCTGTTCGTACCTTTTTCATTCGAAACAAATAGTTGTTGAAGTTGCCATGCCCGGTTATAAACTGACTCAATTCATATGTTAGTGCCCCATGCTCTCGGTTCCTCCATTTCTCAATATCTTTAATTAACCTCTTTGTCCATTGTCCTTTTTGTTCTTCAGCTTCCCACTTATCTTTCCATTTCGCTACTAACTCTTTTTCTACTAATTCTTCTTTCTCTTTTTTCTCTTCTTGGCTGTCTGTTTTATTTTGACGAATAGCATATATCTTTATCCTTTCCTCTATCATCAGTTCAACTGGTAGGGAACCTGTCAAAACTTGCAAAGCTGGTGTTGATGATGTGCGGTACGCTCTTCCTATTCTTAACATAACTTTACGTTGAACTTTTTCCAGTAGGGTGACATATTTTTTCCATTTCGTTATGGTTCCCCACACTGGGGCCCCATACAAGAGGCTCGAGTACACCACACTTGCCAAAATTTTTCTTTTTTCAGTGTCTGGTCCACTTATATTGGGCATCAAACGAGCAAGATTGGCCGCTGTGCGTTCCGATTTCTCCACTGTCTTTTTAACGTGTGTTGCCATTTTTAGACTTTGTTCAAAGTAGACCCCTAAATATCTGGCTGATTTTTTTGATTTTATTCTTAGTTCTTCCACTTTCACTTCTATTTCCCTACACGCTCTTTTGGCCACCAGCAACACTACCTCTGTCTTTTGGGGAGCAATTTGTAGCTTATGTACTCTCAACCATTCTACTATTTGTCTTACCACATCATTTACATTACTCTCCAGACTCTCTTTTGTCTCGCCCGTAGATACCACTGCTATGTCATCAGCATATGCAATAATTTTTGATGTTGCCGGTATCAGGAGCCTAACCAGTGGATCATAGTAGAGGTTCCATAGGAGAGGCCCCAGTACCGATCCTTGGGGGACTCCGCAAGATAGAGCCATTTCCAACTCTCCATTTCCCCTTTCTGTTATATTTTCTAACTCTTCTTCATTAATTTGTATCTGTTCACTATTTTCTACTTCTACACTTGTTATATGTTCACTGTTCTCTACTTCTACACCTGTTATATGTTCACTGTTTATTACTTCTACACCTGTTATTTGTTCTCTGTTCACTACTTCTACACCTGTTATTTGTTCTCTGTTCACTACTTCTACACCTGTTATTTGTTCTCTGTTCACTACTTCTACACCGGTTATATGTTCACTGTTCTCTACTTCTACACCTGTTATATGTTCACTGTTTTCTACTTCTACACCTGTTATATGTTCACTGTTTATTACTTCTACACCTGTTATTTGTTATCTGTTCACTACTTCTACACCTGTTATTTGTTCACTGTTCTCTACCTCTACACCTGTTATATGTTCACTGTTCTCTACTTCTACACCTGTTATATGTTCTCTGTTCTCTACTTCTACACCTGTTATATGTTCTCTGTTCTCTACTTCTACATCTGTTATTTGTTCTATGTTCTCTACTTCTACACCTGTTATTTGTTCACTGTTTGTTACTTCTACACCTGTTATTTGTTTCTCTGTTCACTACTTCTACACCTGTTATTTGTTCTCTGTTCTCTACTTCTACATCTGTTATTTGTTCTCTGTTCTCTACTTCTACGCCTGTTATTTGTTCTCTGTTCTCTACTTCTACACCTGTTATTTGTTCACTGTTCTCTACTTCTACACCTATTATTTGTTCACTGTTCTCTACTTCTACACCTGTTATCTGTTCACTCTCTACCACATTACCTCTTTTTAATTTGTCTTTGGTATCCATTTCCTCCTTTATAATTAACTGCCTATTATCCAAATAACTACATATCAAGTTAACCAGATAGGGTGAAATATTTCTTTTGCTCATTTCTTCTACAATGCCTTTCCATGGTATTGTATTGAAAGCATTTTTCACATCAAGCAGCGTTATTGCACACAATTTTCCTTTTTTCTTCTGCAAATGTCAAAACAGATTTCATTGCATCTACTGTGCTCCTACCCTCCCTAAAACCATATTGATTTTCTGCTAAATCTCCATTTCTTTTAATTTCCTCCATTAATCTACATTTTACTAACTGTTCCATAGTTTTCCCCATCACGTCTAATAAACATATGGGTCTGTATGTCATTTTCCCCTTCTCATCTCTTTTCCCTTTCTCTAATAATACCAGTTTAGCTCTTTTCCAGATCGCTGGGAAATTTCCACTTTTCAATACATTGTTATACATTTTTAAACAAATATCTGGTTTTTCGTGAAAAAATAATTTCAAAATTTCTGCACTCAACCCATCTGGGCCTGGCGCTTTTTTATTTTTACTTCTAGTTACAGCCTCAAATAATTCATTCATTGTGAATAACGGGATCTCCTCTTCTCTCACAGCTATTTTTTCCCAGGTATTTCTCTCATCTTGTGGAAATAACTCTTGTGCTATTCTGATTTTTTCGTCTAACTTAAGTTTGATATTAGGAAAAAGTTTAAATTTTTTACAAACTGTTTTGTACCCTTTACCCCACACATCTTTATTTAGGTCATTACATATTTCCATCCATATCCTACGTTTTACAAAATTTATTTCCCATCTTAATTTATCTTTCAGATCGTAATACTTTTTCCTTATCTCTTTTCTTTCTTCATCCGTTATATTTCTCTTTTTGTTCGATCTCACCATCTTTCTCTTTTGTTCGTGACATTTCTTCCTTTGTTGACCTATGCTCTCGTTCCACCAGTATGCTTGTCTCCTATCAGATTTCCTATTTCCCACTCTATATATACTCTCACAAATTTCCTGCAATAATTGTGTACCTGTACACGTTTCAGGGTTCATTTCGTCCATAGTGAATCGACTTAGTACATGGTTTCTGAAATCATTTTCCTTGCCAGCCTTATACTTCCATTTAAAAACTTCATTTACAGTGGTTTGATCAAAATGATTTTCTTCTTTTATCTCATAGTAAATGTATTCATGGTCACTCATACTCTCTTCGTCCAGTACTCTCCAGTCCTCTATCTTCCTAACCAAATTTCTTGAGCAGATAGTCACATCAATAATAGATGTACTGTTTCCTCTCACAAACGTAGGTTTGTTTCCTTTATTTAAGACTTCCATTCCTAACTCTGATATCAACTCTGCCAGCACAGTACCCCTATCATCTTCCACTGCTGATCCCCACGCAAAGGATTTAGCGTTCATATCCCCTCCTACGACAAAACGTCTACACTCTGAAGATCTTACTTCTCTTTTAATACCTTCTAAAAAATTTATAAAGACTTGTATTGATACATTTGGCGATATATAGCAACTGAAAATCTGAATATTTCCCACTACAACCCATACAAACCCCACACCACTTTTACTCGATCGAATATCTAAGCTCTGATCTACAATTTTGATCGCTACGTCCTTATTTTCATCCTTAAAGCAGTTTTCATTTTCTATACGGGACTTATTTGGTTCACTTAATAGTACCAGACTTATTTTTTTGTCTGCCACTGTTTTTTCCAGAATGTTATGAGCGGCCGGAGACCTATTTAAATTAATCTGTATTATACTAATACCCATACTGACTGTTATGTTTCTATATCCTCTACCTGCATATCGAGATCCTCTTCACGCACCCTATGTTCTTGTTCTTGACTCTTACTATACACTTCCTCATTTTTCTTCTCATAATTATTTCTCCAATTTTCTGCTCCCTCATATACTCTCAATCTATAAGAGGGGCAGTACCTACTATCACTTCTGTGTCCCTCTTTATTACACATAGTACAATAACTGCCATGTTGACAATCTTTAATCAGATGGCCCGTTTGAGCACAGTTTAAGCACCTTTTTCCACTTTTCTCTTCTCGACAAATATCTGAATGATGACCAAGCTTAAGACAATTATAGCATTTCAACACATCAATCTTGGGCTTTACTCGGCACCTGGTCCATCCAATTTTGATGTCCCCTACTTTCAGCAGTTCTTCAGCTGCTTTGGCGGGCATCATCACCACAGCAACCTGTGTTCCAGCTCTCCCTAATCTTAAAGACTTCACCTCGGTTTCGTAAATCTTTGTTGTTTTCCTGATAGAATCTTCAACTTCTTTACCATTTATAGAGGCATCTATGTCTAAAATAATGAGTGGGATATTTACATTTCTACCTGTTACTCTTGTATCTACGCCCTTCACCTTCGCAGCAATCTCCCTATGCAAAGCTTCCGCCTTTCCCTCTTCTGTTACAATCACCACTTTTTTATCCCTAGTAGTCTTCACTGTTTTAACATGTATTCCGAGTTCCTCGGGATCCACCACTGCTCTTATATTTCTCAAAGTTTCTGCGTAAGTAGTTATATTAGTATCTATCACCACAGCTTCTGATCTTGGTTTTTCTTCTCTTGTACTTGATCCTCTATTTTCTTGACTCATACCAGCAGGCACATAAAAATCTATTTCTGTATTTTCTTGAGAAAAAATTATCTCCAAAGATTTCCTAACCATCTCTCTTTTACCTTGTACACTTACCGCCACCGATATCCTATTTAAATCATTTACGCCTTCTTTTAAATCATCCCTGAACTTAATTAACTTTTTTTCAGTTCGATTTCTTTCCCTATTTCCGAAAAATAAATTCTTTTCTTTGTAGTTCCTTTCTTAGTATTGATTATGCTCTCTAGATAACGCATGGACCCATCCCCTTCTTCATCCTCGACCAGAACTTCGGTGACCTCGGGAAATTTATTTTTAACTAAAACTAGAAGGTTTGATTCCTCTTTCATTTCCTCTAAAAAAATTACTAAAATGTTTCCATTAAAAGCCATGACATTTCCTGCCACTATGTTGGTCTTTTCATAAACACTTTCTGGCCAATGACAATCAAGAAATTTTGAATATTCATCATCTTCATAAATTTCAGCCTCCTTTATTTGACCAATGATCAAGTTCTTTTTCTCCTCATCCCTTCTAATTTCAATATCACACCTATCGCAGTACTTCCGTTCTATTGTGAAATCTATTTTCCTTGTTTTATCCTCAGCCAACATTTTCAGCATACTGCCAGTCAACTTTGTCTCGTTAAACGATTTAAGATTCTCTATAACCTCTTTAACATCTTTCTTAATTTTTGTATTTCCAGCCGCTGCCTTTGTAGATAGATCGTTAATCATTTCACTAAGCTCTTTAACTATACCTTCCATTGAGACTCTCTCATCTTCAGTAAAACTACTATCTAATTCTGTTTCATCTCTTTTCCTCTTTCTTGAATCACTCCTGGTGCTAGAAGCGTTAACACCGCTAGTCTTTACAACATCAGATTTCCCTTCATTTCCCCCACCTGGGTCATTTTGCTTATCAGAGTTATCAGTAATATTATTCATTTTAATATCTCAAGAATCAAAATGGGAACATAGTAAACTAACAGGGATAAAATAAATAAATAAACAAGTAAATTAATTTACCAAGAGAGAGATAAAAAAAAGCTATTTGAAAATGTAACTACAATGGAACAAAACTATTCCTACAGGCAAACAACATTTTAAAAACTCAAATAAAAAGTTCAAATACAAAACTAAACCCTGAAATTTCTTTTGTACCCAATTATAAATGCCTGTTTACTGACAGTACAAAAAGGAACTTTACTACTATAGGTATTTGTATTTAAAAAATATATACAAAAATATTTTGTTTCTTTGCTTGGTTTGCTAGTAGAGAAACACCATCCAGAGTTCGCTTTCAGCCTGGCAGCAAATGTTTTCTTCCTCTTCACCACGTTCAGCAAATTTGTCACTCCTTGATGTTGAAACACCAACCAGAGACAGGATCAAAAATGTAGTAGACACACACTGTAGTTTTGTGCTTTGTGCCACATCTTCATACTCCTCACTTTATAGACACCCAGTGTTTGTTTGGCCACTATCACTGTAGATTAGTGTAGATACCAGCACTAGTCTAGTAGCAGTATCAGTCAGCTGCTTCTTATCTGATAATAGATATCTACTGATTAGGTTTGATGCTAGGTACTTACAGTTTCTTGATAACAGATAAGATACCTGGTACCTCGACGCACTTCTCACGCACCGCTTTGGTTTAGGCTCCTCCCACTGCACTAACTACTGCATACACACCGCTCAAGAGCTTAATATTTTACGAAGTTTCTAATTTCAATTAATTTTAAATATTTAAATAAGTTTTTATATACATCACTGTTTTAAAATCTAAAATTATGAGTAAATGAAGAAAAAATTTCTTAGCATAATGATCAACTCTAGATAAAATCACATCATGAAAATCCATATGTAAAATAAATCCACTTGAAAATTAAATTATTTGACACGGAGCACACAACCGTTCGCTCTCCAATATTTGTAATATAACTCGGAGATTTCAGGTTCGAATTTCGACTCGGGCGAAAAATTCTGACCGAGTGTTGGAAAAATGTTGCCTTTAGGCCATATTTTCCATTTATCTCACTAATTTTAAATGGAATGCCATGCATATTTTTTCCACTTGAATTAAAAGTTAAAATTAGGCTGAGAATAATTAGTTTTTAATTTTTTCTAAAACCTTATCAGGGGCGGCTTTTGGGTGCAAAGTTCAAAATTTTTACACCCCGTAAAACTGTTGCACCACAAAGTAAATTACAAATGCACATTCTGAACTTTACATAAATTAGAAAACTCACCTTTTCAGAAACAACACTGTATAATAAATTTACTTTCTTTTCTAAAAGTTCATTCATAATTTAGCTTGATAAAAAAGTCCATATACTATAGTTTAAAAAAGTTTGCAAAATAACTGTAACTCGTGAATTAAATATTTTCCTTGAAGGACCACTATCGATCATGTTTGCAAAAAAATTGAATTTTTTGTATAATATCTCCTGTTTTTTTTTTACACATTTTTTTCACGTCATGTTTAGACACATGCAGGTTGTTTAATACGTATCTCGTGATATTCTTTCAAGTGTTTTTGCTCAAAAATCACAAAAATGTGTTTTTATTTCATATTTGTAGTAAGTTATTGCCTAATGGCTTTGAAACGACATAAATTCAATTTATTGAAGCAGCCATCGAATACAAATGGATAAGTTTAATAATCGCTTCCTGTAAATCAGTCCCGCGGGACCACTTTCTAAACCACAAAATAGTGCATGTATTTTACCAACAATAATTTCGATATATGAAGCATCGTTTAAGAGTAACGCTCGAAGTTAAGAGCTTTATTATTAAATTTTTTTTAAAACTATTTATTATAATTGGTTGAATTAATAGCAAAACATGAGTAAGTTTAATCACTTCTAGAATAAGGTAGCAAGAAAAGTGGTTAAAATAAAGATGAAATTTAAAACCTATTAATTTGAGTTTATGACACTAATATAAAGACGAGGGTTATTGTGTTAAAATCGCTTTGACCTTCCAATAAAGAGTGTTATTATTATTATCTACAGGGCAGGGTTATTTTCTATGGCAATCTCTTCCGACCCAACCTTATTGCGAGCCTGACTCTGAGTATATATGTAGGTATGACATAATTCCAATCATTTCAAGTTCTTTTGTGTTTCCCCCAAGTCCAACATAAACCATCTGTGATCGATAAAATATATGAACCGTTCGGCCTTGCCGGAGTTGCTGGAATCGGTCGGGTTTCTGACTCCGCCAAGCAAGCTATCACCCCCCCCTACTTCCACTGAAGCAACCAACTTTTTTACTCCAATGAGGACTATGCGACGAATGTTGCCTGTTGCCTGGTTCAGTTTCTCTTCTAACGCTTTGTCCGCTAGTCCCGAGTACACAGCTGATTTTCGTGGCGAATTTATTTCGAATATTTTGTTGTGATTCAAGAAATATCGTTACGATAGCAGTTTGTGTTTCATTTGTAAATTTATATTATTTTGGTTTTTGTACTTTTTGTTTCTGTTCGAAATTACCGATTTTCTCCATTTGCGGGGTCAGAAGTTTCGAGTTAGTTCGTTTGATGCCAAAGACTTTGATACGTTTGATATCAAAGACTTTTTTTTTTTGATTTATTTCATATGTTTTGAGTGTTTTTTGAAGCGCGTCCGTTTGTGAAATATTAGCAAATAGTTTTGGGATAACAACACCACCTTGCTGTGTCTGGAAATATTTTGCTCGAGGATTTAGGAGCATATTCATGTCCAACGTTGTTACAGGTATGTTTACAACACTGTGTACCTGTACAATTCTTAATTTCAAAACTGTGTACCTACATTATTAATTTTTCTAATGGTATGACCAAAGTATGAAGTATTGTAAAGGATTTAGAAAAGTAAAAGAGGCTCCTAGTGATGTCGTGCTGCCCACAACAAAAGTTGGTCAACTTTTCGACGAGTAAATTGTGAAGAGGTCCTTGTTACACCACCAATAATTTAATTATTTTTTCTCATGGTTTATTGCAGGTTTATAATGACTATTGCAAGAACAAAGTGAGATGAAAGAGCCATTTTTAATAATATCGCCTTATTTATACTACCCGATTAGGACAGTACAGTCTCATTATTCCAGCAGTAAGCCCAAGACACGCATTAGAATTATGTCCAAATACCTAAATATATGTCTTGGGAGGATAACTTGTCATGTCCTGACTGAGTTTCGAACCCACGACCTCTGGAATCTCTGAGTTCATAGAGTGCCGCCTTTACCATTAAGCTACCGGGACAGACTATTTTAGAGGAGCATTATAGTGATAAGCTAGACCCTCCCTCAAATCGGATGCAAGACTGGTAGTACCATTATGCCAACAATGAATTTCAATTGAAATTCTTTCATAATAATACTAATGCTTCTTGTGAATACCTAACGAAAACCATGTCAAGTGGTCAAATCAAGTGGTTAAGGAGCTATTCTGGTAACCCAGGTAGCGTAGGGATCCGTTGGTTGAAATCCCACCCAATGCATGAATGTTTAATCATTAATTTGAGTTTGTTACCACATAATAATAAGGATCTGAGGGTTAGGTATAGTAGAAAATGCTTTGAGCATTAACCTCGTCTGGTGGTTACCTTCCACTAAAGAGTATTACTATTATTATAGTAGTTTACCCAGCTAATAGTGGGTAAACCCCTGTGTGGTATGACCATATAGTCCGTTGATGACATGAATACCTATTCATCAGATAACTATGAATCAGAATTGGGATATTACAACTACTGTAACTCACTTTACTAATGTATACTTAACTTGGTACTTGAACCACCGACCTCTAGGTTACAAGTCCTCCACCTTATCGGTCAAGCTACTGAGGTTGGTGACAGCAGTAATATTATGTAAAATTAGGAGTGCTATTAGATGATCTCGATGATGATGAGGTTGAACAATGCCAACCCCGAGTAGGTTTGGGAAAAGGAAATATGAAAAAAAGAAGAGTAGAAAATTTTCTATCCAGCCGGGATTCGAACTCAGGTCACCGTGCGTACTAGTCTCGTGCGTTACACCATTCTACCACGGTGACTAGCTACGTATGAACGTCCACATAATTTATGTATAAGAGAAATGAGATGATATAACTCGAGGTCACTTATAGATTACATTCCGAGGTTAAGGTATCTGAGTTCTTAGAAGTTGATGAAGAAATAGGTATGGAGCATAGAAAAATACATCGTAAAAACAAGAATACTAGTGGAAGTTATCCACCAGGCCAGGGTCATGCTCAAAGCATTTTCTGCCACCTAACCCTCAGAGTCATATTATCATGTTGTGGTTTCATACTCAAAGGTGCTCAAAGGTGTTATAGCTACCACCAATACTAGGTACTATAATCATTGAACATAGATACATTGTACCAATATTCCTACTTATATTTGGCATTGAATATTTGAGGCGAATCCCATTTATCACAGATTTCTCGGGAAGTAACTCTTCACTTCATAGACCATTAGTCAGGTGTACTTGATGATATTATTGTTCTTGGTTTTTTAGCAGAGAAACTCTTTTCAATTTTATTATGTACAGAAGCAACTCTGTAAACAAGTACTACCTACCATTACGAGGTACTGTCGAGATTTCTAAATTTTAATGTTAACCATTAAGGTGTTTGACATCCGGAATCACTTGATATAGACATGTCATGTCAAGTCGTAAAAGTAAAAAGGCACATGTTTGAATTATAGTTTAGTAAAGATTCAGAAGGCGGATAGATGCCTAGAGAATCTTTTTGATCTTAGGGTCAAAAAGCCCACATTAATCACATTTTGAAAGAACATAAAAAAAGACTCAGATGTTTTGTTGATTGTTCCATTGTACCGACTTCAGTAGCTCGATCGATGAGGCGGCGGACTTGTATCCTGGAGGTCGGTGGTTCCTGTTCCGGTTTCAGCGTAGATTTAGTAAAGGCGAGTTTGAGTAGTTGTGATATCAGGAAAGTAATCAACACAAATGTGATAACATTTCAACTTTTTTTTGTTCCATAGTGTTGAACAAAATCATAAATATTCCTACAGTAAAAAACTGGAATGAGTAGTTCAGTGACTCGACAAGTCGACAGCCACATTGTCAAGAGTCATAGTACTAGCACTGGTAGAGTCAGACAATCACGTTGTGGGAAATCAAACAAGTCTAGTCACTATTGTGGCTCTAGGAATGTTTTCCTCACCAAGTGTCTACTCTACAAAGCAAGTGTCTACTTCACAAAGTAGACCGAGTAGACTCATTTCCCTTTCCGCCTGATAAGATAATGGCTTGATAAGAGTGGCTAACCTGGGTATACACTCGGGCGAACAAAAATCGGGACAGCCTAATTCTTTGGTGGTCTACAACCGCAACCGTTCATAACAATTATCGGAAACACATAGATTACAAAAAATACCTACATTTTTATAATTTGACTATACAGTTATTTTGACTTAACTAGAAAATTTATAAGAGACTTTTTTTAATACAAAGTTAACAATAACATAGTAATTCAAATTTCCCCTTAATATCTAATTTATAATCGTTTCTTTAATGCTTTTTTCCGACAGGTCATAAAGAATTAACCGAAAAGTAGTCACTTGGCTTAGCGGTAGCATGTTCAGCTTGCATTCCAGGTGACCCGGCTTCGAATCCCGGCGAGGTCGGATTTTTTTGGCTCTGTTCTTTGGATGTCGGGGCCTACCCTAGCCTCGTGAGAACAATTGGGGTAGTTGTAGAGTGGGCAACGACCAGTGGCGGCATACCGAAATAGATATTGGAATATGACTTTTTTGGATTTTTTTGTTGTTGTTAGAATTAGCATTAGTCGAATGTCGATGCTACCTCACTAGCATCGAATGCCACCTCACTAAATGAGGTTCTGTTTTAACTTGGATACTGGGCCATTTGGTTGTTATTTGTCTGTTTTTAAATATATCCTGAAACTAGGACCGACCTGCAGGTTGCAAGTCCGCCGCCTTATCGATCAAGCTACTGAGGTACTGAGGTCGGTACTTGATTGAATAATCTCAGATCAATCACCCGATATCAACTTTCACGCAAGATAGGAAAGTACTAACTAGCCATTGCAATTAGAGCGAGATGACTGACCCAGTTTCTTAACGTTGAGAAGTAAACATAGTGCGCACTTTGCAAATTGATAGCGTAGAGTGGTGGCGCTAGTCTGGTGATTCATGTAGCTTGGGGATCCTTTCATTGAGTAGTTAAGGCTCTAGTCTGGTGATCCAGGTAGCTTCGGGATCCTTTGATTTGGATGATCATCGGGTAGTTAAGGCGCTAGTCTGGTGAGCCATGTACCTTGGGGATCCTTTGGTTCGGATGATCATTGAGTAGTTAAGGCGCTAGTCTGGTGATCTAGGTAGCTTGGGGATCCTATAGTTCGGATGATCATTGAGTAGTTAAGGTCCTAGTCTGGTGAGCCATGTAGCTTGGGGATCCTTTGGTTCGGATGATCATTGAGTAGTTAAGGCGCTAGTCTGGTGATCCATGTAGCTTGGGGGTCCTTTGGTTCGGATGATCATTGATTAGTTATGGCTCTAAGTCTGGTGATCCAGGTAGAATGAGGTCCTTTGGTTCGGATCTTAGCAGCAAGAACATTATTCACTGCCTCCTATACTTCAATAAGTTATCATGAGTACCTACCTATGTGTGTCAATCACAATCGTGATATTTTTTTGTTTAACCCGGGACTTGAATCACCGACCTCCAGGTTTCAAGTCCGCCGCCTAATCGATCAAGCTACTGAGGTCGTTTATAAACTTGAGTTTTTTTACCACTAATGAGACTAAAACAGGAAACGCTCAGGGTCCGAATTCTAAAACAAGATCACGGACACAAGTGAGGACTGTCCTCAAGTTAGACTTTCCACCAATCACAGAGCACTATATCTCGGATTAAGAACTATAGGGAGGGACTTCCCTGATCCTTGCTGTTTTCTCAATTTAACACTAAATTACTTGGAAACTCAAAATAAACGCGCACTCCAGGTAGCGTATTATTTTATTTTTTATAGATTATTTTATTATTATATTAGATGTTGTATTGAAATAGGAATAAGAATATTCTTTGTTAGCTGGTAGAGCTGATATAGGTAGTAAAACTTTGCTGTAGCTAGAAAATACTTGAAAGAAGGAGTGCCAGAACCAAGCAACCTTAACCATGAGGAGGAGGTTGGTCAATGCCGACCCGCCCGACCTCATATATGTATTGGGAAATGGAAAAGTAAGAAGAAAGACTTTGTTAGTTGGTTGATAGCATGTTTATAGATAATATAGTTGATAGATGATGTTATCTCCTAGTTTTATGATGATAAGAGCTAAGGTTAATCGTATTTCATTGCAATGAAATCTCTGAGATAAAGCCCACGCCTCTTATCCATTATTATAACAACTTCTAGTGAGTCTGCACGGTCCGGACTTGGCACAGCTATGATAATAATAAAATAAAAAATAAAAAATCTCCGGTGGGTAGCGGGAGGATAATAGAATACTCCCAAGGCTGCCAAAAGAACAAGAAAGATACACCCTCTCTCATTCCTGTTGGCAAAGTTCACAGTGTGCAAAAGTGGCCGTTTGGAACTATTCTAAGTCCCCAGAAGTGTTCTACCATCAGATATTGATGGGATCACAGTGTGCAAAAGTGGCCGTTTGGAACTATTCTAAGTCCCCAGAAGTATTCTACCATCAGATATTGATGGGATCACAGTGTGCAAAAGTGGCCGTTTGGAACTATTCTAAGTCCCCAGAAGTATTCTACCATCAGATATTGATGGGATCACAGTGTGCAAAAGTGGCCGTTTGGAACTATTCTAAGTCCCCAGAAGTATCAAACACCTCGGCCGAGGTGTGAAGAACGCCTATACAAAGAAAGAGACAGCCCGGCAGAGTGTAAGGTTACGGAAAACATAGTTCCCATGCATTTCATGTACTTTCAGCCAGCGAAAAGTGCAACATGAATTTCAAAAATCGCGATTTTTATTGCAGAAATGGGCTCTACGTTGAAAAATAAGTTGATTTGACTCTTTGTTTGACTTCCTAGGCCACCGGGAACCCTATTTTCGAGACCCCCCCAACAATCGTGAAAGACATGAAAAGATTCATAATTTTTTTTTTTTTTTTTTTTCTGTTTTTTTTCATACGGATCCTTTGAGACCCGACTTCGTGTCTTTAACTTGGCACTGAAGATTAGGTGAGGTGTCTAAAGTGATCAAGATATAATGGAGATGAGCCCGGACCAAAAAAAAATTCTAAATTATAAGCGGGCGGCCCATTTGGGCGGCCTCGGGTTTTGGGAGCCCAAATCGGGAATTGAAGGATAATACTAATCTTAAGTGGTATCAAATGAAAGATCTTGATGAGCAGATACCAAATTTATTGATTTTATTCCTTCATCCGATCCACTGGGTGGCACCTGGTGGCCTTTTCATTTTCTTTGGCGGGTAGGTACCTTCGAATCCTTAGCTTAGAAGTCAGATCTTGGCCAGTATGTATTTTTCGAGATGACCTCGCTCTCTCACTGCAAAATTTTAATGTTTAAGTTTCCAAGTATTAATTTAGTTCATTTTCCGTCCGTTTCTTTAGAAGATAACTTTGTCCATTGGGAGCATGCTCGACCTGCCACCCAATCAGCATGGGTTCGAATCCTGGCGGGGACGAAATTTTTTAGCTCTATATTTTCAATTTGGGCTTAGCGTTGTTTTGTTTTTCCGATCTTTATATTTGATCTTCATGACGACCCCATTACCCTCGCGAGGAAAATTTTAGAAGTTGCAGAATTGGGCAATGACCTGTGGCGGCATTACGAGATTGATTTTGGACAATCATGGTTGGATGGAGATAAAATATGATGAATTAGCTCTCATAATATTGATGCTACTCACTAAAAATTGTGACAAAGTAGTGACTTTGGCCAAGTGGGTAGCATACTAGGCTTGCACGCATGATGACTTGGGTTCGATCCCCTTCAGGGAAGTTTTTTTTCTCTGTCCATTATGTCCGGGGTACACTCATACCTCGTGAGGTATTGATAAGGGACGTCACCACCGAGTTCTCTCCCGCTCATGGTTTTATCAACACCAAATTGTCTCCCGTCGCGTCGCTTGCATTTTTACCTGATTTTATACCTACATAGTTTAGACCTAACATAAAAATTATAATCGAAACACCTAGGAATCATTGATATGGACCTGAGGCATGGCCTTCTATGTATTTTTCCTAACCCTCTGATAAACCCAAGGCATGGCCTATATATTTACCTAACCCTACTATAAACCCGAGGCATTGCCTTCTATGTATTATCCCTAACCCTACTATATTTCTGAGGCTTGGCCTTCTATATATTTTACCTAACCCTACTATACACTGAAGGCATTGCCTTTCATTAGTTAGAGATTTAAAAGATTTCCTTATAAAAGGCCGATTCTTATATAAAAATGATAATTTTATAGTTTTCATTTTCTTAAATGCCTAATGTAAAAAAGCATGGTCTTATTTCCGGGAGAGATACTCGTGGTGACCCCTGCAACAAGCCGGAGAGAATTCGGGTAAAAAAAGGTCAACGGGAGAGAACTCATTACCTCACCTTGATAAGGTGATTACAAATTAATTTCTTTGGCATTTGTAAATCCAGGTGTTTTAGTGTCCCTCATAGGAGGCTCCGAGGTCTATTTAGCATTGAAAGATAAAAGATAAACCTAATCATGTTGAGTATAGAATCAAAAGGTCTTACATATATTACTTACTCACTTTGGGGACTCAGGGGGTCAAATCTGTGATCCAAATACATATTGACCTTAGAAAAATTAAATACGTACTGCTAAAACTATATCTTAAAAAAAAGACAACTTGGTACATTCACATTTTCCCAGCTTATTTACTTTTGTTATTCATAATGTTTCAGTAGTGTATGAACCTATATTTTCGTACAAAAAGAACTGATATCCCCCCAAAAACACCACTTCGTGGTTAAAAAAAGAAGAACACCTCACTCAAAAGAATGATTATAATTAGCTAAAAATAAATGATATCAAATTGAGAACACCTTACCACCTCTCTTTCTGTATCTCTACACTCCTCTCTGAATTTATTCCTCTTATGTTTATCTTTCTTTATCCTTTCTAGGGGTCATCCCAAACTTGATTTCTCTTTAAATTTACTTGTTGCACGGCAATAAAAAAGGCGGTCGCGGTGTAATTTTCTCGATTCAAATTAAATAAGTTCAGAAAAATCATACTCCGACCGCCATTTTTTATTGCCGTGCAACAAGTAAATTTAAAGAGAAATCAAGTTTGGGATGACCCCTAGAAAGGATAAAGAAAGATAAACATAAGAGGAATAAATTCAGAGAGGAGTGCAGAGATACAGAAAGAGAGGTGGTAAGGTGTTCTCAATTTGATATCATTTATTTTTAGCTAATTATAATCATTCTTTTGAGTGAGGCGTTCTTCTTTTTTTAACCACGAAGTGGTGTTTTTGGGGGGATTCTACCATCAGATATTGATGGGATCACAGTGTGCAAAAGTGGCCGTTTGGAACTATTCTAAGTCCCCAGAAGTATTCTACCATCAGATATTGATGGGATCACAGTGTGCAAAAGTGGCCGTTTGAAACTATTCTAAATCCCCAGAAGTAGGTATTCTACCATCAGATATTGATGGGATCACAGTGTGCAAAACTGGCCGTTTGGAACTATTCTAAGTCCCCAGAAGTGTTCTACCATCAGATATTGATGGGATCACAGTGTGCAAAAGTGGCCGTTTGGAACTATTCTAAGTCCCCAGAAGTATTTTACCATCAGATATTGATGGGATCACAGTGTGCAAAAGTGGCCGTTTGGAACTATTCTAAGTCCCCAGAAGTGTTCTACCATCAGATATTGATGGGACCCCCAAGAGGAATGACCACGGGAGAGAGTACGGTGGACACTGGACATTCAAGTCCACCAACTAACATCCTCCCCACATAGTGAACAGAGCAACACCAGGAAACTTGATCTTAGATCCGCTCCTGGTGTAAAACCTGTGGGTGGTTCACACCCTTGAGAGGAGATACCTTAAAGATGATAATAATAATAATAACACAATTTAGTGGAAGGAAAGCACCAGGCGAGGTTAATGCTCAAAGCATTTTCTACCACCTAACACTCAGAGTCTTATTATGATGTGGTCACAAACTCAAATGAACGAGGAAAAATTCATGCACTGGGTGGGATTCGAACCAACGGATCCCTACGATACATGGATTACCAGTGCATCCGTGCATAATATAACTTCTCACTTTTCTGTTTATACTGATAGTGATTTCAGTTTGTTTTTCCCAAACCTAATTCTCATGGTGGGCAATTCAGCACTAGGGTAAATTCCTGTTTAGAAAAGTTATCTGAGTTAATCACTTACGTGATGTCACAACTATTTAAACTCGCTCTACTAAATCCATACTGAAACTAGGACTTGAACCACCGACCTCCGGGTCACAAGTTCGGCTCCTTATCAATCAAGCTACTGAGGTCGTTTGAATTCCTGTTTTGGTGTTTACTGTATCGACTTGTGGAAAGTGTGGAGACAGATCTAAACCTTCCATAATAATTCCGCGATCCTTGTGACTCTACACATGGACAAAAAGATTAAATACCCTATTATTATTATAACAGATTATTATTATGGATAAGCAGTTGCATGAAGTGTGGAGTTTATCTGAGAGATTATAATGTGCAGCAGAAATACGATTAACCTTAGCTCCATTCATGTGGATAAAGGAGATTGAGTTCACTAATATTATCAAAAAAATTTACAAGCTATCTCAGCATTGTCAGCCAACAAAGTCTTCATATGGCTATAGGAGATTGAGTGTTCACTAATATTATCAAAAAGATTTTACTAGCTATCAACTATATCAGCCGACAAAGTCTTCATGTGGCTATAGGAGATTCAGTTCACTAATATTATCAGAAAGTTTTTACTAGCCATCAACTTTCTCAGCCAAAAGTCTTTTTTCTTCATTTTTCACTTCGGCTTTTTTCAAACCTACTTGACTTTGGTTAAGGGTTGGTTGGAAGAGATTATCATTGGCAATTTTTTGCCAATGACAATTGCCTATGGCAATCTCTTTCACCCAACCCTTGTACTATCTATGATGGCTTAGGATTTGGGTAATTGGTTAATATTATCCAAATATGAAAAACAATTTCTCAATAGGATTATTAGGATTAGTTTTATTGCTGGCAGCAGACAGAGGAATGAGAAAATATTGACTACCTCTAATACCAATTAATCCAGGTTTATCTAATTGTTGACACAATTGTGTGTCTGCCTTTATTCATGTAAAATAAACAAACAACAACCAATAAGCTACTGGAATTAAGGAGAAATTTTTCACCACGTAAGTTTGTTTGGATTTTGATAAATCACAAAAAATACGTATCCACAAAATATGATTTATCAAATGGATTAAATCCAGGATTATAAATGCCCTTAACAAACTGTTACAAGTTCAATCGATACTATTTGGTTTATAAAGTTACATTACATAATTACAACATAGGTACAACATTATGTTATCGTGCTCTGGTAGTCAAGTGGTTAACGTGCTAGTCTGGTAGCGTAGGGATCCGTTGGTTTAGAATCCCACCCAGTGGAATGGGCTACAGGTCAGCTTTATGAATCAAATACCTCGGCCAAGGTGTGAAGAACGCCCTATAGAAAAAAGAGACGTGTAATAGCGATTAGCTCAGTGGTTAAGCACTCGCTTGCCATGCGGAAGGTCCCGGGTTCGATCCCTCGTGCCGCCAAAAAATTGTATTCTTAATTTGGTTACAGTTGTATGTAAGGGATACCTTCCGGTGCGCTCGTGTTGACCCAGCACCTAAATGGGAAGTATTGTGCCTCTTTTCGCCCATCAGAGGGGAGCCATACCACGAGATGAGCAAGCTACAACACAGACCACAAGCATCTACAGTAGCTTCTGTTTCATGGTTACGAAAAAAAGGCTGTGAAACACTCATCTTTAAATAATAATAAAAAATATCTTCGTACCATTCACTTCCACATTCCACATGAGTAAAAGCTTTTGCTACCAAAGCTTTCTGAATACTAACGGAAGCCATTGCTTCAAAGATCGAAAGTAAAAGCTTTTGCTGCTCTGGATACGACCCAATACGCCCTCAGATCAGTGGGATAGAGTTAGCCAAGTATTCCCCCCACACACCTCACACACACCTGTTTATTTGGTTTCATCTTTGCAGCCTTGAGATTAGTTTCCTGAATAAAATATCTCCTTTGTACTGCACACCAGTAATAATCAGAGGTAATCTTTCTGGTTATCTAACACTTCAATTAGTTCCAAATAGTTAATTATACAGCCTATTATAATGATCATCAGAGACTAGGAATCATCCATTGGATTCTCCAGAACATCCGATGAAAATTTTCAGATTCTCCAGATCAATCAATAGATACCTAATTATGAATATCAGCAGGATGTCCCGTCGAAACACGGAAATTATCGGCTGTGGTTTTGCTCAAGACAGCACACTTGGCAAAATAATTGTTTTTTTTTTGGTGCATTGGTTTATTATTATGTCAAGAGAAAAGTTGATGATTGCAATTTTATATAATAAGAGATTGCCATAGGAAATAACTCTAGTCTCTAAGGGTTGGGTGGAAGTGATTGCCATAGAGTACCAAAACTTTGATATCGCGCTAATCTTTGGAAAATATTTGACGTAGGACGTAGGAACCATTGGTTTTCAGCTATCTGCCTACGAATACTGCGATCCGCTGCTATTCGCCCAAAGGTGGCAAAATGCCGACGAGAAGTTGTGGCTTTCCTTCATGAGATCGACTTCTGCAGTAATCGAAAATGTTCTCCCAGTGTAAGTTGCACTGGTAGTCAAGTGGTTGAGGCGCTAGTCTGGTAATCCAGGTAGTGTAGGTATTCGTTGGTTCAAATCCAACCCAGTGCATTCATTTTTCCTCATTAATTTGAGTTTGTGACCACATAATACTTTGGCCTTATCCCAGAGTAGCCGTATAGTGAGATCAGCAGCGGAACGAAGGGCGAAAGAAAAGACAAGCAAATATACATTCATCACGGAGGCGCAATATATCTTCCTCCCTCTGGTTTATGAAACACTGGGGCCCTGGTCTGTCGAAACTAAAAAGTTCTTAAATGTTGTGGGTGATAATTTGATCCGTGCCACTGGCACTCAAAGTGCCAAAGAATTCTTGCTGCAGAGATTATCCATAGCGATTCAACACGGCAATGCAGCCTGCATTCTTGGTACTCTACCACATGTCAGTGGCATGGACCATATAATACAACCTGCAATAGATGTGATAGTGTACAAGAGGAGGAAATTTATAATAAAAAATTCACCGCTATAACTTTGAGCAATAACCTCGCCTGGTGGTTGTTACCTTCCACTGAAGAGTATTATTATTATATGTATCAATACAACTATTTGCAGGTACGATTTTTTTAAACGTCTCTTTCAACTGCATGGTCACAATATCACTGATATATGATCAGGTACGGTATTTCTACCATTTTGCATGAGACTAAGAAGACTGGCTCGAAAGTTCAATCGAGTTCATTCACCGTATAGAGGACAACTTTAGAGAGATGGCCGATTTTCTATGAGGCACTTTGAAGTTTTAAACGCAAAAAGTTGCTCGTGCTGTTGGAAATTAACCATTTAATTGCCAACAGCACGATTAAAAAGAAAGTAAAACAATATTTTTTAATTAGCCACCGAAGATAGCGAGTTGAAAACACCAGTTCCTATTCGATCACTCAAGTTAAGTAACGTCCAGCGTGATGATGGCTTAATGACCGTTCTGTTTTCATACATATAAATTTATCCATGGTCATGAAGGCAGTCCAAATACTGCTGGCTATTTGCGGTTCCATTGAGACACTACCTGAGGCTCATTTCATTGCCTTGGGTGTGTTGTCCAGCGAATGGTGGATAAACCCCTGCCGTCTGCCGTGATATGATCAACTGACGATAATATAACAATAATACTCTTTAGTGGAAGGTAACCACTAGGCGAAGTTAATGCTAAAAGCATTTTCTACCACCTAACCCTCAGAGTCTATTGTGTGGTATAATAATAATTCCGTGTCCGTGAGGTAGGTATTGATACCTAATTCACGGTGGTGAGAGGATTCTATGGACGCCTAGATCCAATTTCTTAGCTCCTTTCATGTCCATCTAGGCTTCTTTCATGTCCATATTATGTGGTCACAAATTTATATATTAATGAGAAAAATCCATGCACTGGGTGAGATTCGAACTAACGGATGCCTATGCTACCTGGATTACCAGACTAGCGCGTTAACCACTTGACTACCAGTGAATGGTTGTCGTTGTAGTTGAAAGCGACGTTGAACCCAAATAAACAATTTTATTTTAACAACTACCTACGCAAATAGACAACTTTATTAGCCATTTATTTTAACAAGTACGCAATAAGACAACTTTATTAGCCACTAGCGTTTCTCTGGCAAAGATACTTTTTACTTGAATAAACAAGATGTTACGCCACAGGTGACGTTCAACCAACTATGTTGTATCTCGTAAAAGTACCTTTTATGTGCATACTTAAAAACCATGCTCGCAGTACTGACGGCGACATTGCATAAACAGTCAATGTGAAAAGGCCAAGTACAACTGTAGGCTATTGAGCCTTAGGGAGATATGCACTTATACAGGATGAGCATAAAGTCTGAACCTTGTGCCTCGCTAAAATTTGAACTGTGGGCAGTCCGCGATCTGGTATTCTTATAATCTACCACATCGTGATATGAGCATTTTTCTGTTATCTCTTAGTGTTTCAAGGACCGATTTCGGGATTTTACACAATACATACTGCTAGATGGCAGTATGAGCATTTTAAGCTTGCTTCATACCAGATAGGGGAGTGAGCGTTTTTGGGCTCAATGAGCGATTTCAGCAGATGACCCTAACATAGACAGGGTGGTCCAAACCACTCAGCCACTATCTTTTTCTCGCCACTATCTCTTTGAAATATTTTCTTATGAAACTTCAGACTTCATATTGAGGGGTCAATTTTTCGTTTCAAGGCCCTAGCTCAAGCGGTTCTTGAGAAAAAGATAGTGGATTTTTGGTTTGGATCACCCTGTACAATATAATTATTATATATGTCATGTATGGTCTTAGTTTTATAAAAATTACGTCTGTTCTTACTTAGATAATTAACATGTAGGTAAGTTCTTAAACGGAAGAAATCTAGAAGAACATTTTCCCATGAAATTAACTACCTAGGTAATTACATAAGTAAATAAACAAAGAATAGAAATTAACATAAATAAACAAACAACAGATATTAACATAAATAAACAAACAGAATGAATGTTCTTGTGTAGGTATCTAATAGACTAAACTATGCTACATTTATGTCATTTTTACAATCTATTATTAATTCTTTCTACTATTTTTTTTCTAGGTAGGTAATACCTGTACATACCTACCTAAGAAAAATAATTGCTATCATGTATAAAAGATGGTATTTTTTTTAAGATGAGTGTTTCACAGCCTTTTTATTTCGTAGCCATGAAACAGGGGCTACTGTAGACGCTTGTGGTCTGTGTTGTAGCATGCCCATCCCGTATTATGCCTCTGATGGGCGAGAAGTGACACAATACTTCCCATTTAGGTGCTGGGTCAACACGAGCGCACCGGAAGGTATCCCTTACAAACAAATGTAATCAAGTTTTGAATACAATTTTTTGTCGACGCGGGAGTTCAACTCTGCTCTGGACCTTCCGCATGGCAAGCCAGTGCTTAACCACTGAGCTATTCGTGCGCTCAGTGAAAGAAATCCACTATACTCAGTGGCTTTCTTGTATTCTGGATCTTTTGTACATTTAAACAGTTCTGACAAGAAGAATTGGGAAAACGCAAAGTGAAAAAAGAAGAAGTAGGGCTGTCGAAAGCTTTTTGTCACTACAACCTCTAAGAGATCTATTCGGACATTATCCAGTTAGAACCTCTCCTGTTTTTGTTTTGACAGATTGGCTGATTGATACCATCACCATGTAATTGCCTTATTTCTACTCGTCTGTTTAATAGATCATTAATGATGTAATTAACATCATTGACGTATGCGTGCCAGTTGTGTTATTGTGTCAAATCCAATCTTGTTTGGACGCTAGGTCTCTTCTAGGTATCTACATTATCTACGCAGTTAGATGCTCTGGAAAATTCTACACAGGTGTGCGTCTGATACAAAGGAAATGACATATTTTTCTTCGAGCATAAATTGTCAGAGTAGGAAAACCTGGTCCGAAACTATTGTGATTGATTCTCGCAGTGATTCTAGTCAATTTACTGTCAATAGTTATTTGTGATTTGTTGATAATCAGTATAAATCAATGAGTATAAACAGAAAAGTGAGAAGTTGTATTAGATGTACATGAATATCAGAACATACTTGGACAGCTGTTTCGAGCTTATTTGGTCTGATCAGCAGGTAATAATTCTGAATATTCATGCCTTCAACTAACCTCTCTATTTTAATCTGTATAAACAGAAAAGTGAGATGTTATATTAGATGTACATAAATATCAGAACATATACCTGGACAGCTGTTTCGAGCTTATTTTTTTATTGCTGAGCATTCTGCATTTTTTCATGTGTACTTTAGGATGAACATAACAAATATGGGAAGTTCACTCGAGTTCGTTTGACTTTTATTTTCAAGTTCCATTTTTTTTCCTCCATATTTCATTGTCAATATCAAAGATACCTAAGATAACCAACCAACCTCAACCATGAGGTTGAACAATGCCGACTTCAAATAAGTTTGGGAAAAGGAAAAGTGAAAGAAGTTTATAATTAAATTGTTTATTAAATGCCAAAGTGTTTATTAAATGCCAAAATGTTTATTAAATGCCAAAGTGTTTATTAAATGCCAAAATCAAAAGTTTGTTATGATTGGTTCCCCACTGTTTCTCTTATCAACAGGTGCCCAGCCACGCGCTTTCTTATCACTAGAAAGTCCACAACTTCCACGTTGTGTTGTGTCGTGTGCCTTTGGAAATTACAAAGTCCAATTTCACAAAAGTAAATCAGACAAAATCCATTTTTTTTTTTTTTTTCATTAAAAAAACCGACCTAAAACAATACAGGATAATAATAGGATCCCACGGCAATCGGTTCTTCGCACCGGATCTACTCGGACTCCAAGGACAACACCATGGATTCCGACCAAGGATTGTCAACCCCGTTACAACATCATCACAACATCATCACCTAAAACAATACTTTCTATACCTTATCACACAATTGAAATCCGTAAATGTAATGAATATCGAGAATCTTTTTCCACAAGCGCAAACTGGTCACCAAATCGGTCAATTCAAAGTTTGGAACAACATGCACTCCAACCATCTAAAAAAACGGAAAATCGAAAACTTGCTCCTGTATTGATATACCAATGAAAATATTTCCTGTTTATTTTCAAAAGTTGATTTAAGTTGAAAACTAAGGTGAACCTTTGGCAACATTGGAAGGTTGAAACAGCACGAAAGACAGGTTTTAAGCCTAGTTAAAGTGCTTCAAGAGAATAAAAGGTTGAAAATTTGTTCCTGAAGTCTGTGTATCATCATTTCATCATAAACAGTTCAATTACACTGTGTTTAGAGATTCCAGATTGTGATGTAATGCTGTTTTCTTGTTGTCCGCTGTTTTTGTTGTTCTCTTGTTGCCTGTTGTTGTTGTTGAAAAAAATGTCAAGTCACATATTGGAAGGTTGCAATGTATTGTACTCATTTATACAACCACTTTGAATAATAAATACATCAGGGAACATCCTTCAATTACCAGACAATAGAATCTAACTACGAATAGGTAGATATTTATGTCTACCTACTGACAGTGCGGAAAAAATAGATCAGCGATTCAAGTAATAAACAAGTATAATAACTACATAAATCGCTTGCCATACGGAAGGTCCAAGGTTTGATCCCCTGTGCCGACAAAAATTTGTATTCTTAATTTGGTTATAGTTGTTTGTAAGGGATACCTTCCGGTGCGCTCGTGTTGACCCAGTACCTAAATGGGAAGTATTGTGTCACTTCTCGCCCATCAGAGGGGAGGCATACTACGGGATAGGCAGGCAAAAAGAAGGCTGTGGTTTCACTCATCTTTAAAAAAAGAAAGAAATGTGTGTTCATTGTGTTATTATATTACAATTTCAGTGGGTAGCGCAGAATTACAGGACTTTTCGTTACTTATTTACTCTCGATAAAGCGGCTGTCTCGTAACCGGAGGTCGGTGGTTCGAGTCCCAAATTCAGCAAAGATTTAGGGTGAAATTAATAGACGTTTTTGTAATACCTCTGTGGCGCTAAGTCAAGGATTGCGTACTCGAGATAGGGAAACCCGACGCTTAGCAATGACTTAAGTTATCGATGTTGTCTATTGATTTCGCCCTTAGTAACGCGATTTGAGTAATTGTGACTTGACCACCGAATTCCAGTACAAGTTCGCCGCCTTATCGATCAAGCTACTGAGGTCGGTTCACAGAAGTACCTATTACAGAATAAAGTTTTAAATAGTATTACGCTGAACAGCGCACTGATACTATAGATTGCGGGTTCGATGAAATTTTCTATCCTACCTGGAATCGAGCATAGAACTTATTTATTTATTTAGAAACTATTTATTAATAGAACATATATTACAGACAAATAATGGTAAAAAATTAAATATAAAATTGACAATATTAATAATACTAAACAATCAAATAAAATAAGTACATCACAAATATAACAAAATATATACATATGTCTTCTAAACTAAAGGGCGGGGTTTATTGCCTATGGCAATCTCTTCCACCCAACTCGGATCACCGTGTGCGCTTACGTGTGTGCGTGCGTGCGATCGTGCGTGCACGCGTGCGCTAATCCACTCGGCCACGGTGACTACTCATGCTCGTGACTTTCTAGGCTTTGGACTATATTTAGACGGGGACATGTCACCCGAACGTGAGCACTTCAGATTCTTTCTCTTTTTTCTGCCTAAATAGTGACAAGGTTCTGGCGAAAAGTGTGCAAAGAAACGTGTATGTAATATGAAGTGTCCACAACACGTGTCTCGGGTCCAAAACTCGAGCTGTTCATCGTAAGCTGTCCTACACTTGAAACTTTTTCGTTTGAAACCGACCTCAGTAGCTTGATCGATAAGGCGGCGGACTTGTAACCTGGAGGTCGGTAGTTCAAGTCCGGGTTTCAGCGTAGATTTAATAAAGTGAGTTTGAGTAGTTGTGATGGCACGAAAGTGATTAACACAAATATGATAACTTTTTTAAACCTTTTTCATTTGTCTCCGACTTCTGTACTCTCGTCTCTCATGTATGGTATAATGGTAGGTAATGTACTGCGCTAGTATACTGAAACTATATGCATGTATACTGAAAAAATATGGTGGTAAAAACTAAAAAATTGGGTAGGAAAATAAAAATAAAAAAATAGGGTGGCAAAAGAAATCCTGATCCGTTTTTGTTGTTTTTTTTTTCAAACTTCTTCTTAGTACGATTTTCAAATTTGGCACCGACAATTTCAACATCAATATTTAACTATATTCCTGAAAAATGAAAATATCACTTGACAGCCTCATATGCATTTATACAAAATGATAGCTTCCCCCACATTACGGAACCTTCTTGTGATTGTTTAAAATGAGCGAGGTCTACAGTTCACAGCACTGCTAGTCGTAGACCGTTTCAAATAGCATATTTTGCAGAGATAAGTTTACAAAAACATCATAATATTATCACATCGCGTGGCGTGATCAAATTTCTGCTCGCGCAAATATATACAGGGTGTCCAAATGTCCAATTTTTTTTTAATAGAAAATTTCAGAACGGAGACATTTTGTGAATTAAAATAATCTCAGAACAAAATAATGGTCTGAAAATGATTATCACGAGCAATTTAAAAATAAAAAGCTTTTTCATTTTTTATTTGAAATCCCATTTTTTTTACAAGAGATATCTACCTACCATTTTTCGACTGGTTGACTTACAATTTGAGAAAAAATATGACTTTAAACATATCGAAACATTCATTTAGGACTTCAGATAGTTCTTACTTTTTGCTCAAATCTTTTTTCGACCACATTTTCCGAAAAAAATGTGGGAAAAAAAAACTTTATAGAGGACGTCAAGGAGAACGATTGACACCAAAAACTCGAACCCACGACCTTCGGTTACAGAGTTATAGCAAATTCTTGCTTATTTCCCTAGACCAGAGATTTTTCCCTGTGACACCTTGTATGCTAGCGTATTACAATGATCACGCTACCTTGGAGATGTGCGTCTTTCATCTCCACCGAGATCAAGCCGAGGAAATTAGTCTGGATAATTACGTCATTAAATAAACATAACTGACCGATTAACATACTGACCGACAAATAGAACGACCGACAAACAGCATGTCATGATGCAAAAATTTCATAGGTTTTGCCATAGATCAAGAGGTACTTATACTTCCAACACGACTATACCTACTCGCTGCTTATCGCTAACGAAACCCATTTCCTCCCATTTTTACATTTAAAAAAATTAATTCAAATTTATATTTCGCTTAATCAGCATTTGATTTTAAATACTTATCTATATACTTTATATAAGTTATAAGGTATAGAAAGTACTGTTTTCGGTCGGTTTTTTCGAAAGTGAGATGACAATATTTCGGCGAATTAGACTCTCCTGATTTCAAAGAAGTACTTTTTTATTATGATCATGTTTTTACACTACTTACTAAATAACTATACCTACATATTATACTTAATAATAGATAACGATATAAAAAAAAAACATTCTCAAAGAAAAACTGATTTTTACAGAGAACAAAGTATCGTTGTACAATGACTATGTCGTATTAATTTTTTGGTTTAACAAGATGGTCTATCAGATTTTACTCATTCAGAAATACAAATGTCTATTGTCGTATTAAAATCAAATTAGAATTTAATAGTCACCCATCCAGTATGCTGGATGGATTATTGAATACTAGTTTGCTAGATTCTAGAAATTTTATTTTGCATTGTTTTAGAAAAAAAAATGGATTGTTGTTTTCTAACATTTAATAATTATAAAGTCAGTCCAACACATGTTGTGATAATATCGTAGAATAGCTAGTTATAGCGCATATAGAATATCTACTTTGTCCAATATGTTCATTTTACTCTACTATTGATAGCATTGGCTGCCTACAATGGATCCTCCAGCACTGGTAGTCCTATCCTTTTTTTGGTTGTAACTTCTCAGGAAACAAGTTAGCGGAATCCTAGCCTCTAAAGTAGTCAACGGCCTTAACTATTTTAGACCACCCTAACTGTTTTAAACTACCCTAACTGTTTGAGACAAGCATAAGTATTAGATAATTGTTTTGGACCAATCTAACTGATTTCTTTTAACACCTGAACTGTTTTAGTCCACCTTAACAGTTTTAAGCCTAACTATTTTAGAAACCCTAATTGTTGCAAAAGACTAGTTCGTAGTTAGAAGTCCGTTTCTATGTATCTTTTACTGGTAGTCAAGTGGTTAACACACTAGTCCGGTAATCTCACCCAGTGCATGAATTTTTCCTTATTAATTTGAGTTTGTGACCACAAAATAATAAGACTCTGAGGATTAGGTGGTAGAAAATGCTTGCAGCATTAACCTCGCCTGGTGGTTACGTTCCACTAAAGAGTAGGTATTTTTATATATCTTTATACCCCTGTCAGAAGGTCTTCGTAAATTTTGGTCAGACAGACCTCAGTGGCTCATGTGGCTCAATCTTCAAGTATCCCCAAACAATCTGGACCACCAAACTGGCGCCTTGACCACTCCGACCACCAGCTCCCAGCGCTTACATAACACCGCCTCGTGCGCCAACTACCCTAATCTATTTTCAAACAAGTACGTTCAGTATTATCTACGTGAAAAGTTATCTTTCTACACAGAGCACGCTCGGTGGGTCTGCAGCATGCAAGCAAAGTGTGACCTAGCCACTTGAACTGACAGCAGTCCTAACGACGAGATAGCGGGTATCTGCCGTCCCAGGCATGTTCTGAGCTGGAGCTCACGAGGGCAGAAGTCCTCTCCGGGCAAGAATTGACAACCTTTTCCAGGCTCTAACGAGCTAGTAACAAAATGGGAAAGCCAATAGTGAGCTACCTGGAAAAATTATATTAATTGAGACTGGAGCTGTCCTTGATATCGTAATACAGTTGAATCTGAATCAAACACCTCGGCCGAGGTGTGAAGATCGCCTTTACAATTAAAGACACAACCCGGCAGAGTGTAAGGTAACGAAAAACATAGTTCTCATGCATTTCATGTACTTTCAGCCAGCAAAAAGTTCAACATGGATTGCAAAAATTGCAATTTTTATTGCAGAAATGCACTCTATATTGAAAAAGAAATTGATTTGACTTTTTTTTGACTTCCTAGGCCAACGGGAACCCTATTTTCGAGACCCCCCAACAATCGTGAAAAACATGAAAAGATTCATATATTTTTTTCTGTCGGAGACTATTATAGCTTGTGGTTTGTGTCATGATAATGACCATGCATCAGTTGAAAGCGACGTTCAACCATAAAAAAGAGCTCGTTTGGAATGAGTGATCAGTGATCACTCTGATCCCACAATATCATGACACGATCATGCTTCTGATGTGATGATCAGGTCAAACCTTTGGTCGGAAAAAAAGGTTTGACCAAAGGTTTTACCTGATCATGACATTAGAAGCATGGTATAGATATCAAAAGAATACACGCATTGTTATGTACTATATATTTATATTATATGTATAGTATTATATTTATTATGAAGTTAGTTCTCATAGCAATACAGTACAGGATGTTTGTGAAATTACTCAATGTTTACTATCCGGAAAGTGGAATTATTTCGGGTTCAAGGCAAGATAAAGTTCAAAAACATTGCCACAAAATGAGAAACATCTAAAAATAGATTTTTATTTTAAAAAACTAGGTATCATGTAAGCTTATGGCGATAAAGAGTGTTTTTATTTACTACATGAACTATTTTTATTTACTCTGCGGTGATAGAGAAAAGTAGTGACTTTTTTTATCCTTCATGGGAGAACTTACAGATAAGCTCTCCTGACCGTTGACCTAATGGACCACTTGCCTTGAATCATTGGCAGTTTGTTCAGTGTAAACTTTCCACTGCTATTTTCGGAGCAAAGAACATTTGAGCATATGTCTTTGAATATTCATGACTTCTTGTTGACATGACATGTCATGACCGCAGAAGTTACTTGTTAGCTTAGGTGATGTATCATGTATGTACAAATTATGTAAAATAAAGTAAACCCATTCAAATTCAATTCTTGTCATTGAAATTTCAATTAGGTACTAAGCTCGTTATAATAATCATGTATTTGAATTTGATAGAATAATGACAATTTTATTTGCTAGAAATCAATTCAATCAATTGTAATTTAATAGTTAGAAAAGGAAATATTTTATTTTGTAATCCATTTATTGTATCATAAAAAAATAAGCAAGTATTGACATTTCTAAGTTACCTCTCTATTCATCATAGGGTGGCGTCATCGTGAATGATGGTAGCCAACAGTGGAGGAATGAATCAGCACTTCTACCACTATCTTTACAAGGAAGCTAATGATTGACAAGGGCCCCCAAAACCAATCCAATGCTGGTCTACTCCCTGTTTATAGTCCCGTTTATAGTTTATAGTTCTACAAATTTTACTGTAATTCTAATTACAGTTAAACTTGGACAAAAAAAAAAAAAAAAAAAAAAAAAAACTCAAGAATCCGGAACTTCTTTTTAATCCAGGTGCCTCTTTTAAAGAGGTTACTTCCCTTAGAGCGAGGTGAATTTGACCTGAAAAATATTATATAACGTTCGATTGTAACTATAGCTTTGATTATTTACAGAAGATAGTTTGATTTATTAACTAACCCACACCAGCGTCATATTATGAAGAGTCATATCAAAATTTATTGAGACCCATCAGTTGCTAGCATAATAATAATTATTCAGTAAATAAATTGATTGATTGAATATGTAGCGTGATCACTGAATGCTGGGGGCGTGCTCCACACAAGCAAGATAGTTGCATTCCCATTTCATTATTATTAGTATTTATTATTATTATTAAAATCATCGTTTTTATTACTATTGAACGTATAAATCAGAAAGCAATTTTTTTTAATGATTTAGGGCGGAATTCCGTCATTTCAGTATTTAAAAAAATATATATTTTTAGTAGGTATATAAGTACCCATTATTATTATTAAATTCTTTATTACATAAAAAAAAGACATAATGTATTATGTACCTGCGGCACAAATTATTATTACAAAAAACTAAAAAATGGAAACAATATACCCAACCCAACCTAGGTAGATAATGATTATTATGTATTGAAGTTATTTTTGACATAATCTTCTTGATGAAAAGCGGTAGCTACAAAATTGATGTACAGTTATAATAACCATCAACTTATTGCCGATTACCTATATTATATACTATAGGTGTATACTGTATATGGTACCTATAAAATATATTAATTTTTTATTTTTTAAGAAAAACAAGTGTGTGAACTTGACAGATTGTGAGTCTACATACAAAACGTGACTGATGAAAGTAAGCAAACAAAAAACACTCGAGAAAATGATCAGGCTTTGGGTGTGAGGTGGTGGTGTGTGGTGAGTGGTGTTGTGTGGTGAGGGGTGCTTGTGTGGAGAGTGGTGCTTGTGTGGTGAGGGTGTACAAAGTGTCAAAGGTTTCGGTGTCTCCCTGTCCATTTTTGGAACCTTTTGGTGTGTCCAGCATACGCGACCGGTGCTAAGAAGCTGCGGAACTGCAGCCCCCAGACGAAAAGGTTAAAGAGTTTCAAGTCCTAGTCTCACATAATGTCAATCATTGCACACGTCTAGAATAATGATAAAATTTAGCGGAAGTGGGCGAAAACAATGAAACAAAATACATATAAACTCTGTTTTGTGTCAATATAGGCCGGTTGGCTGGCGCTACTTGACGAGCGCTCGTCTCCCGGTGAGCTTGATAAATTTATAATTTAATGATTGGTAAGGTAGACTAACTCAAACTCATTACGTACAAAGAGAGCGACCCTATAATTTTAGTTCGATTTATCTAACAGCAGCGCCAAAACATTTTCCCACCGGCCTCGCCTGGCTCCAGCACCTTGGGAGTTTTGGCATCTCCACCAATTTTCCATTTAGCTGAATGATTCATTGAGCAAGAACACGATAAAGTGAGACCTATTTTACGATTCACAATTCTTTTAGAATCAAAGAGAAAATTACTAAGAGTCCACACCTTACTAATGTAACGTGTTACATGTAATGTGAGCATGTTATTGTACCATTCGCCTGTTTCTTTGAGTTCTCTGACTGCTGAGCTCGCCGTTCATGTCTGGGCTCGTATCCCATTCATACTGGTGAATTTTGGTACAAGTAACATGCTCACGTTACATGTTACGCTACGAGGACGTGAATCCAGCTTTAGTAGATCAGCTAAATCAGAAAATGATAGACACTTACCTTACCTATTTATTTACACTAGTACCCGATTAGGAATGGGTGGGATAACTCGGTAGCAAACAATAATAATTGCAACTTTACTGTTGCTAGATAAGGTTTATCTAGTTTTATTTGGGGGAGCGGCTCCTGTTTTTGACTTATCCGCCAGTTGGGTGGGATAACTACCAGACTAACCCTGCGGCGCCGAATTCAGGCTAGAAATCATGTACAGCAATGCCTCATTGTGTAGAGTAGGGTTAGGAAAAATAAATTTAGAGCCATGCCTCGGAAACGGCCGACCTAACCACTCGACAGTTAATGTTTTTAGCATTTCTCTCTTCAATGAGCAGTAGCGTCGATGACACGTTGAATACACCACTTTTCATCAGGTCACTTAAGTGAAGCAACGTTTAGCGAGGTCAGGACTTGGTGGGTGGACACTGAAATTCAAACCTAAACCAATTCCAGGCCCGACCAGTGTAATAACTGTAATAAAAAAATGAATTAACTTAATCTCCTAACACACCCCAGTAGTATCTAATCTCTTGTGCCGTGTCACTTCTCCTCTACACACGATAGTATCACGTGCTCCTATGTTCATTCATGGAATATAATACCCAATAATAATAATCTTCGCCATAATGACTGTAAATTCTACCATGATCACAAGTGCTTTCGAACATCCATTAATCATAATATTATTATAAATACTGCTACAATTCTCGAGTTGGCTGATTCCATTCATTTGAGTGCTGCTGAAAACAATGTTACATGAGTGCCTATCTGTACTGCCAGTGCAGTTCGCTTTGAAAATCAAATCAGGAATGGTTTCAAATGTTGGAGGCTATCTATAGAAAATATTCCTTAGCCTTATCTTCTGATCTCCTTATTCCTACAAATTAACACTCTTTAGTGGGCGGTAACTACCATTCCAAGCGAGTGGAGGGTAAAACCACCGTCATAATGAATATTTCAGTACATAAAATGTATCCAAATCGTTCATTATAATAATAATAACACTCTTTAGTGGAAGGTAACCACCAGGCGAGGTTAATGCTTAAAGCATTTTCTACCACCTGACCCTCAGAGTCTTATTATTATGTGTTCACAAACTGAAATTAATGAGGAAAAAATCATGCACTGGGTGGGATTCGAACCAACGGTTCCCTGCGCTACCTGGATTACCAGACTGGCGCGTTAACCACTTGACTACCAGTTCCTACTGCTCAAGTGGGAATCAGAAGTCTGGATCTCCAGAGTTACCTAGACAGGATTGTTCCATAGATAATCAGGACTGAGGTTGCTGGGATTTGCTGGACAGTTGAACAGATGGTTTGTATCATGCGGACATCCTTGACACAGTGGGCATTCATCTCGAAAGTTTGAGTCAATGGCAGCCTCCGTGGAGTAACGGTTGTGACTACTGCCCGTAGTCCAGGGTTTCCGAACTTGATTCCCGGTTAGGACAGAATTTTCTGTTAGAAAATTCCTTTCCTTCCGAACACGTGAGGCTTTCCGGACCAAACCCAGGCTAGGTGAGGTTAATGTGGGTAGCAGAGCGATTCCCAGTTAGTAGATTGTAAACTCCTGTCCTGATTAATCAATGTGAAGATAATAATACTGAATTTGAATCCTCCTACAACAGTGGACAGCATGATGTGTGTACAGTTTATAGACTCGAAACATGGAGTATAATATTGATAAGATCTGAAGAAAAAATAGTTTTCTTACTCAATTTTATACATAAAAATAACTTATACTCATTATTTTGTACTATGTATTAATGAGTGTAGGTACACTATATTTAGTAATGTTTATGTTTGAAGTAAACAAACAAACAATTTAATTGTTTCTGCTAGTCAGGATAATCCAGAGATTTCTATTTGTGGTTGGTTAATAAGGCTCTGGGCTCTGCGTATTGATTACCTACCTACATACGCTCCTTGCGGTGATTAGAATAACATAAGGCGGCTTTGGACCTAAATGACTCTAGTAGATATTTTCGACACGATGTATTTTCAAGAAAAACCTGAAAAAATGCAAGAAAAAATAGTGACTTTGGGTTTTTTTTTCAACGCCATTTTCATCAACACAAAATCTGGAATATATGGAAGAATAAGGGTTCAAAAAAAAACACACACACACACAACAAAGGAACCGCTTTAAAAATCCGACATCTGTAGGTACCTAGGTATAATGTCATAGGCATAACTAAGAATTGTATACAGTTAGTAATTAGGTATCTTATTTTCAACCTATTAGGTTGGGTCTTGTTATTTTTCCAAGTAACCACAAAAATATATACAATAGTTAGTAAGTATTTTATATAAAAAAAAAAACATGAAAAAAGTAGGTTAGGTATCTAATATTGAACCTATGAGATTAGACTATTATTAGTATCTAATGTTGAACCTATAAACTATTAGACTAAAAAAGTAGTTTAGGTATCTAATATTGAACCTATGAGATTAGACTATTATTAGTACCTAATGTTGAACCTATAATATTAGACTAAAAAAGTAGTTTAGGTATCTAATATTGAACCTATGAGATAAGACTATTAATTATTATAGTATCTAATGTTGAACCTATAATATTAGACGAAAAAAGTAGGTTAGGTTTCTAATAATGGATCTTGGGTTTTTGTTGGATTGTAAACTTCTTTTCAACAAACAAATTTGTAAAACAACCAACCAATGTTTCTCCAGGTTTGGCATGTTACTAAAACTTTGTGGTCAGTTTAAATCACCTGTAATTATGATACATTTATTTAATGTCTTCATTAGAAGTAGAATTGAATATGGGTCCCCTATATTTGGTAAACTTCATAAAACGAATGTAAATAAACTTGAAAGAGTGCAGAAAACATTTGTAGGGACATTGTATGATCGTTTTCTAACACATAGAATATTTTACTCATATCCTAGAATATGCAAATATTTTAATATTACTTCAATTAGTTGTAGACGAGATATGAACATATATATTTTCTTGTTTAATAATATACACAATCTAGCTCTATGTACATCATTCTCAGAGAACTTCAAAATTAAAGTTCGAGTGTCCTCCTCACGGAACCAAAAAGAAATTTTTATACCACCAAGGCACAAAACAAATCCTTGGAATCATATCTTTACTCTAGGAAATGTATTGCTTTCACAGGATATTGATTTTTTCAACCCAAGAACATTTAGAAAATGCTTAGATAAATTGAATCAAACCTGAATCCTCTTCTTGACTTCTCATAACAATTCTTATATTGTATTACTTTTTCATAATATCTATATTTTTTAAGATTTTGTACAATAAGGTGTAATTTGTAATAGTGTACCAACATGTTAATTATACCTTTTCAAATAAATAAATAAATAAAATAAATAAAAAATAATATTGAACCTATGAGATTAGACTATTATTATTTTTATAGACGAGTGCATGACTATCGATGAGTCTACTCCGGGTCTAGGAAAATTTCATGGAGGCTTTGGTCCAGTGACTCATGAAATGGGATCAACGAATTGCCCGCAGCCGAACTAGTCAAGTGCCCATTAGCTCAAGTACTATTCCATTACTGCCATTAGCCATGTCAAGCCGCCTCCTGTCTCTTATCAGCCCATTCTGCCTGTCAATGCATATTATAAATATTTCTGCCCGACCGATTGCCGGTTCAGTCTTGTCTTTAACATTGAAAACGTCTGTTGAAAAATAATTCCCGATTTTTTGTGCCTTTTTTTAAGTTATCAATTATTAGAAAATAAATCTTGATTTTAGTTTTTTTTCTAAGGTTTTTAAATTTTTTGAACAGTTTCCTAGATTTCAAATAACAAAGTGTTGTGAGCTATAATTACCTCATTTTCTGAAAAACATAGTTAACTATCTAATTTTGAACTTATAAACATTCAAGCTTCAAAGTTGCAACATTCCATCTTTTTTTTTGTGATACCAAAATCGCTCATGTCAAATATCGTCTTTCGGAATAGTTAACATTAACTATATACCTACATTTAAAATTTGTGCCAAGTGTTTAGTGCTTTTCTTCTGATCAGTGATTAAATTATAATGGCTTGTTTAGACTGCTATACGTACACCTTCATGACGGGTTTAACAGGTAAGAGTGGGCGTTAATTTTTTAACAAACTTGTAACAAAAATTTAAAAAAGTTTGGAGAAGTTAGACACATGTAAAGAAAATTTCGGAAGTAGAAATATGTAGTTGAAAACAAATATTTTGTATTAATTTTATCAGACAAATATTTTATACTTATTAATTTTATAAGCTTAAATAAAATTCTTTATTTTCTCAAGAAAATGGCCGTTAGCTACTAGAAAAATGGTCAAGAGTTTTGAACTTTACTTATAAGTGTTTTTTTTTACTATCATAAGTGAAGTCATGAAGTGTGCCAACAAAAATGTATTAAAATGATATTATATGTATCTATATCAGTCTATGCATAAAATATTTACTTGCAATGCCAACAATTCACACCTAGCATCGAACCAACCTTGGTTTCTTTGACTATAGGTGCGAATTTCACAAGGTTTCCTTTGGAAATTTATTGTTTCAAAATAACAATGCATACAAATGAAAAAGTTATGCTGTTACCCTGATAGTCACACTGATAGGGTCCGCCATATTGTCTTCCGGTGTGTAAGAGTAGGCGATTCTCTTTTTATCTTCGAGGACAGACCTCTGAAAACATAAAATGTACTTATGCCTGTATATGTAATAAGTACCTAACCAACCTCAGTAGCTTGATCGATAAGGCGGCGGACTTGTAACCTGGAGGTCGGTGGTTCAAGTCCCGGTTTCAGCGTAGATTTAGTAAAGCGAGTTTGAGTAGTTGTGGTATCACGAAAGTGATTAACACAAATATGATAACATTTTATATAAAAAAAAACTTTTTTAAGGTAGCTACTTACCTTCTATTAGCTTAGTGGTAAGTTACTCGTCTAGCTCTTAGGTACCATACTTAAGGTCCTGTGATCAAGCTGACAAATAGTTATGTTCATAATTTGCTTACACTTATTTTTAAAGGAATTGGTACGCTCGTGTTGACCCAGGACCTAAAAATGCTACTCAAAAGACTGTGAAAAACTCTCATCTTTAGGTCTGAAGAACTCAATAAATGAAAATGTTGATTCAATTCCTGAATTATAGTTCTTTTAAGAGTCATTATTCTTTCAATGTTCATTTTTACATCGATTTTAAATCCATTTTGGATGAAATAAATTGCTATTTTGGACAGAACACCATCTTGCCTCCTCGCATGAGAAGAGTTATGATATTGTCAAGAGTGTCCAGTATCAGTATGAGAAGAAAAGCGAGAGATTGTATAAGGCGAACATGAATAAAACTTTAGTATTGATATGACCATGCACTTGAAAGCGACATTAAACCCCCCAAAAAATACTTCAGTAATGATATTAAGGGCGAAATTAATAGACAAATTCTATATCACAAGTCATTGCTAAGCGTCGGTTTTCCCTATCTTAGACAGTACGTAATCCGTGACTTAGCGCCACAGAGGTATTACAAAAGCGTCTATTAATTCCGCCCTAAATGTTTCAATGATGTATTTACAAACTCTGGCTGCCGGTTTTCCCGGCTTTGGCTGTAATAGAGGACTTCTTGGAACAGATAGGCTACAAGAACCAAGAACCACTTCCAGTCAAGTTTTTCTAACCAACTGGTTTTCAAGACATCACGAGATCAAACTCCAGAATGTTCCATTCGCATTGTCGACCGTCGGATCGGATCGGCCATTCTGAATGGCATTAAACACTCCTGGTCAACCACTTTGCAAAACCAGTCCCTAGTCTGGAGTTGGCAGATTAGTTTACATAATACTCATTTAAATCATCCAAGTGCATCGTCTGCTGTCTATGAACCAGTATGTTGTATAACCACCACATTCCGAGCAGTGCAAGACCATGGGTTGGGTGGTAGAGATTGCCTTAGGCAATAACCACTTGATGTTTTTTCTTCTTTCATTTTTCCTTTTCCCAAACCTACTATTGGTCGGCATTGGAATTTTTCCTCATGAATTTGAGTTTATGACCACATAATAATAAGACTCTGAGGGTTAGTTGGCAGAAAATACTTTGAGCATTAACCTCGCCCGGTGGTTACTTTCCAATGAAGATTGTTATTATTATTATCATATAGTCTGGGGATCCATTCGTTTGAATCCCATCCAATGCATGAATTTTTCTTCATACGCATCATTGAGACTTCGGATTCATTTTAGAATTGGATTGACCTTACTTCTACCGTCAACAAAGACTATAAAGTCACACAATGCCAACAGCTGTACCGCAGTGGCAACAAGACAACTGCTGGGATATTGGTGCATACACGTGGTGGTCAATTATGTCACACAACCAGATGTAGGCACTATCAACAATCTACGCATGCCACAGAGTTATAAAAATTAGATGTATACCAATAAATAGATGTAGGTACATACAAATTAGATATTGGTACATAAGAATCTGATGTACCAAGATAAGAAGTTTTCTGTGGAAACGTTAATCGATGTATAGTGATCGATAGATTCATTGTAGATTGATAAAAACCGATTTCTCAAACCTCTCTTAAGATCATCAAGGTTACTTTACACTGTGGATTTACAATGTTTTTTAGCCTCTGGTTTAAGGTCCTAAGTACAAACCTCAAGTTTAACATTGTAGGTACTGTCATTCACAGTGAAAGTAATGCTGGTTTCAATGTCTTTAGTGTATGGTTTGCGAATGTATGTCATATATAGAGAGAGAGAGAAATAGTGATAAAGACAAATTAGACAGATAAAGAGATAGTGAGAGAGGGAAAAAATAGAGTGAGAGTGAAAGAGAGGATGATATATAATTTCGTTATCATAAGTTAAACCCACGGGGTTTATCCCGATAATTGGGTACCTGGAAAATCCTTCCCAATATGTTTGCATGGATAGACTGAGTCTGGCCAATTGAGTTTTGATTAGGAAGCTATCTATAGATAGTTATTATTGATCAATAAGTATCGCTAAGGGGTTTCCAAGTTTTTTAAATATATATTTATATAATATTATATATATATCTTTTAATAATTTACTAAGACATTTTCCCTAAAAAATAATGCTTCTAGGAAATTTCATAAATTAAATTCAATTTAAAAAAATGGGTGGAACTGATATTTAAAAAATGGCCTAACTCGACCGGTTTTTCACAGTTTTATATTTATGAAACAGGCATTAAATTGGAATTCTTCAAAAAAAAAAATAATAATAAACACTGAATGAAGAAATTTCCGCCAATTCTGGGAATCCCCACTTTACCGATAGTATTTAACTTCTATGTTGAAAAAAATCAATCATATACCTACATAAATAGATAGGCAGCTAATTTAGTAACAAACACATGATTAAGATATAAGTTGCAGTGTCGACGCGACGGGTGCAGAAAATAGGAGTTGAAAGGGCGAAACATAATTAGGTATAATTTATTATGTACAAAATAATATGAAACTATTTATCAGGTACTTTGATATCTTATATTTTACTGTACCTGTTTTATTAAAGTAGGCAGGTAGATGTAAAATTTAATTTGATATCAGAACTATTGAATTTTCTTTTCACCTGTGACGCTGGCTTTTCCCGGCCCCACTCAGGCTGGGTGAGGTCAATGTGAGTAGCAGGTTTGTGAGTTTCCTGCGAATGGAGGGTAAAACCCCCGTCGTGATATGACCATGGCAGTTGAAAGCGACGTTCAACCCCACTTAAAAAAAAAAAAAAAAGTTGCTTCATGAATACTAACATTAAGTGTAAAACATATAAATGTGCTGTTTTATAAGTAGTTCCATAAAGATATAGGAAATCATGTAATGAACACCTGTCTACAATATATTTACTACTTATTATAATACTTACACATTATGTGGATATTTTTTTTTTTTTTTACACACTTGAACGGGCGGACCCTGTACTAACTAATACATTATTTTTTTTCCTAACTAAAGACATGACAAAAAAATAAATAAACATACCTATTTCAAAAAGTTGTCAAAAAAAAAAAAAAAAACGAGAAGTGGAAAGTTTTTACAAAGAAGAAATTGAGAAGGGATTAGCTATCAGATTGTAGATATTGTTGATAGAAGTACGATTTTAGTTGTGGCACAGATGTAAAAAATAAATCGATATCATCAGATAGTTCATTCGCAAGGTTTTGAAGTCGTTGAAGTGGTGCGTTAATAAGGTAGTTTCTGCGAGCAAGAGGAGTTGAATAAGGAACAGGTACACGTGTTAATGAGAGAGCTGTAGGTGATGGGGTATGGATATTAATTGTTCCATAAATATATTTTTTTCATTTGCATTATCTTTTTTTTACAGTAGGTATGACAATAATAATATCATATTATAATGATTACATTTTCTTTCTATAATACTATCATTCATTTTTCATTTATATTTTTTTGTACCTAGCCAAAGCCTTGCTTCCTATCAATATATTATATACGTATATTTTTTTCCTATGAATAACTATAACTCGTACATCAGAGATTTCATCTAGTTTCTTTATCAATAGCATTTTCAATATTTCCTCTTTATTCTTTCCAGCAGTATGTCTATCAGTATATTTTTAATATACTCTCTATAGTCCCAACAGTAGGTATAATAGTTTCTCTATCATGCTCCAGACGGGCATATCCATCACGTGTTCAATCTCCTTGACTTTTGTTTGTGGATGATATCAAACTTCATTACCAATAAATTGTAGACTAGAGAAATGAACAGTTTTTATCTCTTAACGAATATCTGCAAATAAAATATATATACATATATCTATAAATATTTTAAACAGTGTAGGAAATGATCAGTTATGCATATCTAACTTTTTATACTTAGTAATATATAAAATTATAATGAATTAGATATATGTATGTTCATATCTCTGTACTAGTTTCGGTTTACTGTACTTTCTATCACTTTTTCTTTCACTGTATCTTTGCCAAAACCTACTTGAAGTTGGCATTTTGTTTTGATGTCTTGTCCTCTACTTTTTTTTGTGTTTAGGTGTACAACACCTTCTAGGGCATTCTCCATGTTCAAACCCTTCTCTCTCAAAACTTTTTCTACTTTATCTCTACTACACCTAAGCTTTTGGGTCTCGCTCTTTTTCTCTTTTATTAAATTTGTTATTTGTATTGCATATTATCTAAATAATTATCATCATAACAAAATAATGTGTAGGCATTGTACTATTCATTACATCTTTATTAGCTTTTATCTTATCATTTATAATTTTATCTTTGTAGTCTAAGCCGTGCTTCCTGTATAATTATAACTATGACTCGTAGGAGATTTCTTTCATTCTCTTTACTTTACAAGGCTTTCTTGCATTGGCTTAACCTGTATCATTAAAAGTATACATATTAGTCATACCTATTGGTACTAATAATATATGAATATGAACATTCATTGTATGAGTAAGTATATTTATCTATATTGAATCCTTCTAATCTTGTATTGTAAATTTTTCTATTGGACTTTATTGCGTTCACTCACAAAAAATAACAATATCCTATTTGAAAAGTTTCCATAATCTAGTGGAGTTTGTTGTGGCAAATATTTCACATGTTTCTGTCTCATGTTGCATTGTCATCTGTGATTGCATTACACTAATCTTCTATCACATGGCCTAGCTTACATTACAATAAATCACATGTAGATTCGCATGCCACATGGCATGATTACGAGTTGAATAAGAGCATGTTCATGTTGTTGATAGCAGCATGTGTAACATTGATTGCTCCAGACAACATTGAAGTTTGCCCAGTGTTGATGGCACGTTGTACCATTTCTTGTCAGATAGGTAACTCAAGTAAAGCAACGTCCAGCGAGGTTAGAGAAAATATTAGCATTTAATGTTATAATATTTTACAAATTTTAATGAAAGTTATTTTCAAACAAGTTACATTTTATCTATAAAGTAAAATATAACCTCAAATTTGAATTGCTTGGGCTGTGAAAAGTTTTGGAATACCTTTTCGAGTTTCAAAGTCAAGTTCATCCTCTACCTTCCTCAATTGATAAAAAAAAACTAAACAAACTTCCTTTTCCCTTTTACCTTTATTTCCCTCCCTCGCGCCTTGGTAAATATTCCCTTACGGAAATGCAGTGGGGGGGGGTAAAACTGGAGGTAAATGAACCATATTGAATTTTCCCTCCCTTGCATTTCCCTCTCACGAGAGGGTGTGGCGGATCAATACAGAGACGCGACATAAAGACGTCACCGTGGGAAAAATTGAGCGAGGTAAAATAATTTTTTCCTCGAAATTTACCGCGTGGGATTTTTTTCGATCAGATTTCCATTGTAGAAGACGTTGGCACAGGGATATTTTGGAAATTAAATTTAAAGTAGAGGGAAATAATACGGAAGGGATTTTTCTTCGGGCAAAGTTGAACTTTCGAGAAGTCGAAGTAATTCACATGTGTTTCGGCTTCGCTATCGACAGCAACCCTTAAATCCGGTGTTTATAGATACTTTTGAAATAAAGACCCGCTTTTCGGAGTGTGGATTCGGATTTCGAATGAGAAAAGGTACTTAATTTATAACAATATCGGGACCAGAGACCCATTTACTTGAAATTTCATGGAAAAATAATATTTTCATACTGACGAAAAGTACAATCAATCAATTTTTGAAAGTGTGATTAATGTTTTCAATTTAAAAAAGTTTAAAAACTAACAGCTTTTCCTCTGAAATACAATTTTGTGTTAAAATATTTATGTTACCTATTGCGTGACCAATTGTCTTTCCCTGTCGTAACGATAGAATCAATCTTATCTAAAAATTCTGAACATGAATGTCACCTGATAAAAAAAATATAGTTCAAATAGACGTACTAGAACTTTTAAAACAATACGACTTAGTTGATCTAGATCTAAATTTACACAGTTTATGAGGTGAAGTACGTGTTATTTACCTATATATAGACATTGTTTTGTTTATATTTTCATTTAGGACCATTTCAATACAAAAGAAAAAATCATTTTGGAATTGCATTTAACCTCAAAAAAAAAAATCATAAAGTATGATTGAAAAAATCCCTCACGATGGTAACTAACGGATTCTGTCCTTCTGTTGCTACCCCAAAATATTCACCACAATTTAAAAAAAAAAAAAAAAAAATAAATTTTTAATTTCACTCCCTCTGTAACACAACCACAAAATGTCCACTAAAAAAATCCCTCTTACTAATTAATTATTAACCCTTCAATTCCCTCTGTTGCAGTGAACACCCCAAACATGTCTCTCACCTCCATCACCTCCATGCATCCCGGATGTGGCCTCAGCCATCGCAGCCAGTCCTACTCCTCCATCTCGTCCCTGGACGAGACCAACTTCTACAACACCGAACCAGTCCTCTCCATCGAAGAACTGAGGACGCATCTCAACTCTTGTTTCACGTAAGTTGAACCTAACTTCACCCAACCCAAACAAACACCAACCCAAATCACTTCCCTACAAACTTGCAACTTAAGTTGGTTGGAGATCATCACTCCCACAGATGTAGTCAAGCTGGTTACAACAACAACAACAACAAATTCTAACTTTTAAAGTGTTTTCTAGTCATGTAAGCTGGTTACAACAACAACACATTGTTTTTTTTTTAGTCATGTGTTTTAAAGTGAGATAGAGAATAGAAGGATTTGAAATAGGAGTTTAAGTGAGGGAGGCCAACAAAGATGAGATGGAGAGACAAAGTTGAAGAAGGCCTAAATAGCAAATGCCGACCCCAAGTAGGTTTGGTAAAAGGCAAAGTGAAAGAAGAAGAAATTATTTTAGTTTTCATCCCGTTTTTTTTGTTTCTCTATTCTTCTTACCGACCACAGTAGCTTCATTGATAAGGCAGCGAACTAATTGTAACATGGAGGTCGGTGGTTCAAGTCCCGGTTTCAGCGTAGGTTTAGTAAAGTGAGTTTGAGTAGTTGTGATATCACGAAAGCGATTCAGACAAATATGATAACTTTTAACTTTTTTTATTTTCTTCTTCTTTTTCTTCTCCTTTCTTTCCTTCTATTATTACCTACCTAGGTATAGGTTTTATAGTATAAAAAGTATTATTTTCGGTCAGTTTTATTGTCGATATTTGTTTAGTAGATATTGAAGATTTCTCAATCTGAGTTTTCCACTTATATTCCTCTTCCTCCTCACAGATGTGGCGTCAGCTGGTACGAGGATCACGTTTCGTTAGACTGTGGCGAGTGCGGTGGCTACTCCCTGGAGCGACCCTGCCCCATGTGTGACGGAAGATGCCAATCGCAGTGGAAACGGGATCTGACCATGGTGAGTGTCTGTTTTGGGACGGGCGACCTGAATGGGTTAATCATATTGTACTGATTTGTTTCATCACACAATTTACCTGGCGTTAATTGGATAAAATTTGAAATATACAAAAGTGTAGTTTTTATGAAAGATCTGCCTGCCTTTTTTCACAAGAATTTTAGATCCAAACGAAATCAAGTAACAAAGGTTTAAATCAGGCAGAAAAGATTGATTCATTTGACAAAGGAGCACATTCGATTTTCCTTATAAATATTTTCCGATATTTCCCTAGAAAATACTAGAAATTCCGTTTGTTGTTCAATTTATCACACACATCATGTTACACGCTGTAGCTGTATGCTAATGTCAATATTGGATATGTGTTAATTAACAGCACCTCGTAGTGTTCACACAATCTACATATATTTGCTCTCCGGTCTATCAGCTATCTTGTTAGTAGATATCGCGAGCATGTGATCGAGGCATGCCCTGTTAGATCACCTATTATTCATTAGATATTTCACCTTCAACTCTCCAGGGTACATGTAGGAATTGTGAAAATATGCGACAGCTAGCAGTATAGTATCATGCTCTAGTATACTGGACTAGAATCATGGTCTTAGCATGCTGTAGTAAGTAAACATAGTAATATTAGATTGGAATAGAATCATGCTCTTAGCATGCTTATAATTTAGCATACTCAAGAGACCCTGCTAAGCATATAATTAATACACGACAGTGAGCAGTATAGTATCATGCTCTAGTATAGTGGACTAGAATCATGTTCCAGTAGAGTTGGACTTGATAGGGTCAGAGTTGACCGGGGTCGTTGGAATTAGAAATGTAGAAAGTGTAATAGTTCAACTGTTACAATTAGTTACTAGGAAGGTTATCAATTTTACGACTGTTAGCCTCACTCTCAATCAACCTCGACCATGAGGCAGAGGTTGAACAATGCCGACTCCAAGTAGGTGTAGAAAAAGTGAAAGAAGAAGAGAAGACATATCATGCAAAACGCTAGTTTTGAAACGCCAAGAAAAACAAAACGAGCGTGTATACTTACGCTAATTTTACCAACACCAGTCCATTTCTCGGGATTATTTCTTAGTGCCACTAGCATTTGAAACAATAGGGCCTTGGAGCCAAGAAGCCAAAGAATTCGTAAAGGACGTCGGCATAAGACTGTATGAGTCATGAGGAGAGAAAAGGTCAACCTCCTTTTTGAAACAGAGGATTTCTCTGTGTATCCAGAGAGGAAATGCGGCAGCTGTGATGCCTCGTTCCTCAGACTTGGAGGGAATTTTTTATTTTTTATAAATTACAAAGATTGGAACACCTCAAAATCTACATTGGACGTTTTTGTATAGAAAAATAAGAGTACTCTTAAACCAATAATTGCATGCGTTTACGGAAGAGAAAGTTGACTTTAACCAGAAGAGAAAGTGATTGCTGGTGTCATTGAGATTATCAGAGCAGGAACTCACTGGAGTTAGCTACCTAGATAATAGCTAATCTGTATTTCTATGTATAAAAAATTATATACATTATATAAAAATGTATACATAATTATATTGAATAAAAATATACTATACATAAAAATAGACTGGTGTGAACATAATATATACTGCTTCCTATTACATTTATTGAGGATGTTTATTATTATTATTTTTCACCGTGGTCTTATCAGAACATTCCGGAAATTTATCGAACAATAGCTGGTACCTATTCTCTTAGACTCTTGCAGAAAATTCAACTCGTGGTCTTATGGTATTTTTATTATGAAATTGAAAAACAAAATATAAAATCTATATAAAAGCACCACCATACTTCTTTCAATATGAATCGGAAGAATAGTGTTCGTATTTGAAAGGGGCCAAAAAATGGCTCTGATTTCTAAAATGTCCGCACATTTTTTGTAAATTTCATAACATCATTTTTGTAAATTTTGCGAAATCTGGTTTCATGTGTGTCTTTCGGACTTGTAGTGTTATGTGTTTTAGTGCAGTTTAAGGAAGAAATTTTAAAAGTCTAACTATATATTTTAGTTTTCATTTAGTTTGAGGAACTTGGTTTTTACTGTCTAACAGTGTGTTTCTCTCTTGTGTGTTTCAGTCTCATACGACGGGCAAAGCCAAATGGGCGGGTCAGTGCGGCCTCCGGTCCAGCCAGGCCAGTGACATCACCAGCAGTAGCAGTAGTAGTCGACGGACCGAAAAGTTGTCGCAGTCATGAGCCCTCTAAATACGGCCCTGTATATTTATATCCCTGTACATAATGTTAAAACTTCAAAAAATCACGCCTAGCGGAAATTCCAGTTGCATTATGGCTAATATAGAAATTGGATCGGGAACTTGACCGACAATTTCACACGCTATGTGTCATGTTTCTTGTAAAATTAAATTCAACAGTTTTGTTTTGAATTAATCAAACACCTTCGCCGAGGTGTGAAGAACGCCCTATACAAAAAAAAAGACAGCGCGGCAGACTGTAAGGTAGCGGAAAACATAGTTCCCATTACTTAAACCAAATAGCCAACCAAGTTCAAGATGAAATTCCTCTATTAGAAACTGTTCAACTGGAAGAAAACTGGGCATTTTTTCATTAAATGGAACGAGTTATTAGCAGAGAAGAAAATGGTTTGAGGATGGAAATGCGTGAATTTTTCACCCCATGTTTGACAGTTTAGGGTCAACCGAAATGTTCAAATGGGTTAGAAATGTGTGGTTTCCAAGCTCACCTAGTTTAATTGTCTCTAATAATTCGTACATTGTGAACTTGTGGTTAACACGGTTGGTTTGTGTTTGGTATTTCGTAAGGTTTTCATGAATTCTCTGTTGGTGTAAAAACTGTAGAAGCATAACACAGGATGTTCATACAGAAACCAGCCATGTTCAACCATGAGATTTTGTACCAAAGAAAGGACGACGTATGTTTAGTATGGTCTGTTGGGTCTCAAATAGTATGTTCGGGGTTTTTTTTATCAGAGCTCAGGCAAAGTCTTCTTTCTTTTTAAGGAAAAGTGCCTGAGCGTCTAGTGCAAAACTTAATCGATAGTGTCCTTTACACGACAGGCTACTGGTTTTGTGGAAGAAAACTTTGTTTCTGTGGAAGAAAACTTTGTTTGTAATCAATTGAGACAAAACGCCGGATTAAAATTAAGTCAACTTCTTAAAAGCTCATGTTTTTATTTTGAAACTTGACAATCGTTGAACCTGTGGATTCAAAGAATCGTCTTTATCTTGTCATTGCGTTTTTAACTAGTCAAAAGCCGGTCTGATCCTCTAATCTCAGCTGGAGATTGGGTGAGATCGATTTGTGCTCATTTCTGTATTAAAAGATTTTTTTCGAGGAAAAACTAGAAAATAGATTTCACAGGTTTTAATAAACATACTCTCTCTCTCTCTCTCCCCTAATACACGCCATACGTCCGTCGTCCTTAATTTGAAAATTTGAGTCCATTCCACACACTATGCGAAATATTCATAAGAAAAAAGTCTTTCTTCAAAAGAAAAGTTTCTTCCTTTGCCTCTGATGGAAGCTTACTTACATTTTCAGTGTATTTTATTTTACTTATAATAATTTAGGAGGTAGGGTCAGTTTGATCTTTCTTAATCAATTACTTTAACTTTTCAATACCCACCTCCACAGTTGTTTAAACTCGTTCAGGGAGGAATTTAACCAAAAGAACTAGCGGATTTTTTTATATACATAATCGAAAGGTTAATGGTCAATTAAGTTATCGATTTAATTATACCATTAGTGACTGCAACTGGGGGTAAGGAAGTTAAAATAATGATAAAATATACTGAAAACTCCTCATGTAAGATGTTTTCCATTGAAAATTGTGGAACGGACTCACTCCTAACCTTTTCCTATGCATAGCATGTAAAATTGATTGTTGCTTTAGTATTCAATCTCGTATGTTAAGATATTTAGAATTAACCTGACATTAGCGAATAAAAGCTTACATAATTATATCGAGAAAAGAACTCATGATATCGATCTCTAAACCGGATAGTTGGTTCTCTTCTGTAGTTTGATTCAGGGCGAAGTGTTTTCAATTTAAAACAATATGCAAAATCTTGACTTCAGTGCACAGAGGTTTTACAAATTGTCTATGAATGCCACCCTTAGACTGGGAAAGTCAAAAAGTAATTTTGGATGATAAAAGCCCTTCTAAAAATATCTAATTATATCTGTTTTGTTTTTTAAAGAAGTGTGTACAATTTTCAAGTATTGATGTGTTAAATCTCGTCTAATAAAATAAAATAATACTTTTCCATGAAATTTGATTGAAAAAGTATATCTTTAAAATTTTAAAATCTCATCTGATACATTATATAAATTATATTATTATAATTATTATGTATGTAATATTTTATCTAGTTCTATCAAATTGTTATTTTACCGTCTCAGACATTCAAAAATGCCAACATGTACATCCCTAGCAAAGAAAAATTTAGAATTCAATTAACTTGTACCATTTTTTTTGTTTTCAATTTGAATTTTCCTTGAAAAAACTTTGTATTCTATCTTGATTTCTTTTATTAAACCAGAACTGAATTTTCTAATTGGCGTTTTCGTTGTATTCAAATTAGATAGATACCTGATAGCTATTTTTCCGAATAGGTACAATGATTCCTGTTGTTGGAAAATAAATCCAGTGTGAACACAAACCGGCATCTACATGAGTTCTCGGAAAACTCGTCTACGTGGTTGATAACTTACCGGTTTATAACAAGGAACCGGGTTGGAACGATAAAACAAGATTGTTTTACAATAAGTACTAATTAAGTACTATTCTGTCTTTTTCGTGCAATCATGAGCTTGAGAATATCTTGGAGCAAAAAAGAGCTTTTATTGTACTAATAAGGCATGTTTATCAATTGCATTAAGCAGAGTGATAAATCTCTGACTTGCGCTATTCAGCTGATTAGTATTGTTAGATTAGCACTAGTCAGAGATTTAACAACCAGATTATTGTAATTGACAAACGCACTCTAAAATTATAAAAAGAATAGGTATGGTATTGTGAATCAATGTTTCAAGCACGATTGTTTTCATTAGACTTCCTTAAATTTTCCAACCCCAGCTGTACCTACTATAATAATAATAATAATCTGGAACATAACATACGATTCATAAAGTAAAATGACAACCTATTGATCAACTATGTTCAAGATTAAAGTGCCCGATTAGCTATTCAACTGGCGCCATGGCGGTAAGAATATTTTATTTTATTCCAGAAACACTCTCCATCTTTTCCATTCCAGAAACACTCTCCAAATCCCCGAATCTCCCTTTCAACTGTCACAAAACGCACTCAGATTGGTTAATTTGAACGCAATAACCAATCAGGTTGCGCTGTAAGACGACGGAGATTCGGAGATATTGAGAGTAGAAAGTGTTTCTGGAACGGGCCAGAGGTTTTCTCCAGTTAACTTCGAACCCTTTGAGAGCGAATGATTACAGACATGAATAAAAATTACTGATAAAGTGTGCCATGATTAACATTTTTTGTAATAAAGTTAATGTCTGCTGTCAGGTTGGTCGTTAATTTCATCATTTCTCCTCTCTTTTTCTTCACAATCAGTATTTTAATCGCCATTACATCATCCTCTAATTGCTTTGAAGTACGACCTGTCTGAAATGACTTTAACCGAGTCACTTTGTTAGCTACTTCTCGTTTGGGTAATTTTCCATCATAGATATTTGGTGCCATGGTGGTCTGGTCAAGTGGTAAAGGCGTCAGTAATTCACAAAGCTGAAGCATCCGTTGGTTCGAATCCAACCCAATGCATGAGTTTATTCTCATTTACTTGTGATGTTGACCACATATCACACCTAGTGCAAAAGGTATGCAACTCAAAAAAGAAGATTTTTCAGTAAGCGATTAAAATCGTTTATTATTATTATTTTTAGGATTTTTGAGAATTTTCTTTCCCAATCGATTTTTTTGAGTTACATACCTTTTGCACTAGGTGTGCGCATGATAATGCCATTAAAACTGCTGAAATAATGAGACTCTTTAGTCCTAGTCTGACAGTATACATAAGAGACGACTTATAAAAGTGGATGACAAGAAAGATAAGCCAGTCTGTCTCTCAAGTCAGAGTAAAGTGCGCTGTCAATGGTCGAAACTCTTAGGGACGATTATTATTATTATATTATGCTTTATTAGGTAAGACAAAGTGAAATATATACAGTAAAATACCATGAAATTATAAAGAAAAAATAAATAAATTGAACAAAGAAACAAGAACAATTGCCTGTGGCAATCTCTTCTCATAATGGGTTATTGCCTGTGGCAATCTCTTCCACAGGGAGTAGACCAGTAATCTTGCTGGGGGACTATAAACAGGGAGTAGACCAGCATTGGCTTGGTTCTGGGGGACCTTGTCAATTATTAGCCTCCTTGTAAAGACAGTAGTAGAAGTGCTGAGTCATTCCTCTACTGTCTCGTTACCAACGTTCACGATGACGCCACCCTATGATGAACCTCTTCCACCCAACCCTTTGTTGTGGAAGAAGGACGATGGCTCATTTTTGTTCTATTCCTATTATATAATTTGGTCCTGAGTGTCTATTCATTTCTTGTTTGGCTTATTCTCTGATTAGAATTTTACAATTGTGACCCGCTGTATGTCGAGTTTTGGAATTAAAGGTGCGTTTTTCTGGCGATAGGATTTTTGAAACGAAAGTTGCTTCAACGATAGGAACGCGACTCAATTGGAAATTACAATCATTATCCATCATTTAAAGACAGGAAAAATGAGAAATTATTGTTCTTAGATGTACAATATGTATATGATCATCAAAACACATTCATGAATGGACCGCCTCAAACGACGCCAATATATTTTCAGATTAGAAGAAGGTAGTTTGGGGGACTATAAACAGGGAGTAGACCAGCATTGGCTTGGTTCTGGGGGCCCTAGTCAATTATTAGCCTCCCTGTAAAGACAGTGGTAGAAGTGCTGAGGCATTCATCCACTGTCTCGCTACCATCGTTCACAATGATGCCATCCTATATGAAGAAGAAGGTAGATGAAAAGTTCTTTGATTGGCTTCTATAGCTAGAAAATCGCATCTTAAGGCAGCCTGCAAACTCTTCTTTTCGTGATGTGATCTAAAAGGGACCTGATTTGTTTTAATTTTCTAGTCGAAATTTTTTGTTCTCCTCACTTCTCAAAAATCCTCTAAGGACATTCCTACTTTTTCTGCTTTTGGTTTAATTTGTTATTAGCTCAGCATAGTAGCTCTATATTTCTATCTTCAATTTAATCTATAATTTATTTAATTTGATTTAGGTTCATATTAAACATACAAATTAAATAAGATACGGTCAAACCTGGATAAACAGGACTTGTGTAAGCAGGAAACCTGGATAAACAGGACTTGTGTAAGCAGGAAACCTGGATAAACTAGCGTGGTCCTTCAGAAGGTTCCTAAAACCTTTAAGCAGGAAATCTTTCAAGGCAGAGAAACATTGGTGCTATATATTCCTGTTCATCCAGATTCTACTGTATGAATAACTTTATTTGCTATTAGGATTCAGTAAGTATGATTCCAATTGTAAACTGATGAGGTTTAAAAAAGTATAAACAAGAGGAGCAAGGAGGCTCATAAGAAGCTTACCCTACGAAGATGGAGCGGGGATGCCTCATTTTTATATATAATTACTATTTTTATTTTATGATGAATGTGTTTATATCAATAAAAAAAAGTAAATAAAGTGAAGAAATAAAAACACGAAAAAAAAAAAACTGATGAAAGCTACTTTTGAGTCCGAATTTGTACGAAACTAGTTTTAGAGAAAATTGATGAACAAAATCGGATTTACAAGTTCAAGTCAGAACCTACATTTCCCATTTAAAACAATATGCAAAATCTAGTCTTAAATCTACAAGGGGAAAACAAAAATGACTGCTCTCAAAACTACCAGTCAATGAAATAGTAATAATACGCCTTATACTGCCCGATTAGGACTATTAAGTCCCATTATTCCAGCAGTAAGCCCAAGACATATTATTATGTGGTAAAAATCCCAAATGGGAGGATTACTTGTCATGTCCCGGCTGGGTTTCGAACCCACGACCTCTGGAATCTTTGGATTCACAGAGGGCCGCCTTTACCACTGAGCTACCGGAACAGACATGAAAAAGCATTACAGAGTTACAGACTGATCCCGTTTACATTATTCTAACTATCATACTATTTGGTCCAGATGACACCGACCTCAGTAGCTTGATCGATAAGGCGGCGGACTTGTAACCTGGAGGCGGTGGTTCAAGTCCTGGTTTCAGCGTAGATTTAGTAAAGCGAGTTTGAGTAGTTGTGATACCACAAAAGTGATTAACCAAATATGATAACTTAGTGCAGATGAACAATGAAATTTATTGAATCCTAAAAGCATGCAAAGTTATTATTATTTTTATTTTTTCAACGTCAATTCAGTGTAAAAACTTTTCTACTTCTTATTATTATTTAGGAGAAGAACCTGATTATATCCTTTTATGTTTACAATTAAGTATCCACTGAATAATTTGTAATCATTATTATTAATATGAATAAAATTTCAATGAATTTTCAATACTATTACCTAGATGATTTAGTTTTTTTATAGTTCAATTTCTATTTCAGTTTCCTTGAGCTGTTTGTTCCCCATTGATAATAATATGCCGGACTCTGTGGTGTAACGGTTGTGACTACCGCCCGTGGTCCAGAGATCCCGAGTTCGATCCCCGGGTTGGGTAGAATTTTAATACAAAAACTTCTCTTCCCTCCGAAGTACAGAAAACGTGATGCTGGCATGTCCAGCCAAACCCAGGCTGGTTGAGGTTAATGTGGGTGGCTGGTACTATGCTCAGAGATTGGAGGGTAAAACTCTCGTCCCGAATAACTCAAATCAGAATATTAAAACCAAAAAGAATCAATGAAAATGAAAAGAGCCTGGACAACTGGACATTGGATCTGGGCGTCCATATAATCCTCTCACCACCGTGATATAGTGAACTGTGCCTATCTCACGGACATGGAATTATTTTATTTAAATAAAAAGGCCATAGGTTTGTTTCGTTTTATTTTATTATAAAATATGCGTGAGCTGGTATACTTTGGTAACGTATGAATTTAAAATTGTCCTAAAGTTTACATAATTTAATACAGAGATAAGTAGTGCTTTATTTAGACTGTCAGCGCAATAGAGGTATTCCCATTATGCCAATAGTTTTAAGTAGCTACATAATAAGTTATAATAAGTCTAAATTATTTTAAAATCAGAATATAGGTAAGTGTTTGTTCGAATTGTGTAGCACACTTTCCTTAGTCAGCCATACTTAGACACACAAAATATAACATCTCAAAGTATATTGACTAAAAGGTCTGAAGATGATTTCATTTAAGACAGGATTTTACGAGCAATGTAATCGACGCTTTTAACTGATGAATTCTTAAAGCTTAAATATTTGACACACGAGCGCTGCGTGGTTTGATAGATCAAATAGAATGTTGTATCACTGGAAGTATAATTTTTATCGTGTTAGTATTAGAATTTAAAAACTCAACCATGAGGTTGAACAACGTCGACCCTGCTTAAGCGGGATAGAACAGAGTAAAAGAAGAAGTATTAGAATTTTAAATGCACTTGAACATTGTCAATAATAATACTGCCAAATAAATAGAACAATAATACTGCCAATTAGATATAAATTCTACATTATTGTAGAAATTATGACAATGGGCGTTATTATTGCCTCAGGCAAATGAGTTTAACGCAGAACTGTTGGATTGATTGAGTTTTAAGCAGCAACCATTAGATCAGTCGAGATGCAATTTTCATAGAATGGTTGAGTTTTATGCAACGGTGGTAGATCAGTTGAGTTTTTATGTAGCACTGGTGAATTGGTTGAGTTTTATGCAGCACTGATTGATCAGTCGAGTTTTTATATAGTAGTCAGCATGCTGACTAGTAGTCAGCAACAAATGGTTGGGTGGAAGAGCTCAAGCAATTTGAGAATCCTGCCATTAGAGCCAAAAAAAAAAAAACATAAATATAGCACTCACTGGTGAATTGGTTGAATTTCATACAGTACTAGTTGATCGGTTGAGTTTTAAGCAGAACTGTTGGATCACTTGAGTTTTATGCAGCACTGTTGGATTGCTTGAGTTTCATACAGCACTGGTGTATCGATGTTGACATGGTGAGTTACCGGTGAGCTCAAGCTTCCACCAGAGGGCGCAACTGTCCCTTCTCGTGCAGAGCTTTCACGTCTGTGCCTCCACCGATGAATTTACCGTTCACGAAAACACGAGGAACCTGCAAGAAGAAAAAAAATCACATCAATATTGGACTTTGGAAACTTTAAAGTATATTTTATTAAAATTTACTGATAGAATATGGATGTCAGTTCTTCTGATGGCAATGCTCCCCACACGCTGGCATCATTACCTCGCTGGATTGTCATGCTTATTTATTCAGCATGACAATCTTTGAAAATGAAAGTCTTGGACTTATATTTTCAAAGCAAGCATGGTGTTGTTACACAGAAGGAATAACCCTGCCCTTTAGTTAGGACATCATCATCATAGGGTGGCGTCACCGCGAACGATGCCGATGGTAGCCAACACAGTTGAGGAATGACTCAACACTTCTACCACTGCCTTTACAAGGAGACTAATAATTGACAAGGGCCCCCAGAACCAAGACAATGCTGGTCTACTCCCTGTTTATAGTCCCCCAACCAGACTATGTTAGGACATAAAGTGTGTATATAATATATAAACACTTTTATCTATCTATTTTTTTATTGTTTATATTGTTTCAATTTTTTTTTTTTTTTTTTTTTTTTTAATTTTTGGGATCATTATTTGTACTCGTACAATATGTCTTATAATCTAATAAAAAAATTAACAAAAATAATAAAGGAATCTGATTCTCAAATTCAAAACAGAAGACTTTACCATTGAGCTAAACTGTTCGCGTAATGGGACTAGCAGTCTTTAGCCGACAGCTTTAATCTATACATTAACTTGGGGTATGGTGTGCTGTGATTAGGTGAAACTTTATTATATTTTTATTTGACATACTTTGATACGTATCCTTCATTTAATATTGAATAGTTCCTGCAGTCCAATGTATTTTTCAGTATACAGCGACTGCATGGTCATATCACGACGGGGGTGTTACCCTCCATTCGCAGGAACCTCACAAACCTGCGACCCACTAGCTTAACTTTAATGCCTTTTCATAATGTGGCCCTAAAGCACTACTAAAATACATTATATTATTACGTGAACAAGGAGAGCTCGCAATATTAAAGCAAACAACATTTTACCAGTGTGAAACTAGAACTTCAATTTAAAACTCGAATCGCTTGATTAGCAGTATGCAATGGAGGAGTAATTAGTATTTTTTTCAATCGGGCTTAAAGGATCTCTAGTTAACACATCTCGCCCATCAGAGGGGAGGCATACTACGGGATGGGCAGGCTACACACAGACCACAAGCGTCTACAGTAGCTCCTGTTTCATGGCTACGAAATAAAAAAGGCTGTGAAACACTCATCTTTTAAAAAAATAAATAAAAAAAAAACACTCCCATTAGCGTTTGACTACGCACTAGAGCCTAACTGACTTACTGAGCGAGCCCCCGTGATCTCGAGCAACGCATCCTGAATGGAGTCCCCGTCATCTCTGTGGTCCAACTCAACGTTCTTCGGAGCTACGTTCAGCTTGGCGAACACCTGGAGAGACATAATAATAATAATAGGTACTAAATTGACTACCAGTGCACCTTATACCTACTGGGAGAACATTTGGAAGAGATTGCTGCAGGCAATAACCCCGCCCTTTAGGTAGGACATTAGCTTTATTCTCTTTTTTGTTCTTGTTTTTTTATTCAATCTATTTATTTTTTCTTTCTAATTTCATTGTACTGTACTGTAAGTATTGAACTTTGTTTTTACCTAATAAAGCCTATAGTAATAATGTCGCCTTATTTATACTGGCCGATTAGGACTATTAAGTCCCATTATTCCAGCAGTAAGCCCAAGACGTATTATTATGTGGTAAAAATCCCAAATCAGTATAATCAGTTTAAACAGAAAAGTGAGATATTGTACTGGATGTACATGGATATCAGAACATACCTGGACAGCTGTTTCGAGCTTATTTGCTCTAATCAGCAGGTAATACCTAGTTCTGAATATCCATGCCATCAACTAACATCTCTATTTTAATCAGTTTAAACAGAAAAGTGGGAGGATAACAGAAAAATGGGAGGATATCTTGTCATGTCCCGGCTGTGTTTCGACCCGCGACATCTGGAATCTCTAGATCTACAGAGTGCCGCCTTTACCACTGAGCTACCGGGACAGACAATAACATTTTCGAATGAGGGCAAAGCAGAAATAAAAATAATAAGACCAGAACAAATAAATTAAATGGGTGAGTCTGAAGAAACAAGGAAAACATGAAAGGTACTCTGTTGGTCCTGGTAACTCAGTCCAGAGTGTCGGTCTAGTAATCCAGAAGTCGCGGGTTCGAAATCCAGCTCGGACATGAAAAATTATCCTACCATTTTGGGATTTTAAACACTTAATAACACGTCATGGGCTTACTGCTGGAATAATGGAAGGTATTGGTCCTAGTCAGGCAGTATAAATAAGGTGATATTATTTATTTATACAAGAGCATTAACATCCCTTGGTTATAACTTCCCCAAATAACTGCTCAGTTGAAAGTGACATAGAAAGAAATAAAGAAAGAAAAAAAAAAAATACATGACTCTACTCACATCTTTGGCCATCTTGCAATAAGGACAGTAGCTCTTGGAGAAGATGACAATCTTCTCACTCTGGATAAGATCCGTGACAAACTGCTTGGCTGCGGGATTCATCACTTTGGACTGCGCACCTAGACCCATAACACAGACTGAAATTAACAATGGACCCTTTAGTTTAGGGCAATAAAACAGACTGTTATAGCCCTAAATAGATGTTATATGAACATCAATAAATAACCACAGTAGATAGAACACACAAAAATAAAGCTCGACCATCCTCCAAAACAAGACAAGGAACTCAATTAATTCAACAGTTGTCGAAAAATAATACAATTCCTAGACACAATAACATGTAGGTACTCCTAAATGCACAGGTACTCAGACCCTCTAGTAGAACTATTATGTAAAACACAGACTTAAATTAACAATAGACCCTTTAGCTCAGGGCAATAACTCAGACTGAAATTAACAATGGACCCTTTAGTTCAAGGCATTAAAGACTGAAATTAATAATAGACCCTTTAGCTTAGGGCAATAACTCAGACTGAAATTAACAATGGACCCTTTAGTTTAGGGCAATAACTCAGACTGAAATTAACAATGGACCCTTTAGTTCAGGGCATTAAAGACTGAAATTAATAATAGACCCTTTAGCTTAGGGCAATAACACAGACTGAAATTAACAATGGACCCTTTAGTTTAGGGCAATAACTCAGACTGAAATTAACAATGGACCCTTTAGTTCAGGGCATTAAAGACTGAAATTAATAATAGACCCTTTAGCTTAGGGCAATAACTCAGACTAAAATTAAATATGGACCCTTTAGTTCAAGACTCTTCAACCTGGTCCCTTTTTAGAGTCCCTAGAGACTAAATCCAAAGAGTCAGCCATTGGTACGTGTGTCTGTCTCTATATACAACATAATGTCTATAACGGCATAAACTAGACATGACATTTGGCATGTAGCATATCAAATCCAATGTTTCTGAGGTGCTGATTACGAATTTTAAATTCATTTTTCGTCAGCTATTACCGTTAGTCACCAATGACCGAATTTATTTTTGAGGGTTAAGAAAAGTTGTATGGTGTCACACCAGTTCATTAAAATGGGCATTCCTTTCTTGATATTAAGAAGATCAGCGTCGATTTAATAGCACGTTGAACAAGACCTGGTTTGTTCGGTTACTGAAGTCATGCAACGAGTAGCAAGGTTTAGACTTGGATGGGTGACTGTTTAAGCTTAGTGGGCTTCAACAACTAGGAACTGTCGAATATTGTCTAGCTCACTAGGCAGCTATTCTAGGATGTCCAAGGCCAAATTAAACAGGATAACCAGCATCGATGGCGTTTTGAATGCACCGGTTCTCGTAGGATCACCGAAGGCACGCAACGTCCAGCGAGGTGAAGACTTAGTGATGCTGGGTTGGGTTAATTCCGGCCTAACCCAGGCTGGGTTGGGTTAATGTAGGTAGCAGGTCTGTGATTTTCCTGCGAATGGAGGGTAACACCCCCTTAGTGATATTATGACCATGCAGTTGAAAGCGACGTTAAACCCAAATTAAAAAAAAAAACAGGATTGAATTTATGGTGTCTTATGATTGGTTGAAAATTCGATTTAAAGGAGGGTCTAGCTTATCTTAAACTTAATTGTGTTTTAAAATAACGAATGCCACTAGCATCCAGATCCTAAAAGTTGGTGACCACTCAAATTCAAAATGCTGGCTATCTAATCCAGGCTGTACGAGAGATTACTGAGATTAGCTGGTTTTTGAGTTTCCAGCGAATGAAGGGTGAAACCCCCGTCCACGTCTTCAAAGACATGAATGTTAAAGGGACGCAGGCACCGGACGTTTAGACAAAGGGGAAGACTCTAGGCCAACTCAGGAAATAGACTTACAACAAAGAAAAGCCAGACCTCAAGTCGGAATATAGTGTGCTGTGATTGGTTGAAAAAAAGGGATGGTCTGATTTATCTATGTTCTAAGATAAATCAGGTTTTATCTAGGTCGACACCATCCCTTAACACTCTCTAGATCAGGAGTCGGAAATTAAAGGTCTCGCTGATCTCGTATAATCTTGTTTATATTATTAATACTGTCAATTTTATATTTAATTTTTACCATTGTTTGTCTGTATATATGTTCTGCTAATAAAGAGTTTCTAAATAAATAAAATAAATAAATAAATAAAAATAAATATAATCACTGAAGTTCAGAAATTTTGAGCGTTGACACTACTTGGATTCGTGACCGATTGTTCATCTAGGTCCGAGTTTTTTTTGAAGATGGAAGAAAAAAAATATTTTCGGGCCTCGAATTTTTTTCGCGGGCAGGACAAAAGAGCTTCGCGGTCCGGATTCGGACCGCGGTCCACTAATTGCCTACCGAGGCTCTAGACTCTCTAGAGGCTATTCCAACCAATCACAGTGCACTATACTCTGGGTTAAGTGATAGTGTACATTTACGTCAAATCTAATCCTGTTTTTTCGGAACTTAGAATTGAATTTCTTTTTTGAGAAAGAAAAAAAAAACTTTCTTACATGATAGAAACAGAGTGTTCAGCAAAATAAAAACAATGAACTTGCACATAGTTCGAAGTTTCGCTCGATTTATTCTTTCCAATTATCTTCTAAGTAAATTTTCAAACTGACAAAAAGAAATTACAGGTTAACAAGAAGTAAACTTGTTCGCAGTGAAACTAGCAAACGTAGCGTGTAGGTAGGGGAGGTCTGGGACGGTTGAGACACTAGGAGGGTTGAAACAATCCATTTTGAACCGGTACCATTCCTATTGTGCCCAATTGCCCATGAGGTCACTGCGTAATTATTCTTTATCAAATGGTCCGCCATTTGCGTAATTTCGTTAGAATCAGGCATGTCTATTTTTTCGTAAATTATAATTTTCAAAATTTCAATACCAAAAGTAAAAAAAAGTTACAACGATTTTTTTTTATTTTAATGTGTATTTTTTCTGTTTTCACCCGATATAGATTAATGTATGAAATCAGTATTTTGTAGTGTATTATTTTTTGTAGAAAAGATAATGTCAAGTGTTTTCATTAATAATTTATTTTATTTAGTTTTTGTTCTCAAATAGGTTGTACTGGGAGGGTTGAGACGGGAGAGTTGAGACACTGACTTGCAGAGTTTTACATATAGTGTCTCAACCCTCCCAAAGCTCTTTTGGTATATTCAATTGTATATTTTTGATGGCTATTTACGTCACCATTCAGGCTGGGTGAGGTTAGTTTGAGTAGCAGGTTTGTAAGTTTCCTGCGAATGGAGGGTAATACCCCCGTCATGAAAGTAACATGCAGTTTAAAGCGACGTAAAGCACAAATAAAAAAAATCAAGTATACCTACATTTAACTTTAATTTCATTTAAATTAGATTTTAAAATGCCTCAGACTTAAAATGGGTTTCATGTAAAAGCATCCGAGTCTTTTCCTTATTTAATATTTTATTAACCATGTTAATAAATACCTACATACTTTTTTACAATAAAATTTTGATAAAATGTTCTTTTATTTTACATACATTTAACCTATGTGTCAACCCTCACTAGAGGTGTCTCATCCCTCCCGGGCAAAAGGAGGGATGAGACAAAAAAGTGACCCTAGTTTTTGGTCAATAACATGCTGTGTTTTTTATTGTTTCTTTTAAATTTACTATCAAAAGAAAGCCAACAAAATTCTAAATCATCTCCGAAAAATAATAATTAAAATGGGTATTCTAAAATAAAAAGAAAAAAAGAAGGAAAAAACCGTCTCAACCCTCACACACCTGCCCTACATCAAAATAATCTAATTTAGGAAATTCGAGGAAATCTAATTTAGGAAATTTCCCAAATTTTTTTGGAGATTCAAAAAGTAAACTTGTTTACAATGAAACTTTCAAACATAAACTTTTTGTTTATGTTTTAATTTAGAAAAATCAAGGAAATCTACTTTAAGAAATGTCCTAAAAACTTTTAGGAAATACGAAAAGTAAACTTTCAGACTTAGGTAAGAAAGCATTCACAATCATCTAATTTAGGAAATTTCCTAAAAACTTTTATGAAGCTCGAAAAGTAAGCTTGTTTAAAATAAAACTTTCAGACTTGGGTACCAAGGTACATATGTAACAAGAATATAATTTAGGAAATTTCCTCAAAACTTTTAGGAAACTCGAAAAGTAAGATTCTTTAAAATGAAACTTTCAGACTTGGGTACCAAGGTATGCAACAAGAATTTAATTTAGGAAATTCGAAGGGAATTTTTTAAAAAAACTCTCCGGAAATTCGAAGCATTTGAGTATAGGTGACGTTTTATTTAGATCTTGCCGGCAGTTAAAAAGAACTTTTTTATTTATTTATTACTGGCATTATCAAACAAAATAATATTCTAACATTTTTATTTATTTAAAAATAAAAATAATGAAACACGAAAGTGTCGATTAGAACCATCCACCACAACAAAGTATTCTAGGAACAGTGAGTGGTGCGAAAGAAAGAACATACAGGGTGTATCAATTAGTTGTGGACCGTGTCTCTTGAGGAATTGAAACCAGAACTGTCACCAATTCAAGAATTGTATAATATTCTATACAGAACCTGAAGCTCCAAAAAACTGCTTTATTTATTTGTGGATGAGCCATTACACAGAGATCATTAGAGAAAAAAGGCCAACTGTTTGCGAACCAATTAAAATAAATATCTTGAGAACGGCAACTCGTTTGGGCTAGAACCTGAACTAAGAGCGGAATCAATAGACGATTTTGTAATATCTCTGTGGCGCTAAGTCTCGGATTGCGTACTGTCCAAGATAGGGAAAACCGATGCTAAGCAAGGACTTAAGTTTTCGATTTTTTTCTATTAATTTCGGCCTTATTCGTTGGTTCTCAGAGAAGTGAGAAGTTGTACCAGATTTAAGCACGCATGGTTTCACTATTTACACTGGTGAGACTGTGAGACACCCTTATGACGTGAATAAGTGATGGTGTATACATTCATAATTCAACACTTCTACTAGCATATATGTTTACGTACATGTATATAAGGAAGTCAATGTTTGATAAGAGAACAAAAACTAGACCTAGGGTCGTACATAGTGTTTCCCGGTAGCTCAGTGGTCAAGGCGTCTGACTTGGAATCCAGAGGTTGCTCTTTAAAAACCCAGCCAGGACATGACAAGTTTTCCTCACATTTGCAATTTTGACCCCAATATATCTTGGGCTTACTGCTAGAATAATGGGACCCTATTAGTCTCAATAATCGGGCAGTATAAATAAAACGATATTGTTAGAATTTCAACTTTGTAGATCGTTTTGACTAAAAACTGAATAGCCTTATCAATTAAATTATTTACATCTAGGGTGGATATACAAATTGCATTATTCAACGCTAAACTATAACTCAGAGATTCATCACTATTTAATGTATTTGATAAACAAATAACTGAATGACCCACATTGGATTTTCCACTAATCACAGCTCACCATATAAGATTATCGGATAAGAGTCGGTCCCTTATATCTTTGTTGTAATCCTATTTCATAATTTGGCCGTAATAACAAGTGGGATTCAATAGTTAAATCAGTGACGTAGAAAGAAATACTTCGGCTATCTAATACAGTGGAACCTCGCGATATAAGAGGAACCTGGAGATAAGAAAACAATTTCCAGGTCCAATTTACCCCTGTACATATATAAGGGAAAATACTAATAATAATAACACTCTTCAGTGGAAGCTAACCACCAGGAAAGGTTAATGCTCAAAGCATTTTCCACCACTTAACCCTCAGAGTCTTATTATTATGTGGTCACAAACTCAAATTAATGAGGAAAAATTCATGCACTGGATGGGATTCGAACCAACGGATCACTACGCTACTTGGATTACCAGACTAGCGCCTTAACCACTTGATTACCAGTGCACGGTAAAATGACCTCTTTCTTGGAGAAATCTGGGTGTAAGAGAAAATATTCCGGTCCCTTCAGTTCTCTCATATCCAGGTATTAGATATAATAATAATATCGCTTTATTTATACTGCCCGATTAAGACTATTAAGTACCATTATTTCAGCAGTAAGCCCAAGACGTATTATTATGTGGTAAAAATCCCAAATGGGAGGATAACATGTCATGTCCCGGCTGGATTTCGAACCCACGACCTCTGGATTAACAGACCGCCGCGCCGCCTTAACCACTGAGCTACCAGGACAGACAAAACAATACGCAAAATCTAGACTTAAATCCACGGAGGTGTAATAAAGTTGCCTAAATTCCACACTTATATTATTTTAATGAATACAACACTGAGAAGATTTTACATTTTTATTAATGTTATTTATTTTTTATACCAAACATCAAAAGGAAACTTAAATTTGATGGTTTTTTTTTTCAAATTTTCAAACTCATTTAATATAAGCTGAATAAAACACTACATCTTTCCTGCAATGAATTATTAAGGGTAAAGTGAGATAGTGTTAAGAAATTTACACTCTACAGAAATTTCAAAAAGGAAGATTTTTGTATGGAAAAAAGAAGATTTTGTATGGAAATATACAAATATTTTTGAAGTTCATACTTTTTACAGTAACAAGTTCTCAATCCAAATATTCTTGAAGCATTAAAAATAAATATGCCCTATAAAACCAATGTTTTATGTGCGTTAGTGCAATAAAATGTTTGTTAACAATAATAATAAACTTATTTACACTGCCCGATTATAACTAGAGTGCCATTATTTCAGCAGTTGATCGGTGGTGTCATTATTATGTGGTTATAGTCTCAAATTAACTACGAAAATTTCATGCATTCGTGGGATTCGAAACAACGGATCTCTGTTGCAGAGCATCATAGGCGAAGGTCCGAATCGCTTAAGTATGATAAGTACACGGTTGCCAACCGCCGTGGTCGAGAGGTCGTGAGTTCGAATCCCAGATTAGATAGAATTTTCCATAAAATTTTCTGTTACCTCCCGAAGCCTTAAGAGGACAGTTGGGGTAGTTGTAAAGTGGGCAACGACCAGTGACGGCATTACGATATTAATATTGGACGATGATGGTTGGCAGATATGATGCATTAGTTCTCGCTATGTCGATGCTACCCACTAAAAATTGTGACAGAGTGAGAGTGCTTGATTTTCAGAGTGAAAGTGGTTGCTGGAAGGAGGCCCTGGGCACTATCTTTCGAACACGAAATTATCACGGCAGCCGGTGCGTCAGCCGAATGACAGGAATCAAATAATATCACAGTCTGGTGGGCGGGGGGCGGGGCGGAGTCTACAGAACCTCCAGGTCCACATGGCGAATCTCCGGGTACTTCTTCCTCAGCTTCATCTCGATGCGGTCTATCTCCCCTCCCACCATGTCCACGATGTTCTCGCTGTGCTTGAGGAGGAACGCCTCCATCTCGTCTATCGTCTGCATCCCCTGCACATCCTCCAGCATCAGGTTCAGGTCCTGCTTGTCCAGGTAGGACCGGGTCAGCTCCCGCCCGTCGAAGTCCACCTCCGCCTTGTACCGGATCAGCGAGTTCCCCATCTGGATCCCCTTCACGTCGTAGATGGCGCGGATCATCACGTCCGACTCCAGCTCCGCGTTGATCCTGTCCAGATAGTCGTCTGGGATGGAGCGCCCCACCAGCGCCTCCACGTTGGAGCTGACAATGAAGTACGCCACGCAGCCCAGGATCCCGCCCACCAGCAGGGAGCCCACGGCGTCTGGGATGTGGGAGCCGGTGTACACAGTGAGCCCCATGCAGGAGCCCGCCACCAGCACGCTCAGCACCGCCGCGGCGTCCTCAAGCAGCACCACGTTCACGCTGGGGTCCTGGCCCTGCGCAATGTAGCGGGACACAGGAATCTTGCTCTGGCGCGCGCCCGCACGGATGGAATTGAAAGCGACGATCAGCGTGGCACCCTCCGACACCAGGGACATGCCCAGCACCGCGAAGGACCAGAACAGATCCCCGGGCGGGGCGGGGTGGATGAGGCCCATGTAGCCGTGGTACAGCGAGAGCCCCGTGCCCACGCAGAAGATGCCCACGCCTGAGATGAGGGACGCCACGTACTTCATGTTGGTGTAGCCATACGGGTGGTCTGAGTCCGCCCGCTGCACAGACTTATGGATGCCAAACGCGAGGATGATCTGATTCACAGTGTCCGCCAGTGAGTGCAGCCCCTCCGAGAACATGCTGTGAGAGCCAGACGTCTGCCACGCGATGAACTTGACGATGCAGTTCACGCCGTTGATAGCAATGGCTGTCAGCACCACGCGGCCGGAGGACCCGAACAGCCCCGCTTTCTCTGCCATCTTCTGGTCCGCGATGCTGCCCTGCTCCCGCCGGTAGTCTCTGAGCTTTCGCTTCATCGTGAAGATGTGCTGCTGCTGGTACTTTCTCTCGAGCTCATTCTTCAGACGCTCCTGCAAGAGTCTTTCCTTAGATCCCCAGACTTGAATAGCTTTGCTTTCGACATCTTTCCGCCAATAGACGGAGATGGGTGGCTCATTTTCATACGGCGATCGACGTTTATTACTTTCAATCCCTCCAGATCGGATTGCTTGAGCAGGAAATCGGACATGGCTCTGTTGGGTGTAATGAAGTTCCGTTCGGTGGAGGAGACGCTGAGATCCACCCGGATACGTGGGGGCGGGGCGACAGCCTCCACTGGTATCTCCAGGATCTTCTTCTCGGCGGGGAGCTCTTCATCCTCTTTACTCACGGGTGGCTTCACGATGGACTTGAGCTTGTTTGTCAACTTCTGTTTGAGGGAATCCTTTTTCTTCGGCGCGTCATCTCCGGATAAATCAATTTCATCTTCCAAAACTTCCACTGGCGGCACATCGAGTTTGTTTCCAGGCTTCTTTGATTCTTCTAACAGAATGGTTTTGTGTGGGGTTGGTGGATTCTTGGTGCAGTAGGTGTTGAAAAATATTCGCAAGGGGCCGCCGGGGCGGGACTTAGCAACATTGCTTTGGACTTCGTTCCAGACCTTCACGTTGACCGCTAGCTTGACAAGATGTCTGGTCTGGACAAGCATGGCGGATCAAGCGCGTCTCATTCTCAAGCAAAGGCTCATGTCTGTAACATAAAGGTGTACAGAATGCATTTTAGAATCCGTTCTCTTGATTGATACTGTCCGAATAGACGTTTTGGTTTCCGATAGTTGAAGAAATGCATGCTTGCTTTAACATTTTCAGTGGGCAGACATACTTTGTTCTTGGTGAGAGTAAGACAATGTGAAAATGCAATGCTGCAATCACATGAATTTCAAAGGTTATTTTGATTCCATGTAAGATTTTATAAAAAGAAAACAATTGCTGTCACTCAAAATGTGTATTTTCACTTTAACAAACCTTGGTAGCTCAAAGGCTCAGGCAGTGGACTTGTAACCTGGAGGTTTATTATTCAAGCACCAAGCATGGAGAATTTTAGTGAGGTGGGTTTAAGTAAGTTTAAATATGACTTCTGTCATCACTCTTTACTTAAAATAAATATGAGAAATTTAAAAAAAAACTTTATTAACATTTTTTCAATATTAAATTAGAGTTGTAGGTTATGATTTAATAATAAAACAACTAATTCATAGAGATCACATTTAGATCATGAATAATCATTTCAAATTATTGATCATGTAAACCTCAGTATGATTAATTACAGTAATTCTATGGTGACATAACAGTGTGTAAGCATATCAGTAACATGGAGTAATGTTTATAGTCCAGAGATTTGGAGTTTGATTTCCGGATGGTTGATTGTGATCCCTCTGAACATATGAGACTGACATTTCCAGCTAAAACCAGGCTATGTGATGATTATGTGGGTAGATAGCTGGTATGATTGTCAAGGAATGTAGAGTAAAACCCCAACCTGACTATCTCAAAGCAGGACTTTAAAAGCAAATAGAATAAACTGGTCACAATCAACTGGTCAGGTTGCAGTATCAATTGTAAGGCCCTTTATGCTAAGGTAGTTTACATTCAGTTTAGAACTGGTGGAAAACTCATTAGGTTTTGAGTTCCATCATAAATATGTATTCTAATGGGACACCACAGACAAGGCAACTGGTTTAACTAGTTAGAAACTATTTTCTTGAAACTGGAATCTTGGGTTTCTTAGGGTTTCACTAAAAACCCTACTAAACGGTCAGATAATAAATAAGCATGTCAGTAAAAAAAAATATATAAATATATCAGGATGCCATTTTTCATATTAGTTTTATTGATTTTCTAATGGTTGGAGTAAAAAAAACACCTAAGTTCAATTTATAGGCATTTTCTTGAATTCTCATAACCTTGAATGTCAATTATCTTGTAAACCATAACAGATATCAAAAAAGTTTTTAAGAATTGACCCTGGATAAATATAGTGAAATTAACCTGATTATATTTTTTTGACTTAGAATTCTGATTTTTAAACTATTTGAAGACACCCCTTAGGTTTTGGAAGGGAAATTTTTCTAAATCTCAAAAATTGCAGAAATCAAAATTAAAAATGTTATCTTAACACTTAGACGACCGGCATGGTTTTATGTGAATTATCTTGTGGGACTGGCGATAATACGGCTATCTGACCCCATGTACCACTGGTGATACACCCGGTCCATTCCGTACAAACATGCATGTACCACCAGTGGTACACCCGGTTGTCTACGTGTTAATGATAGTTACACAATGTTTAACTGTGAGATGTTACAGTTGTGTTTACAATTTATTTACAAGATAAAACAATCATGGTTCCGAAGGGCCAAAGAAGTAAACACAACATACAAGAAAATGGGCTTTTGAGTGATACTATACATTTACCATTTAAACTGTGACAATATAGGGACTCAGTCTCATTCTCACAAGATAAAGAGTACCTAGGTATTGTATTGTATTGATTGCTAAGAGAAAATAATTAATTTTTAATAATTAATATGAATGAGGTTTTTCCAGAAATCCAAGTCATTCTAGACTTTTCATAGATCAAGTAGATACTTTCCACCAATTCTCAATCTAGCACTTACCAGAAGTATTTTTACCTGAACAAACTTCAATATTTCCTTATGCTCAGAGTGCAATTATCCATCACATTATAACAGGCAGATAAATAAGTAAAGCAGCCCTTAAATGATAATTTTGAAAAACATTGCGGGCTCGCGCTACCATACGGTGTTGCGGCCACGGTGCGAAAAAAAAATATATTTTAGAAAATATATTTTATTTCATTAGTGAAATTTGGTGATTGTGAAAGTGTGGTAAAAAATTGAAAATGGGCCAAAAATAAGGGCCAGTTGATATTTTTTAATTAAAACCTATCGAGTGGGGTATTGAATGAAAGGTCTTGATGTCCTCATGCTTGATTGAACATTTATAATGTGATTGAATCTGTGTGAGTTTTACAGTTAACAGAACCACTAGTATCCAAATATCTCTTGTGAAGTAAAATTAAATAATCTAAGGATGAATGTGGCTAGATTCTATCAATAAATTACAAAATGAAGGTTTTGTAAAACATTGATTTTGCTCAATCTTGTACTCATGCAATACTGGAACACGAGCGGTAATTTGACAATACCTATTGCTAGTATTTCCTACCAAACCAAAGTTTCATATATTTGATAGAACCAGTCATAGGGGCTGGCTAATCTCCAGAAAGTATGAATAAACACATGTCATTGGTTAAAATGGCAACATCAATAATCAGTTGAATAGCACTATTCAGAGATTTATCACCCAGTTTGAATGTGATTGATATATAAACCACCCTGGGATAAGATTGACGAGCCAACATAATGGTTTGTGATAAATCTAAGACATTTTTAATTGATCAAACTTACCTAGCTTCACAGGAAAGAACTGAGTTTAGGAACGATTCTGCAATTTCTATGAGTAGAGAATGTTACGTTTGACCCGTTGAAGTTTGATGTTAAATTTGTGAAATTTTCCAGATAATTAATAAATCAAATGGATTTTGATTTTGTAGATATCAATATTGAGTTAAGAAGTTTTTATGATAAAATCTTCTTTCATCTTTACCTTTATCACCTGATGAATATCTTGAATATTGAATAATATAATTGCTGTGTTGCCAGATGGCTTCTGGATTAACACATAGAGACTCGTCAAGCTGGCTGCGGCCATTAAAGCACAAAATTTGGCAGCTTGTCCATTATTTATGTGCTTTTTAGGTGCTTACAAAATATCTTGAAAAAAGTGTGCCTCTACATATAATGGTCGCTATACACTGGAAGTTAAATGTTTATCTATGTGGTAGTGTCGAGTTAGTCGTAAGTGTGCACTTCCCAAAACGTGAGTAAGTAACTATATCTTTTGATAGACTCGAAAAAACTATTTTTTTCATAGGTGGGTATATAATTTTATTCCTACAGAACAACAATTTTGATTGACAAAAATTTTTACCTAATACCTACCTACATAATTATAATGTAAAAATCATCCCCAATTTTTTTATTTTATACAGTGTGTTTCTGTTAAGTGGCAACAAGAACACGTACCTTACCTACCATTTTTTATTTTATTTTATGCTCCTTGAAGCAAGGACAATCTTTTGAAAAAATACTGTACAGCACGAGTAGAGTTATCTTATGGTTTGTTTTCATATTTTGCACAAAGGTGTGGAACATTGAGATAATTTCGTACTGTTTGTTTATTCAAAGAAGGCAATATCACTGGACGAAAAAAAAAACATTACTATTTTGTCAAACCACCTTTTTGTTATATAATAAATCTATATCTATAAAAGAAAGCTGTCTGTGTGTATGTATGTATGTGTGTATGTATGTTCTTTATACAAATCCACACCGTTTGACCGAGAAACCTGAAATTTTGCACATAGGTCCCTTTGGATCAGGAAATTCTTCTAGGCTAGATTATATTTCCCTGAGGTTAAGCTACAATGAGTAAGGATAAAAATGGATGGGTGACGCAAAAAAAATCGCGTTTTTTGACATAAATGACATTTTTTCTCGAAATTTGTCGCGACGACCTATCAACTTAAAGCGAGAAAGTTTTAGGCAAGGGTTTGAGCTTTCAATTGACATATCGATCGCGAATTTCTGATGAGCCGTTCTTGAGCTACGCCGGGTAAGGTAAAAAAAATGGATGGGTAACATGTAATATATTCACGTTTTTTGACCTAAATGACATTTTTACTCGAAATTTGAAGTGACGACCTATCAACTCAGAGCGAGAAAGTTTTAGGCAAGGGTTTACGCTTTCATTTGAAGTATTGATCGCAAAATTCTGATGAGCCATTCTTGAGCTACGCCGGGGAAGACCAGAAAATAGATGGGCGACAAAAAATAATCAGGTTTTTTTTCAAACCTAAATGACATTTTGTGTGTGTGTGTGTGTGCGTGTGGTGTATGTGTGGTGTGGTGTGTGTGGTGTGCGTGTGTGTGTGTGTGTGTGTGTGTGTGTGTGGTATGTGTGTGTGTGGTGTGTGTGTGGTGTGTGTGTGTGGTGTGTGTGTGTGTGTGTGGTGTGTGTGTGTATGGTGTGTGTGTGTGTATGGTGTGTGTGTGTGTGTGTGTGTATGGTGTGTGTGTGTGTGTGTGTGTGTGTGTGTGTGTGGTGTGTGTGTGTGTGTGTGTGTGTGGTGTGGGGTGTGGGTTTCTGTGGTGTGTGTGTGTGCGTTGTGTGTGTTTGATGGGCTGGTGAAGCGGCGGGTGTAACCCGCTAGTTAATAATAAAATTTCATTTCTGAATCCTGTTCCTTACTCAACAAGTCAATACTCATTAGAGCACTTTACTCTTAGTAAATGTAAAATACGTAAGTGTCAGTGGTTAAGAGCATTTATTGCAACTGGGTCAGCTGAGGAATTTGAGGGTTCGAATCTCAGTAGGAGCAGAAAATTATCCTGTAGGTAGTAAGGAAAACCCGAAAAAAAACTTGAAAAATGGACTGGTTCCCAGATTTTGTGCGTCAAGTGACGCGGCCATTTTGACACAGCTATTTGTAATATCCACGGAACTAAACTGCTAATGGAAGAACTGAATCTTAAGAAAAGTAAAGCAATCTTCGCCTCATGAAAATATGAATTGATTGAATTTAATTTGACATTTTATCTGTCTCTGTTTGGCCTACACGTTATGAAAAAATCAAATACCTATCCTGAAATTTTAAGCAAATTTTATAACTTCAAAATTGCCCTGTGTGACCATACAGTTCGGAAGCTGGCTATTCAAAGCGACCCTTCGATTTTATTTTTCTCCCAACTAGGTAGCTGGAGCCCATTCCATAAACACTTTCCAAATCCCCGAATCTCCGTTTCAACCGTCACACAATGCACTCTCATTGGTTATTGCGTTCAAATTTACCAATCAGAGTGCGTTGTGTGACAATTGAAAGGGGGATTTGGAGATTGTGAGAGTGGAAAGTGTTTCTGGAACGTTCTACTGGTAAAAGTCAAATAAAGCCATCTCGTCAAAAGCCAAAATTATTTTGCATGTTTATCAAAAAACAGCTGTTTTTATCAGAAACAGTTTTGCCTTACCTCGTTTTTCTATAAACTCGATACATCATCCACTCTCTGACAGCTCCTTGACACATTGTGTCATTTGATTGGTTCTTCAAGAAAAAATAATGCAGAAATCCATAATGGCGTCCGAGTCCAAAGATTTCAGTCATTACTGTAAATAGAAATTTGTCAAAAGTCGTGAATTTTCTTTAACTAAATGCATTTCCTTTTAATTTAAAGTTATTTAAAAACATTAAATTTATGAATGACCAAAGTTATGAGGTGCGTTTAATGAACTTTCACAGTAGTTAGTAACAAAATTAATGACATCTTCCGAGCATTTCAATCGTTTATAGGTTATTCTATCCAGGAAGCTTGTCGATACTTTACTTCTAAAATTGAACTTTTCTCTACTTTGGATATGTTTTCGTGTGTTCAGTTCTTTAAATAACAGTTCTAACATACGTAAAATGTTTAGTTTAATACATTGAAATCAAAAAAGCTTTTCGTTCTGCTCAAGAACTTTTGTTCTCTCAAGTGCGTTCAAGTGTGTCTTGCAAAGTGTTTCTGCACCAAGGTTTCAAAACAATAAAATCTTGATAAATCTGAATAATTAAATTCATAACATTACAATACTATGTTAAAGTAAGTGTTTTATCTTGGTCTAGGATTATGATTTTATTCAGAAAGTTTATTTGCTTAGTTACTAATGTTTCCTCAATTTCCCTGAACTAATCTAACACAATCACTCTTGTATTAACTTAGGCTTTCCAGCAACCAAACTTTAGTATAGAGATAGGCCCTCCATCAAGATCAAACTAGACATAATAATTTATCATTCTAATCAAGATAATATACTGATGAACAGTATATCACTTTATGTCTCTGTAAGCTATCACAAAACTTAATCATACAAGATGGTCCATCGTAGATGAAATGAGCAACAAAATCTCAAGATCAGGTGTAAAAACACTAACAGTCATAATAAAATTACACATTATTCCGTTTACATAGCTATTAGACAAAAATAAATCTCAAAATAACTTGAAGACTATTATTTTTTTAACAAACACAGATCTTTTTCAAACAAACAGAGTTCTTTTTCTTTTATCTTGAACCCATCTCAATTATACAAGAAACATGTAAATATGGTAGAAATGCGTAACTTTTAGTCAATGTCTATCTTAGACAGTAAACCTAGTACTATCAAATTTGGTCAATTATAGGTTTATTTCACCTTCACATGTGTTCATTAATCTGATTCACTTGTGCAATATGTGTAAAATAAAATTTACCCAAGTCCATTTTTGGTGGATTTTTGTTCACTTACCTTTATTGTCAATCATGTTCTAAAATTGAAAAACATAAAAGCTCTCAAGGTTCTCTCCAAACATTTGAAACTGACCCAGAAACAATAATTTTGACCTTGATTATCAAATTCTTATGTTTTTCAAAAGAAAAAATCAGCTTTTGTTTCTGTAAAAAAAATTGAGTTTCAATATTAAATATCACAGATATTTTTATTTGGATATTTCAATGATTAGATACCTAGATGTTATTGTAGGGTTGATGGTACCATATTTGTTGAGATTTTTTTTTTTTTTGATTCCAGAAGTTTACAAATTTTATTGAAATTCAAGCTTCCAAGCAAATCAAGACTTATGGGTTTTTTCCATACATTGATAGCACAGTGAAAAACAATGAGGAAAAAGATTATATTATTCTAATGGGAACAAGGTTTTGGGGTGTTACATTCTGTAAGAATACATTGGATTAGTAAAGGATATGAAATTTTATGAGAAGTAGCATTAGTAAGTGACCAACCACAGTGTGATTTTATTAGAGTACCCATGTGCAGGTGCTCAGAAGAGCACTTATTTGTTATCAATAACTACTATGCAACAATGCCTTAGCAGAAAGTGGATGCTTGCTTGCTGGAGAGTGATGCAGCACAATGCTGTTAATTATAACTGCAATATCTCCAGCTACAACAAAAATACTATCATGTCCCTTAAATATTAATGAAAACTCTTTCTTCTCAATTCTTTCTTCTCAGGTCAAATACAAATGTAGGAAATCTAGGAGGATTTGGAATGGCACCTAACCGGACAGCATACGGTTCTCAAGGTTTCTTTGGAAATTTTCATTCTGTGTTTGGTTCAAATAATGGTACGGGGAATAGTGCGGACAACTCAAACACATCACCACTCCTGGACCTGTCAGATTTTCCATCACTGAGTAGAGGAGGAAGTCAAGGCGGAGAATCAATAGCCCCAAGCCCGCTTACGAGGAAGCAGCCTTATGTGGGCATGGTAAAGCAGCCGACGAATGAACAAACTGAATTTCAAATGAGTGCAGAAGATTTTCCAGCTCTACCAGGTATGCAAGGACATAGTGGAACCCCGATGAGGACAATAGGTAATTTTCTGAAAAGAAATTACCTAAATATAAGGAAGATTTACCTATTTGAAATTTCTCTTAACACTTAGTAGAATATTACCCAGAAAAACAAAAATGTGAAGAAGTTCAACAAGCTTTAATTCAAAAAGATCAAGACATTTAAGTAATGAGATAATGTACAAGTCCAAGTTCTCAAAATAGTTAATTTTAAAGTTGTGATTGAAATCTATACATGATCATTTAAAATTAAAATTAATTTCAGAAATGTCTCATTTTTGTATATTGAGTATCTCTGTTTAAATCTCTTGGTGAGTAAGTTTTTTTATTGATATAATTCTATAATAATATCACCTTCTTTATTCTGCTTGATTAGGGTCCCATTATCCCAGCAGTAAATCCAAGCCATATTATCATGTAATTAAAATCCCCAATAAGAAAATAACTTATGATCTCCCAGTTAGATATTGAACCCATAACCTCTGGATTGCTAGATTGACATCTAGACAACTGATGTACCAAAACAGAATACTATTTAATTTATCAAAAATACTTGCCAAATTGATAAGGATAAAGTCATTTCTAATTCTCGTGACGCTGGCTTTTCCCGGCCCCACTCAGGCTGGGTGAGGTCAATGTGAGTAGCAGGTTGGTGAGTTTCCTGCGAATGGAGAGTAAAACCCCCGTCGTGATATGACCATGGCAGTTGAAAGCGACATTAAGCCCCACTTAAAAAAAAAAAAAAAAAAAAAAAAAAAAAAAAAGTCATTTCTAGGTTGTTGAAGTAAATTTCGTGAATAATTTTTAAATTAAATATGATAACTCTGCCTATTTTTCTCACATTTTTGGGTTTCTGGGGTTGCATTGCTTTATTGAAAGGCCTAAAAATAGTATTTTTGGTGGATTATTTTATTGAAAATTATTAATATAACCATCACGCATGTTGAGGTTCGCATTGATCTATTGAATTTGCCAAAAATACAGTGACATTGCCATATTGTCTGTTGTTGATTACTTCCTACTGTGATGTTGTTCCACAGTAGGTATATCTTATTACTATAAAAAAATACTCCACTATGTTTGTACATACTACCTACCTATGTTTGATGTCTCCTCTGAAATGTTTGTCTCATCATAATGATATTTGGCAAAGTTGCTCATAGTAGTCAGGGCTGCGGAGCTGCGGAAAAAATTTGAGCTCCGGCTCCGGCTCCAGCTCCTCTTTGTATTATTTTCTAGCTCCGGCTCCTGGAGCTAAGAGAAAAAAAACTGGCTCCGGCTCCGGCTCCTGGCTCCAGTAATGTGCATCTTATTTGAATACAAAATGTATATATTAGTATAAACTGAATACCTATCATTGGTTGTATCGAAAAATGTGTTTAAACACTTACATTATGTTCTATAACTTTTCCCCTTATCTAGAACCATTAAATCACAAATTAATAACTCTTAGGTACATTTTAGATTTTGTATTGTATTTTATTGTACATAAGAACATTATTTACATTAGATTTGAGGATGGTGCTGGAATAGTGGATGTGGTGGAGTAGTGTTATTTATTTTTAATAGGTAATAATAATAATAAATAAAAAAAACCACTCATTATTTTTAGAGAAATAATAAAAAAAAAAATTGATATCTAATTGGTCAATATTGAATAAGTTTGTGCTTAAACGAGTAAAATTTTGTTCATAGGTTTGTACATTTATTTAACATTCGAAGAATAAAGTGTCCTTAAGAACAATATAGCTTCAGCTAAGTCAGCTTTCATGGAAGCCCTGAGATCTGACTTTATCAGCCTGAGCGCTGAAAACAATCTCTCCACACTTACTTGTGTCGGTGGCATAGCCGTCACAATACGGGCTACCTCACTAATCCCATACGGGTAGAGGGCCAATGCTTCATTTACCGAGAGTTTGGTAGCCCTATCAATACTCTCAACTACCTTCAAATCTTTGAAAACGTTTTCTTTGAATTTTCGAATTTCTGCTTCTATTGGTGACCTGCGGAGCCAAGTTTTTGAAAATTTGGCTCCGACTCCGGCTCCAGCTCCAGCTCCTCTTTACTAAAATAATTGGCTCCGGCTCCAGCTCCGGCTCCTTCAGACCAAAAAATGTTAAGCTCCGGCTCCTTAGCCCCGGCTCCGGCTCCGACTCCGCAGCCTTGATAGTAGTCTCGATTTTTTTTTAAAGTTAAGCTTTTAATGGCAAAATTTCTATCTGAAAAACTAAACTGTTTATAATTTTCTTTTCATCAAACCAATTTATCCACAATTTTGTGTGGTTATTCATGAGTCATGAGATGTTCTAAAAATCCCAGGTATATCAGACTGCTTCATTTACAAAAGATGAGCATTTTCACACTTAAGTCCGAGTCTCCTATCATAACAAAAGAAGGGTCTCAATTGAAACTGGATTTGATTCACTGTTCATATTAATATGGTATATTATAAAATGATAGGTATAATAGGTAAACAAGGACAGGTATCACAGAACGTGTGATTGAAGGACTGTAGTAATAGAATTTGCCCTGAAATATTACAATACCTTGTTCAATTTAACAATAAATTATATTGTAATTAAAACTACTTAATATATTATTAAATTAAACGTCGGTCATGCCTCTATAAACTCACCTGCACTGCAGGCCTAGCCATGACAAGGCTAGATCACAATAAAAAAGGGTCTAAATTGAGGGGAAAAAAATCATTTTTTTTATACAAGGTACTGTTTGAAAGGTCTATTTTTGGAAATGTTTTTACTATTACAATATTATTTTGTAACTCATACTAACAGAAAAAGCTTTTAACAAGCCCTGTTCTGTGCACTGTCTGTGAAAAGGCATAAGTTGTAGAACTCTTGAAATGTTAATGCTTTAGATGTGAAAGTGTTATCCAGACCATTCAGGAGCCTAAACTGATATTTAATAGTAGTTTATCTTTTCTTATCATCTCTTTTTTAACATCTAGGGAATTTGAGATGGGGGTTTAACCTTTAACCCTCCATTTGCTGGAAGCTCAAAAAACCAGCCACCCACATTACCTCCACCATCCAAGAAGGGGTCAAATTTGATTGATCACCCATCCAACTGCTGATCATTGCTTAACTTTTTTTTAATACTGCTGCAATTACGTAAACAGTATGGCGAGGTTCAGGGGGACACTGTATATAGGCTTCTTCATTGACAAAACAAGAACTGGTGCAGTCTTATTTTATTTGACAATTGTTCTTTACATATAATAAACGATGAATGACCCACCAGAAGTAAATGATTAAAGAAACCATTAGAAATAAAAGTACAAAAGATATTGTACTTCAAGGCGATTGTAATGAAAAAACCGTAAAATAAATTAAATTGATTGCTAAAAAAAAAAAAAAAATGAAGGGAAAAATAATGAGTTTATTATTGTTTTAGCATGTGTCATCAATGCTTACTAGTGTAGATATTAATTTTCAATCCACCCGTGTGTTTATCCCCAGGCTCCGCCCCTGCCCCCAGTCTCAACTCCACGAGCAGTTTGGTAAGCTCCGGAGGTCAGCCCCTGGAGAAGCACAACTCATCGTCGGATCTCATTCCCCTCTCGCACAGTCCATCCTACAGGCAGCAGTCTAGTCGGCAACTCCTGAGCTCTTCCGCTCAGCCTATCCACAGCACACCCAGCCACCCGCAAGATCCTGCCCTCAAGAAATCTCATACCATCAAGCTGGGGCCTGACGGTGAGTTGGAGGATCTTCTATTTATGAAGATGAAGTTACATTAAGGGGACTCAGCCGTAAATTTACGCGTGCCGCTGTACTCGCATTTCACTGATCATGACATTGTAACCACTCAACACATCACTCTCACATTTTCACCTCTTGTTGTTTATATCATGGAAGACACAATTTTTTTGGTCCCATTTTGTCTCTACCTCATGGTTGTGGTTTGTTGGTTCTGGCACTCCTACCTTTACATTTTACAGCTGGATTCCCTTCCTAACTCTAAATTAAAAAATAACAACTACAACTAAAAAATAATGTTATGAAATAATTTCTTCTTTTTCTGATGGATAACAATTTTCCACAAACCATTTTATCTTTTGTGAATAATTTTGACAGTCATTTCTTGTGCCTTCATTATTGGTGCTTGCAAGGTTGGTTATTCCTGTAACAATGGTTTTTTTTACAGGACTGGGGTGTTAACCCAATGCCTATACTCAAAAAAGACAACAGTGATACGACAAGAGGTATTCACTACTTTAAAAGTGTCTTTGATTTTGATTTTTGAAATTATTTGACAAAGCTGAATCATGTTCAATCAATTAGTAAAAAATTGAAAAATGTTCTGAATAAAATTTCTGCAGAGCAGAGTTTTGTTTCGTGCAGTTTCTTACAAATTAAATCATATACTACGCTTAAACATAGGTAATTTAGACAGTTGTTCTGTTGTCTGGGACAAAGTTAATGTCTTAGATGATCTCTGCCACTTACACTACCAAAAATCTTAACCACATTTATTTAGAAACTATTAGTTGAACATATATACAGACAAATAATGGAAAAAAATTAAAATAATATAAAAATTGATATAAACAATAATAATAATATAAACAAGAAAAAAAAAAAAAATAATAATAATAAACAAACCACATCTCCTTCCCCACCCGCAGGCAAAGTCACCAACATTCCCCCGTCCATGGTGAAGGACCAGTTCGGCATGATCGGCCTGCTCACCCTCATCCGGGCGGCCGAAACAGAGCCCCTGCTCACCCAACTCGCCATCGGACAAGACCTGACCCACCTGGGGCTCAACCTGAACTCACCGGATAGTCTGTACCAGGTGAGTGCCGTCATTATTATTATTATAGTAAGCTTTATTTGGTAGAACAAAAATATATACATATAGTAAAATAGAATGAAATTGTAAAGAAAAACAATGAGATTAAGCAAACATACAGGGAAGAAAAAGAGAATGAAGTTAATGTCCTACCTGAAGGGCGGGTTATTGCCTGTGGCAATCTCTTCCAACCAAACCCTTCAGAATTGAAAGCTCCCTGACTTGTCAGTCCCAAAATTAAAGAAATCATTCATTCAAACCTGAAAATAAGAGAACTCAAGGGACGGGAATTTCATAATAATAATGTGTTTGTTTGTGTTATTATATCACAATATTAGTGGGTAGCGCAGAATTATAGGACTTTAACGTATATTTAATTTCCCAATATCTTATTTTTGCGTATAATTCCTCCACTGGTCACTGCTCACGTTAAAGCAGCTACTCATTTTTCCTTACGAGGTGGACCCCGAACACCCAAGAACAGAGCAGAAAAATTCCTGTCCCGCTGGGGATCGAACCCAGGTCACCGTGCGTGCAATGCCTAGCGCGCTATCTCACTCGGCAACGGTGACTACTAAGGAACCGGAATTTTTAGAGTTAGACCAGCAGTCTGGCTGGGGGACTATAAACAGGGAGTAGACCAGCATTGGCTTGGTTCTGGGGGCCCTTGTCAATATTATTAGCCTCCTTCTGAAGACAGTGGTAGAACTAAACAGTCATTCCTCCACTGTCTGGCTACCATCGTTCACGATGACGTCACCCTATGATGATGAATACTATAATTAGGTATTTTTTTTTATATATATAAGGTAATTGTGCCCCGGAACCGCTTTCGCATTACTTGGGGCCATTTTACCTTTACATCCATGCCATTCCGGAACCGGAAAACTTGGTTAGAACTTTCCGCTCCGGCCGGGATTCGAACCCGCAACCTCCGGGTCAGCAACCAATGCTCTTAACCACTGAGCCACGGAGGTCGGCGGTTGGTTAGGTATTAACTTTTTTTTTATTATTATTAATTTTTTTTTTATTATTATAATTAGGTATTAACTTTTTTATTATTACTAAATGTTCTGCAGGTGTTCAGCGGTCCCCTGAGTGATCAGCCGTGTCGAGCGCAAGACATTGACTACCATGTTCCTCCCGAGTATATCATCAACCACCAGATCAGGTGAGCTTTGCCTTTGGTATGGTGTGTGGTTTCTTTGTGTTATCTTTTTTTCGAGTCCTTTTTGGGGGATAAGGAAAGTCGTGTGGTGTTTACACCAGATTTTTTATCCTTAGTTTTAGATACTGTTTTTGTTTTACTAGACCTAAGTTTATTTTATATTAGAATAAGATAGGGAAATTGTGAAAAATGGGTAGTTCCCGTTAATTAATTTAAAATTAAAATTAAAAAAAAAATTATCTTTATTATAACCTCTTCGCGCCCAATGTCCTCGTAAGAGGACATTTATTTTATAGTCCTAAGTGCCCGAGCTTAAATTTTATACTACCAAGTACCATACAATGTTTGACCTCGGGTGAGGACACCGGTCACTTTGTACTGTAAAACAAAAAATGGTGTTGGGCGCGAAGAGGATTCACTGGTTGGAGTTCCACAAGTGAAGCCCCAACTATCACACCTACCTCTATTAGACCTATTGTGACCAGTTGATTCTAGCTAGTTTTACCCACAATAACCTCACTCAGCCTGTTGTTTGGAGGGTACAGAATTTTTTGAACTGACACTTAGTTTCAAAGTCTGCCATTATATTTGGGTAAAAGATAAAATTATTTTGTTTTCACCAAAGAACTTCTAAAATTGAGGCAATCAATAAAATAATTCAAAAGTGAGGTGTTTCATTTATAAAAATCGACCTGGGGCCCCTAGCCCCTACATAGGAGCGCCCTGAAAGTTCCCCCAAGTAGTTTTTTACAAACCATTTGAACATACAAGTTTCAATTCTGTACCTAAAGCCAATTGAAATATATTTACTATTTGACCTTTGCCGGACTTATACCAGTCCCTCTATAAGCTAAGCTTATTAATTTACCTTACCGAGAGGTACATTTGACCTGGATATTGTTCTCTTATATCCAAATTTGACTCTATGTTGTTGTAGCTAGCTTGGCTAGAGCTGTAGGGGGGACTGATAGTCTCCAGCCTACTTTATTTCAAACTTGGCTCGTCCTGAACCACACATTTCTATGTGTGATCAACCATCATGAGGATTTGGGCTATTTTTTATGCGCCATACCTTGGGAAACTGCAACCTAGCCTGGCTTGTAAAGGTTGGCTACTCTGTTCTCTGTTTATAGTCGTCTTGCGAGACACTGGTCTTATCCCTGTTTAACGCCCCCCCAGCCAGACAATTTTATTTATTATTAGTTATTTATTTAATACATGACAAGTAAATGGTTCAAATATATATAACAATGACAGTTTACATAATTCATAATATTTTTAATTGAACTTATGCTAGTTTCTTTTGGCTGTCGTCATCTCACACTAAGTATGGTCCTTGTGTCGTGTTTGACTCTATAACTTCTCTTGGTTTCCCAGGGATACGCTGGCCCCTCTGAAACTGGGCAGATTCAAGGAGGACCTCTTCTTCTTTCTCTTCTACACGAACCCGGGTGATGTGCTACAACTAGCGGCCGCCGCAGAACTGTGAGTATCTTTCTTTTTTACTTAGGTATAACTTCGTTTCCAATAAAGCATGGTCATCGGTCATAATATCACAAATGACGACGGGGGTTTGATCATCCATTCCTTGGAAACTCACGAACTAGCTTCTCGAATAAACCTCACCCACACTGAGTGGGGCCGACAATAGTCAGCATCACGAGTGTTGGAATTTGAATGGTCACCGATCCATTTCCTAGCCCCGTTTTCAATGTGCCATCGACTCTGGCTTGTTGGTATCTACCATTCTACCTACAATGGTCTTCCTGATATTAAATAAATAAACGATATATCCTTTGGATTAAATAAACCAGTATGTAGCTAAGTGGTCAAGGCGTTGGTATGATTTTAGGTCGCTCCTTAGTGTTACGTTGTTTAAGTTAGCCTCTTCACGTCCGCTATACTTGTCACGGAAAGGTTGCTATCGTAACCGGTACGTTGTTTACACTGGCATATTCGCGGCAACTGTACTACACACGGAAAGGTTGCTTTATTTAGACTGTCAGCGCAAGACAGGTAGTCCCATTATGTCAACGGTACGTTGTTTACATTAGCATATTCGTGGCCACTATACTACCTACACACGGAAAGGTTGCTATGGTAACTGGTACGTTGTTCACATTAGCATCTTCACGCCCACTATACTACACATACACACGGAAAGGTTGCTATGGTAACCGCTACGTTGTTTACATTAGCATATTCGTGGCCACTATATTACCTACACATGGAAACGTTGCTATGGTAACCGGTACGTTGTTTACATTAGCATATTCGTGGCCACTATACTACGCATACACACAGAAAGGTTGCTATGGTAACCGGTACGTTGTTTACATTAGCATATTTGTGGCCACTATACTACCTACACACGGAAAGGTTGCTATGGTAACCGGTACGTTGTTTACATTAGCCTCTTCACGCCCGCTTTACTGCACATGGAAAGGTTGCTATGGTAACCAGCACGTTTAGCATCTTCGCGGCCACTACACTACACACGGAAAGGTTGCTATGGTAACCGGTACGTTGTTTACATTAGCCTCTTCACGTCCACTATACTACACACGCAAAGGATGCTATGGTAAAAATGTATTATATATTTATAGAACAATTTCTATTATCTGTAATAATTTATTATATTACTATTGTCCTATCTGTAACAATGTTCATGTAATTGTGTAATTGTATTTTCCAAATAAGGTACGTTTGAACTTTTATTAAAAAAAAAAGGTTGCTACGGTAACCGGTATGTTGTTTACATTAGCCTCTTCACGCCCGCTATACTACAGATACACACGGAAAGGTTGCTATGGTAACCGGTAGGTACGTACGTTGTTTACACATTCGCCTCTTCCGTCCCCGCAGGTACAAGCGGGACTGGCGGTATCACACGGAGGAGAAGCTGTGGATCACGCAGGTGCCGGGGCGGCCCGCCCTCGAGAAGACGAGCACGTACGAGCGAGGCACCTACTTCTACTTTGACACGAAGACATGGAAGAAGGTGCAACGGGAGATGTACCTCGAGTACAGCAAACTGGAAACGTTGAAAATATAAACAGGCACACACCACAACACACCGAAAAAAAAAGAGAATTTCAGCCCTACTACTATTACATGACTTTCTTTTTCTCACTCTTAGATCGAGGGAAGTGTAGAAACTTTGAAAATCAGTATCAGTATAAACAGAAAAGAGAGAAATTGTACTAGATGTACATGAATATCAGAACATACCTGGACAGCTGTTTCGAGCTTATTTGCTCTCATCAGCAGGTAATAGTTCTGATTATCCATGCCATCGACTAACCTCTCTGTATTTCAAAGATTTTTTTTTACGGACCAGCATCAGTCTCTCCTTTTCTGCAGGACGAAGAGACCAAACGTTTGCAACGTTGAAAAAGTGATAGTTAAAATTCAGCTCCAATTACATGACCTTATTTTTCTGTAAGGAAATAAAACCTTCGATGGAAAATATAGCAAAAAATAAATACAAATAAGAGTATTTTCCTTTGTCTTAACGACAAAAACAGCAATCTGAACATTGAGAGAAAAACAAGACCCGTTACTTTTTCTTCTGTAAGAAAAATAGAAACTTGGAAAATATAGCAACAAAAAAAAGAGACCGACAGCAATACTTTCTATACCTTGTAGGTAATGGAAAGTAACAAAGAAAGTCAGCCCTTACTTACATTTTGTTTAAGCCCTTACTTAAATTTTGTTTAGGTTAACTGGAAATGTTGAAAACGTAGAAACGAAAATTAGATACAATAAAAATGAACCATTACATGTATCTCCTTTTTCTGTTAAGTTAAGTAAAAAACAAAACAAAATTCATTATTTACAAAAACATGAACATCTCCCTCTATCTCCTTCTTTTGTCTTCATGGATGGCTTTTCCAAGCCTGTAAAGCTCTCTGTTCCATGCCTTTAAGTTCAATATCTCTCTGTTGTAAGCTCCTAGCTGGTAAATAGCGACAGCGAACTACATTACCTAACTAATGACCGCTTTCTGTTCCATGCCTTTAAGGTCAATATCTCTCTGTTCCAAGCTCCTAGCTGGTAAATAGCGACAGCGAACCATATTGCCTAGTGACCATTCCCTCACATGACTATTTCTCTCTTCTTCTTTTTACTCAACGTCTCTATAACTTTAAGGTCAGTCGAGACGGGGGTTTTACCCTCTCTTCGCTAGAAATTAACTCAAAGTAACCTCACAAGTGCAATAGTGCTAAAAGACGCAGCAAATGGGAATTTCTTTAAGAAAAGACCCTCAGATATAATGGAATGTAACCTCATCTAGGCTGTGGTGGGCCCGGAATAGCCGGAAACTTGAGGTTTCGAATTTAAATGTTCACTCATCCAAATCCGAACCTCGTTGGACGTTGTGTCTGTCTGATAAATGAGAGGTCGTGGGTTCGAAAGCCAGCCGGGACATGACTAGTTATCCGCCCATTTGGAATTTTTACATCATAATACGTCTTGGGCTCACTGCTGTGATAATCGGACTTACTAGTCCTCATCGGGTAGTATAAACAAGGCGATATTATTATTTCTCAACTCAGGCTGGGTGAGGTTCATGTGGTACGAGTCCCAGTGATTGTAGAGCATCACCTCCACCACCATCCTTGAGAACCGATAGCAGGACAAAACCAAAGTAGCATCAACATGACTGAAGCCTGGACATCGGATCTGGGCGTCCATGTAATCCTTACACCACCGGGAGATAGGTAACTGTGTCTGTTTCACGGACATGGAATTATTATTCAACAATTTTGATCAATCTTTATTTACAATTTTTTATATATAGGTGCAGTCAAAAGGTATAGTTAATGAAAGATAAACAAAGTTTGATCAAGGGTGGTGATAATGCCTTTGGCATTATTATTAGTATTATAATAATACATAATAACACTCTTTAGTGGAAGGTAACCACCAGGCGAGGTTAACGCTCAAAGCATTTTTTACCACCTAACACTTTTATGTGGTGTTGTTGTAACCAGCTTGGCTACAGCTGGGGGGAGTGATGGTCTTCAGCCAGCTTAAGTAGAAAAATTGGCTTCTTCTGAACCACAATACATATCTCTTTGTGTGATCAACCATCGTGAGAACTCTGGCTTTTTGTTTATAAGCCATTAATCCTTGGCAAACTGCAAGCTAGCCTGACTTGTTAGAGTGACTAGTCTGTTCTCTGTTTAGAGTCCTCTAGCGAGACACTGGTCTTCTCCTTGTTTACTGTCTCAAAGGCAGCCCTGGGGGTAGATAGTGCTTCATGCATTACCTCTTGGTCACATACTTTCCACTTTTGGGTCCATTATAATCCACCCATCTTATTCAACTATTGTGATCGGGCATTTCTGCCGCAAGTATCCTATACACTCTGAAATTTTCGTACAATGCCCATCCAATTCAGAATTTTTAGTTAACCAACCCCCAGTTGAATAGTAGTTAATGGAGGAATTAATTGGTCGTTAACCATGTGCGTTGCATATAAATTCGTGCAGTATTAAATTCCTCCGAGAAATTAATTCGCCGTCAGTCCTGTGCGTTACGTATTTGTCCATTAAGTCCTCGATTAAATTCCTCCGTTAGCAACTACGCAACGAAACTCTCCGTTAGCTCCTATGCAAGTAAAAGTGAGTAGTCGTTTATTTTCTTTTCACACAGCCAAACAAGTGCACAGCAATTTAATCTACTTAAATATCTTTTTCCTTTCCATTACCATATTGGGTGGGAGTCTAGACACTAGGTCTAGGCGTCCATATAATCCTCGCACCACCCAGAGATATGTATCTGTGCCTATGCCACGGACACGTAATTAATACACCATATTATGCTATGCATATACTATATTGTAGAATAACTAAAATAAAGTAGGTGTTTCTGAAAACACAACACTTATTATTCCGTGTCCATGAAAAAGGCACAGATGTTTATCTTTAGGTGTTGGAAGGGTTATATGGACACCCAGATCTGAGCTCGAACTATAATTAGAATTACAACAATGGATGAGTCAGTCCGTCCCTTAAGTTGGAGTTTCAATCACATTGAACGTTAGGGACTCATTGACATGAGGGACACTCTTGTCTTTGTTGTAATCCTATTATAAGCACTGTAGTTTCTGGGAGGCGTTCTCCCGCGCAACGACCGTTCCGCTCGATCCAATTTGTCCCCTAATGCCTGGGCTCCTGCCATCACACCTGCTATCCCTATCACACCATGAATCAACCCCAATCTTCTCTAGTGTCGTGATCCAACCTGACACCTTCGAAAGTCCCCCAGCTCCTTCGTAAATGCCTTTCGTTTGATCCAATTTTTCCCCTAATGCCTGGGCTCCTGCCATTACACCTGCTATCCCTATCACACCATGAATCAACCCCAATCTTCTCCAGTGTCGTGGTCAAACCTCACCTGATACCTTCGAAAGTCCCCCAGCTCCTTAGTGAATACCTTTCATCCGAGATACTCTCCTGTTTCGTGAATTTTGTAGTCCCCCCCCCCCCCCCCAAAGCTTTCTTTCTCGTAGTTGTGTAGAATCCCTAGTGATATCATGTTGTACAATGTAAATAACCAATGTTTCTTGTAATTGTATAAAATTAATAAGATTATTTTAAAAAATATTTCATTCAAAACCTGTTTGTTTTTTATTTCGGTCTTGTTAGAATTCAGCGTACACTGTGCTTGCAACTTCGGTTGATATTATTGTTATTTAAGGTTGTTAATTTTTAAGATAATATTCTTAAAAACCCAGCCGGGATATGATATGTTATCCTCCGATTCGGGATTTTTACCACATAATAATATGTCTTGGGCTTACTGCTGGAATAATGGGGCTTTAAGAGTCCTAATCGGGCAGTATAAATATGGCGATATTATTATTATATTACGTACCTTCATTCGAAAGGAGACCCTGTGCCAAATTTGGAGTCATTTGGTTCAGCCGTTTCGGAGCCGCGTCGAAGGTGCACTGGTAGTCAAGTGTTTAACGCGCTAGTCTGGTGATCCCGGTAGCGTAGGGGTCCGTTGGTTCGAATCCCACCCAGTGCATGAATTTTTCCTCATGAATTTGAGTTTGTAACCACATAATAATAAGACTCTGAGGGTAGAAAATGCTTTGAGCATTAACCTCGCCTGGCGGTTACTTTCTACTAAAGAGTGTTATATTATGAATAAGAATGAGAATGGTTTTTTATATTAAAATTATTGATGTTTTTAAATAAAATAATGTAAAAAAGTAAGAAAATGATTAAATAAAGAAAAATCCTTACTAAAGAGCAGAGTGGTTTAAGCGCTGGTATGATAATCCATTCAGGGATCCATTGGTTTTGCTGAAAACTGGGATCAAATCAATGGCTGAAGAATGGGACTCTAGTTCAAATCGGGCAGTATGAAAAAGTCTTATTGTTGCCATAATTATTACCTATGGAAAGTTCTTCCACTTTTTACACTAAGTATCTTTTAAAAAAATATCATTGTTTCACAGCCTTTTATATTTTGTAGCCATGAAACAGGAGCTACTGTAAACGCTTGTGGTCTGTGTTGTAGCTTGCCCATCCCGTACTATGCCTCCCCTGTGATGGGCGAGGAGTGACACAATATTTCCCATTTAGGTGCTGGGTCAACACGAGCGCACTGGAAGGTATCCCTTACAAACAAGCTATCGTCCGAGCCTGAAGGTTCCAGGTTAAATACTACCGAGTGGCTACTTAGTACCAAGTGATTTTATGATAATATCGCGTTATTTATACTGCCCGACTAGAACTAATGAGTCCCATTATTCCATAAGTAAGCCCAAGACGTATTATTATGTTGTCAAAATCCCAAATGGGTGGATAACTTAACCTCTCCCGGCGGGTTTCGAACCCGCGACCTCTAGATTGCCAGACCGATGCATTGACCACTGAGCTACCGGGACAGGCAAATGTCGACCGTATTGAAAATTTCCTCAACTTACAGTGTCGGTAATTTTATTTTGTTGAATATTATTCCTTCGTGTCTGAAAACCTTTTTAAAAGAGAAGTGCTAGATCAGAAAAATAAGAACAAGAGATTATTTCGAGTTAAATTTTCATAATAATATAGTTTACAGTATAATATTTACGGTCTATTAATATAATATACACAACTCGTACATATGTACTTAATTCAGTACATAATTTACAGCACGGTCTAATCTCTCGCTTTCCTGTCCAATTGATTTTGAGAAGGAAAGGCAAAGAGATTCAGACTTTTCGTAAAATATTCAGAGAAAAAGAGAAAGAAAAAAGATACTTGAAATTATGAACTCTATTTTTTTTTCAATTAAATGGAGAGAAATTACAAAGTATTTTTTACAATATTTATGTATGGGCCATTTAGCAGCGCCCATAGACGATCAATAATAAACATAAAGCCAAGAATTGGGTCGGATCCGATCAACGGATCCACACGCTAATTTAAAAGTTTAGCTCCCACCGAATCAATATTTTATTGAATCGATATTGTTCGATACGGATAGTACTTATTTACTTAAATATGACCTGGTATTCACTTCGTTATGTTTTAAATGTTCAATATGGTTGAAGCTCTCCTGATTGATTTATATTATCCTTCAACATTCAAAACCAACTTCAACCATGAGGTTGAACAGCATCGACCCTGCTTGAGCGAGATAAGACAGAGTAAAAGAAGAAGATTATCCTTCAATATTACGCATTGATCAATGCGATATTGATTCAATATATTGATCGTCTTGGGCTGCTTGCTTTGTTTCGCATTGTTTTCTGGGTTTTTTTTTTCAAGTCAAAACAACAAAAAATACTTCGATTTCTAATACATATTAGAAATTAAGAAATACTAAACCAAATTCATGGTGTGGCTTTGGTTTTGACGTAGAGTATTTTCTTTTTTCGTGCACTAGGCGCATCAACATGACAGCGAAATACTATTGTCACGCCAAGTGTCGTTTGAGATACGCTGTTGAATATTATATCAAGGAAGAAATGGGTACGAAATCTTGGGTTCTATTGGCCCACAAAACGAAGCATTCTCTCAGAGCTGTGATGTTAATTTCTTTTTGTAATTTTTTTGGTTACGTTTCTAAAAATACAAAAAAGTATAAAACACGTAGGGAATAATTTACTAAATCTACTACAAACTTTAGACTAACTCTAATTTATTACAAATTATTCTTTGTGTTTGAAATCTGATGAAATAGGCTCTGCACAAGAGCACTAAAAGGTTTTCTCCTTCAAAATCAAACACCTCAGCACAGGTGTGAAGAATGCCATATGCAAAGATAATTATTAGTAACTAAATTATTGGAGATAATTTTTTTGTTCTCTGAGGGATTCAAACCTGGGATCAAGCGATCGCTTTACCGCTCAGTTCCCTGCGCTAATTCATCAGAATTCAAAAACAAACGTTATCATGACTGAAATATGGGACTTGTTCAATATTATTTTCTTGATTTTCAAGAAATAGGGTACAATTTTTTGCTGTTGCAAAATTCTACTCTCATAAATGACAAAATAACCATGGAAAATTAATCTGGGAAGATTCTTAGTAATCGTCCATCGGAGACTTCACACCTCGTGAGGAATAATGAGTAGTTGTTTGTAGATATGTGTAACGACCAGTGGTGGCATCACGAGAAGGAATATGGGTATTGGAAAATGATGAAATTTGTAGTTACATATTGCTGAGCTACGCACTAAAGTTGTAATATGGTAAGTAGACATAAAATTAACAAAGTACCTTACTTTTTGTCTGACATTATTATTATAAATTTCACCATTTAAAGTGGTAGTGTTATTTATTAAAAATTACAATTACAATATTGTAATAGTAATTTGTCTGACATTCAATAGTGCTCAGTATAATTGACAATTGAACTATAAATGAAATAACAGAATGGAACAATATTGTTCAATACACTTCAAGAAGAATACAAGACATCTTCTATTCTGAGACGCGACATTCCGCCTTTACCTAACTGACAAAGAGTCAATAACTTAAATCTAAAATAAATAGTAAATATATGTACACAAACGGAAAGGCAGTGAAGAAAAGTAAATAAATATTTTTTACAAACAAAACACAGATTGTTAGTTGAAAAATGTAAAAAGTAGTTCTGTGAATTTTTGGTAACGTTATGTTAGAACAATGAAGCCTTTGAAAAAGTCGTAGGTTTTTGATAGTAAACTCAATGAATAATGAACGTCAATTTATATCCCTGACATTGATCAAGTATGCACCTATATGTATTATGCATCAGGCTATAGTTATAGGATGCTATTGCCTACGATGGATTTATTTATTTTAAAAGTATAAAAGCATTATTTTTTGTCTTTTTTTTTCTTTTCTTTTTGCTGAATATTTTTTTTTTTTTTGGGACAAAATTAATGGTCGCAGAAGTTTAATTATATGTGCATGTAAAGTCACTGGCAAGACGAAAGTAAGAATTTATGGCAGTGCTAGTGTCTTGACCGTGACTTCAGCATGAAGGTCATTCTGTTTTCTCCCTGACTGTACACGGTGCCGGCGACGAGGTGGTTCTCATCGTGACTTGTCGTTCGCAGAACTGCCACCCAGTGAGGCACTCGCGCGTGGTGGAGACGACAGAATGACCTCGCTCGATAAGTTTTAGTTCGTTGACATTGTTGGTAATCAGTAGCATGGCAGTCGAAATTTCGTTGGGATCGTTTGGCTGACTAACTTGTGACCTTGACGAATTCAGCGGGGTCAAACCCGCCGTGCATGTAGGTGGTCGTGCCTTTGGCATCCAGCGAGCGGACTCGCACGAAGAGGAACGCGGCCACCAGACAGGCCACCACCAGCACAGCCAGCAGCAAGGCGAGGCCCGCCACGAAGCTCGGTAGACTGATGCACACGTGGTCCGAGTCCATGCTTTTCTGGGACACCACGACGGTCTCGTTGCTGGTGGCGGCTGTGTTGAGCGCGAAGTTCACGTCTCCTGGCGCCACCACCTGAATGGTTCTGCTCGTATTCACGTCCGTCATGTCTTGCGCCGCCCGCTTGTACACATGCAGCAGCACGTCCCGCCTTCGCCGGGCGCCGCGGAGCTCGTCCGGGAACACCTCCACACTCCTGGGCCGCCCGCCCAGCGTCACCAGGTCTCCCCCCTCCTCCGTCACGGTGCCCTTCCTCTTCACCGTGTGGTAGATAGCACCGTGACCGGGTAGGGGGGGTGGTGGCATGTGTACGTCGTCTGTGTTGCTTGGGGATGCTTTCTGAGGTGCGGGGGAGGAGGGGTTGGACTGGGCCGCCGGGGGAGGCACCACCTCTGCTTTCTGTTCGGAGTAGGCGCCGGCCGGGCCGGAGGGGTGTCTGGGGTCGGGGTATGCAGGGCCGTTGAAACTGTCGGGAACGCCATACTCACTGCCTGGGGGCGGGGGAGGGGGACCGTACTCCCCGCTGCCGAAGCTGCCGCCCAGCTGGGGCGCCCCGTAGTCTCCTCCCGCGCAGCGTGGCTCAGGACAGTTGTAGCGACACACCTGGATCACGCACTGGAAGTGAACGTTCATCGAGTCGGGGAACTTGAACGCCTGGAAGTAGGCAAAGGAGACAACGGAAGCAGAGGGGCCGAAGTTCTTGATCTTCTGGAACTTGGACATGATCTTGGGTCGCACCACGCACCCGTGCTGATCCACCAGTTGAATGGGCGCCCGCTTGCCATCATGGGCGACACAGTTCCGCACCAACATGTCGAACTTGTTCTCGTCATCCTTGATAGCCAGCACCATGGTCATGGTCTGCCCTATCTTGACTATCCCTGATACTTCAGACGCCCAGGGGCCTTTGCCCACTTGAATCTGCATCCAGCACTGCAGGTTGTCTCCCAGGAAGTTGGCGGTGACGGCGTGTAGCATGTCCACCTGGAAGGGACGGAAGGTGACCGCCTTCTCGTAGAAGTCATACCAGGTGCACCGGAGCTTCCTGGCCTGATCCCACACCTCCTGGACATAGGGGTCGTACTGGATGATGATGGTGTTCTCGACGTAGCTGCCGCTGGGGGTCGTGACCCCGCCCACCGCGTGGTTGGCTGAAGAGGACATGCCGCAGCTGTTGAGGAAGATCTCGAATGTGGCGCTCAGGTGACCGGTGCCAGGCTTGAGGTGAACACAATGCGAGTCACTGTAGAACCCTGTGAACAGAAATGTTTACCAATAATTAGAATCAGTTCTGAATTTTTTGTTGACTTTAACACATTGTGTCATACATATTTGTATGACTGTCACACCGCAGAATAGACGGCGTCATTCATATTTGTATGACACGGCTGTCATACTAAAATGAATCCCTAGAGGCTCCGTCCCTAGAGCTAATTTGCATTTTTATCCCCCGTACACAATGTGTTAAGAGATTCTTGTCAATCATTATATTAGGCTTCATCGCTTATGATATTGCCACTTCATGATGAAGATAGTATGACTAGAAAAAAATTGATTGCAGAACACTGGTCGAGAGACTTAACAATATCAAAAGTTCGATTGATAAGTGGAGGACTCGAAATCTGCAGGTCGTTGGCTCGAGTCCGAAGTAGAGCAAATATTCAGTATTTGAATTTTCAGTTATGGTACATAACCCTTGGGATAGAACCAATATATTGATTTGTAGAATCTTCTTATTAAATTTGAAGATAAAGCAACGTTACTTGAAGTGTACCACTACCAACATAAAGTTTTATGCTATACTTGGCAAAGAATTTCTTTTAAAAAATAATCTCAAATGAATGAATTGAATAGCGTCACTGGCACAGTCATTGGATACACCAGTTCTCGTTCTGACACTAAAGTTGAGGAAGGTCCACCGAGATTAGGAATTGGAATGGTGGTGGGTGACCAACTAACCATTCAAATTTTTGGTGATGCTATTCCCGGCCTAAACCATGGTAGATGAGGTTAATGTGGTTGCTGGTTTATGATTTTCCAGCGAAAAGAGGATAAAACCCCCGACTCGTGATTGTCATATTTAATTATATCTTTCGAAATGGGGAGAAAACGCATATCAAGAGAAGCTTTCTTCAAATTTATGAAACGACTGTTTTCTGGGTAGTAAAAATCGAAAGCCCACACATAGGTACCTACTCCTAGGTAAGGTGTTAGGTACATAATTATATATGTAGAACCGCCAATAGCAGAGAAGGCAACTTTTACTTTCGATTGCTTACATGTTCCCACGTCAACAAATCATGACTCTAGTCATTCATACATTGAGAATAACATTTAAGTTTCTAATTTTTCCTCATTCCATTCAAATTCCAATGTAGAGAGAGAAAGAATAAAATAAATATATTTTACAGGACTGCTCTCATAATTGAGAGTTGCCAACAGACACAGTATATCAATCAATAATATAAATTACATATTTTTTCTTCTTATTATTGATATTTTTTTTTCCCTTTCTTTTCTTCATTTTTTCTTTGATGATGTTGTTAGGATCTACGTTGGGAGTAAATGTGATAGTGTATGATTTTAGAACTATCTTTGATAATGGATGATGATATATCGTGAAACAGTGACTTGTGGCAGTTCAATGATTTTAGAAATTGCACTGCATTCTTACTGATAGTGCCTCTACTCCCAAACCAAAGACCGATGACCTTGTATTCACGCATACCGAAGCCTTGGTTGAACTTTTCTTGCAGGTCGGGAATGCAACTTTCATAAATATCGCACTTTTCTTTATGTACTAAATCACCCTGGTCTTCCCTATTCTGTTCAAATCTCACTGTTGGATCGATCGATTAACTAACTTCTATGTATAATGTACTTATAACTTCAGTAAAGCTTTGGCGTGCTAAAAAAGATATTTCTTTTACTGCATCTATCGTGACAAATACTGGAATAATTTATAAACGCAAAATGTAATAGCTATTAATAGTCATGAATTATTTAATACTTGCAGAAAAAGAATAATTTTCATATCTGGGCTATTTCTGATTTTAGATTTAAATTGTTTTTTTTTCATTTCTCTGATTATATAGTGTACTCTAATTATGTCAGAAAGTGTACCAAACACTTTCAGAAAGCTACCACGCTAATATGTGTGAGAACTGTGCTAAAATTGTTCCCTAGGTACTCTAAGAGGTTCAGAGTTTTGTATGGGATTATGAATGTATTACTCCATAATTTATTATAACGCCATGACTGTGTGGAAGATTAGAGCGAGTGCAGATTTTTTTTTAGAGATTACACTTTTTTTAAAGTATATCATTATAATTAATGATAATAAGGTAATATATTTTTTAACATACAATATTACAATTAAATGAGTCCCATTATTCAAGAAGTAAGCCCAAGACAGATCAAAATCCCAATTGACATGTCCCAGCTTCGAACCCGCGACCTCTGGATTACCTGACAGACGCCTTGATCAGAATGACCACTAAACTACAAGGACAGACATTTTCTACCACCTACCCTTCCTTCATTGTGCTTTTATTGGCAATTCTTGCATTTGGGTGAGATTTGAACCAATGGATAACAACGCGACCTGTATTACCAGATGAGCGCCTTGACCACTCGACTACCAATACATGGTATTATATAGGTATATTATGACCAGGCGCGGCCGACAGGAAAATGTTTTGGGGGTGCTGCCACATAAACCAGACTAAATTAGGAATTTTAAAGCCCCTCTTTCAGTATCTAAAGAGTTTGAGTTTGTTTACCATGCCAATCATAATAATTATGAATTCACTATTTTAGAAATGTGTGATAATTTTTATTGTACGAGCAAGGACTTGAGAAAATCCTCTCTTTTTCTTTTTCGTCTGGGTTGCTGCAGTTTCGCAGCTCCTTAGTACCGGCCGCTCCTGATTATCACATTATTGTTATTATGTGGTGTGTATGACCATAGATGTTGACATGCACCACTATAATCTAATAATAGATAGATAGATCACATTATTATTATTATTACTATTTAAACCGGTTTGAGTCCCACAGAAAGAACGAAAAAATAGAGATTACATACTCACAACTGAAAGTAGACTGAATGCCTTATTAGACTAAGTATTGTTGCCGTTTGACATGTATGTGAAGCAAGTTCTCATTTGGGCATTAGAAACTCCTAGCTGGTGTAACTGATGAGTGCCACTGCTGGTGAAATTACCCAGTGCACTTGCAATACTTGCATGGAGAGAAAACTTAAACTTGTTTACTTGAGCGATTCTTTCAACTGACCGAGCGAGTCGATGTGATCATTTGGAGAGGGCGGTGCAAGGTGACACGGGTTCGAATCAAGACAGAGTCTGACTTTTGGAATTTTTAATTCCGGGCGAGATCTACTTATGCCTCGTGAGGAAAATTGAGTGACAAGTAGAGATGAGCGGGGTGGCGCCAGCGTAAGGTGATCCGGGTTCGAATCGCGACGGAGTCGGGCTTTTGGAATTTGTAATTTCGGACGCGATTTACTTATGCGTCGTGAGGAAAAGTGAGTGACGAGTAGAGACAGTAAGTATAATAATGATACGGTTTACTATTCCAATAATAATTGGGTTTTTTTTTAAAATTTCGGTTTAACATCGCTTCCAACTGCAAAGTCATATCACGAGGGTTGTGCTACCCTCCATTCGCAGGAAACTCACAAAACTGCTACCCACATTAAACTCACCCAGACTGGGTTGGTCCGAAAAGTCAGCATCGCGAAGTCTTCACCTCGCTGGACGTTGCTTAACCTACGAGAACCGGTGCTTTCAACGCGCCATCGACGATGGCGTTATAAGTTTTCTACTTTCGTTTTTTGTACAAAAAATCTAGAAGCCTTGTTAAGATTATTGATTAATTAATTACATATTTATTTTAAAATATAAAAACATGCAATCGTGTATCTCAGAAGTTTTATAAATACACTTATTTCAGATAAGTGATAAGATTTATCATCATCATCATCATCATCATCATCATCATCATCATCATCATCATAGGGTACCGTCATCGTGAACGATGGTAGCCAGACAGTGGAGGAATGACTCAGCACTTCTACCACTTTCTTTACAAGGAGGCTAATAGTTGACAAGGGCCCCCAGACATAAAAAAAAATGCAATTGTGAATCAGTGATATGACAAAATGATATAAGAAACATAAACGAAAGTAAAAAAAAGTTATCATATTTGTATTAATCACAATCGTGATTTATCACAACTACTCAAACTCGCCATGCTAAATATTTTCTTAACTTGAGACTTGAACCACCGACTTCCGATTACAAGTCCGCCGCCTTATCGATCAAGCTACTGAGGTCGGTATGCATTAAACGAAAGTACAATATAAATTATCATTGATTGGTAGTTTCGACAGAGTTTAGTTATCGCATGCGAGCTGAACTGGTAGTAATCCTAATCTGCCCAGTACCTACTCCAGACGTATTAGATCTATTAGAGAAGTTCTAAGTGAAAGCTCATTCAAAGTGAGACTCATAACACACATACCGAGATAAAATGTGAGTAAACCCTATTAACTGTAGTATACTCAATGCACGGCGCAGGAATTCAGGATACTCTGCATTACTTTTACTTTCACTTTGCTGTACTAATACCGATAAGAATATAAAATAATATCGATGTATAAATTATATCTAATTCGTATAATTGTATATGTTATACAAATAATACCAGTTGAAATGTTAAAAATGTTCGAAACCTCCCAAAAGAGCAAAAGAAATGCTCTTACGTACTGGCTTTCTAACAGGACACAGTAGCCTCAACTGCCATCTGAACAAGAGGGGCATTGCTCAAGACCCAAAACGCCGTCTCTGGAAAGAGGCCCCAGAGACAGGCACATACATTCTAGTATTACTACCTGTTACCAATGTTTATTATTATTTTTGATACAGTCACTTCTTGTTTAATTTAATGTTTTACTTAATCGATGTTTTTTTCATTGTACTGATATGTATTAATGTCTTATTTTACACTGGGTTTGACCCGTAAATATACAATTACGAGCCTGGTGATCTACTCTACCCTCGAATAGTGACCACAAATTACCCTGGGTGAGTTTCTAAATACCCCTGGGCGAGTTTCTAAAGAGCACCGGTGGCAACGGGAAATTCTCCCGTGGATTCCATTAAGCGTGATCTTAACAATGACGTCGTCGATGCCACTAGCTGCTCTCACCGGCTTGCACTCCAGGTGACCCGGGTTCGAATTCCGGCGGGGTCGGAATTTATCGGCACTGTACTTTGGATGTCGGGACTAACCTTGCCTCGTGAGGACAATGGGGGTATTTGTAGAGTGGGCAACAATCAGTGGCGACATTGCGAGATTGAATATGATGGTTGGTTTGAGATATGATACATTAGTAATCTGTTCTCGTAATTTCGATGTTATTCGCAGATATTGTGACATAATAACATAAATGGAATAACATAAAGGGTTGGGTGAAGAGATTGCCACAGGCAATAACCCCGCCCTTTAGGTAGGACATTAACTTCATTCTCTTTTTTTTTTTCTTGTATCTTTGCTCAACCTTTTTGTTTCTCTTTATAATTTCATTGTATTTTACTGTATTGTTCTACGGTACCTAATAAAGCTTACTAAAGTAAAAAAAAAGTTATCATATTTGTGTTAATCACTTTCGTGATGTCACAACTACTCAAACTCGTTTTTTACTAAATCTACGCTGATACCGGGACTTGAACCACCGACCTCCAGATTACAAGTCCGCCGCCTTATCGATCAAGCTACTGAAGTCTGTAATAAAGCTTACTATAATAATAATAAATAACTATAAAAACACAACTCAGCCTGTCTCACCTTTAGAGAAAATCATCCCGTAGAAGGGCCGATCGAACTCGATGTTGACTCGCATGTGCGTCTTCTCGCACTGGACCTGCAGGTGTTTGATCTGGGGCTGGTCAGGCGAGGCCAGGGGCCACGGATCATCAGGGCCGGGGGGCAGACCGCCCCCTCCGCCCGACGGGTGCGGCGGCCCGTAGTTGGCGCTGGGCCCCGAGAGAGGGGGCGGGGCCCCGTACACGGCCCTGTGCTCGAGAGGCAAGGCCGCGGAGGTGTCGAGTAGAGGGGCATCACAGGTGACGTCCTGAGGAAGGGAAAGGCGTATGGTGTAAAGAAAACAATGTATAAAGTATGTATGTCAAGGAATAGCTTTTTTGATTTATATTTTAGCATTTAATATACACTTTTGTATGTGTGCTAGGTACAATGTACATGATATATCAAGACAAAGTTAAAATATATAAAAATTACATTGATAAAATCAGGTGGTAGATAAAGGTGAAGGTAACTGATACATTTTCAGGACTAGTGGATAAAATAAATAAAATAAAAATAAAATTGGTATAGAAAACTTGGTATAAGATTGTATAAAATATGAACTTAGATATGATTAGATGTTTATACTGGGACTGTGATTCTCCAGGCTATCCTGGAATTAATTTAGACTGTAGGGAGCCAGGTTCAGTAGTTTACCTTATAGAGTGTTTTAGAGGCTTTGCCGACCAATGGCAAAAAAAATGTCTCTTTCTTTGTACAGGCCGTTCTTCACACCTCGGTCGAAGTATTTGATGCATAATTGCACATTATGGAAGAAAATACCCAGGGCATTATTAGTGGCCTTGATCAGGCTTTATTTACTATTACATAATTATACTTTGTCATTGTATCTATATCGAAATTGTTTGGTAATAATAATAACAATACTCGTATTGTTTTTAAGAGAAAAAAAAGCATTAAATTTAATTTAATTTTACACGATTTATTATTATTTGTATATAAATAGTTAAATAGGTATGGATTCTTCCAATGTTCTGGCCAATATAGCAGAAAATTTTTACTTTATTTACCTGGCCAACATCAAAATATCATTAGGTAGTAAATAAAATTGTGTAAGTACATTAATCAATGCGAATAAAATATAATGTTGATGCTCTTGTATTGCACATTGCAGATATACACTAATTTAAGGCGTTCATAAAAAAAAAAGATTTCTTACAAGTCTGCACTCCCCATAGTATTATTTTCAAAATTTAATCACGTACAGATAATAATAAATATTATAATTATTATTATTATGTACTTCCTGAGCTGTGATCTTTTATATTAAACACATAATCAGTCAGGCCAAAAGTCTGCTAGGCTTTCGATGGGCCTGGCAATAGTAATTAAATACTCGTAGACTTTTAGATAATTAGACTCTTCGATTTCCAAATTTAATCTTAGTCTATGACACTTATCTGAAACATAAGTTTTGAAAACAAATGTTTAAAATATGGGTCCGTATCATGAAAGAGGATTAGTAAATCTAAGCCGACCCTTAGTGCGCAAACACTAAGGGTGGTATGCAGATTGCTGAGTCCTCACTGTAGGGGATGCCTGGATCATTTGTCCCTTCAGCTGATTTTGTTATTTAGAGACGTTTGTTTAAAGCGTCTGTGCGCATGTGCATTCAGATGTTTCTCTAATAAATAATTGTCAAGGTCAAAGTATTCCCTATAGCAAGCTTGGGACCACCCTACAGTGAACCCTATAGGGATTACAAAATCGTCTCTGCATACCAGCCTAATACTCTAGTTAGACCCTGGTACCATTTAAAATAAGCGGAAACAACGGAGTACCAAAAAACGTCTATATCGAGCTGCAGGTGCCTGGGTCTAGGGTCCAGAGTATAAGGTCGAGGGTGCTCTGCTGTGGTTGTGCCCACCTACTTAGATTTTATCAGTTCACCAATTGGTATTTAAAAAAAGAATTTCGCCACGAAGGTTGTCCACCACCGTTCGCCACAGAGTTAATTATACGCTACAAATCCCGGCTAAGCTATGACCTCTTCTATTGTTGTCAAGGTGAAAGTTAAGGGATAGTGTCCACTAATATTAACTAATCGTGTTTCATAGTTTGGCCCTAAAATTCTTCACACTATATTCTTTTACTGTGATAGAATGCCTGGCCAATAAGTCTGGCTGGGGGACTATAAACAGGGAGTAGACCAGCAGTCTGGCTGGCGGACTATAAACAGGGAGTAGACCAGCATTGGCTTGGTTCTAGGGGCCCTTGTCAATTATTAGCCTCCTTGTAAAGACAGTGGTAGAAGTGCAGAGTCATTCCTCCACTGTCTGCTTACCATGGTTCAAGATGACGCTAACCTATGATGATGGTATAATGCCTCGAATGTGTAACGACACACAAGTACAAGTAACCACTCATTTTACTCTACGAGGATCGAGTGAACAAGTTACAGAGTAAGGTACAAAATACAGAGTACCATTATTGCAATTACAAAAACATAGTGGTGTAAGTCCAAAAAAATTAAAAATGGGTTCATGTTAAAAACTAACTCCCCAGGCCGAGTTCTTTTCAAAAAATACTGGAGTAAGTACCCATTTTATACAGTATTTTTCTGAAAAGAACTCGGCCTGGGGAGTTAGTTTTTAACATGAACCCATTTTTAATTTTTTTGGACTTACACCACTATGTTTCTCACCCCTCCAGATGATGCTGTGTAGTAGTGTGTAGGACTAGACTCCTTTTGTGCTAGAACTTTATACAAAGTGTCGTTTATTTCCTACTTGGAATTAAAAAAAAAAAAAAAAAATGGAAATACTCATTTTATTATTTGGTAGCAATGAAACAAGAGCTACAACTGTAGACGCTCGCGGTCTGTGTTGTAGCTGGCCCATCTCGTTGCCTCCCCTCTGATGGGTGAGAAGTGACACAAAACTAAAGAGCTACTGTAGACGCTTGAGGTCTATGTTTTAGCTGGCTCATCCCGTTGCCTCCCCTCTGATGAGTGAGAAGTGACACAAAACCAGTGCCATTAGGCACGTCACACGACCACGAAGGTACCTACAGACAACTGTAACCAAATTTAGAATACACACTTTTAGTCTGCTCGGGGATAGAACCCGGAACCTTCCGTATGACAAGCGAATGCTTAAGCACAGAGATTCAAACGAAGGTCACCGTGCTAGCAAGACTAGTACGCTATACCACTGGGCCACGATGACTAGATTGACTAGTCTAACAGGTACTAATTAAGCTTTCATTCGCCCAACTGGTACAGGCAACACTAGCCTAATCTTCTGTAGCGGAATAATTGTTATTACCCAGATCTAGCACATTCTTTTCATTAATATGAATTTAATTCCGGATGAAATTTCATTTCTCTCCTCATTCTGACTTCTTCAGAGCTCGGAAGTCTAGGAACCAAATAATTATTATGAGTGTAAGACTAGAGTACTATAATATATTCTTATTTACTCTTAGTAGGTACTGGTAGTCAAGTGGTTAACGCCCTAGTCTGTTAATGCAGGTAACTAGGGATCCGTAGGTTCGAATCCCAACCTGTGCATTAATTTTCCTCATTAATTTGAGTTTGTGACCACATAATAATAAGACTCTGAGGGTTAGGTGGTAGAAAATGGTTTGAGCATTAACCTTGCTATGTACTTCCACTAAAGTGTTTATTATTTTTTAATAGTTAGGTTTTATTTGCATAACATTATACCTGTCAAAATCCCTAAAAAAAAAAAAAAAAAAAAAAAAAAAAAAAAAACAAGCCAGCGTCGATGCATGTTGAATCACGGTTCCCTCATAACCGAAGTTAAGCGACATCCAGCGAGTTAGACTTGGATTGGTGACCAATTCAAATCTAATTCTCGTGACGCTGGCTTTTCCGCCCCACTCAGTGGTGAGTCAATGGAGTACAGGTTTGTGAGTTTCTGCGAATGAGGTAAAACCCCGTCGTGATAGACATGCAGTTGAAACGACGTAAACCACTTAAAAAAAAAAAAAAATAGACTGCCCCTTAAGTTGGAGTTTTAACCAATCACAGTGCACTAGAGCCTGAATGGAGTTACAGACTGCCTTTACTTCTATGCAGAGCTCTATCACTATAGGGCGGCGCTATAAGGCCACCTACCGGTAAAAATGTAAGCCCCTCCCACCTCTCTGGGGATTTATTTATCATGGCAGTCAGCGGTAGCTTACTGGTCAGCGATAGTGTTGTAATCCAGTCAGCGTTAGTGAGAAGTAGCGGGTTCGAAACCCATCAGGGACATGACAAAATGTCCTCCAATTTTGGGATTTTGACCAGAATTACCTATGTTTTTGGTTCATTGATAGAATAATTGGTCTTTTTTAGTCCTTAACGGCCTCGTAAGTCTTATTTGGAGATATAAGGGCTGAATAAAACAGGATTAAAGTTAAGATAAGCTAGACTGTCCCTCAACTTGGACTATAGTGCGCTGTGATTGGTAGAAACTCCGACTTGAGGGCGTGTCTATCTTAACTTTATCCTGTTTCATAATTTGTAGAAGGATAATTTGTAGAAGACCCAAGTAGAAGGATAAAATAAGGTCTATACCCAAGTAATATACAGCCTTCCACCCAACCCTTATGAACATTTGTCTATTAAAAATGTTTAAATCCATCTAGAATTACCACATGGAACCAAGGAACAGAAGAGTCCACTCATTGCATTTACAATACACGGTACAGGTGGGATTTAAAGCAGGTAACTTTTTACTTCTTGCTTCCACAGAGGTAATTAGAGATGAGTGTGTGAACACAGCATATCATAACCTCAATTCATAGAGATCTATCTGTCTAGTTTGAACTGGGTACATTGTATGGATACCTCTTATAATATTCGCGATCTAGATTGTTACTTTTTGCTACTGCCGCAAATCTTGTGTTGTATCTGGTTCATCTTAGGATACGTTTTCAGCTCTCTACAGAAGTCGGCTCATAAATGCAGAGACAAAAAAAAAGTCTGACAACGATCTCACTGAAACGATCTACTTACACATATCATCAACTCTTTCTGTTTTTTTTTTAATAGGTTTAACGACACTTTCAAATAGGTACATCGTCATCTCACAACGGGGGTTTCACACTCCCTTCACTGGGAAATTACAAGCCAGCTACTGAAATTAACCTCACCTAGCCTGAGTGGAGCCGGGAGTAGCCAGCATCACGAGGGTTCGAATTAGAATGGTCATCCATCCAAGTCATAGCATCACTGGACGGAACTTAACTTCTGTGGCCCAAATGAGAACTGGCGTATTGAACGTGCCATGAAAAGTTATCAGCTCTTTCAAAAAGGTTCCCACTCTTGACATAAGATGGCCTACTGCTATACTAAAACTCACCTCCGACAAGGATTTATCAAAAGAGATCTTACGTATCATCCGCTCTTTAGAGAAATTTTCACCATTATAGAAAAGTCGACCGATTTCTAAGATACAAATGACCTCCTTCAAAGATGAATAACCTAAAGGAAAAACAATTAATTTTAATGGATGTGGAAATCATTTTTTAACTTTATCTAAAAAGTATACGAGTATACTGTTACACCGTAGATAAATCCTTATAAATAAATAGTAACACAAAAATAATTCATATTTTTTATACAAAATGGTGGTCAGCGTTATAGTATAAGGGCAGAATTAAAAGGGATTAAAATATTTAAGATGAGCTAGACTGTCCGTCAACTTGGACTATAGTGCTCTGTGATTGGTACATAAACGGTATATAAACATAATAAAAACAGTACATACACATAATATAAACAGTACATGCACATAATATAAACAGTACATATACATAATAAAAACAGTACATACACATAATATAAACAGTAGGATACATAATATAAACAGTACATAAACATAATATCAACAGTACCTAGGAGCGCAAAGTAAAAGTGAACTCGGCTAAAACAAAACATGAAACACCTTGCCAATAAAAAATAATAACTTCTTCCAGTAACCAGTTTCAGCGTAAACTTGCTAACACTTTCTTTCTCGGATTCATTCGAAAAAATTCAAATCCGGTTCTCTCGTGCAACGGTTACTCGTAGCAAAACCTCATGAGTGCAAAATTTTAAAGTGGAGATTCCTCGAATTCGTTATGCATGAGAAAGGGTTCTTATCACATCACTTGGTCTTAAATAATACAGCTGAAATGTTTTGAATGTTACATTATGTATTGAGTACATTTATGATTATTTTTTTATATTTTTAAACGGTGCGAATGACCACTGATGTGAAAGAACCTTAAAAAGAAGAAAAAAAAGAAGATGAGTGTTTCATGGCCTTTTTTATTTCGTAGGAATGAAACAGGAGCTCCTGTAGGTGTAGACGCTTGCGGTCTGTGTTGTAGCCTGCCCATCCCGCCTCCCCTCTGATGGGCGAGAAGTGACACAATACTTCCCATTTTATGTTTAGATTATTAACATGAAACGGTTATTTTTGATTATATTAAGAATGAGTTTCACACATTGTAGTAAGTAAAATTTATTTACATAAATCAAAAAAGGCGGGATGATATCCACCATGTCACATCCTGTAAGAGATATTATATATTATTTCAAAGTCATATACCTATAATTGAAAAAAAAATATTTGTGATTATGAGGAAAAGTTGGTAAGAATCCATTTTGAGGGAAACTTCTATTTTAATTTCTTACTATAGGAGAAGGAAAGTAAAAAAAAAAAAAAAAAAAAAAAAAAAAATACTGAATTTAAAGTTAATAGATTGATACTTTTTCGGGATATTAATTTTTCGTGGGAAGAAATATAAAAAATACCTACTTTATTATGGTATTTTATATTTACCTACATAACATAATAAATATTTGGTACCAGATTTTAGTACCAAATGTTCAAGGGACCAAAATTTGGTTGTTTTTGAACATTTGGTGAGGTTACTTATCTATACATACGAGGGACGTCCGGAAAGTAAGGGGACAATTGATGTTAAAACTCGAAAAATGCATATATTTTCATAAAATTTACAGGGTAAGTTCCAAATATAGTCCTTTATTTCTCCACATAATCACCGACAAGCTTTACTCACTTCTGCATCCTGGGTCCGAACTTTTTTATGCCTTCGTCTTACACGCTCTGCTCCACCTCCAACAGCCACTTCTCCACAGTCTCCTTGACCTCCTCGTCGCTGAAAAACCGTTTTCCAGCCAGTAACTCCTTCAGTTTCGTGAACAGATGAAAATCCGAGGGCGCCAGGTCAGAGGAATACGGTTTTGAGGGTCACACGACGATCGCTGCAACTTTTTCATTGACTTGCTGCACAAGTTCTTCTGAAACGACAGACGGCCTCTTCTTTCTTCATCGTGTGTGTTTGTGCGACCTTCTTTAAACTTCTTAACCCACTTGAAAACATTGTAACGTGAAATCACCTCAGGTCCATAGGTTTTCAGTAGCTGAGGATGGATTTCAGCAGCTGAATTCCTACGCAAAGTGATAAACTGCCCGAATCTCGCACCTGCGGTAGGTGGAGCAAACGGCACCTGTAGAGATTGACGCGACGGGCTCCTGCGACGACATTTTCCAATGAACTGAGATGGGCATTTGGGCAAGGGCTCATTGTGACCGTTAGAAGTTCCCCTACAAGCAGGTATGCCAACCTTGAGAAAAAGACATTCCTACCAACCCCTACGACAATTGTCCCCTTACTTTCCGGACGTACCTCGTATATAACAAAATATGAATTTATTATTTTATTATTCCATTTAATTGTGGACAAGGAAGTTTTGTATATGTTCTGTCACTAATCAAGTAATCACACATACCTAGTAAGAAAGTACTTAAGAGAAAATTTGTAATCGAACAATTGAATTTGGCAATTATTTATAATATCAAGCTTTTCAGAACTATTTTAGGAAAAAAAGTATAAAATATTATGCTAGGTTTGGAGTAGGTATTTACCATTCGTTTCAAGAAAATAAATGATAAAATGTTCCCTTAACCTTAAGGACCCTTGGGACTATCCCAGAGGTTGATTTTTTTAAAATATCTTGTGTATCATTAAAACGTTGATTTTTTTAAAATACTTGTGTATCATTAAAACGTTGATTTTTTTTAAATATCTTGTGACAGTTGGTAAGTATACCAACTATCATTAAACAGAAGAACCGACAGATGTTTCAGGGGTAGGTATTAGGTAGATAATACTGGACTAACGTGCACTGGTAGTGAAGAGGTTAAAGCGCTAGTCTGGTAATCCAGGTAGCGTAGGGATCCGTTGGTTCGAATCCCACCCAGTGCATGAATTTTTCCTCATTAAATTGAGTTTAATAAGACTCTGAGGGTTAGGTGGTAGAAAATGATATGAGCATTAACCTCACCTGCTGGTTACCCTCCACTAAAGAGTAGTTAGTAGTATTATTATTATAATTAGATAAGTATAGGATTCTAGATTGTTGTGTTTCATTTTGTAAGATATTTTTCGATACTATTGATTTTAAGTTTATATAATTGCAATAATAATAGGACAGGTTGCGTTTGATCATAATTATATTAAAAATAAAAAGATAAGATGAGATCATTGATCTACGTTAAGATGTACGTATAGTCTACATATTTATTATCTAGATACATAAAGTCATATTATCTTCTTAAAGCAACAGATAATATAGGGAACAAACGCATTATGTTCTATGTACGTATCTATAAAATATATAAGTATATACAGCCACGTTATCTACTCATAGCATGCACAAGAAGTATATACCTACTATATACTTATTATGTACAATTTTATCTACTTATAGCATCTAGTAGTTGAGATACTTTCTCCACAGCCTTGACTTAACTTTCCTAAGCTTCTCACAGCTTCTAACCTTGACTGGGACCACATTAACATGGGTTGCCTTTCATCACAACATCCGAGTATATTACGCCTTCAATTATCCTAGTACCGCCTTCGATACTCGATAGTACTATAATTATTGGGTCCCCGTTCTTTCTATTCTGTGAGCGATTGATTGAGTTTTGTTACTCTGTTTTATGGATCTTATAAATACATCTACATAATCTTATATATGTGAATGGTTTACTGGCTTCCTGTCTACCTATTAGGGCTTCTCCACTCATACCTTGTGAGGAAAAATGAGTAGTTACCTACTTGAGTAATGACCAGTGCCAGCATTACCAAAGTAAAAAAAAATAATAAAAAAAAATCATAATTTAGCTTTACAAGTAAACCGAAAAATCAATAAGCATGGCCATCGAAAAGTACTGCAACGACTTAGATAACAGATAGCGTTTTTTTTTTTAATGAGAACTGCAACTCAACATAAAATGGATGTGAATTGCAATAAAGCTATGTCTTATTTCAAATTCAGTCCCATTGCAAAGTACGAAAAAACGGCTGGTTAAATTACTAAAATATAACTAGTATCTGAATACCTCTAATAAAAATACTAATAATATTTATTGTATATTAAATAACATTTTGCACTCCAGTGAAAAAAAAAAAAAAAAAAAAAAAATGCACCCCGTCTTCTTCACAGTTTTAACTTTGAAGACGGGTATACCTTCCTATTATTTTTTATTGTAAATTTATCTTTGTCAAATAAATGGAAATGTTGTTAAAAAAAAAAAAAAAAACATCTCATTCTCTCGAGTTCCTCTATTAGTACAAGGCGTACTCTTCAAGAAAAGTATTTGAATACCTTAAGTAATTGGAATAAATAATAAATTGATTACTGAACCCAATCAAAACAATAACATTAATAATAAAATTGTAATTAGAAATAATAACAATCATCATCATATCATCATAGAGTGGCGTCATCGTGAACGATGGTAGCCAGACAGTGGAGGAATGACTCAGCACTTCTACTACTGTCTTTACAAGGAAGCTAATAATTGACGAGGGCCCCCAGAACCAAGCCAATACTGGTCTACTCCCTGTTTATAGTCCCCCAGCCAGACTGCTGGTCTACTCCCTGTTTATAGTCCCCCAGCCAGACTGCTAATAACAATAGGTAGTTATAATTATTATTTAAATATTATTATGACCAATTTTAGAATTTGAGAGACAGGTCAGATTAAACAGGACAATATGAAACAGAAGTAGCTACATTAAATATTATGTTTAATGAGTTCATTTTGGCTTTTACACTAAATTACTAATCTTATCTTTATGATTTGGACACATCAGTCAAATTGTATAACAGGTGATTTAGGCGTCTCCACTAATCTTTGTGTAATGGACAAGAGCTTATCTTTGTGAAATAGAGAAAATAGTTAAATTGTGTAAGTGGACCAAGTGGTGATTTTGTCATCTCCACTAACTTACCAATCTTATCTTTGAGAAATGGACGCGGAATTCAGATTGTGTAACTGGGAACTTCAGCGTCTTCACTAACACTAAGCTTACAGTTTAAGGCATGGACAGTTGGACACAGAAGTCAAATGATTGTGTAAATTGTGATTTTAGTGTTTCTACCAACTTACGTGTCTTAGATTTGTAGAAATAACATTGAGTTCAAATTTCATGAGTGGTGATTTTGGCATCTCCACTAACTGACGAATCCTATCTTTGTAAAATTAACACACAGTTCAAAGTTCATCAGTGATGATTTTGGCATCTCCACTAATTTACAAATACTATCTTTTTTAAATGAACACACAGATCAAATTGACTAAATGATGTTTTTGGCGTCGCCACTAAATTACGACTCTTATCTTTACAAAATTTACAGAGAGGTAAATTTTTACAAGTGGATATTCTGGCGTCTCTACTAACTCACCTTATCTTTGTGAAATAGACAAAAAAGTCAATAACCAAATAATTGTATAAGCTGTAGTGATTTTGACAACTCCAAACAAACTAATCTTAAAAGTATGGAATGGACACAGGAGACAGACGGTAAAATTGTGTAAATGGTGATTCTGGCGTCTCCACTAACTTTTTGTATGCGCACCAAATAGAGTTTTTATTTAATTGTTTGTTATCAAAGATAAAACACAACCTACAAATGAGGAACAGTGTCTAAAAATGGCCATAATATATTATGTAATAATGATTACAGAGAAATAGAGAATTTTTTGGAAATAATTGCATAAACCTAATACCTTTGGACCTCAAAAATTGAAATTTCAATAATTTAAATTCTTGCTATAAACATGAAAAAATCAAAAACGAACACAATACCTACTTCCAATATCTATAAATAAAATATGAAGTAAAAATAAATAAAATGTCTACATGATCTCTGACCAATAGTCGGGGTATATGTATACTTGTATAGCCTTGGCAATCTCTTCCATCCAAACCGTTGTAATTTGATATTTTCTGGAAGCCGGAATATTTGTATCAATATAGTTTGGAATTTTTGTTTTTAGTTATCATATTTGTGTTAATCACTTTCGTGATAATTATCACAACTACTCAAACTCGCTTTACCAAATCTACGCTGAAACCTAGACTTGAACCACCGACCTCCAGGTTGCAACTCCGCTACCTTATCGATCAAGCTACTGAGGTCGGTTTCTTTAGTTTGGAATTACACCTGTTCCTCTTTTGGAACCCCTGAGTGCACCTAAACAGGTGCTGATCACTCACTAATCACTCATCATACTGATCAGTGATCACTGATCATACAGCTGATAAATTCAGTACAGCATCCACTAAAAATATAATTGACACTTAAGATGTTTGATCATTAATGAGAGAAGCGTGCTTTAAAATAATTATAATCAATTAAAAAGATCACGCTCTGTTTGCTAATTGTGTAAGATACATTATTAAATATATCATTATTTATATGCTGCCTATTAGTATATAATTTTTATAGTAATAGGCAGTTCTAATGACTAATCCACTTTATAAATAATAAATAGATAAGAGATTACTATGCACTGGTAGTCAAGTGGTTAACACACTAGTCTGGTAATATGAGTTTGTAACCACATAATAATAAGACTCTGAGGGTTAGGTGGTAGAAAATGCTTTGAGAGTTAACCTCGCCTGGTGGTTACCTTCCACTGAAAAGTGTTATTATTATTATTTAAAAAAAATGAATTCTCAAAAATAAGAAATACATAATATTATTGAAATCACATCAAAATACTCCCGCTATACATATATTAGTATAATCAGTAGGTATACCCTACCAAACTCAACCATGAGGTTAAACAATGCCGATCCCAATAGTAACATAAGCTAACATGGGATAAAGGTAAGGGAGATATACATAATTATATCAGTATAATCAGTAGGTATACCCTAGTATACCCTATTGTTGTAGCATTGTTGAACTAGGGCCTAGTTGAACAATGCCGACCCCAATAGCAACTTAAGCTAACATGGGATAAATGCAAGGGAGATATACAGTATGTCTCAGAAGTCCTAGCGGAGGCCCTGTAACTTTTGAACAGCTGGGAATTTTGAAATTCTGTTTTTTTCTAGACATAGGAAAAGGCCCATGGCAAATCTGATGGTGATGTTAAAATTCAGGTTCGACACCCGGAAGTGACATTTTTTGATAAAAAATGGCCATTTCTCTCGAAATTTAAATGAGAAGGTATACTTTGGGTTTCATATTATCAATTTACCGGCCATAACAGGTAATTATTCAAAGTTTCATTTTTCTGCCATCACAATCAGGGGCGGAGCTATGTAAGCTGAAAGTTGAAAAATCAGATACCTCATTGATTGACCATTTAGGACCTATTGCACTAAAAATTGGTTTTTAAAAGGATAGAAAAAGTGTATTTGAAGTAACAAAACTATGAAAACATCAATATCTGTACCACCATTCAATCAGTGGCGAAATAAAAAAATAACCTGATTGTGATTTTTTTCCAACTTGAAGCTTCGGTCTCCAAGTTGGTAGTCGACAACACGACATTGCACTTACCTTTCATCAGCGACGGAAATTAATATTTTTTTGTTTTTTTTTTTAATTTATTTAAAATTGATTTTAAATTTTATTTTTCTGGCCATCATTTTCTTGTGTTTTTTATGATAATAATAATGAAGCTCTTATTCACATTTAGCGTAGTTTTTCTTCTCACCATGATAATTCTTGAGAGTCGAACCGGATTCATACGGAAACATGCATTATTAATAAAATTAATGAAATAGTACATATTGATATTTTTTCAGTCAACGAACTCAGAAGCTTGTAAAATGAAAAGTAATTCTTTCCTACTTCATTACCTACATGGTAAATATTTTAGTTGTGATATTGGTGCAGTAGGTAAACTCGAAATCATAATCTTCAACATTATGATTTTTTACTCCGACACTGATTGAAGGGTGATACATATTGGCGTTTTCATTGTTTTGGTACTTAAAAGAACGATTTTAAAAAACATTTTGTGAGCAATAGATCCCACATTGCCAATCAATGTGGTATCTGATTTTTCAACTTTCAGCCTCCATACCTCCGCCCCTGATTGTGGCAGAAAAATGAAACTTTGAATAATTACCTGATATGGCCGGTAGATTGATAATATGAAACCCAAAGTATACCTTCTCATTTAAATTTCGAGAGAAATGGCCATTTTTTATCAAAAAATGTCACTTCCGGGTATCGAACCTGAATTTTAACATCACCATCAGATTTGCCATGGGCCTTTTCCTATGTCTAGAAAAAAACAGAATTTCAAAATTCCCAGCCGTTCAAAAGTTACAGGGCCTCCGCTAGGACTTCTGAGACATACTGTATATCAGTATAATCAGAATAAATAGAAAAGTGAGAAGTTGTACTAGAGGTACATGAATATCAGAACATCCCTGTACAGCGGTTTCGAGTTTTTTTTTTCTTCAGGTAAACATTCTGAATATCACAAAGCCAAGCGTCCACCAGTAGTTCAAGGTGTGTCTGCGTATGGTAATCGTCCAGCGTCCTTCACTCTAATTTATTCAACCGGCTTCACTTTCACCTGTTTTGTTTTTATAAAGAAACAAAAAAAAAAACTCAATCCTCTTTCAAACCTACACAATGGAAATTACCTCTTCAAGAAGCGACTGTAGGTTTGACCTAGATCGGAGCCACCATTGGTCGGGATTACGTCATGAATTTTTATGTTTCCACTCGCGTGACGTCAATGGGACTTTAATTTCGGTTATGCAAGAACTTTCATGATACACTTAAGACTCTCACCTTCCCTCTTAGTAAATTATAAAATTCCTTTGCGCGCTCTATTAGAGAGAGAAAGTTAGACAAAAATGTGTAACATGTAATTACCTAGTTCTTGGAATTTTGTGTCGGTTATGTTTTGGTTTCGGTGGATGGTTATGAAAATAATTGACACTGTCTCCTGAGGGCTAAACTCGAGGATAGCTTTCGGTTACTGCGAGTTTCATCAGACACAAATGTGGAATGATTGGATAGAATCAACCGTGCACTGGTTGTCGAGTGGTTAATGCGTTAAGTCTGATAAAAATAATCTAGGTAGCGTAGGGATCCGTCGGTTCAAATTTTCAATAGTAGCACAGTGAAGGATAGGTGGTAGAATCTGGCCTGGTAGGTTAGTGGTCAGTTTGGTAAATAATCCAGCTACCGTGAGGATCTGTTGGTTCGAATCGCACCCAGTGCATGAGTTTTTCTTCATTTATTTAAGTTTGTGACCACATAATAATAAGACGCTGAGGGTTGTTAGGTGGTAGGAAACGCTTTGAGCATTAACCTCGCCTGGTAACCACCTTCCACTAAAGAGTGTTATTATTATAATGAACGATTTGGATACATTTTATGTATTGAAATATTCATTATGATGGGGGTTTTACCCTCCATTCGCTTGCAATCGCAGAAGCTACTCGCATTAAGAGTGACTTAAATCACCAAACTTAGAATTTTAGTTTTTTTCCCTCCGAAATAAAGGACACCTGAAGCTGGCATTTTCGGCACAACCCAGGCTTAGTTAGGTTATTGTGGGTAGCTGATATTATTCCCAGCGATTAGAGGGCAAAACTGAATATCTCAAATCAGGACGTTAAAACCAAATAGAATCAATGGACATAAAAAGAGCCTGAAAATTGGATCTGGATGTCCATATATTCCTCTCACCACCCTTTGTAGGCAGCCACAACAAGCAACCTTTGAGTAGACCCTATGCCCTGTACCCTAGTCCCTACACCATACCTAGTGCGTTAACACAACGGGAGCCTATACCCTGGACCCTGGGATAGAGCCAGTATCACGGAAAATAATCTAACCATATTATTAATGAAATCGGTCACAACGGAGTCCCGAAAATTGTCTATATCAAGCTTAGGTACCAGGGTCTGGGATCGAGGGGTATAGGGTCCGGGGATCCATTTTGTTAAAAATAAAAATATGGTCTAAAGACCGGAAGGACCGGCCGGGGCCCAAAATAGTATGACTATAGGATGGGCCATAGGGCACTTCCTATCCTTAGAACTTTTTAGAATTGAAAAATTCTTTCGCATTCAAAATTTACTTGGGGGTGGCTACCTTTTCAGAAACATACTTTATAATGTTAGCTGAACAGCTGTGTCTATTACACGGACACAGAATTATTACTATAAGAATCATCACCCAATTAATCACTAAATACTTGTTGAAATTAAACCACCGAAAGTAATTGGTTGGAAGAAACACCAAGTCTTATTTCAGTAGGTACCACCTGTCTTCATGCTTGGCTGAACACCACAGATCACCACTGGTAACCAATGTAACCATTATTATCTGATAAGGATCTGCACAAGAAACGAACATTACTTCTTCTGAGATCCTCTTTATCACGTCATTATCTATTCGATTTTATTTAGGTACTAAAAATCAATTGTAATTAGGTAGGTAAGAATCAACTTACAAACCGATTGGAAATGTAGTACTCGTACATAATTATTAAAGGAATAAAAATTGTACAAAAGTTAAATAATTATTTTATAAACCAGTAAAACACCTGGTCTAGAGCAAGTTGATGGGGTTAAGTGGCAGAGAATGCCTAAGGCATTAACTTCGCCCCGGATTACAAAATAATATTGTAAATATAAAAATCAATAATGTTCTATATTTTTTTTGTATAGGTATATTTTTAATTTTTTTGTTTTCAATTTATTGTTAATAACACTTATTGATGATTGTTTTGTAAAATAAAATAAAAAATAATGTGTAAATAAATAAAATAGGGCAGTGAACCTCTAAAAGAGGCAGCATTGCCTCGTTGGATAGCAATTTCGATGGTAAAAGTTAACTTGTATTGTTACTTTTTTCGGCGCTACTTTTTTGTGCTTTGTTTGTTATATAATTTTATGTAATTTTATGTATGTCTTTATTATTACATGACTTTAATAATAATAATTTCAATTTCAAAGTCGATAGTTTCGTAGTCTATAATAAAAGTTAACTTGTATTGTTACTTTCTTCGGCGCTACCTTCTTGTGCTTTGGTTTTCTCCACTTAATTCATTTTATTACAAAAATTGTATCAAGTTAGAAACCAGTTGTCCACACTTTCTTCTCATGAGTCTTTTTTTTCTCTCTTTTTTTCATATCTTCTTGGGAACGGGTTCTCTTGGAACTTGATCTTGCATAGAGCAACCATACATAATATATGTAACATTTGAATGTAACTTTGGTCGTCAGTGATTGATTCGTTTACTAGAGGTTTAATGAAGAACAAGAAGAAAAGAGCCATCGTATCGATGGATCGATGGCCCTTTGAATACACCAGGACATCGTTCGCAGAAAGGACTCACTCTCAGAATCCTCGAATCTTGAAATTCTTCAAGGTGTTGTAAGGCTTGAAAATCGCCTTGTTTAAAGCGCCGTAGACCGGTGTTTACTACTTGGGTACAGAACTACTACTTTGGTACCAAACACGCAGGTAAAAATTACTAGTTGGGTACGGAAGATGTACTACTTGGGTACCAGATAAAAGCAGGTAAAATATTAGTACATAGAAATTAAGTATATATTTAGATTATTATGATGCGTAAGTGAATTTTTTGTTAGAGGAGTTTCGTAGTTAGGTAGGGTTAGGTAAAGTTAACAAGGTGAGATTGCACGGTAGATCACTGACTTCAGTTTGTCGGGTAGGATGGTTGGGTGAGGGGCTTAGGTTAGGTTGAAATTAGCGCAGGCGGTTAGGCCGGGTCGCACAGCGACCCGGTCTAACCCTGCGCTAATTTCAACCTAACCTAAGCCCCTCACCCAAGCTATCCTAGCCGGCTAACGAAACACAACATTTATTAGGTACACTTTTTTTTATCAAACCATCAACATTTTATTTGGAAAGGCCATGTCAAATCTCCATTAAGAAAATTCCCTCCTCAAAATTTGTAGATCAAGTGAGAAATTTGTAGGAAGGTATAATTTTTATATAAATTTTTATGTGCTCCTTTTGTAATGAATAAAAAAACGACCCGTTACCCAAGTCGGATATCTTGTGTTTTGTCCTGTACCCAAGTAGAAGGATAAAATAAGGTCTGTACCCAAGTAGTATACAGCCCCGTAGACTGAGAAACGAAAAAAGGCTCGAAATTAACAGAAAGACACAAATCCAAAGTTGCTCAGGAGGTTATAATGGTTTGTCCGAATAAATATTATGATTTGTTTGAAATCGGAACAAAAAAAAATTTATTTTTTTATATACAAAAACGAACTATATTATATTAATTGTCTATAGAATAGAATTTTTATTTGTATAAATTAATTTTAAAAATGGAGTTTGCAATAAATAATGAGAAATAATCTTAACTGAAAGGTCTAAATCTATAAAAAGTATACTAGTTTCAGAATACATTAAGGTAAAAAAAAAAAAAAAATGCCATTGTCTATGGATATTCTCGGAAGTAAAAAGGAGGGTGGGGGAAAAGATAATCACGCAATGAAATGGCCGGGCACTTTCTATTTGACTACAAGACTTACATGTCTTGGTACTACTAAAATACCTTCTCTTACTCAAAGTGGAAAGCTCCAGATTTGGACAGGTAGGTACAAGCATGATTGGAATTCCAAATTGAATTCATCAAGTTCGAGACCACTCAATCCACTTGACAGAGAAGACGACAGGTAAAATTTCAGAAACAAGCTTTTTCGAAAGTTAATTCGATTGAATGGAGGAAACTTGAACGGTTAACTTTTTGATATTAAACACTTTTCCAGAGTAGGAGAAAATAAGTAAATTTTGAGCACGAATAATATCTTTATCCGAAGTTAGGCAACGTTCAGCGAAGAGCAAATTCGTGATGCTGGCATTTCGGCCCAACCCAGGCTGGGTGAGCTTAATGTGGGTAGAAGATTTGTGATTTTCTTGCGAATAGAGGGTAACACCCCCGTCGTATTTCACAGTGCAGTTGAAAGCGACGTTAAACCCATTTTTGTTATTATTAAATAAAGAAAAATAGATGGAGCAATCCTACCTTCATGATTGCGAAGAACGGAACTGTTTTTGAAGCGCCGCAGCCTCAAACTAGTTTCACTAATTTTTTTACTAATATTTGGCATTTTAACACATAATAATAATATGTCTTGGGCTTACCGCTGGAATAATGGCACTTTAATAGTCATTATCGGGCAATATAGATAAAGCGATATTATTATTATTCTCCAGATTACAAGTTACTGAGGTTGGTAAATTTGCTAATACTTCCTCTTAATATTCTAAGATAAAAACGAGCCTAAATATTACTACCTATACCTCCTTTTACAAGAGGGATACATGACAAAATACTAGTATGTCAATGTATCTATGAATATTGTGTATGTATCTACGAATTGTACATTGTACATAGTCGTATGAACCGACCTCAGTAGCTGGATCGAAAAGGCGGCGGACTTATAACTTGGAGGTTGGTGGTTCAAGTCCCTGTTTCAGCGTAGATTTAGTAAAGCGAGTTGGAGTCGTAGTGATAAACCGCTCCATATCACAAAAATGACTAACACAATTAATATGATAACTTTAACTTATTTAGTAGTATGCTCGTTTTTTTATGTATAACTGCTGTAAATAATTACTCACAGTGTTCGTTTCTCAATTTTTAGTGAATGAGCCGAAATTTTAGTCATATGGGCGGGGTTAACTCGCATATCAGTTCCGACCTGGATTTCAGCTCGCCCAGTCTGTGAAACTACTTTCTAATACTCACTTGAAACAGGCATACAGGTATATTATGGGTGCCTGTATGTATGTGTAAGGCGGCCTCTTTGAACCCCTAGTCCACATGAAACAAGTGATTATGACACTGCAAAAAATTGTAGTTCCAAGGGTATAATAACTAGTTCTATCGGAAGTATTTTGACGTGATTTTGATAGAATGTATTTCTTATTTTTGAGAAATTGAAATTTTTAAAATAATAATAATAACACTTTTCAGTGGAAGGTAAAACCACCAAGCGAGGTTAATGCTCAAAGTGTTTTCTATCATCTAACTCTCGGAATGAGAGTCTTAATGTCTTAATGAGGAATGCCGTTGGCATTCCCAACGGATCCCAGACAAAATAACGTCATTAAAAAAAATAGAATTTGGAGAAGAAAAAGTCCGACACATGAGTAAGGGTTCCTTTATCAACTGTCGCACTAATTAATTGATTTTATTTAATCAACCCTTAATTTTAGTCAACAGTTCTAGTAGATAGTATCGGCATTAATCACGACATGATTGATGACATTGTCATTGATGAACACCCCAACAACACTAATCAACTGAATAGTGATTTAACACCCTATTTAATTTGATAGATAAAAACACCGTAAGGAGCTCAAGTATAGATAGCGTCTTGAAAAACCTCGCTGTCAAAACATGGTTGGTAAAAAAATGATATTGCTTTTAAATTTTTAATAGCTAGCTAATTTTGAATTTGGACAAGTATCACCTAAATAAAGCAAAAGTCGAAATAATGTCAGTCTTGGTTTGCAATGTATCGATCTTTAGAATCTATTGATCTTCTTCTAGATTGTCGGCTTCTCTCAGGCTGGGTGAGATCATTGTGAGTAGCTGGGATACCTCGCATTACAAACAAGAGGACCTCGGCTGGATTCCAATTAGGCAAGACTTATGATTAACATGCTACACTGCAGTATGCTTCAAGACTAACTTAAGGGTTAGTCTTGAATGTCATCAATCAGACTAACTTCGGTTCGGTGGAAGAGAAAGCCACAGGCTTTAACCTCGCCTCTTGGTTCACTACATATTCTATTGTGTTCTTCTTTTTCATGTCCTATGTTGCAGAATGTATCAAGTACTTTACCAATAAAGTGTTAAATAATAATAAGCGTTGGGTGGAAGAGATTGCCATAGGCAATAGCCCCCTTTTAGTTAGGACATATGTTTGTTTATAATTTATCTATTTTTTTCTTCCTCTTTATTGTTCAAATTGTTTCTATTTCTTCTTTCCTTCTATTATTATTAAATAAATTTTGTGCTATAATATATATTGTCTAATAAATAATTCAGTAATAACAATAATAAGCTGCGTGGCTGCGGGACATTCTTTTGACATAGGTAGGTAAATGGTTCGGGATGATTCAACTAGAGTTGGCTAGAGACGATCTCATTTTTAACGCAATATTTCAGATATCTATTAATTTAATTGGAAGCAATCTCATTAATTCAATTAAATAAGGCGACAGACTCGTAAACAAGAGGTCGGTGGTTCGAGTCCCTAGTATGGCAGATATTAAGAAAGGCGATTTTGAGTAGTTCCTATAGTGATTTCATGATTGTGATAGTGATTTATTTAATTATTTTTTGCAAACACTTTTCCTTTTTCTTGAATGAATTGAATAATCTCCTTGTACTTGCTCATCCTGAAACAGTCCTTTGGATATTCAGGTGTAGTATTACATTCTCAATCTATTCATCTTTCATTTGGGTCTATAGCAAAAACAAGGACTTTTTTTATCATTCTACAGATATTAACTAAAATTTAGGTGATGAAGCAGGACTTGCAGCCATACCGGCGCGTGCCTAGCTCAAATGCAGATGAATAATATTTATGCTTTTTTAACTCGGAAGCATGCAATGGCACCCAGGCGTCATCACATGAAGAGGGAACTAACTCTAGACCTAACTGGTTCATTATTACAATAAACGTCTTGCTCTGATGTGCACAAGGGTGGTCGCGAAGTTCCAATGTATTAACAATAAGTGAAAGTGAGTATGGCTCACATATGGCTAACTTCTCACATAATATAGCTAAGTCCTCACATAATATAATGCATAGTTATCTTCGCACATATACCTCACATCTCTCATATGGCTAACTTCTCCTTAATATAATCTGGACCAAGGTGTGTCGGATGTAGCAGTGTCCAAACCACGGCGAGTGGCCAGTTCCTGATGGAAATGTTAACAACTATCTATACCTTCTGTATAAACTCTATGCGTCTCGCGATAGGTTTGCATCTGCGCATGACGACTGAGGTCCCATGAAGCAAAACTTCTGTCTTGCAACGCGTCGGGCCAAGACATTCCATTGGAAATACATTGAAGAAGTGGTCTACAGCTGGCTTTTTAAACGGGATCAAACATGATATATGGAAACTTTTCAAAAAAAAAATATATATATTTAAATAGCCTATGTAAATCAATAATATGCATATACAATATACATACAGAATTTCATCAAAATCGGGTGTACCGTTCACGAGATATAAGCGTTTAAGTAAAAAGTTAGTGGTCAGACGCATGGTCTCTTTCACCCAGAATCGCTAGTACGAATTCAATGAATTTAAAATCCGACCATCTACAGAACGTTTCCTATATGTGTGTAAAATTTCATCAAAATCCGTTCAGTAGTTTCCGAGATTTGGGCGTTACAAGGAATATTTTTAACAGACCGACAGACGGAAACAAAACTAAATGACCAGATGTCAAACCTCAGACCCACTCTCACCACTTTGAGGAATCTTCAGAGATAACAAAAGGTATGCATTGTATGGAGGTGCTACTTAACTACTTAGCACACATTGTGATGGTGGGACGAGAAACACTTTCTCCCAAATCAAATATTGACTGTCTTGGGACATCAAATAATAGATTTAATTATTTGTTATCCATCTAGAGTCGAGGATAAATAATACATATTAACCTCATATACTGGGTGAATCACAGTTGTAAATAATGATAACTAAAATATTTAACGAGATAACACAACATTTAATGTGTTTATTTGTGATTTTTTATAATAAAAGATGAGTGTTTCACAGCCTGTTTCATTTCTAAGCCATGAAACAGAGCTACTGTAGACGCTATAAAAAATATTACATCACAATTTTCGTAGGTTGAGCAGAATTATAGGACTTTCTCTATCTATAATATCCTAATTTCTTATTTTGCCTGAAATTCCGTCACCGGTTTCTGCTTCATCAAAGTAGATACTCATTTTTCCTCACGAGTTTTAAGTAGACCCCGGACATCCAAGTGCAGAACAGTTTTTTCTAAGCTGCTGGGGATTGAACCCAGGTCACCGCACATCGGCCCCGGTGACTTCTCAATACTTGTAAATAGTGAGCTGTCTTTAAAATTTCAAATGTATCAGAACAATAATATGGTGTAACCCCTGGTTCTGACTCACTAAAAATTGGGAAATTTACTTCAAAAGATTGAAAGATTAGATCAGACACAATTGCATGGAGGGATGATCATAACGTATAAAGGGTTTGAAAACAATAACGACTTAAGATCGGTCAGTAATGTCATTGATTATAAATTAATATACAATACACAACTCTAGAATTAGTGAAGACGCCAAATCTCTCTCTTCAAATACATGATACAATATACATCCTTTAGAATTAGTGGAGACGCCAAATCTCTCTCTTCAAATACATAATAGACATCATCCCGAATTAATGGATACGCCAAATCTCACTCTTCACATACACAATAGACATCCTCCCGAATTAGTGGAGGCGCCAAATCTCTGTCTTTAGATAGACAATAGACATCCTCCCGAATTAGTGGAGACGCCAAATCTCTCTCTTCACATACACAATAGACATCCTCCCGAATTAGTGGAGACGCCAAATCTCTGTCTTTAGATAGACAATAGACATCCTCCCGAATTAGTGGAGACGCCAAATCTCTTTCTTCACATACACAACAGACATCATCCTGAATTAGTGGAGACGCCAAATCTCTCTCTTCACAAACACAGTAGACATCCTCCCGAATTAGTGGAGACGCTAAATCTCCCTCCTCAAATACATAATAGACATCTTCACGAATTAGTGGAGATGCCAAATTTCTCTCTTCAAATACATAATACATCCTCTAGAATTAGAGGATAGACCAAATATCTCCCTTCAAATACACATTAAACATGCACTGGTCCATCCAGTATTTGTATAGCTCGTTATGTTGGCTATTATAGCTACGGGCGCTGTATGTTGTCCATTTATTTCACCATCAACTGAGTCCTCTTAATCTCTAATCCAACTCCTCGCAATCCTTTCGCTTTCAATTTATGAACATTGGATGAGAGAAAGGGAGTTGCACCTAACTTTTTGTTTCTGTTCAAATAGATTTTTTGTTTACACAGCTTATTCTGTTTATAATGAAACTGATAAAATAGAGTTTAGTGGAGAATCAAAGATTTGTGAAGGTAAATATCAAATTTATGCATTATTTGCATAGGTATGTATTTGTAGCTATTTCCCATACTAATAAATTAAAAAATCCATCTTCTTTTTATTCGCTTACAAACAAGCAAGTCCCAATAATCTCACCTAGACTGGGGTGGGCAGGGAACAGCCAGCATCATGAGAATTCAAAATGAAATGCTCATCTATCCAAGTCCTGACCTCACTGGACGTTGCTTATTGAACGTGACACAACAAGGAATAGTGTATTCAACGTCCCATCGACGGTGATTTTCAAAGTCCCTTTATTTTGAGCAATTGTTTCAGTGTAATTATTGAGAGTACGAGTATATTGACATGATCTTGATCTTGACTATATAAGATTTTTTTTTTAAAAGTAATCTTTAATTTGTGTTAATTAATAATAATTATAATAATTAATAAATCATTTGTTTTATTTTTCATATTCTTATTTTTGTATACATAGGACCCATCCTAAGCCATTTTTATTTGGCTTCTAAGATGAGCTTGATTATGATGTGATATCACAATTACTCAAACTCGCTTTATACATTTGCTGGCCATGGGACTCGATCCACTGACCTCCAGATTACGAGTTCGGCGCTTTATCAATCAAACTACTGCGTCTGATAATAAAAAAAAATATTGCTTTGGCTGGGGTCTGAACTCAAGCTATCTGGATTGCGAGACTCATAGATCACTCAACCCTTGCAAACAACAACGCTACATCAGTCAGTACTACAGTAAATGGTCCATATTGCATCCAATCAGAACCGATATTGTACTCCAACATTGTTATCGATATTAGAAACCTATCGGACCTTGTTGATATTAGAAACTTATCGAGTGGACCCGCATAGAAATCACAATATTCATGGGAGTATAGACACCAGAGTTCCAGTTGAAATATAGTACGTTAAATATACAGGGTGACCAAGGCAATGCTCGGTATTTTAGCATGTTACGAGAGTCATTGAGTTTCAGAAGTGTGCGCGTGCCATCTCCTACAACAGTTCCTGCAACTGCTCAATTGCTCATAGATAGCAGGCCAAGAAGAGAAAGAGAGAGAGAGGGGGGAGGGAGAGAGGTTGTTTTGGGCTTTATTTAAAAAAGAAGCAAAAACTCTTCCTTGGGAAATTCGAAAAAAATGATATTTTTATTAGTTATTAAACGAAAATGTTATTATATGATCATCGGGTGTTTTTTTTTTTTTTTTTTTTTTTTTAGCAGGATTTTCTCAGCCACCCTGTATATTGTATGCAAGCCTCGCGTTATACCTGTAGTGACATTACTTTCACTTTAACTCGATAAAAAAACCAAGCAACATCTTGAATGAATGCTTAACGCGCTGTGTATCCGAATGACTGCAGGGACCAGCTGTGAGTGGGTCTGTACATCTGAGATTAACGACTGCATTAGGCTGCGTTTGAACAAAAGGAACGTATAATTTGGGTCTATATTATATAGTTGTGGCCAGAAGGCATTGTCCTGAGTGTGTATTTTTGGACGACACCTGATTCCGTCCGGCTAGTTTTTTCTCTCAGGTAGTCGATACTCGATTCCGTCCCGAACCTCTCAGATCAATCACTGAATTCCGTCCCGTCACTTATCTTATGCACCTATGTACTATGTACATAAGTACCTGATATTATGTATTAGGCTATGTACAAGTTCGGTGCGAAAAATAAAAAAATGTATGAATTCGGTGCCGCCTAAAAAAGGTCATGTATGAATTCGGTGCCCTGGTACTTGCCCTGATGATCAGGTAAGATGACCGGACGGAATTAGGTGTTAAAATATTGACGGGACGGAATAAGGTGAAAAAAAGGTAAATGGGACGGATAACGGTGCCTCCCGTATTTTTAACCCTATACCCGAGGCATGGTCCTGCATCTAACACTGAAGTTAGATAACGTCCAGCGTGGTGAGAACATGATTGGTAACGTTTCGCATCTATGCATGGTGAAATCCACGTTCTGCTGGCTATTTTCGGGCCCGATAGGGATGGGTGAGTTTAATTTGAGTAGCTTGGTTGTTTGGCCAGAAAAAAAACAATACCCAATGTTCAATACTATAAACTTAATTCCATAGAGATAGGTATTAGACTATCACTATTCTGACAGAATAATAAAAACGCTCTTTAGTGGAAGGCAACCACCAGGCGAGGTTAATGCTCAAAGCATGAACCTACCTCTTATCCTCAGAGTCTTATTATTATGTGGTTACAAAGTCAAATAAATGAGGAAAAATTCATGCACTGGGTGGGATTCGAACCAACGGACCCCAGAAAGTATACTAACCTAATTTTAAAAGAACTAAAAGCAGTGGTCAAGAAGGTAAGTATTATATTAAATCAAAGATCATTAGTTCAACACCGGAACAGACAAATTATTTGCTAGAATTTGAAAATAGCAAAACTATTTTGAATATTTTTACTGCCACAGGAATCATTGGCGTTTTCCTGATATCAGTCCTTTTTGATCAAACCATTTCTTGCCAAAAACCACAACACAAAGTGTACTTTTGCGATTAATAATAGTCAGGGACCAACCTCAGTAAAACAGGTCCGGGTTCAATCAAAGGACAATTTTTATAATGCATAAGGATATTCTGGCATAATATGGATCTAAAGATCTGAGCTTAATAGCTTTGTGCTTTTCCGCTTTTATATGTAATATTATTATATTTATCTGGTCGTAATTTTGCATTTATTTAAATATAGAAGAAACATTATAATAATAATAATAATAGTAAATCTTATAAGGGCAAAACTTTAATAAGTAAAGCTATTAAGTCCAGAACTAAATTATGAGGTTATGACAAATACAATTGATGCTTTATTTAATAGAGAAAAAATCATCAATTTTAACTTTGAATGAGTTTGTAGATGGCGCTTTCAAATTAAAAGCGTCATCACAAACATTCACTTCAGACGTTCATACCTAGATAATATTATAATCATGTACATACATACATGCATTTATTGGTTTTGTAGCGTGACGTTCAATGTAAACAATAGATATAAGAGAGTACCAACTAGACTTACAATTTTCTTCATTGGCATACAATCGTCAGTACAAGAATACAATCATCAGGACTAGCATACTAACATACAGTGTGTCCTAGAAGTGCATAACTTTTGCACGCGTGGGAATTTTTCAATTCTATTTGTTTCTAAGGATAGGAAAAGGCCCACGGGCGATCTGCTAGTGAACTCGAAATCCAGGTTTGACTCTCGGAAGTGGAATTTTTATCATAAAGTTGGTCATTTCTCTAGAATTTCAAACGGAATGGTATAATTTTTATTCATTTGTATGAATAAACAAATAAAAATATTACAAATGACATTTATTTGATTTTGACAGCGCCGAATATACAGGGTACACCAGTAGGTCCATATGTTCAACTTTAAACCCCCCTGGAGTGAGACAGAAATGTTCAGTAAATGTCATTTGTGATATTTTTATTTGTTTATTCATATTGATGAATAAAAATTATACCATTACATTTCAAATTCTATAGAAATGCCCAATTTTTTATAAAAAATACCACTTCTGGGAGTCGAACCTGGATTTCGAGGTCACCAGCAGATCGGCCATGGGCCCTTTCCTATCCTTAGAAACAAACAGAATTGAAAAATTCCCACGCGTTCAAAAGTTATGGACTTCTGGGGTATACTGTATATTATGATAGGTACAGTCAGTCTCCTCTTTACATACGTGTAATATGCAATACAAGCGGGCTGTCGCCCGCTTTGCGGCCCGAGGCATGGCCGTGAAAGCAAAAAATCCTTTTTCGCCAATGGCAGGTGTTGTAGTGGGAATTTTGAAAAATCCCGTCTTATTGCACATCTAGGCTATAAGACAAAGCTACCTACCAAATTTCAGCTTCCTAGGACTTACGGTTTGGGCTGTAGAGCGATGATCAGTCAGTGAGTGGTCAGTCAGTGACTTTGACATTTAATATATTAAGATACTGGGGGTACATATAAGTAGTACATGCATAGGTAAGTCGGTAAGTAGTAAGTACTATTGGTTATATCAATATTACTTACATATTTATCATGTACATAGGTGCAAAGTACCTCTGTTCTATGTCGTTGGTTCTATGAAGTATGTACCTCTATGTTGGTCAGCAGTATATTTATATTTATCTGTATAAATAGGTAAGTTGGACGTGACTTGTGTATGTGAGTTATAGAAATCAATGAAGAGGTATTCGGTCTAAGAAGGGGAAGTTTTTTTTTTATGAATACAGCTCAATATCATTATTGTTTATTTTAAATATGAAACACCCCGGCCGAGAAGTGAAGAAATAAAGTTAAAAAAATTATCATAATTATTTGTGTTAATCACTTTTGCGATATCACAACTACTCAAACTCGCTTTACTAAATCTACGCTGAATCCGGGACTTGAACCACCGACTTCCAGGTTACAAGTCCGCCGCCTTATCGATCAAGCTACTGAGGTCGGTTTACGGGAAGTTAAGAATGTTCTGTACAAAGAAAGACTCAGGGTGGCAGGTGATTACTACTATGTCCAAGACGATTTACAGGGTTGGGTGGAAGAGATTGCCACAGGCAATAACCCCGCCCTTTAGGTAGGACATTAGCTTTGTATTCTCTTTTTTGTTCTTGTTTCTTTGTTCAATCTATTTATTTTTTCTTTAAAATTTCATCATTGTATTTTACTGTATATACATATTTAACTTTGTCTTACCTCAATAAGCATAATATAATAATACATTGAGGAAAAAATTGCACACTGAAAATGAAAATAAGTACTCTGGGAATTGGCTCAAGGTCCTCCAAATTAATAACTGACGGTTGACGCTTCCTGGCAGGTACTTACCCATAGATAATAGTAAGTGCTAGAGCTAAGAAATAATTGCTGGTGCCTGGTGATAGTTAAGTAGGCTATCATGGGCCTAAACTGTCACCAGACACAACGATAATTGGTAGGCATAATACTATGAGGAGCCTACTTCTGAATAGTTACCGATATCCTCAGTGGAAATGTAGAGGAAGCACACAACTGTTCCAGAGGAAGTGTTGGACATGAATGTTGGTCATTCAACAATTATTATAGTAACGTGCCAAATTTTTGGACATTGCCAGTTTTTCTTCTTCTTCTTTATTTTGTGCTGTTGTAAAATATATCTATTATTATTATTGTATTATGCTTTATTAGGTAAGACAAAGTAAAATATATACAGTAAAATGCAATAAAATTATAAAGAAAAAATAAATAGATTGAACAAAGAAACAAGAACAAAAAAGAGAATAAGGCTAATGTGCTACCTAAAGGGCGGGGCTATTGCCTGTGGCAATCTCTTCCAAGAGAAGAGAAGAGCGAAGAAGAGAAGAGAAGAGCGAGACAACAGATCTATTCTGTTGGCTCGCTGGGGACGTTAAGAAGTACCAAACCAGTCAAGTTAAGCCAAAAGACAATAGAAAAAGTCATTCCTGCCTCTAAGATATAGGAGTGCCAGAACCGAACAAAATCAACCATAAGGAAGAGATTGACTAATGCCGACCCCAAGTAGGTTTGGGAAAAGGCAAAGTGAAAGAAGATAATATCTAGGTACTTATTTCGCAACAGAAATTTGGCTAAAAACATCTTGGCAATACCTAGGTCATTCGATGTGTGAAGTCTTTTTGTAAAAGTTTATATTAAATCCTAATACCTATTTATTTTATTTTCAACAAAATACTTATTAATATTATTTCATACATTCTGTTGGCGTAATAGTAATGTCTAGTTTTCACCGATAGGAATGCAATTCTAATAGAAAAAGAAGACCAACCTTTGAGGGTAACCGAAAAACCAGCGACCCACATTAACCTCACCTATCCAGGGGGGTTCAAATTTGAATCCTCATGATCAATGTCAACCACCAAATTTTAACCAGACCGACCAAACCGAGCATCGACGCAACGTAACGTTACCTTCTTCTCACCTATCCAGGGTCATTACATTCTTTTGCGGTCTTTTCACAGGAATTCCCATGTACTGCGTCTTTTAGAACCATTGTATCCCCATATTAGTGGTCATCCACCAAAACCTCACCTCACGAGACGTTGCCTAACTTCAGCGATCGTACGAGAACTCGCGTATTCAACATGCCATCGACGTTGTGTGGTTGGCGCTATCGGACATGAAGGGAGCCTAGACATTGGATCTGGTCGTCCATATAATCCTCTCACCACCGTGATATAGGTATCTGTACCTATTTCACGGAAACGGAATTATTATTATTGCTATCAGAAAAGAGTAACGGATCATTAAATCCCTATGTGGCGACTTTAACGGTTCATTAAACCACTATGCGGCGACCTTGCGAAGGCCAAGTGATGCATGAGTAACCGAAATATTCAGACCAGATATCCGTCCGATCTTGTGGCCTAACGCTTCATTAAGCAATTCCGCGAATCAGATTTTTTGCTACTCATTGATTTAAAAAATAAGTAAAAAAATCGTTACACATTCATTAATCCATTCAATCATTATGAAAACAGAGCGGCGCGCGTCGTTGCGTCGATGACACATTGACTACATCTGTTCTGCAACTGAATCAAAGCAACGTCCAGCGAGGTTTAGGACTGCGATGGGTGACCATTCAAATTTGAACCTTCCTGATGCTGGATTTTCTCGGCCCCACCAAGGCTAAGTGAGGTTATTGTTGGTAGTATAGATTTGTGAGTTTTCAGACCATTGGCGCTGACATAGTTGGTCCTAACGTATCCCAGTGAGGCAAATGCTGATACTGTTTATGGACAAAGGTTTTTCACAAGGTATCGTTTTTTTTATATACATGAGAGCATGTATTTATTTGGTTTACATTAAACAAGTAAATAAATGCTATGTATTTAACAAGTAAAATACATGCTATGACTTACCTTTAACAAGTAAATACATGCTACAGAGTAGAAGATGAGGAAGTGGTTACTTTGCTTCATTCTTCTGAAAGACGAGAGGAAGAATGAACAAAGCGGAGGCTGAAACACAGAGAAATAAAGTCATATTAAAATATATAAAATATGATTATTTAAAGTTATGTTATTATTTTGTACTTTTTTATTTATTATTTTATTTGACAAATCGTCTTGACATATAATTATGAATGACCTGTCAGAAAAAAATAAGAAACGATTAGAAATTAAATATCAAGGGAAAAAAATGTTTAAAGTTACAGTTACCTATTATATTTGTGTTAATCATTTTGAGATGTTATAATTACTCAAACTCGCTTTACTATACTCTGTATAATACACCAATAAATGAGACTTTGTTTAGACTGTGAGAGTAAAGGGACTCTTTTGTCTCATTTCTGCAGGATAAACAGAGTATTGTATTGTATGGTACTAAATCTTTTCTGAACTTGGAACTTTAACCACCGACCTCCGAATTACAAGTCCGCCGCGCTTTATCGATCAAGCTACTTCATTCGCAATTAATTCATAACACCTGAGCAAGTTTGAACTTTTAACTTAGATTATCCAACAAAAAAAACTGATCTCAGTTTAAACAAATGCTGTCCTGAACTAAACTGGATATGCCAAAGTGTCCATAACAACTCTCTTGTCCAAATGTCCATGTGCAATATGTGCATGTTACTCAAGACTCGTTATAATTCCACTCCATGACAATTATTCCACTATGACTCTCTAAAATGACAAATACTCCAATATGACTATCTAGATTTCTAGAATAACAAATATTCCAGGAAAGTTGCTATAGATCGAGTCTGTGTTGATGAAGAGAAACTTAAATTTCTACTATCGCGGTGTCTATCAATCGCATTAGAAATTGTAATACCTCTACAAATGTGACTAAACATGTAGGTAGCTCTGAGTGAGAACAGAAAGTAAGATTCAATAGTAGTAATATGCATTTATTTGTAATAATTATAAATAACTACATAATAGAATTATGTAGTTCATCTTGACCATCTTGAGGGTATCGCTTATGTTTGTTGAAATCTCATTTCATGATTCAGCCCTAATTTGCAGTAGTACCTAAAGTAATTCACATTATGAATCGCTCATGGCATTTCTAATGAAAAAACTTATGGACAAAAATTGGGTGTAAACATCACACGACTTTCCTTATCCCCCGAAGAGAATTCGAATTCCGCCACTGGTGACCCAACGGTAACAGATAGCTGAAAATCACTTTCGTAATCAGCACCTCAAAATCATTGGATTTGATATGTCAAAATTCCCATCTAGGATGAATAGGTAATAGAAAAGTTAGTCAAACCGAGTCCTCCCCAAATCCCCAAAATACCGCTAAATTTGGGCCGAGGTCCAAAAGGTTCAAGATATCAAAAAAATGATCCGAGTAGACCACTATTATTTTCTTATTATAAGAAAAAGTTGTTCTACTAAATTTTTCGTATCTTCTATCGTTTAGCCAGAACCGCTAAACGAAGCCAGGTGGCGACCGGTAGGCCGCATTGGCGGCACCGATTTCATCGAAAAGTTTCGTGTCGTGTCCTCTCTATAAATGAGGTCTACATACCAAATTTCAAATCTCTAGCTCTTACCGTTCTTGGGATATCTTGTTCACAGACACACACACACTCATATTCGCTTGTATTCTTATACAGGGTATCCATGAAGTCCCTCCCTACCCCTTGTATCTCAAGAACGGCTGAAAATATAGAAAAACGCAAAAACGCGTCTTCCATATATTTTTGGGGGATTATTATTTTATTGTATTAACCATCGAAATGCTCTCGTGGCGAAAATACCAAATAAAAAAATATTCTTAGCTTATCTTACTCAAGGATAGATTCGAAACAAGAACGGTCATCAGTCCATATTCTCACCACACTGGACAGTGCTGAACTTCAGTGATCGGATGAGAACTGGTCTCTTAAACGTGCCATCTTCACTTATGTAGGTATTCAGGCACCATCTTCACTGGTGTTGAATTGTTAGATAACATTCTCACCATACTTTTCCTGAAAGAAGTTGGAATACCTACAATACCTACAGCTACAGGTTGTATTCAAATAGTGACGGTGCATAAGAAAATAACTAGACAAGACTTTCTTCCACGTCATCCTGAGTACATAGAATATACCTATATGTATGTACATAATGTACTAAAAATATATCATGTTCATATATACTAGAAAGTATATTATCGTGAATATATAGTATAAAGTACCTATATTATTATAATTAGGTACATTATAAATATTATAAGTATATTGTTTCCATATACAGTGCACACACTAATACAATACATTACTCTGTTTATCCTGCAAGACTAAAGACCCTTTACTCTCACAGCCTACCTGTAGATACAATGTATGTAGTTGCTACATTGTTGTACATAAGAGTAAGTAGACTGTTTCCATGTACCTACACAGTAAGTACATAGTTGCTATGTACTTACACAGAAAATACATAGTTTCTATGTACAGAACAGGACGGAGGAAACCATAGCAAGGATCTTTCAAGCGACCAATATTTCAAGGACACAGGATGTCTTCACTAGAATAATTATAAGGGGGATCCTCACTCCAGACTGGTCTGTATGTAGGCTACGTCAACAACAGTTATCCGGACACCACTACTCTTAAAACATTATAAAATATTATAGGAGTAGGACAGTAGGTTCTCAAATACGTGTGTGTAGTCTTGCTGAAGGACGTTGAATAATATCAGCTTTTTCAGGCCAAAAGACAATAAAACCAATCATTAAACAAATTAAACCATCCAGAGAGGCAATGCGGCCAGCATGCTGGGCAGTCTGCCACAGAATGGTGGACTGTAAGAAAAATTTATTTTGTAACATTATGGGACTACCTGTAGTGCACTGATAGTGAAAATAATGTTGATTTTGAATAAAACATATATAATATAAATAACTTGGATGAATTCTTTAAACAAATTTCTAAATTAAACAGTAGATATATCATGGGCAAACCGGCCCATTTTCATATTATTATGGACAAACTGTTGGTGTTTGGAAAGACACCCAAGAGTAAAATGTGGAAGTAGGAGTGGCTATTAATACCTAACCTTCTATTAATAAGATACATAAATTGATTCTGAATTACTGACACATTTACTTAGATCGATCTAAACCCACCGTCAGGCTATGTCCGTCAACTGATGACTTTGTAACCGCAAAACTCAATACACAGCTAATCGGTAACCTGGTTCGTGAGAAGTGACCACACTGGTGAGTCTGATTAAATAATCAACGTGATTCAGAACAGCGGTCACCTCAACCAGATTCAGGTGTTCGATTTCTGAGTTCTACATTTCAGTCGAAACAGAGAAGTGAAAAGTTGAATAAGCTCTTAAGTACTTGTAGTGTAAACTGTACATGCATTCCATCTGATTTGACTAATTCCAAAAATGTCTCTGATCAAGCTCGCCGGGAGGCGAACGCTTGTCAAGTAGTGCCAGCCGACCGGCCTATATTAACACGAAACAGAGTTTATACCTATGTATTTTGTTTTATTATTTAGGATTGGACCGAAAGAGTGGCAGAAAATGGATTCCATGTTCACCATGGATGGATTTGAGATTCGAAGCCCATTCACGGATGAGCAAGAAGAAGCTTCTTCAATCTCAATAATCAGTTTTTTTTCATAGGAAATTCTTGCACAACAGAGAAAATGTATTTTTTGACAACTACATATAGGTGACAAGACAGGCTATACCTATATTACCTATGTCTTAAACTATTTCACTGAACAAAGCCAAAGACTAAACTTAAAAGAAGGAAAGGGAAAAATAAGGGAACAAATCCAGATTTGTTTTAGTGGATGTGACAAGTGCTCCTATTATTACACATTTTAGATTGCTCTCGCTTTGCCTTTTTTACAAATCTACTTGGGGCCAACATTGATCTTCTTCAAGTTTGAAGTTATTTAGTTATAGTATAACTACTTCTACATTATTTACAGCTGGATGACCAACCTAGATCCAAACCTGTTAAAGGAGGCAATGAATTGTTTTGTTGTCTTTTCGCCTGGTAAAAGGTTACGTATCCGAATAATAACCCTAGCGAGATGTCCACACATTTGCAACTCTTCTGGATGAGCAAACAAGGGACTTGTAAGCAAGATAACATTAAAAGAGACACTGGGGCCTCTATTCGACAGTCTCACGCTGGAGAATAGAGAAAATCCCTAGTTCTTCTTTTCAATTTTAAACCTGAAATTCTATTAAAGTAATCCATTTAGGAAGGGCGTTACTCGATTTAGCAGTTGAAAGAGAGATTTGGGTATTTTTAGAGTGAAATTCCTTTCTGGAAGGCGGCCCCGTTTTTTTTTTTGGTGTACTTCAATTTTGATTTTGCAATAATTTCTTTTCCAAGGTCGAACGAGGACAGAAAAGAACATAGAAATGTCGTCCTCACTCTAGCATAGGAAGCACCAAACATTGAATCAATAATATCAATATTCAGCATTCTTGCTATTAGTTTTCTTTCTATTTCTAGTTCAACTTGAGTGTTCGATTTTTTTGTTTTTGGACGAAATGCAAATTTGACATTTTCAGAATTCGTAGACATTCAAGACAACTGAACAAAACGTATAGACCTCTCTCTAGCACAGGTAGGACCAAAGCTCATTAGAATGACAAAGACATCATGACGGACCAATAGCATCTGAGAGATATGAAACGCGAGATGAGAGAAAGTCTCGAACATGATCTGGCCTGGAGGCAAAATAGCCATAGAAGTAGACACTTTAACAGAGCTATAGCTGGAGTACCTGTTCTCTAGGTGAAGTATACGTAGAACTTTATACAGTACTGCGGTAGTCAGCCCTCGACACCTTGTGGTCGCTAGGTCGGATCCCGGTCATGGGCCAAAGAAAGCAGATTGGGAATTATTATGAAGATTTTTTTTTTTTTAATAACAAAACAACATATACAAATGTATTATTCCTAAGCTAAAGCTTCTAAGAATTCAGGACTAAAATTGAAAAAAAAGAGAAAAAGTTGCAATATTTGTGTTAATCACTTTCGTGATGTCACAACTACCGGGTAAATTGTCTCTAAAAACGGGAAGATGGCTTTTTAAGGGAGAAAATCCCACACTACTCAACACAGTGTCTTTACAAATTTTGCCAATCTCCACTACTACTATTTCATGGTTCAACCCTAAATCATAGGTGGCCATGGTAGCCTTGTATGGATTCGATGCCAGAGCCCAGAAGGACCATACTATACCTTGCTTATTCCTAGTCCCGAATTAATGAACGAAACTAAAGCGATGAATGTTACTATATTGTTCTTGTTATTAGAATGGTAACAGCCAATCATATAACTGAAACCAGAGAGTAATTACTAAATTGTTAGTGTCCATGCCTTTATTTTTGTGGAAGATTTGGTGCATTCATTAATTCAATGTAAATTTAATGGATGAGAGTGATCTAACAATAATTATGTATAACCAAAATAAGACCACTTTAGTTTAAAAAAACACTTCGTAATAACTGGTCTTCATCTCTAACTGTTGGTTTATCTACACAAATCTAAATCATAATGTGGGTGTCTATTTCGTAAACACTTTCTATTGCTTCCATAACATAACATGCAAACAAAACCAGATTCTTTCTTATCGGATAACGCAGCTAGATTATCTAATGAAGAAAAACAACGTTTTCATTATCAGCAAAATACCTATCTGTCCGCCATAGGAACCGAAATCTATGAAGCGAAACTAACCAGCTGAAATCTAACAAGATAATAGTTGAGCGGCGTGATTTTGAAATGGAAAGTAAACGCAGAACAATGTGAGCCGAATGGCTGGGAATGAGAAAATTATGCTGGCTATCATTGTGAGGTATTTCTGGAACAACGCGAATTCAGATAGATTTGAGTGGGTCAAGTCATGATTTTCAGAGGCTTACGGCCAGGCAGCGCGGTTAATGTTTGAGGTTAATTTGAGGCTGTTTGAGGTTAATTTAAGTAGATAGTTTGAGAGTTTCCAGCAATCGGAGGGTAAAATCCAGTCGTGATTTATGACCATGCAGTAGAAAACAATTTACACCCCCATAAAAAGGCTACGGCTCGGATTAATAAACGACGCTTGAGCGGAGACTGTTACTATACTGTTGTTATTACCATGGTAACAGCCAATCACAGAACTGAAATCGATGCTATAGTAACAGTGCCCACCACAGCAGCGTTCATTTCGGGCCTACCTAAGTACAACAGTACTTCATGGAGATGTAATGGGAATGCAAATGTATATGAAAACAAATAAAGATTTTTATTATTATTATTACCTAGGTGTACGAATTAGTTCCCAGTTACCAATATGGATACCAATAAATTGTTACATGACCTTTTTGAGATAGAATAGTTGAGGAGAATAACTGGTCTGATTCCTGGCAATTGGAGGTTAAAACCCCTTTCCTTCTATCGGAACGTTTGAACCAAAAATAGAATAAAATAATGAGACATGGTAAGAGTTAGGACATTGATGGCTGGGTCGAGACTCGACTGCTGAGTGCCGGCTCATCTATAGATTTAGCGTCACAATACATGATCGATTGGGAGCTTTGTGATTGGTGGAAATTGATCACGTAACGCTAAATCTACATCTGCTGGGACCCAGCAGTCGAGTCCCGACCCATCCATGAATCATCTGGACGTCCATATAATTATTGCACCACCGTCACATAGCTTTTTTACTTCACGTGCACAGAATTTATATTATAGGATAGAAAACATCCGATGAAAAGTAAAAGGGATCGCTTACAAGAGGTGTTGGTGGACACTGCATTCGCACGAGTGCAATTATCGAGGCACTTAAATATCTACAATATTAGAACTGCAATGCAGTACGGATCAACTATGCGGGACACTGTGAGACTAGGACAAGTTGTAGGACAATTGCAACAGAGTAGGACAATTAGAACTGAGTAGGACAATTACGACAGAGTAGAACACTCGGATAGTTGGAGTCGGACTAAGATAATAGCAATAAGATAAGTCTCGCCGGTTAGAAAAGTGAAACTGAATGGAATGATTTTTGTTCGTAGTTCATGGCAGAGTGGTCAATGCATCGATCTGGTAATACAGAGTTCACAGGTTCGAAACCCAGCCGGGACATGACAAGTCCCGATATAGATATTTTGTTAGTTTAGATGTTCACAGGAGTCGTTGAGTGGGAAGAGCTCACATGTGAGAACCCTGCCACTTTAAAGAAAGCAAAAAATAAAGTTTTAGATATTTTGTTAGACTTGTTAAGATGTTCACAGGAGAGAAGTTTTAGATGTTTTGTTAGGTTTGTTAAGATGTTCATAGGAGATAAGTTTTAAATGTTTTGTTAGGTTTGTTAAGATGTTCACAGGAGAGAAGTTTTAGATGTTTTGTTAGGTTTGTTAAGATGTCAAAAGAGAGATGTTTTGTTAGGTTTGTTAAGACGTTCACAAGAGAGAAGTTTTAGATGTTTTGTTAGGTTTGTTGATGTTCACAAGAGAGAAGTTTTAAATATTTCGTTGAAAAAATAACATTTTTCAAAAAATATATAAATATTTATTTACTATAATTTATATACATGTAAATAAAACCTACCTATCTAATTTCTAACTCTTTAACAGAGCAGAGATAGAGCCAGCTATTAGATCATTCTGATTAATTTTCTCCCCCGACTCCATGGGTTATGTCTGATCCACTTCACAGTTGGGATTAAATTGAAATTCAGCTCCAGCTGAGAAGGAACACAATATTTTACACTCTCACTTTTGTGTTATGGAGTTGAAATTTATTTTTCTTTTGTTGCCATTGATCGTTATTATTATATTTGTATTACATAATTATGTTGGTATACAGGGTGTTTCTGAAATGAGTGCAAATAGTTATATCGTATAGGTTCCCTGAGTCAAATTTTAATAGACAAGTGGTTCTATCATGTAAAATGAAATGACCAGTCTAAAAGAAGAAAAAGAAGAAGAAAAAAAAATCGTGAAGATGGAAAAATGATTATAGGGTTGAAGGATTTTAGTTGTCTTTCATGTAATTCCCAAGAAAGCAACTCCACAGTGCTTTCTTGAACTACGTAGGAAATGTGATGGAAAAGATGATATCTTTAAGTGGATTCCTTAAACTCAAAAATTGAGAGAAACCTTAACCTTTACAAGAGAAAAGCTGAGATTGGGCTATTTCAGCTGTTATCGAAACTAAGTTGTAATCTTGGTATTTTACAGTACAAAAGGAACTTGTTCCGTAAGCTTGATTTTTTAATAAAACCCTATTGTCAATCTAGCTGGGGGACTATAAACACGGAGTAGACCAGCAGTCTGGCTGGGGGACTATAAACAGGGAGTAGATTATTATTATTATAAGATTTATTTCTACATTTCTTAAATCGTCTCTTTTAGTGATGAAAATCCCTGTAAGTACTGTTGTACTTTTAGGGACAAGTATTGTATTGTATTAGTATTGGGTTGGTTCTGGGGGGCCTTGTCAATTATTAGTCTCCTTGTAAAGACAGTGGTAGAAGTGCTGAGTCATTCATCCACTGTCTAACTACCATCGTTCACGATGACGACACCCTTGATGATGATTGTCAATTAATGTTTTTGGTTTGGAATTTACAATTCCAAAGCAAAATAGGTATGTGGAGAGACAAAGTCAATGATGAAAAAGACAGTAATATGTTCGCATTCCTCATAAGTCACTCAAAACCACACACAGCTGGAAAGCGAATTGCCAATTTTTCACTTTCGTACATGATGCCTTCTGAGCTGATAACACTATTTGCAACATACATAGACAATCAGGCACCATAGACCAGCTCCTGGCAAATCCACAGATCACAATTAGGTCATGACCGCCGCATGGTACATTCGGAAAGCAGCTATGGGTCGCCGCAACTTTGCAGACCGCAAGATTTAATAAATAGTTTTCTACGATGAGCGAAATTAATGCCATTAGTGACTTTCTACTTGTGTCCTAGGTTCTGCTACTTTCATACAGTAAGTTCTACCGAGTGAATTTAGAGAACTGTATAGAGTTGTTCATGGTATTAGACTTGTTCTTTTTGAAGGCTTGACTCAAATTGCTACTTTTTCAAACCATTTCTGAAAAACTATAGCTTTGGAAAAATACCTTTGTATATCTTGTTATTAAATTAATAAATAGTCTTTAAAAAAATCTGTTTAAATAATGAAATTTGGGCAATTAAAGGGTGTATGCTAATTGCTTCTTTTGCTAAGAAAACGTTTTTGTGAATTTTTTCGAGGAAAAATTAAGGAGATCAGTATTTTTTTTATACAAAATTGAGCTGTGGACAAGCTTTGTCCTAACAGTTTGTCATTCAGAAACACACAGATTTGATTTCTTGTTTAACAAATCAGTTTAACAAATCATTATTGAGCGCGCGATTAGCTCAGTGGTTAAGCACTCGCTTGCCATGCGGAAGGTCCCGGGTTCGATCCCCCGTGCCGACAAAAATTTGTATTCTTAATTTGGTTACAATTGTTTGTGAGGGATACCTTTCGGTGCGCTCGTGTTGACCCAGCACCTAATTGGGAAGTATTGTGTCACTTCTCGCCCATCAGAGGGGAGGCATACTACGGGATGGATAGGCTACGACACAGACCACAAGCGTCTACAGTAGCTCCTTTTTCATAGCTACGAAATAAAAACGGCTATGAAACACTCATCCTTTAAAATAAAGAAATAAAAAAAAATTACACAGGGTAGTAAATTACATGAAGGGTAGTTTTATGAGCATAAAATACCTATTGAAATTTTTGCTAGCACAAAGTACATGAAGAGCATGGGAACTATGTTTTCCGTTATCTACATGAAATCAATAACTTGGAGCAATATTATTCAGTCGTTTTTTTTCACTTTGCTTTTTCCCAAACCTACTAGGGATCAGTTAACCTCGTCTTCTAGTTGAGGTTGGTTGATTCTGGCACTCCTACTTCCACTTTTTACGGCTAGATGCCCTTCCTAACGCCAACTCTCTTAGGGCGATTTATGTTACCTATTGTCTTTTGGCCTGGCATGGCTGGTACTATATCTCTTGGACGCACCCCAGAGAGACGATTGGATGTTCACTCTTCTCGAACCTAAAATAGTTACAGGATTAAATACACTTCCCCAACAGCTGGATTGGTAATTCAATGTTGCTGTTGTTGCTGTTGTCAACGCTAAGTTTTAATTAATTTAATTGATAATTAAATCAATAAATCTACTGTAATTCCATTATTCCCTATGCGGGACGCCACTGTTTTCATTACAGCTCATGGTGTTCTAACAGTCTGTTATTAATTCATAAATTGGGTTTTTATTGTCTGTCACATAATCACTTGATTGTGAAAGTTATGAACATCTGGCACATACATATAGACTGAGAGAGATTACTTATATTTTTTATTGCTTATCATCAGGTTCTAATAGATCAATTGTAACATCATTTACATTATTTTGATCAATTTCATATGCTGTATCATTATTGAATTATTCATATATCAATTTCATACATTATTAATTTACTAGGGGGTTAGACACAGTGGAAGAATATTGTTCACATTATGATTATTGCTTGTCATCAGTTTCATCTATGTAACTATTTACATTGTTATGGTCATAATTTGATTCTGGTCCTCAATCAATCAGGTTTATAATGCGCTAAATTATTTTGGAAATATGAATTCCACCTATTGATGTTACAAATTGTATGTCACTCATTCTTGCGTTTGGTAGGTGGATGGGTATCTACATAATATTTTATTAGTTTTCATGTTGAACGCCAAATCATTGATGGTTATAGATACTCGTCACTTCTTTATTCTATGATCAATTTAGATAGTTATGTGCTCGACGGTAAAATGTTAAGTATCCAGAACCTATTTTTACTTTTCCCTCTAAAATAACTTCACGCGTTATCTCTACTAGTTCAGACTTATATGAATATTTTTATTTTAATCTAGTGTTTTTGAATTTCTTCTCAGAGGATAATTCAAGAGAATGTCGTGGGCATTAGCGCCACCCTTGATCAAGTTTTCTTTTGATCATTTCAATGTGTACCTTACTGTAAATAAAACTTGAAACTTTGTAAATAATTGATAGAAATAATACTCTGTACTTTGATTGCTCTTAAACCACAATTCGACCCACGGAACGTCTCGGATACGTATATTTCCGAGCACTGCTTACATATCTTGGAAAGATCTCTGAAACGTACATATTACGTTTATCTTTGAAACCTATATCTCTGAAACCTCCATATATTATCTCGGAAACTTGTGTGCGCACTTCATAGAAAGGTAATCATGCTGGCGATGAAGATCTAGATCAAACCTTATGAGAAGATCAGGTATCTGGAAACCTAGTGACGGGTTTCAATCAATGGAATATGGCACAAGTGTACCGCTGCTCTTGTCCGGTTAATGTCAATGAATTCAGCGGGCACATTGCTATTGGTAACAGGAATTCCTAGCCCAGATTCCGCAAACTGTCGACCTACAAGAGCTTTCAGCAAGACAACAATGAAAGTATATAAAATCCTGAAATTGTTTCTTGATACTAGCTACTGAAGTATATCAATGCAATTAAATCGGTACTATAGACCAGGGTGGGACTTGGACTCCTCGACAATCAGTATAATCAGTATAAACAGAAAAGTGAGAAGTTGTATTAGATGTACATGAATATCAGAACATACCTGGACAGCTGTTTCGAGCTTATTTGCTCTCATCAGCAGGTAATAGTTCTGAATAACCATGCCATCAACTAACCTCTCTATTGACAATGGAGTCAACATGGAGACAATTCGCCCCCTTGCGGATAGGTCCTTCACTGTTGTGCTCCAACCACTCACTTGCACATCCTTTAATACCTAGTAGTCATTCCAAACAGCACTCTCACTCTCAAAATTCCAAAATATCCCTTTAAACGGTACAATTCCGTTCAAAAAACCTGATCAGAGTCCAGTTGAAAGAGAAATTTGAGGATTATGAGAGTGAGAAAGCTTTCTGTAATAAAGCCCTGATCCTCCAATCTATGTATTGTCCTTTTTTTCTTTGTGGCAAATATCATACTCTGGCTTATCTTTGTTGTAATCATATTTTATAATTTAATAATATACGTATTATTTTCATGAACACATGAAAATATCATTATCAAAAGCTATTCTTGCCATAGCCATCAAACATAAAACAATGAAAATAATTACAAGTTTTGTAACCTTCAAACTTCATGGTATTTTGGAATGACAATTTTTTTCATATTACCTACATTATATAAATTATCTTGTATGAATAAAATAATTTGCAAAAACACTAATTTTCTTCAACGTTAAGCAACAAATAAATAAGTCACATTAATCCACATGTTTTCTTCATACCTTAAAACTTCTTCCACATTAACATCAGGGTCATTTGAGACAGGACTTGTACCTTTAACTAGTTGTGAATGCACAGTTAAAAAAAAAAAACAATTATATACAATTTTCACATAAATAAACAAAAACATACATAGGTACCATAAGTGTAATTAAAAAAATGTATGTATATAAAATTGTTTATGGATGTCAACATAAAAAACATCAATTCACGAGGTACCACTTTACCATGGAACAATGGAACCATTCCAGTGATTATGTCATCGTTAACAACGCGGGTACCTTCATACGTTATTCTTCTCCAGAACCGAGTTTTCACTTTTTCAGAGATATGTTTATGTTTAATGCACATACTTTATATACATATAACTTCATGTACAAACACATTAGACGTTCCACGTTATGCCCCGTAGAGCGAGAACGTTACTTTATGTAGCTTATCATAATTAGGAGACCAGAGCTAAGTCACTGATGAAATCGGAGATAAATAAAATCTCGAAGATGCATGATGAATTCAGAAATTTTCAAGTGACGATCATGTGAGACGTCTCTCTAGTTTTCATTTTCCATATTAAAATTACATCTCGTTCATGTTTAATTAGAGCTCATTTGGGATTTTACAATTCCTCTCACACACAAAATACACTACAGACCACAGCTCAAACGGTAAAAAGAAATATCAAAAAAAATATACGAATTAAAAATGTCATACATACAAATATCGGGTTAGTCTGTAGAAAACTTTTTTCTAGTTCAGACCTACATGCAAGAAGCCAATTAATTATGAGTAATAATAATTTAAAGTTAAAGTAAGATTTCGATTTCTTTGTGATGAAACACAAGGCCTCTTCGAATTTTTTGTGGGTAGCACAGCATTACTAAAAGCCTCCTTCACTTTCGAATTCAATTAGGTATTTTAATTTATTTATATTCTGTTAATGCAGCCACTGGTCATTATACTCATTCAAGTAACCACTCATTTTTCCTCACGAGGTATGAGTGAACCCTGAACATCCAAATACAGAGCAGAAGAAATCCTGCCCCACTGGAAAATGCCTAGCGCACTAATTCACTCGGCCACAGTGACTACTCATGATAGTTATGTATAATTATGTACTTGGTTATTTTTATCCTTTAAAATAATTTTACAAAGTAAACTTCATTAATTTCTAAACCGAAACTGATTTTATTGTAAACCTTAGAAATTCATAATGATTGGGTGGAAGAGCACAAGCAATTTGAGAATCCTGCCATTAAAGGCTATAAAAAAAAAAATATATACCTCTTAATAATTTTATAAATTCGTTTTAAAAATGCCAAGACAAGTAAAACACAAAGTATTGTTTTATTCAAGCTTGTTTGTTCAACATGTTGATGAGCACGAGAAGGAGTAGGTCACTTAACACCTCTTTCTCTTTAACACTGACTCACTGACTACACCCGGTCCTCTAATTAGTTTCATCTAAGAGCTCTAAACCTTGTGTTGGCTCTAATCCTGGTATTCTTCAAGTCCAACTCGTGACTTTCACTCTTTTGTCTTCTAGCGGGCGGCATCACTGTGTCCGATCATCCGACCTTGAAGACTGGTGTACCTCAGGGCTCTGTACTGGGACCATGTTCACTGCAGATTTAGAAAGTGGCCGCGAGTGCGTGTGGGGAAATGATACGGAAGAAGACGTCTTGTGAGCAGTAGCTTCACTAATTAAAGAGATCCATTTGATATACAGATGACGGTAATTAATCGCTGTTAAGTTATGCAGTTTAAATCCTTTCTTTTCTAAAATATAACCTAAAATCTGTCCTAGTAACTCAGTGGTCAAGGCGTGTGACTGATAATGTAGCAGCCATTTGTGATTTGACCACATAATAATATGTCTTAGGCCTACTGCTGGAATAATTGGACCTAATCAGGCAGTATAAATAAGGCGATATTATTATTGATAGTTATCATAATTTGTGTTAATCACTTTCGTGATATCACAACTACTCAAACTCGCTTTACTAAATCTACGCTGAGGACTTGAACCACCGAGCTCCATGTTACAATTCCGCCGCCTTATCGAACAAGCTACTGAGGTCTTGGACGATTACGACTCTAAAACAACGAAATACCATACTATAGAATAGGGTGGGCCGAAAAAAGCGAATTTTTGAATCGAGAATTTTAATAGCAAAAAAAAGTTGAAGCATGGTCAGACGTTTCCAAAAATATAACTTTTGTCGAAATCGGATGTTATCTTCCACTGCCGCAAAGCGGTTGAAGTTTGGCGGAAATGTCGAAAAATGGCATTTTGGACCCCACTTTAAGAAAATTATAAAAATAGCAGATGAACATCTAGGAAGCTCAAATTTGTTTCAAATTATTCAATATGTGTTCTAATTTTATTTTTAGACTAAAAATAATGAGCTTTTTGAACTCTGTTTTGTATACAGGGTGACCCAAAATCATGAAATTCCACATTTTCATGTGATTTATATGGGGTATATTATGTTTATATTTATTGAATTATTTGAATTAATCCTTCGATATTGGAAACAAAATCATCAAATATTATATATGTGATAGTGCTGGACAGTTTGGATGATATTATTTGCACACTTCAGACATACAGGGTGGCCAAAATTTTCATAAATTATGATGACTTTTTTATGTACTTAGTTCATGGTTTTTTTACATTACAACCATGTAAATATTATGCTAAGCCGTTTTTAGGGACATAAAATATAAATCCGGATTATAGAAAGGATTATAAGACAGTCTCTTATCCAATATATTCCGTATGGAGCCCATGTGATTGATGGAAAGTCTTGGGTGGAAGGAAATTTTCACCCAACACAGTGCACCTTGGGAAATATGTTATATAGGGAACGTATTCCCTTATCATTGTTGCAATTTTACCTTATAGTTTGACCATTCTATTTCCTGCATTATTGTTATTAAAATAACTGTATAAGTTCCTAGATACCATTTGTATTAGGTGGCTACACCACGCGACGAAGCTCTCCCGAAACCTCCCAACAACGAATTTTTTTATATCGCGTCTTTTGATATCTTTCCGACCTAGTTCTGTGGAGTCTCTCTGCAATTCAAGAGTTTTAATGGCTTGTAATGGCAAATGGATTTCTGAAGTTATACATATACATTACACCTATTTCCATTGGTAAAAAAACTAATGATTCAGCAAAAATAACCAAATGGGTTCATAAAATATATCATATGTATATTATGCTGGCCTTTCATGCTATTTGTGGTTTCAGAAAAAAATAAAGTAGGTAAGTCCTTCAGATTAGAAAAATGCAAATCACTTTGGTATTGGTAACAAATTAACAACAACAACTGGTACCTCAAAGGCAAAAATGTACCTTAAACAATGGCTTTTCTCTCGCTCAATAGCGAGGGAATGTTACATCTATTTTTAGTACTGTGCCCAGTGGAAAATCATCAGAGAAGATTCTATTTACTGTCTAAAGAAATGTAAGCTAATTTACTGAACTTCTACTAATGAGCAAACAACTATATCATAAAAAAAAAGTTATTATACTTGTGTTAATCACTTTCACGATATCACAACTACTCAAAATCGAGTTACTAAATCTACGCTGAATCCAGGACTTGAATCACCGACTTCCAGGTTAGAGGTTACAAGTGCGCCGCCTTATCGATCAACTATATCATTTTATTATGTATAGAGATAATTTGTTGATCTTATATTGTTTATGCTGCCACTCCAATGTTACTACGAGATATTTCCCAAGATGCACTGTGTTGGGTGAAAATTTCCTTCCACCCAAGACTTTCCATCAATCACCTGGGCTCCATACGGAATATCTTGGATAAGAGACTGTCTTATAATCCTTTCTATAATCCGGATTTATATTTTATGTCCCTAAAAACGGCTTAGCATAATATTTACATAGTTGTAATGTAAAAAAAACCATGAACTAAGTACATAAAAAAATCATCATAATTTATGAAAATTTTGGCCACCCTGTATGTCTGAAGTGTGCAAATAATATCATCCAAACTGTCCAGCACTATCACATATATAATATATGATGATTTTGTTTCCAATATCGAAGGATTAATTCAAATAATTCAATAAATATAAACATAATATACCCCATATAAATCACATGAAAATGTGGAATTTCATGATTTTGGGTCACCCTGTATACAAAACAGAGTTCAAAAAGCTCATTATTTTTAGTCTAAAAATAAAATTAGAACACATATTGAATAGTTTGAAACAAATTTGAGCTTCCTAGATGTTCATCTGCTATTTTTATAATTTTCTTAAAGTGGGGTCCAAAATGCCATTTTTCGACTTTTCCGCCAAACTTCAACCGCTTTGCGGCAGTGGAAGATAACATCCGATTTCGACAAAAGTTATATTTTTGGAAACGTCTGACCATGCTTCAACTTTTTTTTGCTATTAAAATTCTCGATTCAAAAATTCGCTTTTTTCGGCCCAGCCTACTATAGAATAAGTAAAAAAATCCCTTCAGGTTAAAATAATCACAATTGAAGACAATACACGCAATTCTTCCATGAATTCATATCACCCATCTGTACCTTCATGATCTAATTTGGAGACCTGGGCTCACATAGTTTAGAACTAATTTACATAGATTAGTATCCAAATCTGTTGCTGTAACACTAGTTAGACAAAACTCAAGTGTAAATACGCTAAATATCGTACACTACACTACCAGTCTATTGAACAGGAAATATCATCAAACATCACTAACTTAAAACAGTATTAGGAAAATAGTCAGAATATTAGGGCTCGATGTAATTTTTTTCCATGTTGTTACTTAGTAATGATTTGTTTTTAAATTAAAAAGTAAAAGACATTGGATTTTTATAAAATAATATTAATCATAAATACCGTTTTCATTCAAAAATTTAATAATAATAATTAAAATGTATTTAATATGTTTTTAAACCAAATTAAAAAACCTATTATTTCATTCCAAAATCGATATTTATTCAATACTTTTGATATCGAATGAACTGATTTCAACATGACATTCAATAATTTCAATACATCAGGTCTAGTATTATATTTCAATCTCAACATACATAATATAAAATCCATTTACATTCATTCATAAACGACTCAATCAAACGAATCGAAATTTGACAAACAGCTTCTATTTGTCATGTAAGGGTGCACTATGAAATTACACTTAACTGAAGACATAAGATAGTGTCAATAGTCAGCATAATATTTCCAATAACTTTAGAATCAAATTGCGCTATCAATTCAATTAACTTCAATAATCACCAAAATTTGTTATCAAAAACAAACAGCAGGTGATTTTCCAGATTCACATAACAATCCTTACACTAAAACCGACTGAAGAGATTCCACAGAAAGGATATAGAAAGTTGGTCCGCTGCCTATGGTATCCATCGTGACATCGCGATACTGCATTGTGTACAGTACTGGAATCGTTTATCCATCTCCTCACACGGTGTGTTATCCCGCTAATAGCTGATCCAATCACCCAGCATTCAAACATTCACTTTCTTCGCAAGTATTTCGCCAATCCTCACAATCATAAAGTGTATTTTCTGTACTTAATCTCCCCCAATCTCGATCTGTAGAGATCAGAACGCCTCGACGCGCTCTAGCGATATAATCAGAGAAACTTAAATTAAGGGCTAGCTTCTCACAGTGAAATGTAAATAAAGATTACTGATAAGGATTGATAAGAATATTTCATAGAATTGGAAATTTGAACTATCTGAATACCTTATTATGACTATTTAGATTTCTGCGAGAGTTTCATTACCTACTTTTTCTCAAATTTTGATGTAAATCAAGTTACTATTCCATAGACTGTTCAGAAAATTTGGTGCATTCAACAAACAGCAGAGTTAACGATCACTGCAGCTTGAACCAGTGCTCTTTAGTAAATTGAAAACTGCCTTGATTTTTTTCATGAGAATTTCTCAGACATGATTGTCCTTATACTACACAGCGTCTTGCTTTCCAGATGTAGAACAAATGTACACTTGAGATTTATAAAGGTAATGCGAAAGGGAAACTCGAGCTAGCATTCTGTACATTATGCATTCATTTTCGGCGAAATATGTAAATTGAGGATGTTAATAAAAGGTACTTTCATTATCAACAATGAACTTTCATACCTGTACAATTCCTAATCTTAAATCTGGCTCAAAATTCAAACTAGAACCTAATACCTAAACTGGTTTAAAGTAACCTAGTCATCGATAGAAAATCAAAAAAGATGTAAATTTATGAAAACATAAACAAATAATAAAGATCTGCTGAAGGTCAACCTCAAAGTCAAATTGATTTCAAAATGGCGATTCTCAATCTGACGAAAACGTCGGGTTAAGATTGGAGGAGAAATAAGAACAAGCCGTGAGGAGAAATCCTTAATCTGTGATCAGCTGATGCGAGATTGGGGGAGATTAAGTACAGAAAATACACTTATAGCAAACATTTTGTACATTTTTGTGCCTTCAAGTCTTGGTAATGAACACTACTTATCTGTATTCACCCTGGTCAGGTGGAGCAGCACACTGGGCTTGCACGCACAGTTACCTGCGTTTGAATCCCCACTGGGAAGAATTATATAATGATATCACGTTATTTTTTTTAAGATGAGTGTTTCACAGCCTTTTTTTAATTCGTAGCCATGAAAACAGGAGCTACTGTAGACGCTCGTGGTCAGTGTTGCAGCTTGCGCATCCCGTAGTATGCCTCCCCTCTCATGGGCCAGAAGTGACACAATACTTCCCCTTTAGTTGCTGGATCAACATAAGCGTATGGGAAGGTATTACTTAGAAACAAATTGAACTTAATTTAGAAGACAACATTTTTGTCCGCCCGGGGGATCGAACTCGGGACCTTCCAAGCGAGTGCTTAATCACTGAGCTAATCGTGCGCTCTTAATTGCTCTTATAATCGTACTTTGTACAATTATTCCAGCAGTAATCTCGGGATGTACTATGTGATCGAATCCTAAATAGGTTAACTTATCATGTCCCAGCTGGGCTTCGAACATACGACCTCTTCCAGATCGATGCCTTGACCACTCAGCTACCGGGACCGGGGTTAAAAATTATCTACTCCGTAAGTACTCTGAATAGCAGGGGTCCACTTATACCTCATAAGGAATGAGTGAATACTTATGGGGTACCTGATGGTACCCTTTCTCAAGGGAAATTTGAGTTTTTGTCCAGTTTCTATAAAATTGTTTATAATAATTGGTGGAAAATGCGCTAGACATTATCATCAAATCATCACCCTTGATCAGACTTAGATTTTAAATTTCAAATTCTTAGGTTTATCGAGAGTTTAAGACGCTAATTACGTAAGTAGATTAAGAGTGCACTGAAACCACACATAAACTGGATAATTTATGTAGTTCCAATTGGCACCTTACGGAGAATCAAATTTTAAGAAAAATATTTATATTATTTTTGAAATTTAAATGCACTTTATTTTGATTGCTATTTTACCATCCTTATTCAACCAGTAATATTTTATTGTTCTTTCATCTCTAACATAGAAGGTCAATAATAAAATTGTAGAAATTTAATTCGTGCATTTTTAAAAAGTTTAAAAGGAGAATATATTATGGTAATAATTATGTAGAATTATGTACATATTTATTTGTGTTAAAAAAAACTCTTAAATTTGTTGCAGATTGTCAAAAAACGTGAAGTCTAATAAGAGTAAGTAGCTTTGAGAAATAGGGCAGTGGTTGGTTATCTCGTATCTCTGACTAATTAAAAATAATTGTTTGTGCAACAGAACATCTTCCTAAAAAGAGAGGATACCCAACTTTGAGTAGTTAGAGTTCTAGTTAGAGTCTAGAATTAGAGGAGACGCCAAATCTCCATCTTCAGATACACAAGACACATCTTCTAGCTAGAGTCTAGAATTAGAGGAGACGCCAGATCTCCATCTTCAGATACACAATACCCATCATCTAGCTAGAGTCTAGAATTAGAGGTGATGATAAATCTCCATCTTCAGATACACAATACACATCCTAGCTAGAGTCAAGAATTAGAGGAGACGCCAAATCTCCATCTTCAGATACACAATACACATCATCTAGCTAGAGTCTAGAAGTAGAGGAGACGCCAAATCTCCATCTTCAGATACACAATACACATCATCTAGCTAGAGTCTAGAATTAGAGGAGACGCTAAATCTCCATCTTCAGATACACAAGACACATATTCTAGTTAGAGTCTAGAATTAGAGGAGACGCCAAATCTCCATCTTCAGATACACAAGACACATATTCTAGTTAGAGTCTAGAATTAGAGGAGACGCCAAATCTCCATCTTCAGATACACAAGACACATCTTCTAGCTAGAGTCTAGAATTAGAGGAGACGCCAGATCTCCATCTTCAGATACACAATACCCATCATCTAGCTAGAGTCTAGAATTAGAGGTGATGATAAAATCTCCATCTTCAGATACACAATACACATCCTAGCTAGAGTCAAGAATTAGAGGAGACGCCAAATCTCCATCTTCAGATACACAATACACATCATCTAGCTAGAGTCTAGAATTAGAGGAGACGCCAAATCTCCATCTTCAGATACACAATACACATCATCTAGCTAGAGTCAAGAATTAGAGGAGACGCCAAATCTCCATCTTCAGATACAAAAATACAGTTGCAAATCAAACGCTAGATTACTGTCTTCATCTTTGTGTCGGCCTATGATGAAAGTACATAACAGGAAACCTAACCTCGAATAAGTTTAGCAAACCATTTTCTTTTTTTCATATTATATTTTTGGCGTATGCAAAAGAAAAGCTCAATGAATCTGGCCAAACAGGACCTTGAATTTCGTTTAATTCCCAAGGTTAAAAGTTGTTTCTGGTCACCATTATTATGTGGTTAACTTGGGAATCACATCTGAAAACATCCGTGCAATTCACTGTGTAAGAACTCTCAGAGCCTCAGTGGTAGTGAAATTGGTAATATTTTCAGCTATAACCCACTCGACCATCAAAAGATGTTACAAGAATAAGCAAATATTACAAGAAAAGATGAAATAATAGTAAAAAAATATTCAAATGAGGCACCCTTTAATGACCAATTAATTAAGTAACATTTCAGAATAACAATTACAATATCACTAACTTTCATTGACATAAAAATATCGCCTTATTTATACTGCCTGATTAGGACTAAGTCCCATTATTCCAGCAGTAAGCCCAAGACGTATTATTATGTGGTAAAAATCCCAAATGAAAGGGTCATGTCCCAGCTGGGTTTCGACCACGCAACCTCTAACCTCTGAATTCACAGAGTGCCGCATTTACCACTGAGCTACTGGGATAGATCATCTGTTCAAGAGTTATCGCGTTACAACAAGACAAAACGAAACGTTGAATGAGAAATTCTCAATGAGAGACCTTCAAAAAAGTTGTACATACCTTTGAGATGAAATACTAGAAGAAAAAGAAAAAGTTAATCCCACAGAAAAATTCTGCAATCAACGCTGTGAACTCAGCACGCCAAATATCCACACTGTCAAAAATCACTAAGAAAAACACACAAAAAATCAAGGTATTGACGCTAAAATTACGGAACTTAAAATTTTCAACAAGTCCATCCTTGAACTATGCAATCTTTATATTCACTTCTAAACTTAACAAAACTTTTTAGAAAAAAATTTCCTAGAAAAAGTTACTCGGAAAACCTTTTAGCATTCGTCAAGAAGTTTTGAATCCCTACTGACAGTTTAAAAAAATAATTGAAAACGTCAAACGCACGGAAAAAATCGAGGATTTTTTTAAGATGAAAAGTACGAAAATTCGCGATATTTTGAGCCGTCGGAAATTAATTGATAAGGTACGTAAGTACCAAAGTTCCGTACGTACGAGAGGTCTTCTCAGAAATGGAGGTCAGTAGTAGCTCGGTAGTCAGCACTTGTATACACTCGACGAATAAGATATTTGACACCAATTTCACTTATCTCTCCTCCTAGACATACCTGCCTGCCTCTACCTTTCTATAAACTTGCCAGCTCTCGAATTAAAGCCCAAAGTTTTAGTTTTAAATTGTTTACAAGTACGTGGCTCTTACATTGATTTCCATTCATTCATTATTTTTTTCTTTAAATTTATTAGAGTGTGCATTCATTCATTACTTTTTACGCACAAAAGGGCTGAATGATAAAAATATGCCAGACCATCCCTCAGGTCGCACATGATTGGTTGAAACTCCAACTTGAGGGACGGGAACTCCATTTTATAATTCGGCCTTAACACTTAGACGACCGGGTGTACCACCGGTGGTACACGCACGTTTGTACGGAATGGACCGGGTGTACCACCGGTGGTACACAATGTCGGAGAGCCTTATTATCGCCGGTCCCACAAGAGAATTCACGAAAAACCATGCCGGTCGTCTAAGTGTTAAGGATTATTAAAAAAAAAAAAAAAAATTCATACTTTACGTATTCTTTTTTAAATAAATAATAATTATATTACGGTGAACCATTAAATATTTGTCTTATATCGAGGCTACGCTAATGAAGTTTTGTTGGATTACGTAAATGCTGTGAATATCATGTTTGTAAGTTTTGTAATGTTGGGGCTACCCACAAATGAGCTTTCTACGTGAATAAATCCGTACACTTGGACTATGTTAACAGTAGCTATCAACGTGAATAAATCCGTATGCCTGAACTATGCTAGCAGTAGCTAACAACGTGAATATAAATCCGTATGCCTGGACTATGCTAGCAGTAGCTAGCAACGTGAATAAATCCGTATTCCTCGACTATGATAGCAGTAGCTTTCGACGTGAATAAATCCGTATGCCTGGACTATGCTAGCAGGAGCTTGCGACGTGAATAAATCCGTATGTCTGGACTATGCTAGCAGGAGCTTACTACGTGAATAAATCCTTATGCCTGGACTATGCCAGCACTAGCATCCGACGTGAATTAATCCATATGCCTGAACTCTGCTTACCGCATGCAACTTAAAGTTTAGCTTCAATATAAGGCAATCTACTGCAGCGCCGAAAGAACCTCGCTACGTATTAATCAATGATAAAAAGAAAGTTAACTTCTCCTAGCTTAGAACCATACTATAAAGCTGCGTACATACATACATCTACATAAAGGCATACGTCTCAAGTTATAATTGCCGGAGGCGAAACTTCTTTGTTAATGTGTTGTTTTTTTCTCTCTCGCTTGATCTTTTGACTTCCCAAATTCTGAATTTGTATCATGGCCACTTTCGCCTGATTGGGTAGTATAAAGGATAAAAGCACCGATGTTTTAACATCAAATTCAAGGTACCGAAAAGTGCTGTTCCTCCGTGCGCGCCTCGCGGCTGCGGCTTCGCCTTTAGGCTGCGGCTGCGCATTGAGGCTGCGGCTGCGCATTGAGGCTGCGGCTGTTCCTCGTGGCTGCGGCTCACGGCCAGCCGCAGACCTTCTTTTTTCTTCTTCTTTTAACCACACACTTTCAACTGCATGGTCATTTTTTTCAAATGAATATTTATTTAAAGAGAGGTCTGTAACATTCAGAGTCCTTGCCCCTCTACTGTGCATAGTCATATCACATCGGTTGTTTTAAACTCCTGAAAACTCACAAACGAGCTACTCAAATCAACCTCACACAGCCTGAGTGGGACCGGGAATAGCAAGCATCACGAGGGTTCGAATTTGAATGGTCACCCATCCAAGTACTAGTGACAAAATGAGAACTGGTTTATTCAACGTGCCATCGACGCTCGTGGGGTTCCCTTGCCTGATATGTTTCTGATGGCTATTTTTGACCCCACACAGGCTGAGTGAGGTTCATATGGTGTGTAATCAGTATAGGTATTATTGTTATAGCTTTGCATATAGCTAATGTTTTACAGATTTTTGTTTCTAGTTAGCATGTATTTTTGTTCCAACCAGTGTGATATTTTGTGTTTAAAAATAAATACAATTATTTTTTTATTTATCTATCTATAGAAATAAAAACCGGACGGACAAGGGTACACCGCTGAACTTCCTTCATATCCGCTACGGACGTTACATCTACCCGTGTTGCTATCCCAGGCAATGTGGAGCAGAGTGAGGCAGCAACATCAATCATGTTGCTTCACTCAGCTGTCGGAGTCGGACACACATCATCTCATGTGGGGCACCATTGATTATGACGAGGCCTCACACCTAGTAGATACGCATTTGATTCTATCGTGTATGTACCTAAGTACATGTACATGATATTAAAAGATAATAATAATAATAATAATACCATGTTAGTGAGATAATATCTCACTATTATGCACAGATGTCTCTACAATAATAATCTTTAGTGGAAGGTATCCAGTATCCACCAGGCCAGGTGCTCAAAGCGTTTTCTAAAATCTAACCCTCGTAGTCTTATTATTATGTGGTCACAAACTCAAATTAATGAGGAAAAATCCATTGAGTGGGATCCGAAACACAGATCACGGATCCATGCTCTAGATTATTTACATTTAAAACTCTAGCGCCATAACTATATGTACAATTGTACATTGACTACCAATGTTTGGTATAAGCCGGGACTATCCCCAACTATATTATCCCAGTGGTAAAAGGATCGACCTCTTTGTCAAAGAGACTTAAACTCGCCTGGATAATTTTTTGACTCACTTGAGACTCGAACCACCGAGCTCCAGGTAACGTGTCCGACGCCATTACGATGGAGCTACTGAGGTTGGTTACAATGGTACATTTAGATGAATCAAGCTTTTTTTTGAAAATGTAATTGTGCCTTGGAACCACTTTCGCATTATTTCAGTGAACTTTACCTTTACGCTTGCAACTGTTCATTTTCACCTGATCAGCTGGTCTCAATTAATCAGTCTTAATGAGATTCCCCGTAACTGTCTCCGACCTAATATTGCTATTACAAATTTGAAATACCTACAATTATTTTCTTTATTTTACACACCGCCTTCAGTAATCTCGATCGAAAAAAAAATAGCCAGCGTCAATGGCGCGTTGAATGCAACGGTTACCGTAGGATCACCTTAGTTAAACCACTTTCAACAACGTAAAAACTTTGCTGGCATTTCGGCCCAAACTAGGCTGGGTGAGGTTAATGTGGGTAGCAGGTTTGTACCTGGAGGTATTTGGTTTGAGTTCTAAGTTCAGCAAGGATTTGTTTGAGCGAGTTTGACTAATTGTGATAGGTATTAATCGCATAGTGATTAACACAAATCATATTAATATCATTTTACTTTATTCTGCCCGCGCCGGCGTAGGATAAAAAGTCCGTTTTTTCTAGCAGTTTAAAGTCTCATTTATTGGTTTAAAGTTGGTTCAAACCTATAATTGTTCCAACATACTTGCTTCTATTTTTGTTGCACAGGCAGACAAGTCCTGACCAGATACGTGTAACAGTGATCTGTGATCAATTTCTAGACACACTGACCTCTCCTGTGACAACCTGATGTATTGTCTTGTTATGTGTGTTGCCTCCACTCATTTATCAATCATGAATTTGAAGCATAAAAAAAGTTGCTAGTCGTGCAACTTTGGATCAGGGTCGTCGATAGAGATAGAGAGGGCCTAAAGTTAGAGAAGACCGTATTATGAAACCGGATTTGTTAATCTGGACACATGTAAATTCCCCCGGTTTTTTGAAAGGTTCGTATTTCCGGTTGTAAATTCCCCCGGTAAAATATTTGATTACCTGAGGGTTTCATGGTAAATTCCCCCGATTCTGTACGTACAGGTATAAAATTGTATCTCGGGGCCAACTGAGTGTATGTGCCAAGAGAAAAGCTGTAGAAAAATCGTAAGGAGTCATTCGTCATGAAGAAGGAAGATGGAGTGATTTTAACATGTTTGACAAATCTGAAAGTTCTGTGTTCTTCAGAGTTCCTATACATGGATGGAACTTTCAAATTCTGTGTGCCTTATTTTTATCAAGTTTTCACAATTTTTGGTTACGTAAATGACCTGTACATACTTCAATAAACTGACATTTTTGTTATTTTCTGTAGGTTGACCATCGGGGGAATTTACATTATACCTTTTTTTTTTGCAATCGGGGGAATTTTCATGCACCTTTTTAAGTCCCAAATTTGCAATCGGGGGAATTTGTATGAAAGCGGGGAATTTACAATCGCCCGTTAATCTTAGTGGATACTATACCCCTTTACTTTAACCTTGACAACAACTGTAGAGTTCATTTTAATTTCATCTTCAAAAATGTTCATTCTGCCCTGAACTGTTTAACTAACTAATGACAGGAATCCTGGCTGGAGCGGAAAATTGAGACCGAGTGCTTTCGTTTCCGGAATGGCATGTGGATGTAAAGGTAAAAAAAAAACGTATGGAGGGTAAATGTTTATGTTTTTGCTAGTGCGTCCACACATTAGCAGAAACATATCTCCCCAACACTTGACTGTATAATGATCTGGATAGTCCTAGACGGGATAGTCCTAGATCTGGACGGGACTACGTATCTCACTATCTCCGGGCCTGATGGTTCAATGTGGATCAATAAAAGTGAGCCTAACCCATTTCTTATTCCCGTAATTCCGAGGCACATGATGATATGAGCTTCGGTCTGAAATGTTCTATAGTCATGTGGTTCAACGTCTTTTTTTGGGCTCAACGCGTTGAACGGCAGTATAAAGGGTCGCGTTCAACCGCATGATCATATCACGAGTAGGTTACAAGAAAATGTGCGTAAAGACACTATTTAATTAAGCTCATGTTGGCTAAAATGACCGCTCACAGTTCTTTCTTCACTCTACATACAGGTGATTTGCAGAAATTGGAAATCGGTCGCTACTGTAGGAATCTAGACTAAAATTAGAGCTAATCGATCTCGATAAGTCCCAACCGAAAATTAATATTCCGTGACTTATCGAAACCAAAGTTAGCAATAATCTGCAGCGGTAATCCGCTCTGTATATTTCCAATGAAAAAATCACTGCCAATTTATATGGACACAGCACTTCCTCGTATTCTAGTGAATTCAAAAAAGAAAAAAATACAAACACAACTGATTAGTAAATTTTGTAAATTCTTAAAAAAAAAATAATAATAATAAAAAAAAACAAGTTCTAGAGGCAAGTTGAGAATATTTTTTCTGTCCAATTTTCGGCATTTTCCAGATGTTTTAAAATTTCATAATATGTAGGTATAGGTACATACAGTCATACACATATGTTATGTATTGAGTTTATCAATTTTCATCATTTTTGAAATTTCCCCGTAAGACTATATGGATTTATATCAACAATTGACTTTCTAAGTAAATCATTCCACCGACCTCAGTAGCTTGATCGATAAGGCAGAGGGCTTGTAACCTGGGGGTCGGTGGTTCAAGTCCCGGTTTCATCGTAGATTTAGTAAAGCGAGTTTAAGTAGTTGTGATATCACGAAAGTGATTAACACAAATATGATAAAAAAAATCTATGTAAATCATTCCTACCTATAAAATAATATTTATTTGATAAGTTATATTTTCCAAAAAAAAAAAAAATTGAAATATTTTTTAAGAAGACCACAGTAAAAGAACTTTCATAATTTGTAAAAGAAAGTCGTGTGATTTCTTTCATTGGTTTTTCCACAATGTTTCTGACTTTTTTTTACAAAAACAATCGGCTGCTCGGAAGTAAAAGATAATGAAATTAAGGTGACTTACTTTTCAGTATAATATCCTTCAAACCGAAACTTCACAACAGCTCCTTGAGTCGGCAACTTAAGTAATCCAGGTGAAAGGGTATGTCCAGAAGCTATCGTCACAACTTAAATCGATAAAAAAAAACTTTCAAAAAAATATAAATCAAAAAAAAAATCGAGAATTTTGTCAACACTTTCCTTTTTAAAAAATATCTTTAGGTAATCGCATAAAAAAAAGATAAGGAAAGTTAAAAAAATACCGAAAAATGTTTCACTCTTTCGTTTCGAACGAGATCCAAGATCGCTAACGAAGAAAAAAAATCACTTGTAAAAAAATAAATTTATTTTAAAAAAATAAACAATTGAACTCTCTCTATCGCGCGGTACGTTCAATAATGAAGAGTGGATTGAAACTGAAAGTGAGTCCTGAGATTAGCCGGATCTTATGAATGAAGAAAGTTGTTTCGGCACCCCCTACATACATACCCTGGACTTACCTTAAGAAGTGGATGGATGACGGAGTTCCCAATAATGATTTTTTTATAATAATAATGATTTTTTTTATTAAATATTTAATGTAGGTAGCTAAGTAAAACAAATATTTTATTTTGAGTGCATACAATAGTGTTGAATAAATAATAACTAGGTATGTAGTCTGTCCCGGTAGCTCAGTGGTAAAGGCGGCACTCTGTGAATCCAGAGATTCCAGCGGTCGCGGGTTCGAAACCCAGCCGGGACATGACAAGTTTTACCACATAATAATATGTCTTGGGCTTACTGCTGGAATAATGGGAGTTAATAGTCCTAATTGGGCAGTATAACGAAGGCGATATTATTATTATTAAGAACAAAAATGATAAGTGATCAGTTTAATTGATGAGGTGGCGGATGTCCTGGAGCTCGGTGGTTCGAGTCCTTAGTTTGGTTAAAAATTGGCGGTGTGAGTTTGAGTAATATTGTGAAATCACAATGGTGATTGGTACAAATAATATGATAACTTTCAAAATAATACAATACTTTCCTTATTATAGAATAAGGAAAGTAAAAAATTCGGCTCTGTACCTAGGATGTCTGGACCGAGACTCGTGAAGACAATAATAAAAAAAAAGAGGTAAAGAGCTAGCTATTTGTGTTATTATGTCACAATTTTTAGTGGGTAGCATCGACATTACGAGAACTAATTCTTATGCATCATGTCTCCAACCAACTATCATATTATTCCAATGTCAATTGGTTCGAGTCCCAAGTTTGGTTAAAGTATCATATTCCAATGTCAATCCGCCACTGGATATTTGTAAATTGTAAATCATAAAATAAATTAAAATGAAAAAAAAACATTCATCGTCGATGGCACGTTTAATACACCAGCTATCGTTCAGTCACTGAAATTAAGTAAAGTCCAGCGAGGCTAGCACTTGGATGAGTGACCATTCAAATTCGATCCCTCGTGATGCTGGCTATTCCCGGCCTCACTCAGGCTCGGCGAGGCTGATTTGAGTAGCTGATATGTGATATTCCAGCAAATAGAGGTTGAAACCTCCGACGTGATTTGACCATGAGGTATCAATAATGGACATTTTTTTTGGTTTAACGTCGCTTTCAACTGGATGGGTGTTTTTTCCTTAATTCGATGGAAACTCACACGCTTTGAATAACTTTTAGTTTTTCAAATTAACCCAGACTAAATGGGGCTGGAAACAGTCTAATCATAAGGGTTCAAATTTAAAAGGCTAACAATGAAGTAAGTCTCGCTTTACGTTGCTTAACTTCAGTGACAGAAAGATAACTGGTATATTCAATGTGCTATCGACGCTGACTCAGAATCTGAGCGCACGGCAGTGCGCCAGGCCAAGTTCCAGCAAGCACGGCAGTGTATCTTTACACGAACCGATTCACCCGGTTTTTCACACCCTCATATCTTCGGTTCAATTGATCATAGAGATATGAAATTTGGAACAGAGATTGTCCTAATATCATTAAAAAGACATTGAAAATTTAAAGACTCTATGCAAAAAACTTTCAGAGGAATGTAATTTTGAAATTTGCGATTTTGATACTGACTGACTGACTGACTGACAGATCATCAAAATTATGAGGCACTTCCCGACTACCTAGAAAGCTGAATTTTTGCATGATTGTAGGGTTTATTGTAAAAGTGCAGGGGAAAATCTGAAAACCGGAATTTTTTCACTTATCATGGTGTAAAACGGTGTCGTTTTAGGGAGAAAATATATAATCGATTATTGATCTAAATTATGAAGCACTTCCCGACTACCTAGAAAGCTGAAATTTTGCATGATAGTAGGGTTTGTTGTAAAAGTTCAGGGAAAAATCTAAAAAAGTTCTAAAAACTGTTAAAATGTGTCGTTTAAGGGAGGAAGTATACTATATTATGTATATAAATTATGAGGCACTTCCCTACTACCTAAAAAGCTGAAATTTTGTATACTGGTAGGGTTTATTGTAAAAGTACTGGGAAAAATCTGAAAACCGGAACTTTCGCACTTATCATGCTGTTAAACGGTGTCGTTTTACGGAGGATATATATAATCGATTAGGGATCTAAATTATGAGGCACTTCCCGACTACCTAGAAAGCTGAAATTTTGCATGATTGTAGGGTTTATTGTAAAAGTGCAGGGAAAAATCTGAAAACCGGAATTTTTTCACTTATCATGGTGTAAAACGGTGTCGTTTTAGGGAGAAAATATATAATCATTATTCAACAATTTAGATCAATCTTTATTTACAATTTTTTATATACAGGTACAGTCAAAAGGTATAATTAATCAAATATAAACAAAGTTTGATCAAGGGTGGTGATAATGCCTTTGGCATTCATCTTCCATTATAATCGATTATTGATCTAAATTATGAAGCACTTCCCGACTACCTAGAAAGCTGAAATTTTGCATGATGGTAGGGTTTGTTGTAAAAGTACAGGGAAAAATCTGAAAAAGTTCTAAAAACTGTTAAAAGGTGTCGTTTTAGGGAGGAAGTATACTATATTATGTATATAAATTATGAGGCACTTCCCTACTACCTAAAAAGCTGAAATTTTGTATACTGGAACGGTTTATTGTAAAAGTACTGGAAAAAATCTGAAAACCGGAAATTTCGCACTTATCATGCTGTTAAACTGTGTAATTTTAGGGAGGAAGTATACTCGATTATGCATATAATTTATGAGGCACTTCCCTACTACCTACAAAGCTGAAATTTAGTATGGTGCTAGGGTTCATTGTAAAAGTATAGGGAAAAATCTGAAAACCGGCACTTTCGCACTATTTCTGCTGTTATCGGTGTCGTTTTAGGGGAGCATATTAAAGTGAATAATCTTGAAATTTTTAATAAAAAATAATGAAACGTGCTGGGAAACGAACCATTTACAAAAAGTAATGATATCCCACAAAAAACTAACGTTAAAAAAGGGCCAAGTTCCAGAACTCCTATCCAAAAAGGTTTCGCCAATGAATGCAGTGATATCTTGTTTGCGGCCAAGTTATCTTGGTACTAAACTATTTCTTTTATTAAACCCCGTTTTCTGAGTTCCTCATTTGGTATGTTTTTAAATGCAAAATATCCTCTAACTTGGCCAGTTTTATGCCATCGGTTGTATGGAATATTACGACTATATGTATATCTACAGAATAACAATATAACCATCACAAGGAGCGACACTGGCCAAGTTAGAGGATAGTTTGCATTTAAAAACATACCAAATGAGGAACTCAGAAAACGGGGTTTAATAAAAGAAATAGTTTAGTACCAAGATAACTTGGCCGCAAACAAGATATCACTGCATTCATTGGCGAAACCTTTTTGGATAGGAGTTCTGGAACTTGGCCCTTTTTTAACGTTAGTTTTTTGTGGGATAAATTCTACACCGCTGGGGATCGAACCCGAATCTCCGTGCGTGCAAGCCTGGCGTACTACACCACTCGGCCACGGTGACGACTACCTACTACTAATAATAATAAATCATAATAATAATCTTCTTCTTCTTTTACTCTGTCTTATCCCGCTCAAGTAGGGTCGAAGTTGTTCAACCACATGGTTGAGGTTGATTGGTTTTGGCACATTTTTTTACGGCTGGATGCCCTTCCTAACGCCAACGATTCTTTTTGATTTAACGTCCTGGATTAGGACGGGGGTTTTACCCTCCATTCGCTGGGAATCGTACCAGCTACCCACATTAACCTCACCCAGCTTGGGTAGGGCCGGAAATGTCAGGCTCACATGTACGGAGGGAACAGAATTTTCTGTGTGAAAAGTCTGCTCCGACCGGGGTTCGAACTCAGAATCTCTGGACTGCGGGTAGTAGTCACAAACGTTACGCCACATAATAATAAATCATAATAATAATAAATCACAATAATAATAAATCACAATATAATAACAACTATACAATAATAATAATAATAATAATAACTACTTGAGGTAGTTTATCGAGGACGTCTTACACAATAGAGGGAGTTCCTGTCTCAGCTCAACGATTTGGGAATCCCTTCTTTTAATATCTAGACTGACCTATATCCTCATTGTTGTTGTTGTTGTTGTTGCTTAAGCCGCTGTTGTTATGTAAACCGTGCGTCATTCACTACGTGCGCGATCATAAATGAGAACATTATGCAATGGGTTTTTTACGGGTGTCAGTGCACCGGAGGAATATTTAATAACTGATTCGTCCTGGTAGGTAGCTATACGAATAAACCGAAAGATTACTAGGATTCGGGTTAGTAGAGGAAATACCTGAAGAGGTTCCGATCAGTTAGCTATTATAATGCGCCAGATTATTGTTTAAAATAGATTGGTTTTCGATGGCTGAGTATGAGTATGCATAACATTGATTATTGATTATGTCTTAATAGAATAAGGTACCTACCGTAATATCACCTAATCTGGGTATTTAGATGTTAAAAGTATTGCGATGTTTTACAGGTTAATCAGAGGTTTTTTTGTGCTAATTGTTACTGCGTAACTTGAATAGATCAGCTTCATAAATACAGGGTGGGGCAAAAGTCTGGAAACCCCTGAATAACTTTCGAATGGCTTCTTCGGTAAAATTAAATTTTTGTAAGGTAAACCGGGCTAATAAGACCTTCTTTTAGAGTTGGGTCGATTTTTGTTACCGGCCCCCATGTCGGGGCCAGGGGGGCCAACTTCATTTTTTTAAATACGAACCCCCACCTTGCGATACATTTTTGGAAAGGTCTTTAAAAAAGAAATACATTGGTGTAAATTTTATTTTTTTAATTGCAAATGGCGTCCAAATTTGTGTATGCAGTAAACTCTGGAAACCCCTGAATATCTTTCGAAAGGGCTTTCTCAGTAAATTTAAAATTGTGCACGGTAAGTCGGGGTAATTAGACCTTTCCAAAAATGTATCGCAAGGTGTGGTTTCGTATTAAAAAAAATGAAGTTGGCCTCCCCGGCCCCGACATGGGGGCCGGTAAAAAAAATCGGTCCCATTCTTATGTAAGGTCTAATTACCAAGGATTACCGTACACAATTTTAAATTTACTGAGAAAGCCTTTTCGAAAGATATTCAGGGGTTTCCAGACTTTACTGCATACACAAAGTTAGACGCCATTTGCAAACAGTTAATATTAAAAAAAATAAAATTTGCACTAATGTATTTCTTATTTCAAGACATTTTCAAAAATGTATCGCAAGGTGGGGGTTCGTATTTAAAAAAATGAAGTTGGCCCCCCTGGCCCCGACATGGGGGCCGGTAACAAAAATCGACTCTACTCTAAAAGAAGGTCTTATTAGCCCGGTTTACCTTACAAGATTTTAATTTTACCAAAGAAGCCATTCGAAAGTTATTCAGGGGTTTCCAGACTTTTGCCCCACCCTGTATATTAACCTATTATGAATAGGTTCTTAATACAGAAAAGCGCACGATTAGCTCAGTGGTTAAGCACTCGCTTGCCATGTAGAACATCCCTAGTTGGATTGCCCGAGCTGACAAAAAAATTGTATTTTAAATTTGGTTACTTTTGTTTGTAAGGAATAACTTCCGGTGCGCTCGTGTTGACCCGGCACGTAAATAAAAAGTACTGTCTCACTTCTCGCCCATCAGAAGGAACGCATACTACCGAATGGGCTACTACAGCACAGACCACAAGCTCCTGTTTCACGGCTACAAAAAGAGAAGAAAAAAAGAAAAAAAGACGGGCCGTTGAACATACCATTTCTCATCTGGTCAATACAATACAATAAAATACAATGCAATACTCTTTTTTCTTGAGAGAACGAGACTAAAAAGTCCCTTTACTCTCACAGGTCAGTATTGTTAAGCAACGTTCAGCGTGGTGCGGACATGGATTGGTGACCATTGTTGTTTACAATGCATACAAGGTTTTTTTACAGTAGGTATTGTTTATAACTTTACTAGGGGGCTGTCGCCCGCTTTGCGGGCCGAGGCATGGCCGTGCGGTGAAAGCAAAAAATCCTTTTTCGCCAATGGCAGGTGTTGTAGTGGGAATTTCGAAAAATCCCGTCTTATTGCACATCTAGATTATAAGACAAAGCTACCTACCAAATTTCAGCTTCCTAGGACTTACCAGTTCGGAGAAACAGTAATGAATCAGTGAGTCAGTCAGTCAGTGAGTGAAACTCTCTTTTATAAGTATAGATAAGGGACAACTTATGGTGCACTCTTGTTGACGCAGCGTCTAAATAGGTTGAAGGCTTCGTCGATGGCACGGTGAATACACCAGTTCTCGTGCTGTCACGTTCTGGATGTTAAGCAACGTCCAGCGAGGTTAGGACTTCCATTGGTAACAATGCGAATTCGAACCCTCCTGATGCTGACTGTGCCCGGCCCTACTCAGACTGGGTTAGATTAATCAAAGTGGTATTTAGTGAGTTTTCAGCAAATTTAGGGTAAAAGCCATGTCACGATATGACCATGGAGTTGAAAGCGACGGAAAACCGCCATAATAAATAAATAAATGGGAAGATAGAGTTGTAGCGGACTCTCTTCGTTTGCAAAAATATCTTTATAATATGTTCTACATACTTAATTTTCGAAATAGTCGTAGTGCTGATAAAAAGTGATAACCTTTGGTAAATTTAGTGCCCAATCTCAGATGAAGTGATAGTTTAACAGATCAAAACCAATCAATTCCACTTGCTGTTAACTTGTTTGCCATAGTTGACGTATAGTGGCAGGTAGCGGATTTGATCAGGCTCGATTCCAGAGATAACAATGAGTAAAAATCTGTTGACTATTATTATTATTATTGTCTCTCTGTCGAAGGAAGTTTTCAAGGCGACAATCTTCTAAGAGCTCTGCTGAAGTGAATCTTTCAAGACTTTCCTCCTCAGCACTAGAGTAAACAATGTTGTATGTACGTACAATATTTTTATACGACACCAGTCTTGAGATCTTTTATTATTATTTTAATACCGACCTCAATAGCTTAATTGATAAGGCGACGGACCTGTAACCTGGAGGCCGGTGGTTCAAGTCCCGGTTTCAGCGTGGATTAGGAAACCGAGTTTGAGTAGTCATGATATCTCGAAAGTGATTCACACAAATTATGATAATTTTTTTCAATACTTTCTTTATTTATTAATTCAAAATACAATTTTTAGTAACAATATAGTATACAGCGTGATTAAAAAAGCAGGCAAATATTCTCAAGGGAAAACGTCCTCCTTAACCGCCCCTGGAGGTTGACAGAAGCCATCCATCAAGAACCAGGCTAGGAACATGGTTTTGGCATGAATTGCCAAAATCTTCTTCTCCTTCGTTTCACCTCGCGACCTTGGTCAATGTCAGGCATCTGAAATGAGAAGAGAGTGGTCAGTTGAATTAATTATACATCTTCCGGCGACGGACTTGAGACTTTTAAGAGAAGCTAATCAACCTGGGGCAGTTGCTCAAATATTTTAGAACATTCTCTTTTTTTCTATATTAGCTGGGAAAACAAGGATTCTGACGATTTATTTTCCGCCCTCTGCGGCCCGCCGCTCGCCATCATCTGCCGTCGACAAAAAAAAAACGTTTACGGGAAAGAAAATCCGTTAAATTTGAATCCCCAATTCAAATGATGAGTATTTTAACTCTAGTAGGGAACTTGTAGAATCTCATTTCCTTTTTCCTTTACTACAAGTGAGGAGTAAGTATGGGGTTTAAATAGTAATAAATTAAATCGGCGAAGTCACCAGGTAAGACTTAACCATTTATTATTTCTGGTGTCAGTTTGGTTTCTTACATAATTATCTAAAACTTTGAACTTTGCATTGACGGGATTCAAACCCTCCAACCCGAAGTGACACAGTCCACTCTCTTATTTCAATTTTCCCGTGCTGCAGGGTTGGAGCTAAACAAAAGCTCAAAACCAACCCATCACTTGTTAACATTCCAATTCATGCAACATACCCATTATTAGAGATCTTTTATTACCTCCTCAAACATCTCCTGGGATGTTATAAATACGCTATTTTTACAAGTCAATCGTATAATTCTTCTAGTTTTCGAACATTTTTATCGATTTCGTAGTACCTATTTATTGGTTTGAGTATGCAAATCCCCTTGCAGAATCCCATTGGGTCGAGATTGGGTTACGTCAACGAGAGTAGGCGCAAGCGCTATAGGAGAAACGAAACTGCTGACTGCGCCCCCATTTGCATACGTGATGAGGAGAAATTTTCGGTGAGTGAGGTGACAAAGTGATTCATCTATGTTGCTATCTTCGACATTCATACAGGGTAGACAGCTAGACAGTGTGGTCGCTAAATGAGAGACACAGTTGCCAATCTCCGTGTGGCGGAAGTATTGTTGACTGTGATTTTTTTTATTATTTTTAAGGATAGAATAGAATAGAATAGAATAGAATGAATAGAATCGAATAGCATCGAATAGAATCGAATAGAATCGAATAGAATCGAATAGAATCGAATAGAATCGAATAGAATCGAATAGAATCGAATAGAATCGAATAGAATCGAATAGAATCGAATAGAATAGAATAGAATAGAATCGAATAGCATCGAATAGAATCGAATAGAATCGAATAGAATCGAATAATCGAATAGATAATAGAATCGAATAGAATCGAATAGAATCGAATAGAATCGAATAGAATCGAATAGAATCGAATAGAATCGAATAGAATCGAATAGATCGAATAGAATCGAATGATCGAATAGAATCAAGATATGGAATAGCACCAGTACCTCACCAGCATCAGCACAGAACCAGCATCACAGCACAGCACCATTCGTGATATCACAACTTTGCAACTAATTCCACGCTGAAACCGGGACTTGAACCACCGACCTCCAGGTTACAAGTCCGCCGCTTTATCGATCAAGCTACTGAGGTCATTTCTTACCATAAATAGGTATACGTAAATATTAAAAATAAAAAAAAACTCCGCGCAAAGACTGAATGTCGAACCCTCGACTTTCAGATTATCAACCGAGAGTGATTCGCACCTGTCGAACAAGACTGGCGGTAATAAAATCTAATCTTGATGTTCCCAATAGTGGGTATAAAAAAATCGCGCTTATCTTCTCATCAAATGGCAAAACTGTGCACCTTTCTATTTGGTGTCGATCATAATATATTTTACATACACTATAATAACTCTACCATGTATTTATGTACAATTCTACATAGTATATATTGGACATCAGGTGCTAATTTGACGCGACCTTGAGGAATAGATTTCTTCTTTCTAGGAGTGTGGTGAGAGGGCGAGGACTGATATTTAGGAGACTCTCAGGCTAATTGTGAACGAGGTAAAAATCCTTTAAACACGTCATTTTCCTAGCTCTAGGTCAATTTTTATAGATTGTGACGAAAACAAATCAAGGAAAAACGAATTTTAGAACGCACTCTTACGGAAAATAAATTTTGAAGTCAATAAATTGGTTGGGCGGAAGAGCTCACAGTGTGAGAATCCTGTCGTCAAAGCGAGAAAAAAAGTCAATCTTAACATCACAAATTGTTTTTTAAAATAATATTGTGGGCGTCTATGTTATATAAATCTTTCGGTAATTTTACTCTATCAAACTCAAAGAAATCAACATGTAGGTACCACCACCTAATATAAAAGGTGATGAGAAATGACACGAATCACGACTAAGTCGCTAAAGTGCAATATTTTAAAATAAAAAAAAAATCAAAAAGAAAAGAAAAAATAAAGCTTATTGTGTTAATCATAATTACTCAAACTGCATTTACTAAACTTTTGGTAAAGTTATCATATTAGTGTAACTAAACTTTTGTTAATTACAAATTTTAATGACATTTTTCTTGCCGTATGAGCACAAAATTTGGGGTTTTTGACACAAAATAGCACAAAATACTCATGTTAAAAAAATATTACATTTCCAAAGTGGTGGCGAAATGGAGCCTACCGTACGTGGGTTTCGAACCACCGACCTCCAGGTTCCAAGTCCGCCGTCTTATTGATCGCGCAACTGAGGCAGGATATTGGGTGATCAGTTACTAATCTACTTGCTAGATCTACTTGCTAATTACTTTCACCCGGAACCAGAGCAAGTGATAATCAGATAATCAAATACACCAATTAGTCCTAACGCGCAGTGGTCTCGTTACCCATGTAACTGTAATGGTGTCTGTTGGTAATTAGGGATTACCGGAATGTAGGACTCTAGGTATCTCTGGATCTTAATTGTATTGGTACATAGGAGAACCTATGGTCCACTGACTTGGTCCAGCGCTGAGGCCGAATATTGTGGTTGGGTGGAAGAGAGTGCCATACTATAGGTAACTCTGGATCCTAATTGTATTGGCACATAGGAGAACCTATGGTCCACTGACTTAGTCCAGCGCTGAGGCCGGATATTGTGGTTGGGTGGAAGAGATTGCCATAGGTAATAACAAGGCCTCTTGACAAAAATTGTGAAGAGGCCTTGTGCTTCACGTGTTAGTTTGGCGGCCGATGCAGCTTGTGAAAGAAAGCACTCCATATATTCTAACATCGAAAACAATGGATATATAGCCAGCGTCGATGGCATGTTGAATACACCGGTTCCCTTCAGAACACCGAAGTTAAGCGACATCCAGCGAGGTTAAGACTTGGATGGGTGACCATTCAAATTCTAATTCTCGTGACGCTGGCTTTTCCCGGCCCCACTCAGGCTGGGTGAGGTCAATGTGAGTAGCAGGTTTGTGAGTTCCCTGCGAATGGAGGTTAAAACCCCCGTCGTGATATGACCATGGCAGTTGAAAGCGACGTTAAACCCCATTAAAAAAAAAAAAAAAAAAAAAAATGGATATATTTTCAAAGGATTGGCAGTAGAGACCATGGGCCCTTTCTGCCAGGAGATGAAGGATCTTGTCGAAGAAATGGGCAAAAAATTAAAAGAGAAAAGTGGAGAACCAAAAGCCAAGACCTACCTCTACCAATCCCTGTCCTTGGCGATCCAGAGAGGGAATTCAATGCATCGAGTATTCTTGGGACCTTTCCTCCCAATCCCTCTCTGGACTTTATCTACCAACTTTGATAATTATGTTTGTTGTTTAATAAATAAAGCGTCATTAAATCATAAGTTCAACAGTTTTATTAAAATCATATACCTACATAAATATCAACCTCAGTAGCTTGATCGATAAGGCAGTGGACTAGTAACCTGGAGGTCGGTGGTTCAAGTCCCGGTTTCAGCGTAGATTTAGTAAAGCGAGTTTGAGTAGTTGTGATATCACGAAAGTGATGAACACAAATATGATATACTTACATAAATATTACACCGAAAAGTGACCGAGCCTATGCACAAGTAGATATTCGCAGTTATGTTGGTCGGAGAGATAGTCGACATATAGATAGTTCGGATACCTACATAGATAGTTGGACCGTCAGAACATGGTTTCTGATGTTCAAATGACATACTTTGAAGCCATAAGGCAGAAGGCAGAACTGCAGTGGTCCCCCCAGGCAGTTCGAGATGAATACTTGACCTCGTTTCTCTTAGTGAGCAGGTTTCAAATCAAATGAAATATCAGACTTCGCTGGGCAAAGTTGTGCTCAACTGAAATACGCCGTGGAAGAGAATTTCAGCCTAGACAAGTGGATGAACACTATTACATACGTGTTAGTTGATATAAAAAATGGGTTTACCTTTTATTTATGTTTTAGAGGTTTAACGTCCCTTTTGACTGGTGAGGTTATATCGAGACGCAGGTTTTACCATCTATTGGTTGAACATTGCTCAAAATACCAATAAATAAAATTGAAGTGTTTTTTTTTTTTTTTTTGTGGTAAATAAATCATATTTTGTTTTATTTTTCATATTTTTTTTTGTATACAGAGGACCCATCCTTAGCCATTTTTATTTGGCTTCTCAGATGAAACTTAACAATCAGTATCCTCGGCCGGCCTGGATTGGTCCGGGAATAGAATGGTTGGTCCATCATCACGGGGACAGTTTTCGTTCTATCGCTGAAGTTGAGCAACGTCCGGCGAGATTGGGAAAAAAGTTTTGGACTCTCTAACCAGTACCACCGAACCGACCTCCAGGTTACAAGTCCGCACCTTATCGATCCAGCTGGAATAGAATAGAAATTACCTTGTTTATACTGCCGAGGTAAGCTTAAAAATCCCTTTTTTCAGCAGTCTAAACAAGGTCTTATTTATTTTCAGATCAGTATAAGTATATCAGTATAAACAGAAAAGTATGAAGTTGTACCAGATGTACATGAATATCAGATTTAAACATACATTTAATATTCTTAATTTTATATACACACAATGAAAAAAAACTTACTTAGGTTAGAAAAAAAGCTACTGAGAGGTCGGTTTCTCTAGGAAGAACGGAACATGTTGCAAAACGCTTCGCAACGTTGCGAGACAGTATGTTGCGCTCAGTAGGATCGCGTCCCAAGAGAGAGCAAATCTCTCCTCTTGGAATCTCATGTCAGGTCTAATAAATCACGCTAGAGTGTAGACCACAGAAGACTATGGAGATTACAAATTTGGTTCTGACTAATATACTATTTATTTATGTATGTAAACTTACCTAACCAAAGAAATGAGGTATATATGTATCTATTATTATTAAACATATGAGATCAAGTTTTATCTACATAGAATATATACATACATGGCAATTGACATTAATAAAACAAAACTTGAGCAAGGGCCATGCTATTGCCAACGGCATTCTCTTCCGACAATAAGACAATCTAAAAGACAAAAGTCAGCGTCGATGGCGCGTTGAATGCACCGGTTCTCGTTGGATCACCGAAGTTAAGCAACGTCCAGCGAGGTGAAGACTTCGTGATGCTGGCATTCCGGCCCAACCCAGGCTGGGTGAGGTTAATGTGGGTAGCAGGTTTGTGAGTTTCCTGCGAATGGAGGGTAACACCCCCGTCGTGATATGACCATGTAGTTGAAAGCGACGTTAAACCAAAAAAAAAAAAAGACAATAAAGTTATATTAGAGGGAATGTATACAAAAATGCTTATACATTCCCTCTATATAACTTATTGTATAGATACATACCTTAGTGGGTAACGTCTAGATAACAAATTATTCTAGATAACCAGGCTATGAATGAGAATAAAAAGTGTGCGAAGGTTGATCTCCCAGCCTGTGTAGTTCACTGCGGGGGTTCACTAGATCGATCCAAGTGCTGGCCCTACCCAACGCTTTGGCACCGCGCTGGGATCATTCATATGTCAGTTATAGATTGAAAGAAGAAAAAAAATTGTGGTAATCACGATGTGATATCTATTACGATTAATTCAAATTCACTCGACTAAATCTTTGCTGAACCTGGGACTCGAACCACCGACCTCCGGTTACGATTCTGCCGCCTTATTGAGCGAGCTACTGAGGTCGGAGTATAGTTATACCTAGATAAAACTATCTAATATTGGCATAATTTATATCAAGTTAAAGTAACCTGATATAAAATGTTGCAAATCGATTAGTCCAGAGAGTATTTTTTGCTTCGATTTAAAAAAAATCGTATTTTTGATCTGAGTTTTGAATATGACATCTTTTGCATGGCAGACGAGTGGCCTAGCTCAAAATCAAACACTTATTAAAAAAAAAAAAAAATACCTAGGGGTCTGCATTTTTCGTCAGGCCTCTCCACAATATTCTATCCTGTGCTAAATTCCTTGATATTACTTTTCCATTTAGGTCTGTATTTATACAGTCTATCCAATTTATATTGGGAGAGGACTGATACGAAATACAGTCTATCCACACTACCTCTTTTTCTTTGAACTTGTCCTATATATCTATAGGTACTGAGGTCAGCTAAATAGAATCAATGACATGAAAGGAACCTAAATAATGAATCTGGATGTCCATAATTATATTCCTCTCACCACCGAGCGAGATGAAGACTTCGTGGTGTGGGCATTCGGGCCCAACCCAGGCTGGGTAAGGGAAATGTGGGTAGCACTTACACACATGTCAGCTCAACTTCTTGTTTTTCTTACGTAATGATTTATTGTAATAGGTTTGTGAGTTTCCTGCGAATGGAGGGTAACACCCCCGTCTTGATATGACCATGCAGTTGAAAGTGACGTTAAACCCAAATTAAAGAAAAAAAATGAATCGTACTGATCGACCGGTGTAGTATTCAGAACGAACCAGTTTCAGCGATGAGCAAGTTTTCTCTAATCTCTCTCTATTGTTTCGGCATGCAGATGAGATGAATGTTACGTACTGGTGTGCTAAACTTTATTTCATTTAAATAATAACGTACTCTCCTCGAAATCTCGACCGATTCGGACCAGATTTGTTTTCAAAAACTTTCTTTTGTGAAACCCGTGAGATCTTGAACAGCAACAACAATTTCAATTTCAATTTCACTTTATTTTTTGGAGAGAAAAAAGCGAACTCGAGTCAAAATTTGCAATTTTGACAGTATGATTATTATTATAATAAAGTGTTGAATACTAATAATAATAATAATCCGTTGGACATCACGAAACAGAATCCGATTTGAATCTCTGGGCTATCGTGCGAAGGGGATCCATTTTGAGAATATTGACAGTTATTTTTTGTGGGTACATTGGTATTATGACCATAAGTAGTCGACTTAATTACTATTATTGAAGAGATGGAATGTCTCTAATGAAGCACGATGTAGCAATGACAGTAATTATTGGGTGAGTAAAGTGGTCCTTGGGTACGTATTCATTTCTTTCCTCTCTTTTTTTCTCGGCGCGTAAACAGTTAAGTATTGATAGAGAGTATGTTGGCAATTTCTATTTTTTTCCAATTTCAATAACTGAATATACTTTCCTGCATTCTGCACTTCTTGTTCCTGGAGAGACATACGACGACATGTGCATTGAGCAAGCTACAACATAGAGATATAGGTAGACCACAAGCGTTTGCAGTAGCTCCTGTTTCATGGCTACGAAATAAAAAGAAGCTGAAAAACTCTCAAAAAGTTTAAAACAGGAGGCTGTGAAACGTCCAGAAATATGAAAAAAATTGAAATCGGAGCAAATTTTTTTTACAAAAACGAACACAAAACAGACGAGTAAAGAAATAGGTACCTAATAATAAAATTAACATTTTTTTATTTTTTTAAAAACTGAATTCAATCAAAACCCCTCCTAATCCTTACCGATATGGCTCTGGAACCATTATGTAACATTCCTCACCAATTCCCGAAAAGTACAGCAGTACTCCATGGGAACGTCACAGTACAAAGTGCCGATTTCACGTCTTTGTATCTGAATAACCACAAAAGATGAATAAAAACGAATTTATCAAACACCTTGGCCGAGGTGTGAAGAACGCCTATACACAGAAAGAGATTGCGCGGCAGAGTGTAAGGTTACGTTTACTTTAAAGAAGCAAGCTTTTTAATGAAGATTAATAAAAGAATCGTCAAAAACGCTTGATTTAAACCGGAGATAATCACTCGTGAAAAGTACCATTTTTCACTTTCTGCTGTTACTGCTGTTATTATTATATGACAAAAGAGCAAGATAGAGCCCCACCCCTTTGAAAAGAAAGAGCGGGCTCTGAGAAGCCACCTTACGTAGGTGCACGGTTTTGAATACGCTAAACCCGGCTAAACTACCTACTTGAATTGGTCCGTAATCCGTTTAGCTCAATCAGAGGCGAAATACACTCGAGTAGGATTGAAATCAATTTCTTTGCTCCAAGCTACAGCTTGAAATTAATTTGGCCAAGGCGGTCATAGGTCATGTTAACCCGGTATGGAATGATTTCTGTATTTTTTTTTTAATTTGGGTTCAACGTCACTTTCAACAGCATAATCAATTGATCTTATCACGACGGGGGTGTTACACTCCATTCGCAGGAAATTTACAAACCTGCTACCCACATTAACCTCACCCAGCTTGGGTTGGGCTGAAATGCCAGCATCACGAGGTCTTCACCTCGCTGTACCTTGCTTAATTTCGGCGATCTTACGAGAACCGGTGCATTCAACGCGCCATCGACGCTGGTGTAATTTTTATTGATATAATATACAGGTAAGTTGCAAAAAAAGAAATACCTATTTATTAATTTTTGATTTTTTTTTATTTACTTCTTATGCCTAAGTCTGGATGGTCAATTGGTCATAACATAATCTTGAAGAAAGAAAAAAAAAAAAAAAAAAAAAAAAAAAATAGGCTATAAAATAAATTTTAACAACGAAGCTATATTTAGAACTACCGACCTCAGTAGCTTGATCGTTAAGGCGGCGGACTTGTAACCTGGAGGTCGGTGGTTCAAGTCTCGGTTTCAGCGTAGATTTAGTAAAAGCGAGTTAGAGTAGTTGTGACATCACAAAAGTGATTAACACAAATATGATAACTATACTATATATATATATATTTAGAACTATTCAGCCTTTTTTTGCTCAAAGTTTCTTTGTCATTGAGTTCTTTCAAAACGGAGGTTTTACCCCCCATTCTCTGAAAACTCACAACAGCAACTACCAACCTCAGTATCCACATCCACAATTAAAATCAAAAAGTTACCCAGCCTGGGTTCTTGATGAAAAGTACTTTCAACCATTCACTATGCATACATACCAGACCAACACATTTTTCAGCAATAAGATAGGTAAATCTCCGATAGTGGATTCCATATTTATTCAGGATAATTTCTCGAACCCGGATCTCTTCGTTGTTGAACCACGGCAGTGATCATTGCAGTCACTCAAGTCTACCGGTGAGTCCATCTGTCTTTCTAGGTAGACGAACAAGGTAGTGAGAGTGATATACGGGGTGGTCAAATGGACAGAACCTGCGAGTATAATAATAACTCTAATATCGCCTTAAAGTTACCTACTACCAGACTAACAGTCGTATTAAATGTTTAATTTAATCTATGTTTTTTTCATTGTAGTAACATGTATTTATGTTTGATTTTACACTGGGCTTGACCCGTAAATAAACAATATTACAAATTACAAAAATTAATGAACAGAGGTCAATAATAATTTAAAGAAATCATGCTTGAGACACATTCTTCAGATGGCAGTTTCCGTTCATAAATACGACTATAAGACGTCTTTACTAGTATGGTTAAAATCCCAAATGGGAGGATAACTTATTGTCTCGTACCGGTTGGTTTTCGAACCCACTACCTCTGGACTAGCAGACCGCGACGTCTTGACCACTGAGCTACCAGGACATGATGTTGTTGTTAAGGTACTATGAGTCTCATAATGCCGTCTACATCCGCGTCTGACGCTATGACTGAGAAAGGCATAGAGGAAAGTCACCCCATGGAAAATACATAGAAGAAGTGGTCAGCGGCTGGCCGCGTCACTGAGACGCAGACGTTAGACGCGTACGGAGGAATAGCACCAGAAGAGATATGGAACATTAAACTGGTGTGGAAATCACACGACTTTTCTTATCCTTTCCTACGGGTGTGTTTTCCTAACACTACTACTATTCTTCTTTTTTTACTCTGTCTTATCCCGCTTAAGCAAGGTCGACCTTGTTTAAACCTCATGGTTGAGATTGGTTGGTTTTGGTTGGCACATTTTTACGACTGGATGACCTTCCTAACGCCAACGATTCTATTTTGATTTAACGTTATTGGATTAGGACACTCCATTCGCTGGGAATCGTACCAGGTACCCACATTAACCTCACCCAGCCTGGGTAGGGCCAGAAGTGCCAGCCTCACATGTACGGAGGATACAGATTTTTCTGTGTCAAAAATCTTCTCCGACCTGGGATTAAACTCAGGATCTCTGGACTACGGGCAGTGTAGTCACAACCGTGAATACTGCCAAAACTAACACTAGCCAGCGTCGATGGCATGTTGAATACACCGGTTCCCTTCAGAACACCGAAGTTAAGCGACATCCAGCGAGGTTAAGACTTGGATGGGTGACCATTCAAATTCTAATTCTCGTGACGCTGGCTTTTCCCGGCCCCACTCAGGCTGGGTGAGGTCAATGTGAGTAGCAGGTTTGTGAGTTTCCTGCGAATGGAGGGTGAAAACCCCCGTCGTGATATGACCATGGCAGTTGAAAGCGACGTTAAACCCCACTTAAAAAAAAAAAAAAAAAAAAAAAAAAAAAAAAAACACTACTCTACTATATACACCCAAAATTTAAGGTCCACTATGTACTGGTAGGTATTTTTCATAACCCAACCGACCTCAGTAGCTCGATCGATAAGGCGGCGGACTTATAACCTGGAGGACGGAGGTTCAAGTCCCGGTGGTTGACACCGCCATAGATGGCTGCCAGTCCCAAGCCTGGATAAAAAGTAGAGGGTTGTTCATAGGGTTAGCCGACCGATAACGTAAAACAGAATCTTGGTTCGAATTGCTGTGAATGCTCGAAACAAGCCCCGGAACTCGGACGGACGGATCGTTTGGTTTGGAGACGAGTGGTCGAAGAGGTCAAGGCCCACACCGCGCTGTAGGGCCTATTGGTAAGGTAAGTAAGGTCGGTGGTTCAAGTCCCGGTTTCAGCGTATATTTCAAGCGAGTTACACCCAAGGCTAAGGTAGGTTTTCTGCAGAGATTGCAGAGGTTTGATGGCATAGATTGCCGCAGGCAATAATCACGCCCTTTGTCAATATTATTCTTGTCAATAAAGAGTTATTATTAATATAAACATCTACAGGATAGTTATCAAAGGCAGGTATCAAAAATAACTATTGCGATAAAGAATTATTCGGAGTTATATTTGAATGGCTTCAAAGGAAGGGTAGGGTTGGGTTTTGGTTAGTAATTTTAAATTTGATTTCTTTTAGCAGGTAGGTATTTGTGGGCCGGTGAAACTTTTCTGTTCGAAAATCTCGGGTTGTCGTGAGTCAAACCCTCAGATTTCGTATCAAAAGATCAGCTATTCAATGTCAGTTTTGAGACCACCCAGTAAGTTTCAAGATATGTACAGTTTAGAGTGAGATACAAGCGAGCTTGTAAGTTATAAATTACTTTCTTTCTGCTAAACTTAGACTTCTAGTTGATATAATATGTAGGAACTGGGTAGATATATGGCTATATTTTGTTGTTCTTTTTAAACTACATAACATTATACAAGTCAGGTGTATTCCTATAAAGTTTGCCCTGTTACAGTGTACTAAGTATTATAAATAACTATGAAAAAACACACTCCCGACTCTCTAACTATTGATTTTGCGCAAAGAACAGGAGCTCCCCAAATGGAGCTAAATTTAAACACCTTAATATGTAATTCCTTTCAAGAGGGTGAGCCAGCGTCGATGGCTCGTTGAATGCACCGGTTCTCCTAGGGTCACCGAAGTTAAGCAACGTCCAGTGAGGTGAAGACTTTCGTGATGCTGGCATTCCGGCCCAACCCAGGCTGGGTGAGGTCAATGTGGGTAGCAGGTTTGTATGACAATTTTATTGATAACACACTCTCACAATTATTGTAATTTTAAATAGGTAAAAATCTGGAATCTGCGCCCACTAGGGTATTGTCTGTTAATAATAAAATTGATACCTACTCTTTATTATTTGTCATTAAATAAATCAATTGCAATAAATGTAAGAAGGGTGTTATTATTGACTATAGCAATATCTACCATCCAACTCCAAACCATAATTGAAAATTCTTCACCGTTACGAAGTGCTGGGATTAAACTAGTTACAGATATCCACTTATGATCATTGGAGAAGGATTCTCATTTCTTATGTTGTTTCAGAACTACTTTCTCAGGCTAGTTGATTTTATGAAGACCACTTAAAATTAATATAGTGATTTTTATAGTGATTCCATTTCGGCACCTTAATAGTGAGCTTCATAGAACTTGAAAATTGGACGGAATGGGTCTAAAAATCGAACAATTTAATTAAGTTTGATTTTTTGTTTTATTACTAGATACTAGTAGAGTAAGTTTAGGCTGTGGTAACTGTTTAACCCGTACCGTGGCGTGGTGTGGATCTTATAGACAAACCGCTGTATAGGGTTCAGATACTTTTATTTTTCTCGGCCCAACACAGACTGGATGGTGTAGATAGGACTAATTTGGGTATCTAGTTGCTACTAATTCCGTGTTTGAGATATATGTACAGATAGGTACCTACATTATAGTGCAGGTGGTGAGAGGATTATATGGACGCTGAGATTCAAGGTCTAGGCTCCTTTCATGTCCATTGATTCTCTTTAGTTTTATCCT